>OZ018317.1:242137593-243337593 GCA_963969495.1 Ceratothoa steindachneri | reverse complement strand
ACAGACTAGAAAAAATTTATGTGGGAATAAAGTTTACTTTAATCTATGCCCAAGAATAGTTTCGAGAATTATTGCCTTAACTTTCAGCTGAAGGATCAAGCAAAAAGTGTCCAAACTTGTTTTAATTAGTATAAAAAATACTCTTATATTTCTCTTTGCTCTCGATTAATAAACTTTACGATTGCGCTCACTAGACTAAAGATTCACAAACATAAAAAGAGAGAAAAATATTTCTTTATCAACATACGTATTAATACCGGCATTACGAACGGATTTTGGAGTTTATAATTGATTAAGCGCCGAGTAAAATACTACAGCGCATAGAAACATTGTATTCATATATTTACAAAGACGAAAATAAAGGCCTTATGGAATCCTATTTAAAATAGTAAATGTCTGCCCTTGGGAAATTTCCTCGGGACGTGACTCTTTTGTCTCGCACAAAAGACAGTGGATATCTGACAGTAGAAAAGAGATAGTGAATGACGAGGTTATCTCCACCCGTCTGTCAGAACATATATTCATTAGAAATTTCAGTACCATTTCCTTCATTCTCTTTGGCACTTGAGACAAAGAAAGGCTAACTTTTTGACTATGACAGAAGTCTTTTCCTTGTAATTTCTTACAAATATGACTTCCACCGCTGCCCTGCCTTTTTTTCAATTTCTTCCTGCTTTCCCCTTCGGTTTTTCCTTTTATTTCACTCGTCCAAACCCTCTGGATATTTGGATTTGCGTGTAGACACGAAAAACCCTCTACATTCTCTTTATTTCTCAATTTCAGACTGTTTTCCTGCGTGTTTTCAACTTGTTTTAAACGGCATTATAACAATTATAATGCTATTTTTATATTTAAAATCCATTACTACAAGATGTCATGTTATTATAAATATAATTTTCATCTTGTAGTCATAATTTCTGTAGCTGGAAGTGTAACATGAACAATAAATTTTGGGGCCAAGGTTTTAGCGTGTTTTACAAACACATTCTATATTAATGAAGTAAAATCACTGAGTGTAATAATTTAAATTATTTGGAGTGACACTAAGTGTTTGTAAGAGAAAGAACTCAAGACAGAGAGAAAGAAAACATGTTACTTGGTCAGGGTAAGTTGAATGCTGAATATCTTCCTTGGAAAATGCTTATCAGATACATAGATAAGTAAATAGATAGAGTTGTAACCTAAACGTTTGGAATAGATAAATGCCTACCTTTTTAAAATGTTCTTTTTTCTAATTTCTCCATTAATGTAAGCAATAAAATTGGAAATACGAGAAAAAGAAATAATAACGGTGAAGATTATATATATTTGCAAAAAATTAATAAGCATAAAAAAATAGCAGACATCTACAAAATTAACTAAGAGAATCAGGATTCTCGAAACTTCACTCATCAGCTGAGAACAGACGATAACGAAATTCAAAACGGAACAAATTCGGGTTTATTTATTTAATTATAAATATACAAATTTAAAGTTTGTGGAGTTAAATTTAGGGACGGTTACTTTTTCATTTGCAGATTCACTGTGATTCTTTAGATTTAAGTAATTGATTGATAGACTCAAACTTCAAATAAAACTACACTTAACTCTTTATTATTTGTTCTCAAGATACCCTTCCAAACTTTCCCCTTTAATTGGTCAGTTTATTACCCACACCGCTTCGTTTCACTCCACTGGCTGTAAAAAGGCTACCCTTCAGGCGCCATTCTGAAAAAAAGGGCTAGCCCGGAATTCATCCCGCAAATAAAACTCTCTGCACAAAAGAGAGTAAGCCAGGAAAACTTAGCAAAAGTAAGCAAGATCCATAAGAAGCAGCCAATTCAAATAAGAAACAGCGAATTAAAACTTAGAAAGCAAGTCTAAAGTGATCCAGCAAAATAGAAGCAAACACAAACTGGACTTATCGGGGAAAATCCTCAGGAAAAACTCACAATTTCCTTCTCGAGGTTTTGTGTTCCTCCGTATGAGCAGATTCCTTGAAGCTTAAACTCTATTATGCGTCTCCAAAGTTTAAGGATAATTAAATTTGCTATACAATCGTTTTCTTGATATAAAAACCCCGATCAATTCGGACTTTGAACTATTACAGGAATCTCTTTTCTCAGTCTCCTGTTGTAACTAAGAGTCTATATTGCAAATAATGCACACCCTCCTCTTTCTCTTCTAGAGGATGCTTCTATGTAAATATTCGGCCGGGCTGTGCTGGTTGGTCATCCTTGAATCAAATACTAGGTAACTCGAGAATTTGGCGCAATGAGTACTTGAGCCTCAAGAAGGAAGCCAAGCGGGAGACACCTGCCGCCGTGCCGAAGAGGGAGGTTTGAAATGGCGATCTATAGGATGTCTTCGATATCACGAGTGGTAAGATCGCAGAGGTCAACGTCCCAGAAGAAGATTTGGCCTTCCTGGAACTGCAGAGTTAGAAGAGACAACCAACAAGGCTGACGAAATTAAGAAGTGGCAGATGAGGAAGAGGAAGCACGAGGCTGAAGTGGCGAAGTTGTTGAAAAAGTTTGCCCTGGAAGACACTTCCACTGTTACTTCTGGATCATTTGTGTCGGATGAGGACTTCCAAGGCTGCCCTTTTCCTGCTTGAGGGAGGACACGTAGTGGATCTCGTAAACCTCCTGACCGACGCTTATCAGGGTGTCATTCTTTTTGTTAATGACCTCATCAATTGTGAAGTATTTTTAATCATAAAAAATGAGAATTCTATTGTTACGACTTTTCAAGTCGTCGAGAATTCGAAGACAGTGCTAACGACGTTGTTCTAGAGTAAAGTCGATGAACAGGGGCCTGTTTATTCTCCTCAAGGTCTTGGCGGCCTTCTTCTTGACAGCACTGGACACTGTGGCCAACATGATCTTTTTCTTCGCTAGCGCATTTATTTTGAACTTTGTAGCAGTTTCGAATATCTTTCTCAAAGCCAAACAGTTGAAAAATTGAGGTCTGCCTGAACGAGGTGTTTGTAGGTCATGTTAGATCTTATGACATACGTTTGCTTTCCATGTCTCGGCACGGTTGGCGGATAGCACGCAGGGCAACTCTGCACACGAACCTTGCCTCGAATAATGCAATTGAACTTTGTGTTCGAATGAATCTCTAAGAATAAGTAATTATACTTGGCTGAGTTAATTCGACTATCTAGAAGGTACTCTATCTCAAACAGGGAGAAACAAAATTATCTTTCCTACTATACAGCCACATATAAAATACTGGACATGAAAGATAAATCAAAAATAAAATATACACATGAACGATAAATCAAGTATACACACTCGGCCGCACACGACCGACAACAATTCCGGGTGTATTTGCCACACTATGATTCGGCTGCCCGAGAGGAGAACAAGGGGGAGATCACTGAGTTCGGTACTTTGCAAGAGGATGGGTGTGGTTTGCACTTAAGGCCGATTAGTACTCGGCCCGTTTGAATTATGATGGAAAATATAACCTATAATCCAGTAACCAGAGGCCGCCTCGAAAGTAGTAACCGAGGGAGTATTTGCCGGAGAGGAAGCTGTGTTTGAGGGATCTTTTTTCCTTTTTTTTCTTTTTTCTCTTTTCTTGTCATATTACAAAAAGTATGGCCGGTTCTAGTTTATGTACGGAATTATTCAGAGGCAAAGAATGTTTTAGTTACTATTTAACAATTATCTTGACTATTTCCCGCCTACGCTCGGCCAGCAATCAGAGCCTGCAAGTCTTACCTTATGCAGCGTCTCCTCTTAGCAGAATACTAATATACCTAGGCCCATGCTTTACTATTTATACGGAGCTCCGGAACTGAAAGTTACAGAGGCGCCGGAAAGGAGTATTTTGCTTTATATATATAGGGGTACCGGAAGTGAATTTAAAACCTCACGACATCTCGCTGAACCTCTGGTTGTTACGATTAGGCTCGCTATAGGCCGTGTTATCTAACGGAAGTGACTTCAAATAAAGCCGATTGCGGGTGCTTTCCGGACTAGGCGTCTCTCTGTCTCTCTATCTCTCTGACAAAGTCGATTTTTAAGGTCGTTTCCCTATTTGATCCTATCTCAGAGTTTCGATTTTTTTCACTTCCATCTCGACACAGCTGAAAACAATGGAAAAGATCTTTTAATGACATGGAAAAGTAGAACTTTAGGTTTTGTGATGCATCTTTTTCTATCGCACACGTAAGCATCTTGAAAGTTCACAGAACCTAGCATAAGAGATTTTTTGTAGAACCTGGTACGAACATGGAATAATAAAAAGGTACACGTTTGACACCTTCCTGCATCCATTTGTATGAATATACATATGTCTTTGTATTAATCCCGCTATTGGTACTGTTTCTGAGACGAGAAGGGAGTGATTCATTCCCTAAGACAGTCGCCATGGCTACCCAGCTAGGAACATTCTATATATTGATTATTTATCCTTGCAACAGAGCTAGTTTTGAAAACGAATACATTCACGTCGATATTTCATTTGTAAGGAAACTATTATGAAGCAACAAAACAAAAAACGACTTTGGAGTAAAATTGCAGCTAAAAATGCGGCCGAACGCTTGTACTACCCATCTTATGAAAATCACCGCAATAACAATAAAACACGATAAAAGACATGTAATATTATGCGGAATTAACTAAAAATGGTGGAGGAATAATTTTTTAAATGTATGAACTCACGAGAAAGGAAATTTATCTGCCGATTTTACAAGAAAGTCTTCTACCATCAGAAAGAAAATTGAAGTCTGGTAGGCCGTTTTACTTACACCAGGACAACTATTCGAAACTTTTGCTCAGCGTAGCATTAAATATTTGGATCTTATAATACTCTTCCAATAATTTATACAAGATTTCAACATTTAATGTATGACGAGTTATTAAAATTTTGGATAACGCAAACGGCAAGAATTTTACTTAGCGTTCTAGATAACGTTCCACACAAGAGCGTCCTGCTTAAATTAAATTGGACGGAATGAAAGCAAACATTAATTGGCTAGAAACTTGGCTCTTAAATTGTTCACATTTAGCTGTAAACGGGCAAATTGCGACTGGACTCCATTTATTAGCGGATTTCCTCAAGGATTGAACTTTTGTTTAGAGGAAGCGTAAAGGACGATGTTCACGGTTTACTTAGTGTTTTTTTCATTTAAGCCGAATATTAATCAGGGCATCTCCGACAGAAGGTGATAAGGTATATATGTGAAGAAAGTGGTGAAGAAAGAGGAAGGAAAATGAGTGTAAAATAAATAGCCGCAGATACACAAATGTAAGGTAGGTTCTGGCGGGCAGGCCATATTACAGATGACATGAATCGACGTAACACAGCCGCTTTACGCCTGAAAAGCCACTACAGGATTGAATGATGGATTATGCGAATTTTCAAGTTTATGTCAAAGTATTTAATTTTGCCTCTGATCATGACTTTTTTACCACTGCCTAAAATTGGTTGTTTTATGCCACACATTTATATAGAGATTCAGAAAGATATACCATTAGTAAAAGTGTTTTGTTGAGAAGCGAATCTAAACTGAATGAGTAAGGGAGGGGTGGGGTGGAAGCTTACACAAACAAATGCGCATCATGCAAAAAATGTAAATCTGCGTAAATTGAATGAATTTACTTGTGTAAAATCACTTAACTTAAAATAAAGAAGAAAAATGGCACAGTGTGAATGCACATAAAATTTCTTTGTGTATGTTAACATGGTGTTTTTGTCCGGTAATGGAGTAAAGGGTTGAGGGAAAGGTGGTGCAGAAGATTAGTGAAGGCGATGGTCAAAAGGTCAACGATTTGAAAGTTCGGTGTGTGTGAAAGTAGATTTAGTGCGTTTGCTCATCATAGCCCGATGTAAATTTAATGAGGAGGAAATGAAATGGGACAACTGAATGTAGTGAAAGAGTGAGAGTTAACTACTTGCTTGTGGTCGAATTGTTGAGCTAGTTAACCCTGGTATTTGGTAAGTGAATGTAAGAGAGATGTTTAACATTATAATTTAAAGCTGTTAAATATTGTAAAGGTAAAATGTTTTTTCTATATTTTAAAAACTGGCTTTTGGGGACGGCTTAATAATGATAATCTTTTTTTTCCTTCTTAGTTTATATTCACAAATTGACCAAGAGCAAATGAGGGAGTCAATTTTGTTTTTTCGTCTCCACTTAAGTCTGGCCACTACTACTAAAAATGATAATCATAATCATAATAATAAAATTAATATTAATAAATATAAAAATAATAATAATAATAATAATAATAAAATAATAATAAGTATAAAAATAATAATAATAAAACAATAATAATAATCATAAATATTAAAATAAGAATAATAAAATAATAAATAAATAATAATAAAATAATAATAAAATAAATAAGAATAATAAAATAATAATAAATATAATAGACAAAGTTCTTTCTAAAATAGATTTTCCATTTTAATCTTTAACTGGAGGAAATAGCGATTGGCCTCTAAAAAAGAGTAAAAGAAAATGAAATTATTAAAGAAAATTAAGAGGTTGAACGATCGTTTTTTCAGTATTTTGGAAGAATAGCTGTTTTTCTTGCCTTTCGGCCTAGAATAGAAAATAAGGATGGATCGGAAAGAAGGAATAGAACAAGAGTAAATTATTAGGAAACGAGGTGAGCGGCTTCGCCACTTTTCTTTACATAGACCAAATAAATTATTAGGATAAAAGAGAAGCGGCTTCGCTACTTCTTCTTACAGTACATGGACAAATGTTCCTTTAGAGCTCGAAAAAACAAATATGATTAACGATATTTTGGAACTTTTCAAATTAATAATTACAAATCCTGAAGTTCAGAAAATGCATTAAAAATAAGACATGGCTGATGTTTTTTTTATTTTATTGTATATAAAAGCATATTTAGATACGATAAAATAAAAAACATCTGCCATGCCTTATTTTTAATGCATTTTCTGAACTTCAGGATTTGTAATTATTAATTTGAAAAGTCCCAAAATTTCGTTCATCATATTTGTTTTTTCGAACTCTAAAGAAACATTTCGAATTAATTATTAATATTTTCTCACTGCGGGATCTTTTGATTATTTTCTAATTGTTATTAAGATACAATTTTGTCCCATCGCGGGATTTTTTTCAGTCTCATATTATTTCGCAATTTTCTCTTTCCTTTTAGTTGTACTTTGTTACGGGTTCCGTTGTTCTGGTGTTGGGAAGTTTTTTATGTAGCCACCTTCCTCTGCCTCTGGACCAAGAGCCACTATAGTCTTCATAGGGAGGATAGCCCTAGTCGTGGCCAGATGTCTCGACATTTTTTAAAGAGGTATGTGTTCAGTGGTTCAAGAACTCTTTCTCCATGGAGGCTCCTCGAGGTCCGATACTCATACCACTTAGCGTTGGTGATAAACCGGAGGCCTGAATTTGCACTCTCTGGAGTCTTGTCATATTTATTATTGACGCTGCGTTAAGCGGAATAGCAGGGTACACCACCCTTGATCTGACTAAACTGGTGTACAACTTCTTTTTATTCGTTGTGGTGAGGTTTCTGAATTGGTGGAGTTTATCAAGTTCAGTGTTAGCTTATCCAATCCTGGAGCTGACGTGTCTGTTCATGCCAGTACTGGCAAGTTTGTAGCCGAGGACTGGCACGTGCGGTGAATAGTAAATTTGAGAGATTTCTAGATTGAGAGGTACGAAACAACCTCTCCTTATAGCGGTTACTGAGAATTTTGATACGTTGCTCTGTATTTTCCAGCGTTTCTAGAATCTGGAGATTATTTCGGCTTCTGCTGTCGTCGCTCTGGACATCATCCTCGCAGAATGTGTTCTCTGAACCATAACTTGGGTAACCTCGTCCGCATATTGGATGTTGAGAGTTCTTCCATTAGTTGGTTTAGGGATGTCACTTGGTAAGATAGTGTAGAGATGGGGCTCAGGTATTTTCCCTGAGGGACGCCGGACAGGAGCTCATAGGCTTCCCCTGTATACTTCTCGAATGTGATGACAGCTTGACTGTTGGTCAAGTATCTACAGAGGATCTATTCGAGGTGGAGAGTGATTCATTTCCCCAATATTTTGAACTTCAGGCTGTCGATCCAAACTTTGTCGAAAGCCTTCTTTACGTCTCTGCAAACGACGTCGATTCAGCATTCCCTAGCCCTACCTGCTGCTGCGTGTTGAAGCTAGTGGGCTATGGCTGTAGAATAATTATAACCTATTTGCACCCAGAAGGCCATGTCTACATATACATTAAAGTCCCTCTTCGGAGACAGCGAGAGTAACGTATCTAAAGAGGAAGGGCGTGAGAACGTTAGTTGTCGGACTAACAGCCAAACTCTTGAAGCTTTGATATCCCCGCCGCATAGGTATTCAGGAGCTAGCTGCTGTGCTAAGGTAACCACTAAAGGTCATTACGCGACTCTCAAAGGATCCGATTACCTGCGAGGTCCGGAGGCCTGCGCTTAAAGCGCCACAATAAGCGGTGCCAGTTCAAAACGAACACCAAGGATTGTGACGGTCGTCGGTGCCTCTGATTAAGAAGCCAACCTGGGCTGCGAGGTGCCACCCTTCCCTTTCCGCTCGGACTACCCTCAGCGGACTCGCCCCATCCCCACTAAGTTGGGGGCAGTCGCCGGCCTATAAAGCAGCCCGTAAGAAAAGAAAGAGGATTATTCGGTGAGACACGGTAGAGGACCAGATCGAGGAGATCGTTTCTTCACCCAGTTTCGAAATCATTCTTCTGCAACTTTGAAAACGTCACGTTTTGTATTGGTCCCATACCGAATTATCCTTCACAGGCTTAGTAGGCAGCCTGACTGGACCACCATTCCTAGTGCCAAACATGAATTTCGCAAGTAAAAGAAAAGAAGACCCGGTCACCCTCGAGTGACTCTCAAATTGCGATCTTTATAACGGATAAAGAAAAAGAATCAATACCCGAAAAAGTTCCATTTTTCAAGTACATTCAAAATCACCTCATATACCCCAAAATTCAGTTGGGCAACCCCTCAAAGAAGACTAGGATACAAAATGGCTTTAAGAGCTACCCAGAAAAACACTCCTTTAGCCAGAGAGTACAACTCCTTCCTCCGTTTTTTAACGTAGAACCGAAGAATTTGACATCGTGCCCCCCCCCACCCGCACATCTCGAAGAAAAACTACAATCGGCCTCTGCCACTCAACGAAGCAGAATAAAGCCAATATAGAGACATCCGTCAACCTCTGATCATTTCAAGTTCATGTAAATCAGAATAACTAGTTACATTCGTTTTGATTAAATAGGAATTTTAATATTGTACCCAAGCTAACTAAAGAGAAATAATATATAGTAATTCCTGTCATATTGTTATTTAAGAATAGGTGAACGTATATTGTGAATAAAGGCTATACAAAAAGGTCTACCTAAATTAATTAACTGGCAATTAGGTTATTTACGTGAAGCCTACCTTCTTTGCGTTGAGAAGGAATCATATAATAAATAGGCTCTAGTTTAAAGCTAGATAACTATTGGGTTAAGGAATATGTTCTTGGGGTTTTATCTAATTTATTCATTACCATTATCAATTTTAGAAAAACTTCATTTTTAATTCATAACAATATGCAGTTTAATCAATAATGTATTCTCCGTTGTAAATTTACGAGTTCTTCCCAACGTTCAACTACTTTTTCGATGCTTCTGCGGTAAAAATCTCTGGAGTTTGAGTAGAATAATTCGTCTAACCAGGTTATTTATTCCACATAAGTATTGAACGAAACGCCGCGCAAATTGTTTGGGAGCGATCAGAAAAGATGGAAATCCGATGGAGTCATGTCGGGCCAATATAGATGATGCGGCAGGATTTTCCAATTGAGCATTTGGATAGCGTCATTTGTCATATTGGCAATGTGAGGACGAGCATTGTTGTGATGCAAAAGGACTCCATAACGTCGATGAGGTCGCTTTTCACGAATAGCTTCGGCAAGTCGATAAATTTGTTGAACATAGAGTTCTGCATTGACAATCTCGTTGTTCGCAAGGAGCTCATAAAGAATGATGCCTTTATAATCCCACCACACACTTAGCATCGTCTTTCTTTGATGAAGTCCTTGCTTTAATCCCGGAAGTGTTTTTTTATTGCGGCCAAGCCATTGTTTTCGATGGTTCATTTTGACATAAACACACCCCTTTCGTCGCTAGTGATGATGCGGTGAAGAAATCTGTCCTTATATCCACGAGTAGCCTTGTGACGAGCAAGCAAACCTGCGACAATCGTGAAGCGTTAAAGTTTGTTACTTTCCCTTAAAGCGTGCGGAACCCATGCACCGAGTTTTTTAACCTTCTCCATCGAATGAAGGTGATTCACTACAGTTTTCTGATCATACGCCAATTGTAAAGCCAATGCTCTAGTCGATTGAAGAGGATTTTCATAAGGAAGGTCGTTAAATCGATCTTCATCCAACTTGATGGGGCGACTAAGACGTTCTTCGTGATTAAGATTGAAATGACCGTTTTTGAAACGTGAAAGCGACCTTTAAGCTGCCCTTTACGATAAAGCATTTTTTTGTACACAGCACAAATATCGCGACGAGCTTTGGCGGCGTTTGCATTGTTCCCGTCTCGATTGAAAATAAATAACAACAAGTGTCCAAAATGCGCCTCTCTCTTAACTTGACATTCCATTTTGAGGGTACAGAATAAAAATTAAATTAACACAACTTTTAAATAAACCGCAATGACTTATTATTCAACTTCAAGACGTAGTCTAAGTAAAAGCCTAATAGTCTACGCTGTTAAGAGACGTAGCCTAACCTTTGCAAATTTTAATCTCAATATTTATTATTGTTTCTTAATATGTGCACAAATCACGTTAAGAAAACTTAAATCAACACAATATTTAAAAAACGAAGAATTTATTCCTTAACCTAATATGTTAACACTCTAGAATCTAGTGTGCATATTTTGTCTGGTAATTGGTAAATTTTAAATATATATTTATTTTTGAATAATTATGGTGTTTCAATGGATCCTTTACGCATTGACTCGCTCTTTCTTTAAAACGGATTAAACTCTATGGCACTCTCAATAATAAGGTAATTAAAAGGTCCGCTCAGCTAGCCTAGGTATTGTTCCTCTCTCTGTTATTAGTGCCAGACGAGCGCGTTGAACTCGTTGAATATATGGCTCTCTGACAAAGAAAATGGGCATAACCTCAACAACACCAATACCACCCCAAGGGCTGTTTCCGTGTCTCAGTGTGTCCTAAATCCGTGTTGTTTCTTGCTAAATAGAGAATGCTCTGACAGGTGTTTTGTTAGTCTGCTGTTGATAATTTTCTCAAAAACCTTCCCAATGTTCTCCAGCAATGAGATAGGTCTTAAATTCATGACCTGGTTTGCTGGCTTCCTAGGCTTAAGGATGAAAATCATTTTAGAGGTTTTCAGGCCATCTTGGAAATATTCCATTGATAGGGACGAATTGAGCAGGTTCAGCATCCTAGTCTTAAATCTTTTGGTTTCCTCCTTCAGGTGAATGATTCTGATTTGGCTGTTGCCTGGGGCTTTAGGCTTGAATGATGCAATTGCTTCCCATAATTCCTCACTGGTGATGGGGTTACCCTATTAAGACTTGCCAAGAAGACGGGAGAGGTACGAGGTTCCATAATAGTCGAATATGCCTTCCCTTGTCTCCATGTACTCGAGAACCTTATCCTCAAATTCAGAGTCAAAGTTCTCCTAATCTTCATCCGAGATTTTGAAAAAGTTATTTCAAACTCTACGGAACAACCTTTGTGCGAACTTGCAGATGAGCCATGGGAAAGGAAGTTCCCCCTTAGTCTATTGACTGTTGCGACAAATAATTTCGGATTCCTGTAAATGTCTAAATATTCGTTTAGACGGTTCCACTTTCCCCTCAGTTCGTGCACCAGCGTGGTGTTCAGCTGTCTCCTAAGGTGTTGAACGTGTCGAAAATACATGGTCCTGGTGTAGCCCATGTCGAAGATGGGATTGTAGACATCAGTAAAGCGCTGGTGGAGCACCACTCTCTCTTGTGTAGGGGTTGTTGATAGTGTGATTTTGTGAGAGATTGTCGGGCTAGCTATCGCGTAGTTAACGAACTTATTATTGGTCCTAAATTTGTCGCGCAAACTTATGATTGTGCGAACGTAATGTCTGGCGAACTAAATGTACTCCAAAAGAAAGTAAGAGAGAAATATCCTACAGCATTTTTTATTCACTGCATGACACACAGACTTAACTTAGTCTTGTCAAATTCACTACACAGATTGATTAATGCAATAAGTGCTTTGCAAAATTCAAGGCTTTCTCACTCTTCTTTGCAAAATCAACAAAGCTTGTGTATCTGTTAGAGACAGAACTGAAGAAGATATTTCCGAAAGTGGCACCTACACGCTGGAATTATAAGAGTTGCCTTGTGGAAACTCTTTCAGAACACAAGGCAGTATCATTTATCCATTTCAAATGATTGTTGACAACTTCAGCAGCAGGATTACAGATACATATACCCAAACCCAGGCTTTCTTGCTACATCTTCAAGATTGTGAATTTAATTTCTTGCTAATAATTTTAAAAAGGAACTCTAAACTAAATTTCCCCCCTTTCAAAATAGCACGTTGATAAAATATAGAGTTATAGAAGAACAGAAGAAATATAAAAAGAAATTTTATCAATTTCCCCATTTGAAATTCTTTGGGTTTAAAAAATTCACAAAATTTCGATACATATATTTATTTCTGAACTTTGCTAAAAAAAACTAAGTCATAACCAAACTAAGATGAAATTTTTTTTCAAATACTTAAAAAAATCCCCTTCTTAAATTATAGAGTTAGTAATGATATATATATATATATATATATATATATATATATATATATATATATATATATATATATATATATATATATATATATATATATATATATGCGAAAAAACCCAAAGGAAAATGAAAGGCGTATTCCAAGTACTTTCGAACTTTGAATCTCCTTTGCTGTCTGAAATTCTTTGATAATCAAGTGAACAAGTTCGAAAGTACTTGGAATCCGCCTTTCATTTTCCTGTGAAATTTTTTGCATTTATTGCTCTACACACGCTGTAATTTGTGATTTTCTCATATCCATATATACTCGTATATATATAAAGGGTCTTTCAACAAGGACGCTCCAGCTTTGTCAGGCGATAATGGCCATGTTATTAAAGCGACATTTGGCAACCTCACTGTGAACTGTTCAGTAGTACTTGGCAAGTCACGCTGGAAAGTTATAGCGTTGAACAGCATGTGAAAATCATTAAATGTTATTCTCAAAATCAGTGCTCCGTTCAACAAATGTTCCGCGCATTACATGATTTCTATCCGCGCCACAGCAACGAGGCTCATTTTTGGATAAATGGATTTGTGAACAAGCGAAATTGTCGGATTTGGGATGAAAACAATCCACAGGAGATACACCAGCACCAATTTCATCCCAACAAAGTCACTCTTTGGTGCGAAATTTGTTCTAAAGGAATCCTCGGTCCGTATTTTTTTGAGAACGAAGATGGGATTGCAACCGTCAACGCCTAGACCTACATATCGATGATTATCAACTTCTTGTGGCCTAAATGAATTATATGCCTGATATGCATACCGACGACATGTGGTTCCAAAAGGACGGCGTTACGTGCCACACTGCGCACGCCACGATATACATTTTGCACCACCGATTTCAGGGCAGAAACATCTCGCGCGGCAGTGACGTCAACTGGCCACCGAGCTCATAGGATTTTACGCTATTAGACTACTTACTTTGGGGCTACCTTAAATCGCAGGTCTATGCGAATAATCCGCAAACAGTTGATGTCATCAAACTCAACATAGCGAAAACCATCCAGCAAATTCAGCCACATTTATGCAACAAAGTCATCAAAAATTGGGCCTCTCGAATACGTTCTACCAAGCGAAGCCGCAGCGGACATTCGAACGACCTCACATTCCACACTTAATGCCATAAAATGTACTCTCAAATTTAAAATGAATTGAGTGCATATATCACACACAACTTGTTTCATTTACATTTGAAAATTAAACGACCTTATTGAAAGACCCTATATACATATATATATATATACATGGGTTGAACACAATAATTGGAACACGTGTTAAATTGAATGAATCTTTATTTAATATGGACTTGGACCTCCTTTTGCTTTCTAAATAGCGTTAATGCGTATTAGAATTGATTCATAAAGCTTAGTGACTTCATTTAGAGGAATCTTGACCCATTCCTTTTGCAATACCTGCTTCTTTCAGACACGGCTTCTACCTTATCGCGCTAGGACGCGCCCCAAATGCTCAATAATCGTGGGGTTCACTACATATTTTGTAGCTAGCTCACTTATATGCTCTTCATACCAATTTTTAACCACATGAGTGGTGTGTATTGGGGCACTGTCATTTTGGAAAATGTACTCACTGCCAGCGAATAATATCTGGAGCATGGATGGACTTTATCTTCCAAAATATTCGATATTCGTTGGGGTTGATCCTACCATGCAGGGCAACGATTAGACCAAGAGAATTCAAAGATATGGTTACTTAAACTATCACTCACCCTCCTATCTGGTTCACTGCAAGAAGAAAGCAGTCAGTATCAAAAGTTTCCACGGTTAACCCTTACACATAAACTCGCCTTGCAGTGAGGAAAAGAGAATAACTGGACTCGTCAGAAAATATTAATAGCTTCCAACGGACTTTAGACCAGCGCATGTAATCTCTACACCAGTTCAACATTTTCGGAAAGTTTTGATGAGAAAGCTTAAGTCTCTTGATGTCGGATCGTCCATGATATCCGTCTTTATTGAGCTCACGGCGAACACTTTTTGTCGAAACTGGGCTAGTTAAATGTTGATTCAACACTGCAATTAATTTAGGTGCAGTTGTCCGATGGTTCCCATCACAATACTTTTCAACATTCGTCGGTCTATTACAGCGAGGTTCAAAGTCCTGCCGAAATTACTCCTCACGTTGGAGTTTTGTCTGGCTTCTTGAATTCTGGCATGGTCCTTGATATATCTGCTCTCGAAAAACCATGAAGTTTAGCTGTTCTGGTGGCGGAATTTACTGCAATTCAAGCTACAACAATTTGAGCTTATATGAACTCCATGAGGTCACGTATCTTAGCATCTACATCACGATCTAAAAAAGAAATATAATCATTAAAGTTAATAAAGGAAACTATGTACGAGTATCTACAATAGAAAGAAAACACTCGCAATGAAATTTGGATGGATATTCGTAATATAATGGTTCACTGAAATATTGGTGCTAAATTTCTACTGGTCCGATTATTTTGTCACACCATTATATATATATATATATATATATATATATATATATATATATATATATATATATAGAAAAGTAGAAAAAGGAAATCGATAATGGTGGGCAGTAAGGTAGTTTCAAAAACCCCTCACCATTATCGATTTTCCCTTTCTTTGGTTCCGATATATAGATGATATTATTTGTTTGTGGCTTAATTCTAAGGATGTCAATGCTTTTCTTACTGAACTAAATTCTCTGGTTCTCTCTATTAAATTTACCCTTGACCTCGAACAAAAGGGTGTCCTCTCGTATCTAGATGTACTAATTCATAGGATTCCATCGGGATTTAAATTTTCGGTCTATCGGAAGCCTATCAACGCAGGTTCTATATATTCATATTTGATCAGGTCATAATAATAAAGTCAAACGGTCTTTATTTATACCTTGGATCTTGAGATTTTTAAAATCTTTGAAATAGATAACAATCTTTGCTACCCTCAAATATTTCTTGCAGGTTGCCTAGATTTGTCAAAAAGATCGTTTTACACAACTGAAAACCCTCCCCCAAAGTTGTAAGAAATCGCTTGTTTTACCCTTCCTGACTCCTTCTCCTTGCTTCCCCAACTCTTAAAAAGTTTAAATGTTTCAGTCATATTCAAGTATGAGTCCATCATGTACAAAGTCTTGATTTTTAATAATAGGAATAGTATAGCCATGGTAAATTCTGTCTATTGTGGCGTTTGCTCTAAGCAATACTTTAGGAAAACAGGTGAATAATTAAGAGTATGCTTACTCTCCACATAGATAAAATATTAAAAGAGTTGAAAGTAATAGTGCTTTTTTTGTCATATTATCTTCAAATAGTTACCCTATCAATTGGAATTTGGCTAAATCTGATGACTATGTTAAAAGAAATATTGTCGAATGCTCATTCATTAATTCCTCGCCTATTTTTTTAGATTGTCCGGTCTCTTTAAACTGGACCTTGTAATTAAAAGGCTTATTTATAACTACATTGTCCATTTTAAATCTTAGCCCTCTGATTTACTATATTAGTTATGTTATGTTTGTATATTTCAATATATTTATAATTGCATTTGTATGAATGTACTCATATCAAGGTGTCATAAATGTCTACATTCTTTTTTTCAGAGTTGGAACTTCCGGAAGTAGACCTTATCTATATGCCTTACCTTCCATATCCGGCATTTAAACCCGTATTTGATAATATTTCTCTATTCTGTGTCCTTCCCCTGTACATGAACAGGGCACCAATCTGTTGTCTCTTATATATATATACCACTTCTGTTAAGTAATTCATCATTCCTTGAGAATGAACTGAATAAGTTCAAAAGTACTTGGAATCCGCCTTTCATTGTACTGTGTGATTTGTTTGCATTTATAGCTCTACTCACGCGCTAGTATGTGAGTTTCTCATATTAATATATATATATATATATATATATATATATATATATATATATATATATATATATATATAGGTATATATATAGAGGTTATGGAAATTCCAGAAGGGAGAGTGCAGTAATGGAAATGTGAAAATGTTGACTTCTCGGATTTCAATGACGAGATTCGGCTTCTCTATTGGCCAAGTCCGGAGTGCAATTAATTGAGCTGACCAAATCCTACATATAACTGATCACAATTCCTCCTCCTCCTCCCCCCTACCGCCATCTCCTTTGTGAAATGCGAGTAAATGGACAAGCAGATACTGAGAGTGAGAAATGGCGCTATTGAGGAGGGGGCGAGGAACGAAGAGAAATTTTGCCCCCCCCCCCCCCGAGATACCTCTTTCTAAAATACAAAGTTCCTACCAATCAACAATGAAGTGCAGGGATGCCCTCATTAGTGTCTGATGTGATAGTCCCGTAAAATTAGAAATAGAACTATAGGATCTCCCTTGCCCCGTGCCAAGATGGCTGAGATGCAATAAAGTGTGTGGTGGCACTAAACTCCATCACTTGGACTGCCCTAACATCTCTCCTCGCAATGAGCGGCTTTGTGATCCAATCGAAGCATTTGGGACGATTTCTGAGGGCTCCTACTGAAGAGAGGGACGGAGACCAAAATATAATCTAATTGTTTAAATACTATAATTTAGTAGCTTTTTATTCTTTAAATATTCTTTGAATAACAATACAAAATTATTACTCTTCTTTAAATATCCAAAATATTATTATTTCTTCTTTTGGATGAAGCTCTCTACTAATTCTTTTCGAGTCCCCTCAAGTTAGATTGATTTTTTCAATCAAATGATATTTGTAAAATTAATTTTCCACAAATATTGCTTCTTTAAATAATCAAATTTAAGAAAAGAATGCTATTAATCATAGTCTATTCCCTACTACCTACTTTTCCTGATTTTTTACTATAGCTGTCTTGAAAATTATTTGGCATATTACTGCTTGGGAAGGCAACGTTTCAAGCTATGACCGTGAATTAAAATTAGAGATGCCAAAGATTAAACTATTGATTTAAATCAACCAGCTCAAATCAGTTGCGAGGCAACGAAATATAACAAAGATAACAAATAGACACTTGAATTTAGAAATCTTTTGAGAATTTTCAAAGATCTTACTCCTCCGTCCAAGGGTTAGCAAAGATCAAACCAATCAATAAAATAATGACTATACGAAAAGAGAATGCAGGCCTTATCATTCAATACCCCTCTTTAATGGTAAGGGCTGCACCCCAACACACATCGGTATTTGTTATTAACTAATATTATCGCCATTCGACATCTTAGCATTTGGTTCGAATTCAAATGTAATTGTCAGACGTCGTTAGGCGCTCTAATACGTAGGTGAGTCAAAAAGTTCTCAGACAAATGGCATAAAATTTTTATTTGTAATAATACTGTAATCATTTTTCTACATAAGCTCCATTAACATCTATACACTTTCTTAATCTATGAATCCAACGGTAAAGACCATCTTTGTAGAATTCACGGGGTTGTCTCTGGCACCAAGTAATGACCTGCTTTTTTGCTTCATCTAATGATTGAAACCGGGTTCCTTTTAGGTGTCCCTTTAAATTTGGTTAGGTTAGGTTAGGTTAGGTTAGGTTAGGTTAGGTTAGGTTAGGTTAGGTTACCTAACCTAACCAAATTTAAAGGGACACCTAAAAGGAACCCGGTTTCAATCATTAGATGAAGCAAAAAAGCAGGTCATTACTTGGTGCCAGAGACAACCCCGTGAATTCTACAAAGATGGTCTTTACCGTTGGATTCATAGATTAAGAAAGTGTATAGATGTTAATAGAGCTTATGTAGAAAAATGATTACAGTATTATTACAAATAAAAATTTTATGCCATTTATCTGAGAACTTTTTGACTCCCCCTCGTATTCATTGCCTGGATGCCCTTCTTCTTGATTTCAGACATATAAGCCTCGCTCCTGAATGGTAATTAAATCAATCATATTTTATTTAATATTTACTCATGTAAAATGAACATATCAAATTTTACTTTAGAAAAAATATCCCTTCAAAAGGATATATAATACAACGTGATGCGATGCCAATAGACAATGTACATTTGAATTTTGAGAAGAATTTAACTTTCCTGAAACTATGATAAATTCAGTTAATTTACTTCCTTTGGTCATTTAAAAAAAATAAATTAGGAATAAAATATGATAGATTAACTTCCAGAGAGGCGAAAAGGAAAAAGGTTGTACTACCGAAAGGTCAACGAGAATTGGTTCCTACCTGATGCCGTCCGTCTAAAGACCCCAGAAGATTCCTCACTCTCACGCCTTATAAACTTAATACTCTCCCTATAAAGACTCCTAAAAGATCACTCTCCAGTATTTTAACCAAAAGAACACTAAAATTGGTCCGAATCACTCGAAGAATAAAAGTGGTTATTTACCATCCATGATAGGGGTTTGAAGTCATCCGTTGAAAAGGCGCTCAGGTGGGCAAATCATTATTTATGTCCATCAATCGTGTATTATTTCTAAGGTTTTATTAAAAAATATTTCGAGATTGGCTGCTTTCAATCAAAATCTATTAGCGTGGTTGGTTCACACAAGGAACGACGAATCTTTGAAAAAAACCGAAGGACTTAACATAACCTCATGAAAACAATGTTGCAATATGGGGCAGACCAGCTGAGACAAGTTTCATTGAAATTGATTTAAAGAGAAACGAAATAGTCTAACTTTCCCTACCAATCAATTAGCGTGGTTCAATGCGTATTTTCCGCATATTCTTTGAGCTGGTCGCTCTTTTTTTTACCACCAATTGGTAAGGTTTGGTATCCATAACAGTGGTATAATTGTTTAGCATTCGATGCCGCAATGAATACCACAATTAAATTTTCCAGTCCCCATCCGGTAAGTCATCTCCTCCAATGTTGCTTAGCTTTGCTAAAATCAAATGGAAGTGGTTATTCCACTTAAGCTTAGTTTGGTTTCAATCTTTTAATTGAACTTTTATGCTAACCATCCTTTAATCCAATTTCCACTATGTTTTTAATTACCAAATTAGTGCTATGACCAGGCCGATGGTTGCTTCCCGCTTTTACATTTGCTGAATCGAGCTTTTGCTCTCTCCAATAAACTTCGGCCAAATTCGTTCGTCCAATGAAGCAAAATATTTGACTCTATTCTACATCCCATTGACTCATCAACCCAATTTACTTATTCCAAACATCTTAACATTCAACACACACACGCAATAATGGCTTTGGAAGAGTTTGTGCTTATATAAAGATTTCTTCTGTCACCAGTCGTTCGACAAGACTTCTTAGCCAAACCAGGAATTAGACGTGTTTCGAACTTGATTTCAACCACTTTACCCAACAAATTATGAATTTTGAACTGAATCACGAATTCAGTCAATTAGTACGAATAGTTTCAGAAACTCATCACAATAAATAAGCAATTGGTATATTACACTGGACTGCGTCAAAAATGTACCTTAGGTTTTCTATAGTGTTTCTTAATAAAATTGACCTCCTAAATCCGAATCTGTCATCCGTTTTTCTCTATCACCTCCAGTTTTTTGTGATACAGGGGGTGATAATAATTTTATAGTTTATACATCTCCTATATTACATCAAATTTCAATAGTTTTTGCACTGCTCTATTCGCAGTAAATTTTGTGTACATTTTAAGTAATTATGCAAATAGATTTATATTTTGCAGGTTAAAAATTGCTTAGCATTATAATAATAAGAATAATAATAATAGTGGTTGAGTTAAAAATGAACAGAAAATGTAAGAATAGCTCCGACACATTTTGCTATGTTTGCGGCAAAGTGACTTTTCCCGAGCAGCAAAGTACAATCCCTCCTATAATTAAATCTTTGTATCATGCATATTTTCGAGTAAGGCTAAGAGATCAAGATAAAAGTTTTGCCCCACATATCTGCTGCAAGGGATGCTACATAAGTTTAAGACGCTGGAGTCAGGGCGAACAGAAGTCCCTCTCTTTTGGTGTTCCCATGGTGTGGAGAGATGGCAAGGACCACACTACGGACTGCTATTTTTGCTTGACAAATCTTAAAGGTTAGCAATGTATCAAGTATTTAAGCTTTCTGTATTATACTAGCTCCTGAAAATGTCATTATTATGCAAAGACTTAGCATAAAATTAAAAACTAACATAGTTCACTTTAGCATGAACATATCCTTTCTAAACATTTATATACTATCTGCAACTCCAAATCAATTCCTTTATGTAATAGGCAATTATATTTTCCACAGCTATAAATAAGAAGAATAAACATAGTGTGGCCTTTTCGGATGTTCCTTCTGCCATCAAACCCCTGCCCCATGGCCCAGGAATTCCCATATCTTCTCCCCCTAAACATATAGAGGTACATGAAGAGATTAATATGGAATTTAACCAAGATTATGACACATCTGAGTCTTATCAGGTTTCCACACATGATATGGTCGCAAGACCATTCACTCAAGTTCAGTTAAATAACCTGACCAGGGATCTGGGGGTTTTAAAGGCGAATACACAACTTCTTGGCTCTCGACTTCGTGAAAGTAATCTTCTCGCTTAAGAAACAACATTTAGGGGGGTACAGAAATAGAGAACAAGAGTTTCGAAGCTATTTTTTACAACATTCTTCCAGCTCTTTAGTATACTGCGCCAATATTAAAGGACTTGTTGAGGCCCTTGGAATTCCCTACAACCCATTAGAATGAAGACTGTTCATAGATTTCCCAGTAGAAAATTAAAAGCTGTGTTACTGAATATTGTTAACAAGATAGCTTCCGTTCCTATAGGCCATTCAATCCAACTTACTGAAAGTTATGAAAATATGAAAAAAATGCTGGATGCAATAAATTACTCTAGCTATAAGTGGAGGATATGTGGTGACTTAAAGGTATGATCATTTCCCCCCTGGCATTTCTAAGCTTTTTGATATTGACATTTTCATTTTTAATTGTTAATACTTGTATACACCTTTTGGTCAACTTACATTTTACAAGAATGCAAATCTGGAAATCATGAGTCATTTTTGAGTTATATTTTTTGTTGAAGTGTGTCCCTATAGGTTAATGCATCCTATTGGGTTAATGGAGAACTTATCCTAATTGATAAGGTATACAACACAACTCAATAAACTCAAAGTAAGATGTGCATTTATCCAATTAGTTCCAATACGATGATTTAATGCATCCACATACAGGATTTTTCAGTACATATTCATATTCTTATTGTTTTAAGAAATATTACTTTGAATTTGTTTTTAGAAATATTACACTGAATTTACATACCGTGCTAAATTTTTTTCAGGTAGTGTCTTTACGCTTGAGACGCAAACAGGCTACACGAAGCATCCCTGTTTCCTATGTTTATGGGACAGTCGTGCAGATAGTATGCACTATGAGAAGAAGGTTTGGCCTCCACGAAAGGCATTTAGAATTAGATCAAACAATGTGATAGCTGAACCTTTAGTGCCTCCTCAAAAGATACTCCTCCTTCCACTGCATATAAAGCTGGGCATAATGAAAAATTATGTCAAAACCCTTAATAAAATAGGCCAAGCTTTAGAATTTCTTCTTCAAAATTTCCACAAATCAGTGACGCTAAGCTCCATGGGGAAATTTTTGATGGACTTCAAATCAGGAACTTGATCAGCAATTTGATGCATCAATGAAGGACATAGAAAAAGATGCCTGGAAAGCTTTCAAAGCTCTAGTTCACAATTTTCTAGGCAATAAAAGAAGCCTAGAAGAATATGTTGCCCTGGTCAATCAGCTCTTAATAAGTCTCAAACATTTGGGAGCTCGAATGTCTATAAAGATACACTTTTTACAGTCCCATGTGGATTATTTTCCCGACAACTGCGGGGATTACAGGAAGGACAGGGGCAAATATTCCACCAGGAGATAAAAACAATGGAATCCAGGTACGAGTGTAAATGGAACGGTAACATGCTTGCTGACTACTGTTGCTGTTTAAGTCGTGATGCACCAGATGACAGGCACAAACGAAAATCGTCAAGGGCGTCTGTTCTTCGAAATTATAATTATTTTCTTTATTATGTTGCATTCTTTTATTTTTTGTTTATTAAAATAATTATAGTTTACATACGTGTATTCCTGTTTATATGATATAACAGTAATAATGCATTATTAGATAGAGAAAGTTTTTTTTTTAAATTAAAAAAAATTAGGTAATCTCAATGAAAATGGTGTATGCTGTACTGAGAAAATCAGACCTGATAGAACAAATATACATCTATTTTTGAGCTCAGGATTTTAGAATCATTAAGAAACCACAAAGAAATCCTGGGGAACATAAAAATCTTTTTCAAACGCAAGCCTGTGTTATTTATCAATTTACAGGCTTATTTTTCCTTAGTAAAGCATACTTAATTTCAGTCAAGCTCCGCCTCCAATGAGCAAATTCGTTGGTAAATCAAGGATGAGATCAACTAGGGCCAAACTAATAGTAATGGGTTACTCTTGTGGCTCAAGGAGGAACTAATTATTTTATAATAAACATTAATTATATTTAATGACTTCCCTAGGCAAAGGTTTTCAGAGAATTAATTTAATTTTGACGAAACTTATTTATTTTAATCGAATGAAAACACGAAAATTGAAATCTAATTTTGTCTTGATATAAACAAAAGAATTTTTAGGATCAAATTAAAACCAATAGAAAGGAATTCCTTAATAATTAAGTTACAGTAACTTCATTTGTACAAATGATTAAAACTATGCAATCTACGGGGAGGAAAAGGAAGAAATTTATTCCAATTATTTTAGTTTTATTAACTAATACTTCACTAGAGGCCCCATGAATGACACATTTGTAATAAAAGGCTAAATCATTTTGAATCTAATGTTTGTATTTACATCTTAGTTTTTGGGGACGCAAAGAGGCATTTAATCCCTAAATTAGAGGTTGCATTAAATTTCGAATGACTAGGACGCTTTCACCAGGTGACAGCCCTATTAACCTTAACAACCGGTGCCAATCACAGGAGAACGTAGACAAGAAGGGACAAACTAGACATTGTTTCGCAGACGAATATTTTGAAACAAACAAAAGTTTGTAACAAAGTAGCCTTAACTAGAATTTATGGGGTCAAATATCGCATAAAATAATAAAACAAGGAAGGACTAGTTTCGCTTATAATTACCTCTTTGAATAAAATATTGTTTCAAGATAAGAGTAAGAAAATAATAAATTCACTGCATTTTGTGGGATCCGATTACCTTTCTCCGTCCCTCGAAATACGGCGAGTCTGTCGATGCGATCTGAATTCTCGCCCTCATCGAGGCTGCATTTATTAATAATGTCACTCATTAGGATTTCGATTCTTTTTCTTTGTTGGGTAAAATAATCACTCCTTCCATTTCCGATCTGTGGAAAAAGTGTAGGTGGGAAAGAGTGATGGGTAAAGTCAGTCCACTACGATTAAAGGGCGAACGGTCTTGATTCCTAGAAGGTCTGGTTGAAATTATGATTAATCGTTTCTTAGGTTTCATAAATTTCAATCAAATTCAGCGATTTGATTGCGAGGAGACGGATTTAGAGGGTTTTGTGTTCGCTAAGAGATTGTAGAATGGTGATGACGTCACTCAAGTGATCTCTCGGGAAATAAATGATCGGTAACCAATGGAAATCTTACGAGTAATCAATTCCACCTACATGCAGGCTACCAATCGGTTTCACGAGAGGGAGCGGGAGTGTTGAGTAAAAGGCGATAGTATGTTATACGACCTTGAGGAGAGAGTGAGAGTTAGAGGGACAAATGGCTGGGAGACAATCGCTCTTTTAGGATTAATAATTATAAGAAATAAAGCCTTTATTTGGATCTCAGAGGATACCATCGCTCCCTGAACTCTGCCTCATTGGGTACCGCCATACAGCTTCAGACTTGGCGAGACCTACAGTGGTAGTTACAGGTCCTTTTCCATTCTTCTCCGGTCTGCCCCTTGCGCCTGACGCATGCGGTAGAGGTAATGGTGGAGGAAGGTTGGAGTAATAGAGGCTCTTTTAACGGGGCCCTTCCACTACTGTGGAAGAGTATGTGCTTCGTGGTAAGAGAATACTTTACGAATGCAAAAAGGAAAGGGCGGCCCTCCTTCTTGCACGTACACGTGTACACGCAAATATTTGTACCTCTGTTGGGTATTGGAGCCTAGGGGGCGACGACCTTTGGCCCTTGTTTGACCAAAAGCAATATTTTGATGAGTTTAAAGAAAAAAGTGACACAAAGATGTCCAAAGCCTACTTCATGCCCCAATTTTTCGGTTTTACTTCCTTAAATGCGTCACTCAGATTCTTGGAACTCAGGCAGGGGTAAAGTAGTGCGGGAAAAAAGTGTAGCAGTGAAATCAACACAACATAAGGATAGAACAAGTGACAGAAGCACGAATAATTCTCGCTGGCAATTATCCGAACATACATACATCACAGAAATCCACCTAGCATAAAAGAATCTTTATACATGCAAACGAAAAAGAGGGTCATGTGTCAACATCACTACAAGTATAAATTTAAACAAAAGATTTTACTGAAAATTTTCGAAAAAGTGACAAATTAGAAATTTGATAGTCAAAGAATAAGTTTTCAAAAATATTAGAAATCTTTTCAAAATTTGTTACACTTTTTTATTTGATTTAAAAACGTCTTTGTGATAAAAATTTAATATCCCCCACAGCATTTAATTTTTACGTAAAAGAAATTTTGAGAAAATTTTTCAAAAGTTTGG
Organism: Ceratothoa steindachneri; assembly: GCA_963969495.1. Taxonomy (NCBI): domain Eukaryota; kingdom Metazoa; phylum Arthropoda; class Malacostraca; order Isopoda; family Cymothoidae; genus Ceratothoa; species Ceratothoa steindachneri. The sequence goes on along the minus strand of OZ018317.1, from coordinate 243,312,129 downwards.
GGAGTTATTAGAGATACCAAACGATAAAAATACTGAATTTTTGTTATTCCATCGACACTTTGAATCTCTTTCGAAGGACAGCAAATGCCTCTGATTTTGTCCTCATTTTGTTTTCGAATGTTTTGAATTTAAATTTTTTTCCTCACTTCAAAAATAGAAGAAAATTGTGGGAAATTTGAAAATTAATGTTTTTTAGAGTTCGTCTCCCACTATTTTGCCACATGGCTTATGATAAATGCCTTTTCCATTCCACGAGAACTCCAAACTTTTTCCTTTCATTTACTTTCTTTCTTTCATATTTTGATCGCATTCCGAAGGTTAAAAGAGAGGAAGAAATTGCTCTGCCGGGTCCTTCTTCTAAGGATCAAAGGACGGTTGCAAAATGGCATCGACAAGTTTGGGAATCAACGAAAACCGGTTTCGGGCAAGGGGAGGTAAGGGGAGTGGAGGAAGAAGAAAAGGAGGAAGAGAAGTAGGAAGAGGAGAAGAATGAGGACGAAGAGGAATAAACCCCTTTCTTAAATGCTAGAAATTAAATTGTAACATTTAATTAATTGCTCCACCTGACTCTTATCTATCGTGGGGGAGATCCCCAACCCGATAATGAAATTCGCATAGGGATAAGAATGAAAGATGCTGGCAAACACTGAAGATAAAAAGGGCTTATCTTCGTCGAGGGCTAATTCTGAGAAAGAAGTGTAATACTGTGCTTCGCAACTATCTAGCCAACAGAGAACCAATGGTTCGTGGCCCAATGGACAGTCTCGTTTGCGAGTAAGGAGAGTGATGATTTTCAAACCCTTTAGTCAGTATCCAATGGTGATCGATCCCGGGAACGAAAGCAAGTCAAAAATCAGAACCTTTCTCAATATGCGGACCAGTGATAGAACTAGAGTAGTTACGTACCCCAAGATGCAGAACGTCCAAAGAGTGTCCGCTTCCCTCAATTGCAGTATCCATGTTCTATCACACTTTAACTTCCCCTTACATCATCAGTCTCTTTACACGAAAGAGAGATGAAGAAATGTAAAAACACTTCTACTAATTTCAATACACGTGTTAATGAACTACTTCTAAACGTCTTAAGGGATGCCTTCTTTAGTTTCCTTTTTTATGAACAGAAAATTCAAAATGGGAAACAAATAAATGGCGAGAGGTTTAATTTTCTCTAAGGCAAATGTTGGAAGAATCAGTTGTTGGCAAAGTTAGTAGAAGCCCCGAGGACCCTCAACCTTTCCCGGAAGTACGGTAGTAGGACCCTAATCACCCCTCCCCCTAACAACCCATACAGAAAAAAGGGAATAAGTCTCCCCCCTCCCCACTTTCGTCGCCCTTCATTCGCCTAGATGAAAGAAACTGGGTAGAAAGTCTCAGAATCGTATGAGGAAACGCCTCCTTTTCATCTGGTTTCCACCATCCAATTTTCTGAAAGGGTCTTGAGGGAATTAAAGACCTAATGAAAAAAAAAGGGAAAAAGAGACTGGAGCTCATACAGGGTGTGACATATTTTTAGATAATTACCATGTAATTATAAATTTAAATTTTTATGGTTTTACATAAGTGTGGTAAAATTTTATTTAGTAAAACCACCTTCATTCACCCCTTAGGGAGCTTCAATACGACTTCTTCCTCCCCCCATCCTGTCAGGTCAGGTGAACCTCATTCGGGTCTTTTACAACTTCCAAGATGGAAGTGGCTTCTATCGAGTCTTTGCTCTTGTAAGGCAAAGAGCTTAATCTGGAGACCAGGGGGCTAAAAGTTAGGGGCCACTGGGGTGTAAAAATTCCAGCCAGCTAGCACAGGCTCAATTGGTCTGTGTGGGAGGGACCAGAGCACTCCGTTGATTATTTTTTGGGTAAATTGGTAAATCAATTACCCAGTTTTCTTTTTTAGGTGTTAAGTACCTGTAGACTCTTTGCATTCATCTAATTTGCATATGTTTTGTCTTGACTTTCCAAAAATAGAGAAACAATTCGGTTTTCATAAAGATACAAAGTTGATATGATGCATATTGTCCTCCGAATGATAAACCTACAGCAAATTATTAATGAAGGTGACCTGGTCGTTGAACATTCCTGGTCTTAAGGTTCTTAGAATATCCAACATAAAGAAACTTCGGTTGCACAAATTGTCGAGATCTCAAGCAGCAACTGAGGAGAACTTACAAGTAAGTCCTTAGTCCTTCAAAATGAAGTTATTTCACTCATAATTGATGAAATCCACTTTCATATTACTCCTCTGGAGAATCGTAAACAAAATTAATTAGTGGTTCGACCTTTCCGGAAATTTTCCCACAATCCTAGTTCCTTTTGACAAAATGTCTCACATGTTTATCTTCACAAGCTCTATCTGTGAAATTGTCCGAAGTAAGAATGCTATTAGTTGTTGGGATGTGATGTTTTTTATTTTGTTGCTCTAAGAAAAGAAGAGCTACGAATTAAGACGAGAAATGTGGACTAACAAAAGTTATTTGGACAAGAGATCATGTTTTACATTCTATGAGACAAACCATAGTTTTTGAACCCTTACCCCATTTAAAAATAATTCTTTGACAGACAGGCACAACCTGTAAAGTCCAACTCCATCTGTGGCCTGTTTCAAAAGAATGCAGTATGCACCGCCGTCCTACCCACTTAAAAGCACATTTGCTCATAGGTAAAGGAATTTTCAAACGGCGAAATATCGGTCATATCAAAAAAGGGCAGAAATTCCTAAATATAATTCCCCACTCAAGTAGAATCTTCAAAAATAAAATTCATTCTCGGAAAAGTAGAGAACAAAGAAGGCTTTGAAGGGGAAAATAGAGAGGAAAAATGTTTCAACAAAATTCAAGATTTTGACAACGAACAATTTATGATAATTCTCTTAATGCGATTGAGATACCAAATAAGAGATTTGAAATAGGAAGGTAGTAATAAAATTGAGCAGATATAGTGTATGGATGATTATGGATAATGAAATACGCCTGTGATGTCAACGAGCCCGAGAAATTCTGGATGTTGAAGCATACAGGGTTGTATCTATCCGAGAAGGATGAGCGGCAGTTAATCCTTGTACAGCCGCTGGAATTTACAGAGTGCATCTCAGCTAAATCAAGACAAACTTTAAAGTTACCCTAAGGGGTAATGGCCGCACCGATGTATGTTACTTTATCTGGGACACGCTCATACTGAGTTTCGCATTCTTGCGCGTAACAGCATATGTGGTTTCTATAGACAATGCTACTGAAGTCGGAAACGGTACGCCATGATAGAACCTCTGTGCTGGGAGGATCAATAATAGGGTTTGAATATGTTTATCTACCCTAAGAACCTCGTTTCTAAATTAAAACGGTAGCATGACTAGCATCAGAAGAAAGAAGAGTTGCATATGGCCATATATAGCAAATTACATGACCCTGATGTATCTGGGCGTGGTCAGCAACGAGGCCACTTTATGTCTCCTCATGCCTTCTTCCCAGGTGCTTAAGATCAATACAGACGTTTACATTGATGTGCTGGTGACTGTAGTGATGCCTTGCAGAGATCAAGTATGCTCCGGAAGGCCTTACATGTTCCATCATTTCTCTGATGACTTGATAACAATGATGTGATAGTTGTTTGGTTCAAATATTAAACTAAATAACACTTTTAATTGTACTGTGACTTTGGATATTCTAGGTATTTACGTACAGTGGATCACGTAAGAATCTATGACCAGCAACATTACTCAGGTAGAGGAGAAACCACAAAATTTCTTACTTCAAAATAACAAGGCTCTATTTTCACAACATTATGATTGTCGTAGAATTCTTTCTGATAAAAACCCTACTTACCTGACACCACTTTTATTTAGTGTCGTAGAATGCCCCTCCTTTTTGTTCTATCTCTAAGAGTGCTAAGAGCTGTCTAATATACTTTTATATCGGAATATCTTAAAGAATAGAGCCGTTACCAAACACGTAAGGATATAAAAGAAACGCCCACTAATTCACAAAATAAACTTATATTTTATCTTTAACCATTGAATACACAACCTTTATACATTAACTACAGCAATACTCTAAATATTAATATAAACAAGAATTAATTAAATTAGTTTACCCTCCAAAATTTGGTCAACGTTTTCTCTACACAAAACAATAATATAAGAATTAGGCTTACGGACTCATGTGGAGTTTAAAGGGCCTCAGAAATGTTATTGCCTCACGACGCGTGCCGTGTGTCCAGTTGTAGATAGGAGAAATTCCACGGTCGTTTTGGCGAGGGTAGCAGCTGGGGGGTCCAAACGTTCTTCCGGGGGGGAAGGGTTCTTTAAGGACGAGAACCAAGACGGTGCTTTATGCAACACCTAGGCACTCGTGGTCTCTCTGGCGAGAGTGAGTCGAACTTGTTTCTTAAATCAAGTTAACTAGGAGTGCGGTGTGATCACCGAGTAACGAGCTCGATGAGGAGCTTTTCTCCTTCGTTACTTATTTCCTTATGGACGAGGACTGAACTCGGGGAGGGTCTTCTTCACAAGCGAGGATAACGGAGGGAGGTTTCTCTAGCGAGAATAAGTTACTTAAAGTTTGGTGTGGCCACCGAATAACGGGCTCGAGGGGGAGCCTTTTCCTTCTTCTTCTTAATTCCTCAAGGACGAGGAATACCTCTGGTGTTTAAGGTGCACCAGGATATGAGGAGTCTCTCTGGCGAGAGTAAGTCGAACTTACCAAAGTTCACTTATCGTTTGGTTTGATAACCAGGGACTTAGCTCAAGGATGAGCTTTTTCTTAGCCCCTTAAGGTAGGTAGCCCTGCCTCTCTTGCAGGGTACTTCTTGGTCTGGCGAGCCAAGTACTCTACCTCTCCAGTCTCGGTAGCTCGGTTGTGGATCCGAGGACTTCGTCACCTAGAGACTGACGTATACTACCAATCCAGTCTAGGTAGCTCGGTTTTAATCGAGGACTTCGTCACCTGGCCTGACGTCTAGTACCAATCCAGTCTAAGTAGCTCGGTTTTGGATCCGAGGACTTCGTCACCTGGCCTGACGTATACTACCAATCCAGTCTAGGTAGCTCGGGTTTGGATCCGAGGACTTCGTCACCTGGCCTGACGTATACTACCCCGATTTTCCTCAGAGTTCCTCATTTATACCTCGCACCCCCACTGGGGGAGTGGTAAGGGGGAGAGGGGCTTGAGGACGGCCCCAGGAGAGTTCTTTTTCCAAACGGTCTTTCCCACGAAGTCAAACATCGGCTCCTCGTTAGCCATCGAGATTGGGAGAAACCCGTCTCCAATTTCTTGTTCGACGTGAAACTGGATCTCACTCTCCTGGGGGAGATCTTACCTTTTTGACCTTTAGGGTCTTTCATGGCACTGGGTTGTGCCACGTTGTGGTTAAGCACTGACCCGCCGATGCCTTCGACGGATGTCGTTGCGGTAACCGCCTTGGGACTGCACTACGAGTGAACGGGGGGGGGGGGAGTGACCATTCCCCTACACACCTCCCACCGAAGAACTTAATGGAAAGCGGGGGATGCTCGTAAGAACTCAAAACAACTTACTTAACCTAGTCGAGCTTAGCAAAGTTGTATTTCTTTGAGCCCTCTCTTACATTAAGTTTCCTTACACATGAGCGCCCACGCGCGCATTTACACAGGCAATGTATCGAACTAGACCTACTCGCAATACAATTTTACATAGAAAATTTAAAAACCTTAATTCATCGATTACCCACAAAAAAAAACAACACAACAAGCTACTTCCTTACCTTTCTAAGTTTTTGAGAACTTAAATCCTACCGATAAATATTAACACGAACAACAAATGAAAACATGGTTTCACGCTTATTAGGTACTGAAATAACCCTCAATGGTTTTTCGTCTCCACCTATAGAGCAGCTGTACATTATCGGCTCCTTTGATGTAGCTGATCCTAAAATGGTGCTCTGTGACCATTATTCTACCGCGCCTGAGTCGGCCGTTCTGGTTATTGAGTCTACCCCAGTATGTTACTAAATGGTAGCGGTATTTCAACCTACTCGAATTACCTATATTATGGTACTTAACTACCTTTAAATTGAACATTAAGGCTAGAGCGGCCTGTTGCAGCGGGGCATAATTGATGAGAACTTGAGTCCCATAGCTCTCCTTCAACCAGGTACACGGGAAGATCGTGTCTGGGTTCGATCTTTGGGGATCGAGAATATTTTTTCCTGCGAGGTCGTTAATGGGCTTGGCGCTCACTACGACTTGGCGATTTAGCGGTAACTCCGTGGACGTTCCGTTCGGGGAGGAGACTACTAGGGGTAGGGGATACTCATCCGCGTCTACCATTTGATTAGTTTTACCTGGGTGTATCGCAATAGCACCTCTTTCCTCCTTCCTTGTCAACTCATTTGATTCACTTCTCTTAGTAGGTAGTTCCTCAGGTACACCTGCTCGTACCTCTACCCTACCTCCACCTTCTTCCCTGATAACCCCATTTGGCTGGGTTCTCCTCGTAGGTTCTTCCTTAGGTACTCCTGCTGGTACCTCATTCCTACTTCTTATTTCTTCCATCGATACCCCATTTGGCTGGGTTTCCCTCGATGGTCCTTTCTTAGGTCCAGGCCGGGCTACAACTTCCTCGGCCTCTATGAGATTCTCGATAGGTGCTCTTTCGAGTGCGAGCAATCTTTCCTTTTCTTCTCTCTGTTCTCTTTCAGCTTGAGCACGTTCTTTTTCCCTCTTCATTCTCCTTTCATCTATTTCTTTTTTAATCTTCATTCTCCTCTCTTTCGACTCTTTTTCCATCTTCATTCTCCTTTCCTCGGCTTCTTGTTCTGCTTTCGCTATTTCGTTTTCCCGTCGAGTTCTTCTTTCTTCATCTTCCAGCTTTATCTTTAGTCTTCTTTCTTCATCTTCCATTTCTGTCCTTATTCTGAATTCTCGTGCTTCTCTTTTCAACAGTATTATTCTTTTGCTTGTTTTACCTCCTCTCAGCATTCTTCTTTCCTCTATTTCTAAATTCCACTGTATTCGGGATTCTTCACTTTTCCGGTTCATCCGTATTTCTATATTTTCCCTTTTTCTATCAAACTTTATTATTTCTTCTTCTTCTTCTCTTTGTATTCTCAATTCTTCAAGGATGTAGGCATCCATATCCTCGCCTTCAAATCCCGGACTTTGGGCTTGTTGGTAAAATCTTTTGACTGGATCCATTTCGTGTTGGTCCGTCGATTTTTCCTTTCTGTATTTTCAGATAATTATGCCACCACTCACCAGGTAGCGCTCAGCATAACTTACCCTCAATCCCACTACTATGCTGATTGAAATACCACTCCCGACAACAAATTTACCACTTGACCTACCAATTACCTTAAGATTGTTACCACCCCTAACTCTACCAATTTTCCTCTTGTCAATTATTCTCTTATTCCTGATCTGATATTCCTTTACGTGTTAGCTCTTTCTTAATTAGACACTGCTGGGTTCTTTCTAATAACAACCCCACACCTGACACCACTTTAATTATGTCGTAGAATTCTTTCTGATAAAAACCCTACTTACCTGACACCACTTTTATTTAGTGTCGTAGAATGCCCCTCCTTTTTGTTCTATCTCTAAGAGTGCTAAGAGCTGTCTAATATACTTTTATATCGGAATATCTTAAAGAATAGAGCCGTTACCAAACACGTAAGGATATAAAAGAAACGCCCACTAATTCACAAAATAAACTTATATTTTATCTTTAACCATTGAATACACAACCTTTATACATTAACTACAGCAATACTCTAAATATTAATATGAACAAGAATTAATTAAATTAGTTTACCCTCCAAAATTTGGTCAACGTTTTCTCTACACAAAACAATAATATAAGAATTAGGCTTACGGACTCATGTGGAGTTTAAAGGGCCTCAGAAATGTTATTGCCTCACGACGCGTGCCGTGTGTCCAGTTGTAGATAGGAGAAATTCCACGGTCGTTTTGGCGAGGGTAGCAGCTGGGGGGTCCAAACGTTCTTCCGGGGGGGAAGGGTTCTTTAAGGACGAGAACCAAGACGGTGCTTTATGCAACACCTAGGCAGTCGTGGTCTCTCTGGCGAGAGTGAGTCGAACTTGTTTCTTAAATCAAGTTAACTTGGAGTGCGGTATGATCACCGAGTAACGAGCTCGAGGAGGAGCTTTTCTCCTTCGTTACTTATTTCCTTATGGACGAGGACTGAACTCGGGGAGGGTCTTCTTCACAAGCGAGGATAACGGAGGGAGGTTTCTCTAGCGAGAATAAGTTACTTAAAGTTTGGTGTGGCAACCGAATAACGGGCTCGAGGGGAAGCCTTTTCCTTCTTCTTCTTAATTCCTCAAGGACGAGGAATACCTCTGGTGTTTAAGGTGCACCAGGATATGAGGAGTCTCTCTGACGAGAGTAAGTCGAACTTACCAAAGTTCACTTATCGTTTGGTTTGATAACCAGGGACTTAGCTCAAGGATGAGCTTTTTCTTAGCCCCTTAAGGTAGGTAGCCCTGCCTCTCTTGCAGGGTACTTCTTGGTCTGGCGAGCCAAGTACTCTACCTCTCCAGTCTCGGTAGCTCGGTTGTGGATCCGAGGACTTCGTCACCTAGAGACTGACGTATACTACCAATCCAGTCTAGGTAGCTCGGTTTTAATCGAGGACTTCGTCACCTGGCCTGACGTCTACTACCAATCCAGTCTAGGTAGCTCGGTTTTGGATCCGAGGACTTCGTCACCTGGCCTGACGTATACTACCCCGATTTTCCTCAGAGTTCCTCATTTATACCTCGCACCCCCACTGGGGGAGTGGTAAGGGGGAGAGGGGCTTGAGGACGGCCCCAGGAGAGTTCTTTTTCCAAACGGTCTTTCCCACGAAGTCAAACATCGGCTCCTCGTTAGCCATCAAGATTGGGAGAAACCCGTCTCCAATTTCTTGTTCGACGTGAAACTGGATCTCACTCTCCTGGGGGAGATCTTACCTTTTTGACCTTTAGGGTCTTTCATGGCACTGGGTTGTGCTACGTTGTGGTTAAGCACTGACCCGCCGATGCCTTCGACGGATGTCGTTGCGGTAACCGCCTTGGCACTGCATCACGAGTGAACGGGGGGGGGAAGTGACCATTCCCCTACAATGATAAACGATCACACGAAAGAGAAGAAGGTTAAATGATACAAGGCCGCTTTCACTAAAAGGAATCAATGATGATTTGATTGAAATAGATAAAATTAAGGGAATTTTTAATACAAATTAAATATTATTTACTCTTATGAAAGGTTGGTTAGCATTACTAATATACAAAAGGATTAAAACGTATCATTCAAACAAAATATTAAAAAAAACAAGTGAAGGAATTAGGAAATTATTCAACTTTTATACATTCGCCGCAATCATGACATTTTAGGAAATATCCAATCCGAGATTTTATATCGTGAAGGTTTGAGGTAAAATAAAATAGAAAGGAATTTTAATTAGGCCATAGCTAATCAACAGATAGCAATCGATGGGGAAACAATGTGTGGAGGGTTTGCAACAAATATTGAGAGGAATACTTTTATATATTTCAACTCTATAAACCAGCTCAAGAACTGTCTAAATAAATATTCACGTAAGTAGATACATAATTATATTATGAGGGTGGGCTTTCTATCCAACTTTTGAAATACATTCCATTTCCTGAGTTTCATTTGTAGAATAGTGTTTTCAATATAATCAGCCAACAGAAATGGGATTATTTCATCTAGAAATATTAAGTTGAAAAATTAATATTACATAACGGTGCGAGGGCCACCCTTGATCATCTCGAGTGACGCAATTTACCACTCCCTAATTAAAGGGCTAAATGAATACGACTCCATAGAAATTTTAAAATGGTTTATGTACGCATAAACCATCCTTCTGTATCAGTTATGTAGGTGGCTAAAAATTATTATCAAACATTGGCCAAACTGGCACGGATTTAGAATCCAAGTTCAAAGGACGATATTAAAAAGTTCAAAGTTTTAATCATCCCAATGCATTATTTCAACATTTCAGCTTCCAATCAAATTAAAGTGAAGTAATATTATATTAGTTGAGAAGTCCTTCTTAATTGAATTAATTCCTAACTTTAATTTATGTAATGGAACGTCCCGTTTAAACCGATTGTCTGATGGCGGCGTTTTCAGAGATGAGGATTTCATGACTGCGCAAGTAAAGATGCCATATAAAATATGTGCAAAGAATTGACGTTACCGGCCTCCGCTTCTGAGAATACCCCGAAGAGTGCTGTAATGTTGCTTTAAAGTGTTTTACAAACAAAATCAAATTCATTTGAACTGATTGGATGAAAAAAAGCATGTAAGACGTCGTTAGTGAAAGATTGTATCTCACATGCACAAAAAATAGGGTTAGATTTTGAATTGGCCACGTTATGATGTGTTGCATGTTTTCAAGTGCTCTAGTTTTACGTTCCTTAGCTTAGCCGGCATATCAAACGCTGTAGTAGATAGAATCTGTTTTTTGCCAAATATAATCTACTCTTTCCGAACATCTTTAGTACGTGAGTTTCATCTCATTCAAGAATGGCGAATGCTCAGTTCCGGAGAGCTAAAGTGGCAGCATCGTTCTTGGATGCTTAAAATATCGAAGCCATGAAATAACCTGTGCAGATCCCTTATTTAAAACCCATAGAAAACACAGATATGTAAAGGCTCGTAAAGCTGCGAATGTTGAAGATCCCTAGCAAAGATTCGAAGAAGAAGAAATAAAATCACACTAGAAATATTCGACGAATTTGTGATTTCTTGCGGCCGAAGATTTACTCATGTTATTCAGAACCAGGGCCTGATAATTATGTTGTGTCTTTCCTTAGGGCCGCAGTTATTCTTATCATTCTCTAGTTTTGGACACACTGGCTTTTCAAATACACATTAGTTTACAAATAACACTTTTTTATCCACTGTTCAATGAAATCGAACATGAACACTCACTTTCCTGGCAATTTCCATGGAAATTAAACGAATATTTTCAGGGAAATTTTGATCTCGGTATTTTGTTTTTTAGTTTTGGGATGCAGTGCACTAAAAGGATCACATCAAATATATGATAAAGATCAGCCATACATTAAAGGTTAGGTAGAGCATAGAAGGGGCTAAAAGTTACACGAAAGAAAATGAAGAATGACAACCAAATAGAAATAGTCCTCCTCAGAATTCAATTGGATTAGGAACCGAAACTTTGCGAATTAAGATTGTGACAGTTTCAATTAAGGAGTTTAATTTCCTGGGGATTCGATTTCTCTAATTAGCTACACAGAGTCCACCGGTTGCATTTCAAGTAGAATTTGGGCTTTGGCTATGAGGCGTTAGCTATTTAGTTTATCTTTCATACAAAGGAAAATGTGCAGCCAAACATCCAACGTTAATTGCACCTACTATAATAATGATAATAAACCCCGCTAGACAATGGAGAAGTACTAATTGAAACCTTAGGGCAGTCACCTTTTTCTTTCAAGTATAATTAATACCAGCCGAAAAGTAAAAGATTTTCACTCGAAAAGGGAAAAGATTTAGAATATAATGAAGAGGAAAATGGGGAATAAAGAAGAAATAAACTCAAATATTCGAAATCGATCGGTATGTAAATGGCCTCAAGAATTGCAGGTCATACAAGTTTAAATCCGAAAAGTCTAAATAACCGAATATAAACAGAAGAGCAACATAAAAAATCGCCTAAAGAAGAATATTAAACTTAGCTAAATTTTACAAAAACCTTTAAAAATTCCAGTTGTGTAAAAGGTAGGTGCATAAAACATTAAAAATTATTTCAAAATAAGAATCCATAATCGCATGGGGCTTGTCTCATTTGAACAATGTACAGAATCTTCCGTGATACTTTCATCCACATTACTGACGCCATCTTGTATTTTTCCGGTCTAAGAAATTTGATGCTTGAAACCTTTGTTTAGCACCCCAATGATAGAAAGTAAATCGATCCTTTTTGAACTCATCCATAAAGGCGGTATTTAGAGATTACTGTGTTCTAAGCGTAGGACTCAAAGAAATAAACACAGGGTAACGATTTGTTGCGCTACTCTTGGTTGTCTCCATCCATGTAAGACAATATAAGCGTATGGCAACCCAACCGATATTTTAAGCTTATTTAAGGCCATAAACGCCTATGTATGTTTATGTTCGTTTCAGTTTGTGTGTCCCCCCTTGAGTAACTATACTTACACGAATAAAAATACGATCGTGTAAGCCGAGGTCCGTCTACATTGTGTAATATGATTTACTTGTGTCTTTGTTCAATATGCATTTATAAGAAACGTCTACTTCTAACTGTTTGTCTACTTCAATGTACCTAGTCGTCAACAATGAATTCAGCAACCGCAATATCGAGATAGCCATCAGGAAAAAAAATTAACCTTTTTACTTCACAGATCAGCATAGCAACGGAAACAATAACATAAAACTCTTCTACAAGAACACGATGAACACGGCGTACGAATTCACGAAAGAGTAATTAAAGAAATTATTAACTGATCTATATAGACTACAAACATAGAACAAAAATTATCGCTAACTATATACTATCAAACAAAACGTACCACAGCCTCATCGTGAAAAACAGCTAGAAGCCCATACCCAGAAATAAACAAAGGACTCATCTGACATATGACTATAAATGGAACCATGGAGACTCTCAGGTCCTCCCCACTTATATATTAGATTATTAAAACGACAGAAACTAAATTACCAAGAAAATTACATAATACCTAATCAACGGAGCCCCCTATAACCCCACAAATCAAAACCATAGAATTATCATCAGCAGAAAAATCTTCGAAGAAAACACCCGAATTTTTTACTTCCAGCAGATCGCACACAATCACTTTTCCAAAGACCATCCATATATAAGAAAAATAACCTAACATAAACATTCAATTCGAACGGAAAACTCCTAAGCCATAGAATTAGGAGCCGAAATTATAGGGATACTTAATCTCATCTATGAAGGTCGCCCACCTATATTGAGGTGATCGCGAATTCGACCTTTGCCCCTAAGCTTACCTTTATCGACCTTGTCTTAACTTGTTCACAAGTTTGTCAGTAAGTTTGCACTTGCTGATCTCTTTGTTTGTTTGTATTTAATTTTGCCCATACATTAATATATAAATCATTTTTTTAGTTGTTTTAGTTGTATATACTTTGTCTCTGAAGATGATACAACGTATCGAAATGCATAAGATAAGAAAAGTGTTCTTCTCCTATTCTCCCCTTAACTGTGAATTTCGAGGAACTCATTCCTGGCCTGAATCCAGACGTAAAGGCGAATATACTGTACGACAAATTGAGAGATTTAAACAGAAAATCACAAATGATAAATTAGTTGTCGCTTTAAACAAAACTTGCTACGATGAAAATATATCGCCCAAACTTACCCATATATATATATAGTACAAGAAAATAAGAATTCGACGCGAATGAGCATATGAGACAAGAAACCGGAGGTTTTTAAAGGCAAGAGAGAGGGACATTAGAAGAATCCAGAATCAAAGAAGGCAGAGGGCGGCACAGTAAAGGCGATCCTTTACCGAGAAGACAGAAATAAAGCCAGGGGGAAAAAGTTTTGAATTCCTGGCCGGGACTCGAACCCGGGTCTGCTGATTGCCGGTCAGATGCTTTACCGCTAAGCTACCAGGCACAGTAACTATATTTTGCCCAAAGCGTTACCCCATCAAACCCAGTATCTCCATAAGTTAGGAACTTCCAAGAAATTTTATACCACATGCTCTTACCCGCTCACAATTTAAAGGCTCACTGCCCATATCACATACAAAGAAAGCAACTACAGGATCTGCGGGTGATAATACAACAACCACAGGGCTATGCCAGGCATAGCCCTGTGGTGGTTGTATTATCAGCCGCAGATCTTGTAGTTGCTTTCTTTATATATATATATATATATATATATATATATATATATATATATATATATATATATATATATATATATATATATATATATATGTATGTTTGCTCCTAGAAAACCGCAGCCTAATTAATTTGAAGTTGAAACTTCCTGGTCCTGACTTTTTGTGTAGCTTTGATATCGTCTCCCTTTTTACAAATATCCCCGTAAATGAAACCATAGACCTAATCATCCAAAAGGCCTCTTCAGAACCGGATTTGACCTTTGATAAATTCACACCGTCGCTTTTACGGACTCTTCTTGAACTAACCATCAGACACAACTGTTTTTTGTTTAACAACTCCATCTATCAACAAGTTGATGGTGTTGGAATGGGTTCCCCCATGGGTCCTCTTCTTGCTGACATTTTTATGTCCAACTTCAAAGAAGTTGCTTTGCGAGAATGCCCTCCTGATTTGAAACCAATATTTTACCGTCGTTTTGTTGACGATACGGTTCTAATATTTAAAACAGAACAACAGTCTCTTTCATTCTTTGAATATTTGAATCATCGCCATTCAAATATAAAATTCACAATTGATAAAGAAACTGATGGAAAATTACTATTTTTGGATTTTCTCATATCACGCTCCTCGCCCAACTTCACCACTTCCGTCTATCGTAAATCCTCTTTTTCTGGTCTCGGCATGAACTTTTACAGTTTTTGTGATATTTCTTAGAAGATCAACAACATCAAAACCCTCCTTCACCGTGGCTTTCAGCTTTCATCTGATTATTTTCTTGTTCATTCTTAATTCAGTTTTCTCATGGGTTATTTTCAAATGAATTGTTTCCAGCCCTCACTTGTACAAAAATGTATCCGTCAATTCTTTGATAAAATATACCATCCTGGACAAGAAATTTCCTCTATCTCCAAGGATGTCCGCTATTGTCTTCTCCCTGATATTGGCTCACTCAACCTACCCTTACGCCGAAAACTTAATAAGCTTTGGAAAAGTTTTTACATGCATACCAACTTCAAAATAGTTTTCCTTAACAACTTTCATATTGAAAAATTTTTCAGAACTAAAGACAGAATCCCACCTGAAATGAGCTGTTCAGTTGTCTATAAATTCATTTGCCCCAGGTGCCACCAGGGGATCTACATTGGCAGCACTGTTCGCTCACTTAGGGCTAGGGTCAGTTCTCATCTTGGTATTAGCTCTCGCGCTGGCTCCACCTTGACCAATAAAGAAACTTCTCCCATTCGAGATCATTCAATTAAATGTAAGACAAAAATTTCCCACAAAAACTTTCAAATTATAGGACATGCAAAGGACTCCACTTCCCTGCGCATTCTCGAATCATTATTTATAAAACAACTAAATCTCAGTTTAAATTCTGATTCAACTGCTATTCCCCTTCTCATTTCATAAACCAATCAAAATATTTTCACAACCTACCAATCTCTAATCGGTTCCCCTTTATAATCTTTTCTCAGTCTCTCCACTTTTGCCGTCCACTAAAGTTGACTAATATTTTTGTGTACTAATTAATTGCCCCAATTAGTATATTTTTATATTTATCCATATTTATAGCATCTACATTTAGTGTCAAGTTTTCAAATGATTATTTCACATTTTCAATTTATTAAATAATTTATTACTATTGCTGCTTCATTAAGTGACTAATATCTGTGTCAACCAATAATTGCATCAACTAGTGTTATATTTATGCATATTTAAAGTACCCATAATTGGTCCATATCTAAATTTCAATAGTTTTCAAACGATTTGCCATAATTTCAATTAACTAAATAATTTATTTTTAATCCTTGTGTGCATTATAATTTTTGTAATTTTAAACGTGTTCTAAATCTCTTTTATAGAACAGAAGATGGGTAAGATACCCGAAACGTTGTACTTAATTAAATGAGAAATTTTACATGTCTCATTTTGGGATTTATCCTCAACCGGAAAATAAGCCTTCTTAGAAGCAAGCAAACCTATAGAATATATATATATATATATATATATATATATATATATATATATATATGGTGTGTGTGTGTTATGTAAATCCCTAAAGGGAGAGTAAAGTATAGGAAATGTGAGAATGTGGACTAATCGATATCCAAGGACGAGATTCGGCCTCTCATCTTGGCCATTTCCGGTCAATTTAATCACGGGAGTCCGAGTTTTTAAGCTGACCAAATTCTGGATATATTTGATCCTAATTCCACGGCTATCCTTATTCTCCCACTTTAGTCAAAATTCGAGCTCCCTAATATTCACAGGTTTAAATGGAAGAAAAGACACTGACAGAGTGTGGGACGGCGGAAATAGGGAGGGGAGAATAAGAGAGACTGTCTCCTCGAGGTACTTCTTTATAACATGCAAAGGTCCTACTAATCAACAATGAGCTGTGGAGATACCCTCATTAGTTTCCTCTATCGTACTCCCGTAAAATTAAGGAAATATAACTACAGAATCCCCCCTTTGCCCCAACGCTAAGCTGCTTCTGATGCAATCAAGAATATAGTTGCACTAAATGTCATCACTACGCCTGCACTAACACCCATGACCGCAAAAGGTGTCCTTTGGACCGACTCATACGAAGTAGTGAGACTTCTCGGGGCCACCGCTCCTACTGAAGAGAGGGACGGAGGCCAAGGTATAAGTTAGTTGTGTAAATACTAATATTTAATAGTTATCTTTTCTCTCTCTAAATAATTAATAATCCAATTTTTTTCCTGTCTGGGATTCGATAAAAATTTATTTTCTCTCCAACTATCCTGATCTAAATAGACTTTCATCAATTATCAAATATTTATTTGACAAATAGCAAATAATTCTTTCATTATCTGAAATATTATTATTTCCTCTATTGGATATATCTTCCTACTCATGCTTTTTGAGACCTCTCCTGGTAAATTTATTTTTTCAATCAATATTATTTTTAAAATGAATTTAGTACAATAGCTAACTATGTATAATTTAAATAATTAAATTAGAGAAAAGTGTTTTATTAATCTCAAACTGCCTACCTTTTCCGATTTTCAATGTGTCGTTCTTTAAAATGATTTGGCATATCACTGTTGAGAGGGAAATGTTTCGAGATACGAACATGAATTTAAATCAGTCATGCCAGGGATTATATCAAACAGCTCAACGCACTTGAATTTAGACATCTTTCGAGAAGTTTGAGAGATCTTACTTCTCCATCCAAAGGTTAGCAAATATCAAACCAATCAAAAAGGATGATGACCAAACGCAATCAAACAGAAACACCCTTTGTTCATAAAGAAATTTCCCTCTGATCAGGAAAAGATGGCCAAAATTGGCAGAGTGGTACTGAGATAGGCTGAACATTCCGTCCCTTTTACAAATTTATCATGGATGAGTTAAAAATTTAAATTTAGCGAAGAAATTGAAAGCAAAGAAAAATAAATTTGACCATCTCTGAAAAATGCAAATTCATTCAAGTTTAATCAAATACTGAAAATTATTTCAGTTCTTTTGCGAGTAGCAATTTAGTTACAGTAACCTTTTATATTTATAAAGTGCTCGAAAATGTCCAGAAGTGGATCACTCATTGTCGTAGGTTAGCCTAGATTATATATATATATATATATATATATATATATATATATATATATTTGTTTTATTAGTTTTTAATAAACCAAATAACTTTGCCTTGAAGCGTAGGTTCTTGCCTCGATGATTGCTTGAGGATCGTTCTCTAAGAGTGCTAAACTTAATTTTTATTCTAGTGAATGAATAAAAGGGGTTTCTTGATTGACTTTATCAATTATTACCACTTTAACCCGTTCGAGGATAATTAACAGTGCTTTTACTAAAAAAATAGACTTTAATGAACATAAACCCTCTCACTAAATAAAATTAAAAAAATACAGATATATACACTTACAAAAAAGAAGATGGGATTGCTGGGCGAGCTCTCGAAGCTCGATTCGAGGTAGAATTTTACGGGGGGAACAATTTTATGTTAATATCTATGCCCTTGGCCAGACATCCAATAAACTAATTATTATGCACGGGGTCAAACACAACAGGATTATTCTTCACTCACATAAAGTAATGAAGATTGAATACCCGCGACCAGTTAGACTATCCTCGGGGATTTTTTTCTGGAGAGGCGTAGCTCGAGTAGTTGGTTGTTTGCTCAATAGATGGCGTTCGTTGACTTGCTTATCGAGTTGAGGAGTGACGTCCGGAGTGATCTGGATTGGGTGGAGAATACTCCAAGCGAAAAGTCCTTCTATTTTTTTAGGCGGTACGGGCGACCTTGCCCTCGTTTTCTTCCGGAAAAGATCAAATCGTTGTCTTCGTTTTTGTTATCTACTTGGGGTTTGTCCACATCAGTTAGAGTAAGATTTGATTGATACTCAATAATCTTGGGGCTCAAACTTTCTACCGGAGATTTTTCTGTTTCCTTCTCGAACTCGAAAAATCTCTCAACTGGTGACTTTCTTGTCCTTTGCGTTAGAACGAACAAAAAGCCTCGTTTCCTTGGGTCATCCTGTTATATACCCAAATTACTTCCACAGGGTAATGAGGAGGTGGAGGGCAGACTCGCAAGGTGAGACCTCAGGTTGATCAGCAGTTTGCACTTTTAAATGGATTGTTTATAAGTACACCCTCGAAGGGTCTGCCTTTTGAGCTGAGGTGAAGAATCTGTCTCCTAAAATTTACCCTTTGGCCTGTTCTCCTATGTTACCGGAAAGCATCGGAGGGGCAAATCTAAACCCAGATGTCTTTTGTTATTATTTCCTTGGCCTCGATACATATATATATATATATATATATATATATATATATATATATATACTAAACTCTTATACCTCTACATTCTTATTTATGAACTTTTAAAATTGCTCATCTAATCAAGCAATTAAATTACACAATGATATTTGAATTATTTAAAAAACATTCTTGCAGAAATTTTGATTGGTCATTTATTGCTTTAAGTTGAAATAAATGTATTCTCTGGCCATTAATATTTTCTCATATCTACTCATCTCCAAGGGTTATGAGGCCAAATCAGATCCTGAGGCAGAAATCTTTCGAATAAGCAATTTTTCGTACAAATTCTGGTACCGAATATCAAAAATCGTACCCTGGCATATGACCTTAATGTATTGAAGCTGTTTGGAGGTTTTGGTGGACTAACATTTTCACTGAATTTCTTCGGGTGATTGTCTTTGAATTGCCCCTGATGAATGCTTGACAAGTTAGGTTTTACTCTGGTATCAAAATAATTTCTTTTAACAAATCATTCAATTTTAAGTTTATAAAAATTAAAAGATCAATAAAATAGCGAAATAGTCAATACTATAGTCAAATTAATAAATATTTACAGAACAATTAAATAGCCTTCCACGAGAATACTCCAACACGCTGCATCAGGGCCTTGATCTCAAGCGCTATGGACTCCGCCCACTGACGGCCGAGAACCTGGTTGATTTATAACCACTGAAAAGTACTTTAATTGATGAGAGTTTTAAAATGCATAAAATTATAAAAACTAAAAATATAATACATTCTAAAACAAGTGTCATACTAAAAATAAAAAAAGAACCTGACGCTCAATTATAATTGCAAAAATTGATATACCGATTTCCCCACAGAAGATGCGTATCCAACCAAAACCTTTTTGCGTAACCTGGGAAACGGGATCCCGGTTTGAACACTAAGGCCCTAAAGGTTTTTTAATTGAAATTTCTGAAAAACTAACGTGGTCTCACTTTGTATGTTTTATCTCCTATATTAATTTTTAAAGGACATGTTCTTGCTGGCCTAGGCTGTACAGCTAACTGTCAATCTTATCTTTATGTGCATTTTATTAACATGTCTGGGGACCTCGTCTGCAAGGCGAGGGTCAAGGCTGCCTATGAACAATTGTGATTCCCGTGAAGAGTTTTCCAATCCAGGTTTTATTTTAGAAGATGCCAAAATAAAGTTTCTTTTATACTTCTTTTATTTACTATGGAAAGGCTTCTAAATTGCCATGTCATCTGTTTTCTAAATTACTTTCTTATCATCGAAATCATTTTACTATTTTAAATTATCTTTTTATTCCAACCATCGATAATTCTCTTAAATGGGTTAAGTATAATACGGATATATGAGTGCCAAATATTTTCCCCAACATATACAATTTTACGCATGAGCTAATTTTAATAACATTTTATATTTATGTTTTCAAAAAATGGAGGCATAAAATTCGTGCATTTCTGCACACCATAAAATCTATATAAATATAAATGTGCTCAAACAAACCAGCCGATGCTTTTAATATAATTGACCATTTGAGCAATGCTCTATGAAACTTTATCAATTTTTGTACACTTATCTTAATTTGGGTAATTTATCTACCATTTTGTATGGCTTTTAATTATTTAGCTTTAATTAATATTATTTTATGTCTTTTATTATTTTTTATCCCTATTTAGGACTCAGCTTTGTCCTCCTATTTCTCATTTACAAAGTGATGCTTTTATATCGGCCGCTTTTCTTCAAGCAATTTTCGCGAATGAAATCAGCAGCGAAGGACAAAAATAACTCTCCACCGAATCTTTATTCAATGATTAACTTTCAATATTTGAGAATATTTTGGGGATAAAGAGGAGCAAAATACAAACATTTCGCCTTCATTTTTGTTAGAAAACTCCCCTTAATAATTTTAATCTTCACTTCCTTCTCTCTCTCACAGTTTATGTTTGAGTGTATATTGAGCAGGCCTTCAGTTATTTTTTCTTCCTATCAGATTCTTTCTAGCATTTTCTCAACTTGAGTCGCCCACGCATTCATAGAGAAAACTTAAAATACGATTATATAGAGCGGAAACTTTTGCCATAAATGATTCATAAGAAGACGACTCGTAAAAGAAAATTGATGATGGATTTTACAGGCATGAATAAGCGCCTGCCTAATATATTAGGACCATTTGAGGCAATGCATCACTTAGCATTGCCTGAAAAAATAGGAGACAAGGTCTTTTCCTGTCTGCTCTTGACGATGGTAAAAACATTGGACTATAGGTGAAAGGCGATTGACAGTAAAGGTTCCAATAATTAAGAAGGTAGGGTAGCAAATAAAATGGGTGAGGTAAATGTAAAACCTTTATTGAATTAAGTGCTTAATCATGTAATAGGTGGTGACTAGATGGAATGTTTGATATATGGCTTGATAAGAGTGATTATTTAGTGATCGCTTATCGAAAATTAGACTACTACCATAGAGATGGTGCTGTGACTAAATTATATGACTTATTAGCACACACATTCCTGCAAACATTCATCTAAATTGTTTAATCCATATGTAATTTAACAAAAAGTTCTTCATTTAAGACGATTTCAAAAGAAATATAAAAACAGACAGAAAATATAAAGAAAACCCCTAACTACTCTATTAATCTATGCCAGCATCTTTAAATCTCTGAAAGAGACAGAATATTTTAGTGAATTTAAAAATATTAAATCAAGAGTCAATCGCACTGGCCCTTAAGAGCAGTAGGAATGATGGTAATTAATAAAGCCTTTAGGAATTGACTGAAATATCAGTCAATTGATAAAGGTTTTAACAATTTCTCGTGGTGAAATTCCTGTTGATTGCTTTCGCCAATTTCTACCTCAGTGAATTTTTGTGAATCAATGCAGATTATGGAACAAATCAGTGTTTGATATAAATATTAATCTATGGCATTTAATGAAGATAGGAGAAAAGTATTGAAAAAGAAAGGAAGGAAATAAATGAGTGAGAAATTACTAAAAATTAATAGCGAAAAATAAAATAGGAAAAAAAGAAGGAGAAATTTCTCCATCTCATTTTAATCAATTGTTTGTATTTGAAAATTTTTCATCTTCGTTTCCCTCTTTCCAGTCTCTTCGAATCTAAACACCAAATTATTGTCTGCTCTTCTTATTTCTCTCAGTCCCATAACTCTCCCAAATATTTCTTTCTTGTCCTACCTCGAAAAATCACCCACTTCAGGGTCAATGGCGAATCGCGCCTTTTCCTCTTCCTATTCAGTCGATCTTCTTCTGCCGTTTAATCAAATATTCCATGAGAAAAATAATGGAGATGGAGATGGGGAACCAAAATAAAAATTTGAGAATGTCGAAAATTCATCTCTAATCGTTTTGCACTAATTTAATTTGAACTCAAATACGAAATTTTACTTATTTTATAAAGGCAAATAAATTACTATTCCTTTCTTGAATTACAAGGAGGAGATTTTAAATTGGCAAATTTCCAGCAGTTCGTAATTATCTATCAGTCCTTTTGTTATAGTTGGAACTTTATTGATTATAGACAGCTTGGAGCTATCGCAGTGGGGTGGAATGATTTGAATTACACGATGAGTCATCATTAGCAGTGCTAAGATTGCGTTCAAAGTTTATTGCGTGAAACTGTTTAAGTAAAATCTATCATTACTTCCACAAAGAACATTTGGCCAAAGTATGTCAATCACTTGAGTATGTTTATTTATCTGTATAAAAGATATCTAAAAAAGTATTTAACTAAGTTCAATAAAATCTTGTAAATGTCTGAAACTTGGGCTAAAGAAGGATTTATTATGGTTTGCGGCGGATCGAAATATAGATCAGAATCCTGGATCACTTAAAATCTGTTTTGAACATGACGAAATAGGACATTTTCTGAAATTGTGCCAATATACATAATAAATTAAGGTTTGCTGACCAAAAAGTCCCGTGCCCTCACTTATTCTGATTTATGACTTTACGAAATTACAAAATTCCAATAATTCCCGGAGTAACCTTGAAATGAGCTTGGCGATTCTATCATTCGAAAGAGAATGTAAATACCTTAAGTTAGGGTTTAAAATTTTGATAGAATCCGCCGAATAGGTATGATGTTATTGCCCCCCCAAAATAAATTCCCGGGCTAATCATGGGTGGACTTTGGCAATTATATTATTTAAAAGAGAATGTCAAACAATATAAGATTTTAAAATTTCGTTAGAATCAGACGAATATTTATAATCTTATTGCTCCCCGCCCAAATAATTACCTGGTTGATTTTTAATGGAATTTAAAGATGTTGTTGGCATTTGTAATGTGAATTCATATATTTAATCGATTTAATCATGAGCATCAGATATTTGTTTTCAATTTTCTTCAGGAGATCAAATTATTTCATTTGATGGCATTGAAACATTGGCCTACTTATAGTAAACAACTCTTCTTTCTTCACCTTCTTGTCGCTTTTACATATTGACTTGACTATTCTACTCAAGTTAATCTCGAAAGCAAACCTGACGTGGTCTAAAAGAAGTATTTATTTCTCTCTGATCTTTAATGAAAGCGAGTTCCTTCACAGAGATCTTCATCTCCATAGGGGATTTAAATTAATTCAAGTTTCATTTTTACCCTATGACACAAACATAATGACATAGAACGCCTGGTAGCACCCGACGCACTGAAGACGCTGAAGAAAATTGGACTAACTCCGAAATTACCACCGGAACTTGTGGCAACCCGCTCCTTCGTCTGCCGCAAGGTAGACCTTTATGTGGGGTTCCACACAAAAGAGGAAATGAAGCAATAAATTGAAAGAGAAACCCAGCAATTAAAAATACCAGAGGTCATAAAATTCGGACATCACAGGCACTGTTCAAAGTTATGTGTGCCACGGCGGAAATGGCGAACTAAGCTACCACCAACGGGATCTTAGCCTTTGGAATCAGAAATTGTCCCGAAAACATAAAGATAGAAAAATTCGGTAATGTACAACCTTGCTTCCAGTGCTTCCCATAGAAGAGCACGTAACTAAAAACTGCCTGAATAAGGAAAAAAATATGCTCGGAATTCGAAGGCATAATCACACCATCAGAGAATGCACGGACACCCCAAAAGGTGAGTAAACTGCCAGGGTCCACAGAGGACTATGACAGTAAACTGTCAAAAAAGAAAAGAAATCATAAACAAGAAAGAGCAGGAATAAAAGAAAGAAAAAGATTGAAACTAAACCAAAGCTACGGTGAAAGAAATAAAGGAGACCCGAGAACCAAAGATCAACATCAAGTGAACGAAGGAACGGGCCGAGACATTCTAGCCTGTATCATGTACACCCATGCCCAAAAATATTGCACAACCGTTGACCTTCTCAGAAATGCTCAATATTCTTCTTGAGAAACACGGAGTTCGAAAGATGTGGTTCCTGCCCCCCTCCCCCAGTGAAAGTATACTGAGTAACGGCGGGCAAAACCCTTTAGGTAAAGGATATGCTGAACATAGGAGTAAAGATAAAAGAAAACGAGAAAACAATTGAAACCGACGAACCCAATGAAGAGGAAAAAGAAACGGAAACTTCAGAGAATGAAGAAAAAGAGGGAAAGAAGAGACGAAGGCTGTAGTTATGAAGTAAAAGATTTTAAACTTAAGATCTTCGTAAACGAGTCTTATCCCGTAGCCAAAGGTACTAAATTGAACGATATATATAAAGGCATCGAAAAAGGTGCCTGCAAATGGAATTACATGACAGACCAGGATGAAAGGATTATCCAAAAACTACTGGAACAAATCGAAATAAGGATCTTCCCCAACGACGTCAAAATTATCAAGAAGGAGAACTTCGAGAAAGTTACAAACAGCAAGTGGAAAAACCTTAAATCAAAGAAATAATTAGAAACAAGAAAAAATAGAAAACTAGACAACCAAACTAAAAATACTACACCTGAATACCGACGAATGGAGAACTAAAGCAATACAATACAAGGACATAACTGCATAAATTAAAGGAATTTAGAACAACCTAACATAAATATGGAAGGAAAGCATAAAATGAAAAGTAATAATACCGAATTTGAAATCGACGTTGAAGTACCTTACCGAAAGGTACCACAAGCAACAAAATTAAGATGTTGACGTAGATAATAAAGAAGACAAAGAACAAAGAACTTAGAAGCAACCAATAAAAAAGACAATCCTAAAAGCAATTAGAAGAGTATAAAGAAGAGAAACATCAGAGGAAAGAGATCAGACAGGATCCTGGCAAATGTAATTTTATATACTCTAACACACACTAACACTCCCCCCCCCCTTAATAATAATAAAACATAACAAACTCTCATGCTATATTCTAACTATGTCCCCCTTCTTCTCTCACCTATTCCTTCTCAACGAATGGCTCAATTGGTCTTTACTATGAAGTAATTACTTATCGATTCTCACTTGTGGTGAATGCGAATCTGTTCCTCGGTGAAGAGATCCAAGAATGTTTCCACTATTGAGATGTATTGATAATAATAATAATAATAATATAAAAAAAAGAAGAAAAAGAAGATACTAGTTAATAACTACATAATGACAGCTAACACAATTAAACTGTATATGTACATCATCAGGTCCACTATGTACACTTAGTTAGTTACATGTAGTTAGTTACCTCTCAAAATTAGGTCAAGATAGGCCGCGCACACATATGCACATGTGTATCAATATTTCACCTAGCTCGTGACTCTTCAGATGCTCACTTAATTACGTGTGCAGCAAGGATTCGAACTGGGATTTAATTGCCTCAAATCCACTCGCACACAATCAAAGAAAATAAAGATGAGCCCCCCGCCCCCCGTTTCACGAGGTAGTGTAGGTACGTTCAATTGTCACTTTAACCAAATTATTTATTCACTGCACGAAGTATTCTGGGACAAGAGAAAAGGAGAGGGGAAAAATCGTCTCTCCAAATGACTTCCCCATCCCCCCCCCCCCCACATGACAGCAAAATTGCATTGTAATAGAAAAAAAACTCTATGCCTTCGAGAAAAGATAGAAATAAAGAATAATAAAAGATAATCAGCAAATATTACCACAAGGAAACAGATTTTTGGTAAATAAAACAAACCCATTGTGTCAATATTTCCGCTAATGCAAATCTTCCCAACATCCACCATTGTATCTAATTTCAGGAAATTATGCTACATAAAGACTACATAAAGCCCTTTCTTAACAATTAAGAATATTTAAAAAGAAAGACTGGTAGGAAAACAAAATTACTTTTAGGAGCGGTAATTACCGAAGTTAATGAAACGAGAAGTTAATAAAAAGAAAAAGTTTACGTGGTTTTATGTTTTTGTGTTTGTGTTAATCCCGATTCTTTTAGCTTATTAACTTCCGTTTCCTCTTCGCTTGAGTTAAAAATTCTAGAATCTCTCTTAATAAAACAAATAAAAGCAGAGCTTAATGATTACTCATCTTCCCTAAAATAGGCAAACAGACAAACAAAGAACCAACTAAATCCCCCAACGTAACTTTCCTCTTGGTTACTTCTCTCCATAATAATCAGTTTGTCTGTTCAGCGCCAACGAAATAAAGTCAATTTCTGTCTAAATATTTTTGGTGTACTTTTTGATTACTTCTCTTTAATATAAAATTTTGTCACCCTTTGAATCAAAATGATTTTACATTTCGATTTTTATTGTTATTATTTACTCCCTTATTGTTTAATTTGCCTTTATTTGTCACTCACATTTAGTGATCGCTTTGTAATCATCTTCTCCTTTGTAATTTAATTGAATTTAACGTATAATTTTTCAAATATTCATTTTTTCATATTTTAACTGATATCTAACTATTTGCATTGTTTTTACAATTTTATATCACGATAATACTTTCAACATTCTTTTATTTCTATTAGATGCTAATTCACTGAAGATGGTCGTTGTTAATGGTCGAAACTATTACATGGGTCTTCATATTTCTTCTACGGATAAGGTTCTCAAGGAACGACTCCATCATTTTATATATATATATATATATATATATATATATATATATATATATATATATATATATATATATATATATATATATATATATACATACATAATTTAACAACATAGATATTAAATAGAATAAATAACAATCTTTCGAAACTGTGACAAACTTCTCCTGTTCAAGCAAATCCGAAAACAAGTGAAGGAAAGTAGAAAGAGTTAAACTTAATATCAACAAAACTCGTAACTCAGCGATAAGCCAGGTACACAAATAAGCAAACAAGGTCTGCTGACCGAAAATTCCTGGCGAATCTAAGTCAGTGATTCGCGCGGTCCAATTTTCCATCAGTCACGTTAAGTCGGCCAAGGAGTAAGTACGATTGATGCCGGACTTCCTGGTAGGAAATTGGAGATGAAAAGAAATTTACAGGTGAGTTTTAAGTTTTTATTCGCTACAATATCTTACATACTGAAAAACAGAAGAAATGGTCTTGATGCGAGGGATAAGTTACCGCTAACAATAAAAACCTTTACTAATATATACTACTATTAATAATATGATAAAATACTAATGAGGACATAGTAGAGCAGTATTTGTGTTATAATCTTCTTCATATGTTCTTTATGGTCATTACCTATCTTCGTTTACTACCTTCTTCAGTGTTATATGATAATCCAGGGTGACCCCCAAAGAACGGTCCCCATCTTTCGATAGGCCACATTTCTAAATTTTTTGCAAGGATTGAATGAAAATGTAGTGATAACTACTTTATTGGGCTTAAAAACATCATATTAAAACATGAGAGTCTTTGGCCTTCTTTCTTTATACTAGAGCATGTGTTCAAGATGCCCTCCATTTAGCTCTGTGCATTTATTTCTGGAGGCGGAGCACAAAGTTGTCCATGACGTCCTTACATAGTGACCGACTAATGGCTCTGATCTCTTCCCTGATGGCTTCCTTGAGTTTCGTGATAGTCCCTCGTCTCTCTGCATACAATCTGTCTTTAAGGTAGCCCCAGAGAGAGAAATCTCGGTGTTAAGGTCTAGGCTGTGAAGTGCCCACTCGAAATCAGTCTTAAAACTGATCACACGGCCACCAACGTTCTCTTTCCGCCAATTTCGGGCACAGGTTTAGGTGTGAGAGCTTGCCCCAGCTTGCTGGAACCAGAACTTCCCCATAAACGACGAAAACAGTGTCTGAAATTCCCTCCTAAAGGTTTTAAGGACCTCAACTAACTGCTCCTTGGTGATTGTGACTATCTTTTCAGATTCCTTAAAGAAGAATGGTCTGATGATGCCTCTGGCTGAGATTTCAGTCCATACCGTACACTGAGGGAAGTGTATGGGCTTGGTGGCTACTTCATTTGATCTGGAGGTACCCCAGAAGACATTTGTATTCGAATTTACTTTTCTTTCAAGATGAAAGTGAGCTTCATCTGATGTCCGAAGGAGGTTAAGGGAAGTTGGGGTCTCCTGAATCTTCTCCAGTATCTTGACTGTCATATACTTTCTTTGTTTCCCGCTTTGAGTCTGTAAGGGGAAGTTTTGTCTGTATTCTGTATGGGTAGACTTTACATCCATTACTAGCACTCTCCTACAAGTCTCACGGGATATACCGAAGGACTGACTTCGCTTCCGCACAGAGCGTTTTTGACTGTGTTGAACTGACTCTCTTACGCTCTCGAGCAGCTCAGCTGTACGATTCCTGGGGCATCTTAAAGGGCTTGGACTGTTGTTACTGGCTGCATTGAATTCTGCTTTTAGAGGGGTCTTTTTTACCTTCGAACTGATGCACAAGAGTGTCCTGCACTTTCTTGAACGAGCTTGCCTTATAGTAATGTTTGACGCAGTATATTCTTTGCTGGATCTCCCATTGATATCTAGTTGTGTTTACAGGCGTTGTTTCTATTATGTCCTGCAAAGTAAAGGTGATTAGTAAATGAATGAAGGAAATATCACAAAAAGTGTGTGCAGGCCCGTTTTTATTGGGTCAACGGGCCTAGAAGAATACGCTCTGTTGCTCAACGTAACTTGAGAAAGAAAAATGGAACATCTAAATAGTTACTGGAAGTTACTATTTGTTAGTGTCAAATCCAATTAAGAGTGAACTAATCGGAAC
This sequence comes from Ceratothoa steindachneri, assembly GCA_963969495.1. Classification (NCBI taxonomy): domain Eukaryota; kingdom Metazoa; phylum Arthropoda; class Malacostraca; order Isopoda; family Cymothoidae; genus Ceratothoa; species Ceratothoa steindachneri. Next base: position 243,283,402 of record OZ018317.1, on the reverse strand, counting down.
TGCAGTCAGCAGCCCCGACCCCATCGTCTTATCCCCCTTCTCCTCGAGAACTCGTGTTAACGCCACCCGAACCACCCCGTCTGGACCTGAGTAGTCGTCTCTCCAATCCATCACAATTTATGGTAATCTGAAAGCCCAGTGTTCCTCTATTCTTAAATTACCTATTTAATTAACAGGGATTGATACTCCCATTGAGTCATTATAAATCTAGACGCTTAACGTCAGTGTTTAATATTTAATCCTTATTTACCTAAATGCCCGTTCAACTATTGCTTCTAATTATTATTATTGTGTAAAGTAAAGTTTATTTTTATATGTGTGTTTATTTGTGGCTTCTCCTTTTTGACGTACCCTAGGCAAGACTTTAATAAAGAATCCCTTTGGGTAATTTATTTAACCTGTATTATGCACTCTTAGAATTTAACAAACACAAACCTCCCCCCAGTAACAAGTGGGACTTTTATAATCAGAATCCTGGCTACGGCCAAACCCGCCTTTAACCAGCTTTCGCACGTTCAGTAGGAATTAAAGCCTACCTATATATATATATATATATATATGGTCGTAGATTGAGTCATAGGGTCAATACCATCGACTTAAAAAAAAGCGGTGTGTCCAGATCAAGGACTAGAATAATTATTGGACCAGACTATGAGCAATTCTACCACTTTTACTATCTCTCTTAAATCTACAAACACTTTTCTCTGTTAGTTGGAATGTGTAAGAGTGTACAATGAATTCATATGCCTAATATATTGTCATTCTCTTAAAGTAGAGAATAATGAATGGAGAAATGTAAATGTGTGTGTTCACACAGTTTATGGTTTTTAAATTATGTTTACGTAACTCTCTATATATAGATTAGTAGTATCTCTGTCTACAGTCATTGCCAAATACTTTGAAACTACTAGATTTTTCCAATAAGCAGATTTGGGTTCCATTTTGATTTCATTTTTTTTTCTTGAGAAAAATTTTAACGTTCCAGTTTCCTGAGATGAGAAGCAGACCCAGACCTGAAATATATCAGGATGCATTCCCGTGCGCACAAAAGTGAAAGTGCTCCCCTTTTCTCCTTTTAACGAGGGATCTTACTGAACGAGCAGAAGTGATCTTCTTTAGAGAAAATCTCTTTGCCCCAATCTTCAACAGTCAATTCTCTATATTTCCTACAAAAGTGAAGCCTATCCGTAAATTTCCTCTTGACGAAATTTGTCGTCATCAAAGCCTTTCTCGACATAAGACCTTTGTGGAAAAGTATCCGCCTCATTGTGTGCGCTGATTCAAACACACTTGCCAATATCCAATCGTGTACAAGGTTAGCAAAGAAAGCAGCCTCATCCTTTAGCTGGAAACTTACTAGGAGGCAATCTTGGCGTTCAGCGTTATGTTGTTTCAAATTCTCTTTCGAATGTTATAATTGCCACAGTCGTCCCAAAGTTAGCCCAGGAATTATTTTGTTTTGGCAATAACATCATAACACTTCTGCCGATTCTAACCGAATTTGAAATTCTAATGTTGTTATATATTCTCTTTCAATTGATATAATTAACAAGGTCCTTCCAAGCTTAGCTCGCCCGGCAATTATATTTTTTTGGCAATAACATTATAACTATTTGGCTGATTTTATTGAAATTCTAACTCCTAATGTTGTTTTACATACTGTTTCAAATAATATAATCGACAAAGTCCCCCCAAGGTTAGCCGGGGAATATTTTGGTTTGGCAATAACATCATAATTATTCGGCCGATTCGAACGAAATTTAAAAACCTTATGTTGTTTTACATTTTCTTTTGAATTATACAATTTACAGGGTCATCCCAAAGTTATTCTGTAAATTATTGAAAGTTTTGAAGTTGTTCGTAAGATCTTAAACCAGAAAGAATGAGGGAACGTGAGATTTTGGACAGCAGACCTTATTAAAAACCTGCAAGAATTTAAATATTAATAAAGTTTTCATGGAGGTATTATCAATGACCCATTTATACACGTTCATATTTCACCAAGTTCTACCTAGGAAATTGGAAATTGTCACTGTATTTCACAATAAATCCATCAAACTGTTTCTTAAATTATTGATATAATTTTATTATTATTATGTTTGTAAAACAAAACTTTTTTATGTTTGCTGTGTCACAAAAGGCTGCGATTTGGATCCGGTTATGATTTTTATATATCTCGTATTGTATGTGAATAAAAAAAGTAAAGATATTAATGAATACAATTTTTTTAAATTATTTTTTTTGTATATTTGAAAAAATAAGTGTAGGAATTTGTTTTAAATTAAAAATAAAAAATCTGCTTTCACTCTACTATCGTCTTCCGTTGGAACTATGGATCTCGGTGGCACTCAGTGATTTCAAGTGCTTCTGATATTACCTGTTGGAAGCCGACCTCATATTCACATTAGGTGGTATTTTAAACCAATTTAACAAGTTTGTTAACATCAATTATCGTTCTTTTTAACGTTTTCATGCTAATGTGAGATCAGAACTTCCTGACTTATGGGTGCTTGCAGTTGCCGATTCTTTTCTCTTGTTCCTGCACGATCTGTGTATGAGACAGAAATATGGTTGTGTTTATTTATGAGCTTCTATGTGTGCATGTTTTGGGTTTCCTGCTAGATTGTTTGGATTTCGTATAAATCTTCTTACATGTGTCAAATCCTTGCTCATCTTTCAATTGTCTGAGCACAAATCAAAATTGAAAAGGATTTTTATTTGATCCAAATTGTGGAGGCATTGTGGAGGGGGGAGTGGCGAAGCCATTGCCAGGTTAGCATATAAATATAAACCGTAACATTGTTTAAAAAGCTTATTTTTTGCCTCCTCAGTTCTAACATTTTTATTCGTTTATCCGCTTTCATTTAGAAAAAATGCATGTTTGGAAAGTTAGCCATTTTTTTAGCATTTCATATCAGAATTTGTAATGGAAAATGCCTTGGGACTTCCAAGACCTTTTCTAGAAATTCGTTCGTGATTTCTGACCATAATCTCGCCAACAAATACAATTTTGCTATCTTTGAATAAAAATAAAGAAACATTTCTATAAATAATAGAAAAAATGAATATTATTCAGTTTAATGGCGAATGTTGTCCATAAATCCAGAAAACCAATATTTTCCCAATAATTCTTTTTCAGCCCAAAAGATAAAAACCTATTTTTCATCCTTAAAACTAAAGAAATTAAATGAATAAACAAATCGCGTCTTTTCCCATCTGGAAATCGGAGGTTTATTGGCACTAGGAGAAAATTCGATAATTGTTCGATAATTTTTAAATCCACAGAAAATATTTGTCCGCCATTAGGAAAAGGAGGATTTTGAAATTGCTGCAATTTATGCGTTTATGTTACAACATGGATATGTGAAATATAACGGAGATGAATCTCCTCCTGGAGAGAACGCCATACTGAGAATAAGCGGCAATGCTGCAGCTCACATCTGATAGATCGCGTGTTTGCCTAACTCACCCGCCAGAGACGCTTGCAATCCAAGCCTTAATGGTCGCAAGGGAAGCTGGACTCATTAGCTTTTTTCATATTTCCCTCCCTTCATCTTCCACACTTTCTTTACAAATCTCTCCTCACAACCTTTTGGAAAGAGATAGATGCCTTCGTTGATTTTCACTTGAAATTCAAAGATTCGCATCTGACATCCTTTTTGATGCCTATGAACCCCAGGAGAGAGGTCAATATTTTCCGTCCTACGAACCTGACTTCCCAAAAAGAAGATGAGGACGAAATTAGCACCTAACGAAGGTTCTCGTTCTGCCCAATGACGGAGGGATTTTTCGCTCTCAAAGGAACTATTTGCAATTAGTAATTTTTGGGTGGTTCTCGATTTAAGGAGATCCTCTACTCATCACAAAAGACTGAGGATTAATTATTAAATATGTCTTCTATGATCCTAATGGCGCACAATTGATGAAAGGAGCGAATTCGACCTCCACATGCCAGGCACTTAGAGTGCCACAATATATTATGCTCCGGGGAGTTAATAAAGGCAATGATGAATTATGCAACGTTTCGCCAGATCAAAGACACCAGTCACTTGTGCTCTGTACTTTGTCACTACGGGTGGAAAGTGCCATTTGGTGAGGCTCTCGTCGCAAGGGTGCCACTTAATTACATACACCCTGTCATAAATCTTGGGCGTGAGGAGGCTGGAATTATCATTACTCCTCCCATGTTTTAAGAACCCACTTAGGATTCGCCTCGAAGGACCTTAATTTACTAAGTGGTTTCCTTCATTAACCGATTATTTTATTACTACTCTATCATTAAATCCGACGGCTTGGATCGGCCTAAGCATTTCGCTCACCGACTTTCTTTAAAATCTTCTATCTATTCTATCTATCTATTTCCATCCTTTATCACTTGCACTCTGTCTTTGCCCTCTACTAGGCTCAAGCACTTAAGATAGCTCAAAAATTTAAATGTCGGTCGATTTCTCATTCGAACTATTTTCAACCTTTATTTATTCGTGGGTGGGTGGGTTCTTTTTTATCATTTAATTCCCTTGTTTACCATCTTTTTTTCTTTCTTTCTCTTTTTATCGATTGTCTATACGAATTGTCTATCTAGTCGCACCCTCCCCCGCGACAGAAGGTCCTAAACTTTTTAATTGACTCTATGCCAGAATTTGTGCTATCCAATATTTTCCGGTCCAAAGCGCCTCCCCCCCCCCCAGCTGTTACATCACATTCTTGTTCCTTCATTCGTCACTTAATTCTCTCTCCTTCCTCCACACGCCTTTTCCCATCTCCCACTTGAGGGGCTAAACTTGTCCATGAAAAGATGTTTATTAAAACCAACGAATTTTCCATTTCGTAAAACACGCCTTATAATGGCGCGGGAGATTTTTTGATCGGGAAACTCCCTCCGATGCTTTGTTTTGTGGGGCGCAGACGATAGACATGAGAGATGCGAGATGTCTGCCTTTGGACAGATTCCACCATCACAAAAGACGAGAAAAATAGAGAGAGTGTAGACTGCCAGGTAGATATAGCTTTAAACTATTATACAAAGTGGTGCGAGAGAAGAGAACAAGACATAAGGAGAGAAATATAAGTAGAGAAGATGAATATAAGAAGGAATAAAAACCCATTGAAACATCCTGAACCAGTAAGTGGAGTGAGATTTAGACAGAAACAAACCGTTTGTAAGAGAAATTTAATCAAACCAGTTAGACAAACATAAAATTAAAGAAAGGGAAAGAAATATGAAACAAATCATAGAAGAAATAAAAATAAATAGAAGGAAACAGATTTAGACCGAAAAAATTTACTTTATGCAGAAAAAAAAATTGTAGCAGAATAAGGTCGAAGGTCGACCACGTGTTCTTCTATAACCGCCTGGTCCTGAGATCACCGCATGGAGCTTCGAAAGCACGACTGATCCAGGGTGAGGGTGCAGCATACGCCGTTATCACGCTCTAGAGGTATTTGCTTAGGGATGGATTTCATCGTCTCCCATGACCACATTTCAGCCAACATTCTTGCCTTCCGTCATAAGATCTAAGTCCGTCGACAATTCCACGCCAAAGTTATCACAATTCCTCCCCCTGGGAAGGAGTGGCCGACTTTTTCCCAAAATCGCACGTATGTGTGGAAGCGGCCTCCAAAGGCACCAAAAGCCACCTCACCAGGCATCTATACAATCTTTCGACCCAGTTTAGTAAGGAGCACTAATAGACTTCTCATCTACTACGGCAATCTTAGCTGAAGGATTCTAGACTCCCCCATCGCGGATTTGGATTCGAGGATGAGGGATAAATTAATATCCGTGAACTCTGCCTTAGTCAATCGGCGAGTATCTGACGAGGACTCCCAACTCCGAAGGCCATCTACGAGTCCTCCCTAATCTGAAGCGAGAGGTAACCTGACTTTCTCCTTCGCGGTCATAGTATCTCAACTAGCTCTTTTTATGCAACGAGAACATAAGCAATTGTAACCGTTACCACCTGCAGGTGATCTAGAATCTGGCTTACCCAATCGATCGATTTTTTGTGTGTGCGCCCCGGTTTAAAATCCCCCTTTAAATGACCGACCTGAATCTGACCTACTTAATCCCCTAATTAACCCACCTGTATCTCGGGTAGATATTTAACTCCGTACGTGCGACCATTCCCTTTAAATTCAATATTTGTGTGTATTTAAATTTTATTTTGTTGATAGTAAAGATATATTTTGTCTTTGTTTAAAAAGGACCCTGGAAAGTTAATAATAAACCATCCCCACTGGACTCATAACAATTTCCCCTTTCACTACGGTCTTCAACCAACCAACTTCGGCCCGAAACCCCAATGTACCTACGTTTATATATATATATATATATATATATATATATATATATATATATATATATATATATATATAGTCTGGCCATTCCACAAGATAGATAAATAGTGTTTTATAGATTCAAGTCCATGCAAAGAGACATAAAACAGTGAATTAGAGAAAAAGAGAGAATAGGAGAAAAAATCTTGGCGATTAGACGTAAAAACAAAAACAGAGTGAAAACATTGCTGAACCTGGCGCACAGGAATGGCACAAAGAGTCGAACGGAAACAATTCCTGGAAGATAAATATTAACGTAAAAAGAGAGCGTCAGGCATAAACAAGACCTAATAGGAAAGAAAACAAAGAGTGTTAAACAAGTTTTGACACAGATAAACCCGGTAGTGAGACAAAAAAAAACAAATAAATGGAGATAGGGTTAGCAATAATCGTTGCTGTCAGACATGAACATGGAGGGAGATTGAGTTTGACAGCGCCACTTTCTATTAGACAAAATTAAACAAAGAATAGAAAGTGAAAACACGTCTATTAGAGATCTTTACTCCAGTAATTCAGAAAAAGGGTGGAAACAAAACAAAGATTGAACAAGTGGATTGTGAGTAAATGCAAGAATACTGATGGAAGACACTAAATACAAATATAGAGTAGTATGGATGGGGGAGGATACGTATAAAGAAGGTTTAGGATACATATCGTAAAATGGCCTCAAGGAACAAGAAGACCGAACTTGCTCGTAGGATGGTGAGTTCTTGCCTGGAATGAACGAGGACCAGAGTAGTTTGGCCTGTCTTGTGAGGTGCCTTGAGCGAGGAAGTGCGAAAGAAGTCACGAAAGAAAACCAGGAAGAGAAAAGATAGATAAATCAAACAATAGAGCATGAAGAATTAGGGAATTATCAGTCTGGGAGCAGTGAGGGAGACAGGTGGGCCGTTGCGTGTGGCAGAGAGGGAAAAAGGAAAGAAAGAAAGAATTAGATTTTGGTTAGAGGAGGAAGAGAAAACAATAGAAAATGGAAAAGAAAATAAATGTAGGAAGTTAAAAAGCAAAGACTGAAAGCGTTATAATGAGCGAGTGGCAGAATGAGGAATGTTGCAGAACAAGAATAACGCCTGAATAATTTGGAGTTTGAAGGATTAATGAATTGCATCAAAGTGAGAAAAAGGTAAGGAGCAAAGGAAGTTGCCTGAAAATGGCGTAGATAGAATAGTGTTAGAATGAAGGTGTAAAAGAATGCGAGAGAATGATTCATGAAGAAATAAACAGCATAAAAATGACTCTTGGTGAGTGGTGGGGGTGAAGAAATTCGGGAGTGAGAGGAAAAGAGGGTGAAGGATGTGGATGTGAGACCAAGGGCAGGAAGGTGGATAGAATGGTTCTGTGTCCTAAGTGGTCGCATGCTGCGGATAAAGTTGAAAGAGGAGAAGGGACTTGGGGGAAAGTGTATATGAGGGCAGGCTGGAAAGTATTGGTGTAATGAAAGGTAGTGTTAAGACTTTGTCTGGTAGAAAGAAGTGGAGATTAGAGAGAAATAATGAACTATTTGTAGTTGATGTTGAGCACATAGTAAGATTCGTTTACGAAGGAGGAGGAGTAGTAATAAGTTGTAGAAAAGAAGTACTAAAATTGGGAAAATAGAAAAGAATAGAAGAATAAGAAGTGTGAAGGTGTTAGAGTGGTCTCTCTAGGTGTGTCCTGGTAAGAGGTGGAGATTCGCGTAAAGTATAATGACTTGAGTTTGGCCAAGATGTTGAGGATGGGCAAGGTGGAATAATAATAATTAGTGTCAAATGTAAAGTAAAAATATGTTGCGGTAAAATTTTGTACAAAATGCCAACTTTAGTAAACTCCAAAACAATGGAGGAATGTAAAGATTTGTGAATAAAGGTGGATAAATGTGGATATGTGGAAGAGAATCTGACAATTTGATCCTACGTCCCTGTAAAGGGCTGTTAGATGTACACAGTGCGGGCAGATCAAATCTTGAGGCTTGCCTGCCCTCTTTCATTTGTTACGTGCCCTCCCAGCCCCAGCGCCTCCAATTATATGCCACCCCTTCAGGAGAATCTTTTGTTTTACATTTGAGCACCAGCATCTTCACTTCCTTTCTGCTTATCACCTCCTTTACACATCTCTCCTTACAAACTATCTTTCCGCAGATGCCCTCATCGGTAAGTATAATATTTGTCCTTCTATCCTCACTTCTTCATTTTCATTGTTATTATCTCCCTTAATTCTCGTTATTCTTTCTTCTCTACTCCTCACTGAGGATTTCTAATTCCACGACTAATAATACTTCAGAAATGAATTGATTCCAAACCACTTCAATTCTTTCTAATGGAAACATTTCCTCATTTGTTTATTCTAGAAATTTATGGACAAATTTCTAAAAAAAATCCATTTATTGATTTTGGTTTTCAGTGACTTAATTCTATTAAGGGAGGTCACAAATGGGTGGAGGGGCGGGGGGGCGGATAAGCTATCAAATGGTGGTCAAACAAGAGGAAGGATCAGTTTTCATGTTTTCCAACAATTTATCATGTATTTTTGTACTCCATCTGCTTTACAATTGGCTTAAGTAAATTTTGATTGAAATTTTGAAGAAAATTTAAAACTTCTTTTATAAATTCATCAAAACGTTTTACTTTAATTTGCAAATAATTATAATTATTTTATTTAATTTTTATTAATAAATATACAGAAGAAACTTTTATTATTTTAGCGCTGTTAAAAAATAACACCAATGCATTAAATTTTTCCGCAGATGAAAATCTCCATTAAATTTGTAAATCATGTGATTCATGTTGAATGGAACGACTCCCGCATACAAATGAATATTATGACTATTTATTTGTATGAGGCGGTCTCTTTGTACAGAATACCCTCATTTACACATGTATGAGGTGACACTCGATGCATAACAAATAAAAGCAACAAATAAAATTGAACAATTACAACGTGACTAAACGGTAATTTAGACAATCAGAAGAAAATAGGAGGAAATGCAAGAAAGTTTTGATCATTGGCTGAAATTAATCAAAATGATTCTTTAAAGGGATTAAAATCCCTTTCATGTTGTCATCGACAACTTCATTTTAACATCAATTCTTTTTCTTTTCCAATTTAATTAGGGAGAGAAATTTAAGGGAAACTTTGAAAAGAAAGGAAACTCCGAATCAAGTAAAGTGTGAATGAGTTGAGAGATGTAGAAATGAATTTTGCTCTCGCTGTAATTGTTATTTCGAAGAAAAAATCAAAACGATCTTTTATTCTTCGTGAATTTCTGGAAATTTCAAGGAGTCAAAGTTTGATGATTCCTTTCTTTATTTACCTGTCAATTTAAGCAATCCTAGAAGCACTTAGTTTTAAGGGAAGATAGACACAATTGATAGATGGTATTTATTCACGTTAGTTGGTATGGTTCATATGGCTAGGAGTGAAAATAAAATTAAGGCTTTATTAAAACTAATTAGTTTAATTTGATACAAAGTTTTCTAAGAGTTGATCTCATGTGCGCTACGAGAAAGAGAGAATATGGCAGCAGAGGTCGTAGCTTCTACTAAAAGCACCCTCAACAAGGGTCTAGAAATTATAGGAGGGGTAGAGGTTGCCGTTGATTGACTGTTTAGATAGATCAATACATTGACTGTCATAAATGGGCTCGACTTTAATATAGTGATATTACGCTGCAAGCAACACACATACTAAGAACATGGCTTTCAGGTGCATTGCTATACAATATATATATATATATATATATATATATATATATATATATATATATATATTTAACAAGATGCGGCGAAAGAGATTGACGGAATACTATAGAAGGAGACAAAAGAAAGAACGGGAGCGTGAGAGCAGTTTGAGAGACTAATATGAGACATAGTTTCCTTTTTTATTCAAAGTCAGATGAAGGGAAGCACCTAACTTATAATTAATGGGGAACAAAAATTTAGGAAAATAAAAAGTCTGCGCTCAATGGCAAAGAATCGGTGCTGGAATAATAATAATAATATGATGAAAGCTCTTCCCATTGCCATTACTTCCTTAGGACTTATTGCATAAGAGACACTACTCGCTTGCTTCTTCTGGTTATGCTAGCTATTTTAATCTCCACATATACACTAATACATACTTGCACGTACGCACAAACATCCAAGAATTTAGACTATGTTTTAAAAAGCTGGGAACTTGTGAGCAACATACGGCGACATCTGGCCAAAAGCGTCTAGCAAAAGACCCCAAAACTTCTTGCGTATTTTTTAGCTTAATTCCTTTCATGTAAACCCCTAAATACCTACAAAGAAATGTAAGCAGTTACACATACACTTATTGTTTAGGTGATAACTCTTCCATGCATTCACTAGTTAATTCCTCCTTCTCAAAGAACAAAACAGAATGACTAGATATTTGTAGCTCTCTCACCAAGGCCCTCAGCTCACTTCCCTAGATTTAGATTATGCCACACAAAGCGTCTTTTCGCCATAAAAAAACGCACAGTTGATATATTATATCATATCTAACACCAGTGCATTCCACACAATCAGATACTATATAAAGTGCAACAGTTTTTACACTACATAAACTTCATGTTTGTCGTGGTATAGGAAATACAGAGTGATGGCGTTCGTACGTCTAGGTTGGTTACGTACTTCCAAACTCCAGGATTAAATTTTATCACTAAGATTGCTATATTTTTATTATTGCGATTATTACCTTAATCTTTGAGGGTTCTTAGTGCCTTGCTCAGCGTTTTGAGGATTGAATAAAAAATGTTTCTAAGAAAACTAGACCTTTAATTAAAAACATGAACTAAGATTGAAATTTAACACACCAAATATACAGAAATGAATTAAACCAATTTCAGTTTGGCTTAAAAATTACACGCTAGAATTTAGAGTAATGGTTGACCCATGGATCACTTCAATATTAAATGCCAACTGACCTACTATGAAACAGATATCGGCGGTTTAAATACCCTAAAGATTCTGTTAGAATCGGGTTTGTTTTTGACCTTGAACTCAATTGTTTTGTCACCTCAAGAATGTTGTTTCCGGGCTGACGCGTGGATCAGCGGTTACAGCTGTGTTCTCGAGGGGGATAGTTCTTTAAAGCCACAGTGGACTTTGGAACGTGTGGCAGATGGAAAGAGGCACGCCTTCTGGAGAAAATGATCTCACCACCGGACAAGGAAATAATGTTTCTTCTCCCTTTTGGGTTACTCTGGTAATAATTCGCATTGGCGAGCGATAAGCCAATGCGTGAATCCTTTGACTCAGGGAAGTGCTTAAGTGAATTCACGGGCGAGTAGTATCTCTAGGTTTTGGGATGCACCAAGATAGGGTATTTCTCTGACGAGAGTTAGTTAAACTTGCTTCTTAAATCAAGTTAACTTCAAGTTCGGTGTTACCACCAGGAACTGGCTTGATGGTGAGCTCTTTCTGGGTTCCTCTCGTTGGTTTGCCGGGCACTTATGCCGGTCTTCGCTGTCTAGATTTCTTTAACGAACTACTTATGAAAGGCTTCTTAAATTCGGTGTGACTACCAGGAACTGGCTCGGATGAGCTTCTTTTAAGTCCCTTTTGCTGTTCGCTGGGCCACTTGCCGGTCTTCGTCGTCCTCTTAGCTGACGTAATCTATCCCTTTTTTTCAAAGTTATTTGATTTTTATACTTCGCAACCCCACTGGGGCTAGCAGACGGAAGAGTGGGGATGCGTAGACAGACTGCATTAAGTTTCCTCCTCTAACGGTTTTTCCCTGAGCGTATTTTAGCTAGCCCTAAACGGGGACCTTCTGGCTTTAGGACGATGCTCCTCTAATTTCTCATATGCGGTAAAATTAAATATCAACTCTTAGGGGAAATCTTGCTGTTTTACCCATGTTAGGCTCACTGGGGTCCAACTTGCGATAATTAGGGCATTCTGTGGTATTGAGCAACTTTCAGGTTCTCCTCGAGACGAAAAAAGAGAAAAGGGGAGGTTATGTGGTCGGGTTACGCCACCTCCAATGCTAGGATGTTGTGGTTAAAGACCAGTGGATCAATTGTGAGGGAGGAGTATCGATTCCCTTACAATGTCACAGGCAGTCTTTTCTACACTTTAAACGCATATATGACGATACATTTCACACTTACGCATTTCACATACTCAGTCAAATACACACTATTACACCTAAATATTCGGTACTACGACCTCGAGAGAAATTAAAAGGAGAAAAAGTTTCTCTATTTTCTAGAATTCTTTCTCTTTCTCATTTAAAGATGGGGATACTGGAACCGCAAATCTTCAGCCTTTGATTGGCTAAAAATGACGTACTTGCGATATGTAGGTCCGATTTAGATGCCCCTGGGAGCCAGTACCGTGGATTCCTACGATCGTCTTTCAGTTTCTAAAGGAAGATCTTACCTCAGGGCTAAGTGATAAACCACGTATTCCTCCTCAGATTTCTTTTGGCGATTCCCCATCTCGTCCTTGATGAAGCTCCACAATGATTTATTCCCTATCTTCCACTTTATTAAAGCTCACGCCTCCCTGAGTGACAGAACCCCGTTGTCAATGAGACGAAGCAAGCTCTGAGCAGATGAGTCTTCCTCAACGGCACGAAAACAATATAAATCGGACCAAAGTAACAGAAAAGATAGCAGCGATTCGAAATTGTATTCGGTAAGAATCGTGGTAAATATTAGAGGGAATTTTTATATATGTAAATTCTCTTTATGGTAGAAGAAATTTTGGTTAATAAAAAGTCTAAATCAAATATGGAAAGAATCTACCAGCAAATTGAAAATAGATATCCTTGTAAGTAAATAGTTTTATCCTCGTTTGAACCTACTTGGCTCTATTGGATTTGTCTCATGAACGAGCAAGGTGTTTAAAATGTTGAGGACTCCTGAAAGATTTAATTAAAGGAATTCTATTTTAGAGATGGCGGAAGCTTTCTTTCTAACATTTGTAATACCATCCCTTTCATACAATCCGTTTGCACCGGAGGCATTTCAAAAGAATTAGCCTAACCTCCACTCTCAGGTATTATCTGAGGATTAAATTTATGTATACCCTACCTTTGTATTATGAACCTACAGTGGGCGCCTCCAAGCCCCTCCTTCTCTGAATAAAGCCTACCTTGTCTAGTATTCTATGTTTGATATCAAATTTATCGTCAGAAATCCATGAAACCAAATGAAGAAGTCATTCCCATTTTGTATCAATACTCACACACACACCACACTTTATTATTAACCAAGCCACGGAAAATTTGTTATGAACGCTTAGTAACATTTGTACCTACATATATTTTGTATCCAGAGAATATATGTAAACTACTTCTCTCTGTATTTATTACTATAATAGTATATCATTGAGAGATGGGTTTTTTTTCTCTGATGGTTATTAACGACTTTTGTTACTGTGCATCATCGATTTCAGTGTGAAGGTCACTTCTATGAAATTTGCCTTTATGCCAAATTTCCCGTTCAAGCTATAACAGTTATAATCTATGTGTCATTATAACAAATTTATGCACAAATTCTCATCGGAACTACCATGTTTGTGAAAAAAGATTCACATACTTTCTCTCAAATATATGAAGGCACTAAATGAGCAATAAAACCTAAATAAAACTATAGGGTGCAGAAATACAGACTGAACTAAAGTTCCAGGAGTAAAGAAATCTCAAAGGCTTTCAAAAAATGAAAGCAAATTTACTTCGCTTTCTAAAATAGCTAAAATTTTGGATTTTAGTGACTAAAAGGAGGATGAAAATATTTGAGTGGAAATTCACAAATCATATATTTAGTTGAGTGGAGAAAAATTAGGAAATATTTTCCACAAAGCGAAATTGTAAAACTTTTAAGTTTGCTTTCCTCAATTTTTTGAGGCCTTTGAAGATTTGATTAAAGGGTGGAAAAAAATTGACTCAACAATAAAAGAAGAAAATCGGTTGCATAATTGACCAAGAAAGTGAGTATTTTTTCGAGTTAGGGAATGAAGAGAATGAAATCAATATGTTGGAAGAATTATGCGGAAGAGAGAAGAAGTAATATCTGACCTAATCTTGGTGTTTGGATCCGAATATTTTGAAGACAGAGCAACCATGAAATATTGGCGCGGGAATATTCTGAAAAATCGATAATACAAACAATTAAATCGAATGATATAGGGACATTCCAATATCTTCTTTTCAGTTAAAAGGAATAAAATCTTATAAAATTCTAATTCTTTTCATTTGATCTTTATCTTCTCTATTCCTTATTTCTTTGTCATTAAATTCAATAGTGAATCTATAGAAAATCTATATCTCGTCTACAATTTGTCATATTTATGTATGCATATTCGTATGCCAAGGCTGCTTCTCTCATATATTTTATATTGAATTTTGCTGTGTTTTTACAAGTCTCCTTCTCCTGATTTATTGACTGACCTACATCTTTTATTTTTGCTCCGTCTAAATCATACAGTGATATACGTAAATTTGATTATATTTTGACTAAATCATACATTGACTGACGTAAATCTGTTTTTGTTCCATTTAAATCATACAGCGACTGACGTGCATCTGTTTATGTTCTATCTAAATCAGGGCTTGCCAATTTTTGTAAGTTTACCACGGACTTCTAAGACTTTTCAAAATTAGAAGCTCTTCGCCCACCCTCTGTTAAAAATTACAATCTCTACATAAAACTGCACTTGAATAATGTTTACTAACTTTTACTGTGGTCCTTCAGCTTGATGCTGGTTAAATATACAGTTAATGCTATGTTGAATTTTTGCGTGTGAAAGTAAGATAGCTAAATATGAGCAAAGACACAAAATGCTAAAGGTTAAAACAATAGACAAATACTAAATATAGGAGCGAAAAAATCTCATTTACGAGTCTCTTCCGCTATGAAGAATTGAATATAGATATGAATGCCTGTTCGCTTAGGAGTGATATTGTATTGGATGACTAAATTCCTTACCGCCCACCTAAGGATACAAATCGCCCACAGGTGGGCCCTACCACTCAATTTGGTAACTCGCGGTCTATATCAGAAATTGATGACTTTCATCTGTTATTGTCCCGTTTAAATCATGCATTGACTGAAGTACATTTGTTTATCATCCATAGAAGTCATACGGTAACTGACATACATCTGTTTATGTCAATCTAAACTACACATAATTTTATTTACTACCTCATATCATGGCTACACTAGTTAATATTTTAGACCACTGATATTTATTAAGTAATGTAAGTATTATTAAAATTATTATTGTCTATTACTGGCGTAGGTCAGATAGGTTTCACTGACCTTACCTTGCCCTCCTTAGATGTAAAGGAGTCCCTTTTAAGTACGAAGGATATTCGAGTGCGTTTTTACTACCATTGGACTACTTAGAAAATAGATCAATGGCTTTTTATGTGGTTATTGAATTTAAACAAGAGAAACAAAATAGTTTTAACTTTTATACAAACAAATAACAGACTTTAGCAATAATTTATACACTTTAGCAAAACTAATCGTTCAGCAAAAGGAAATTTATTTACAATGAATGCTTGACACTAACTATAAGTAGCACAATATTTACCCGAAAGAAAACGGGACGAGATGATGCGGTGAAGCTTTGTTGTCGAAAAGCGGCCCCCCTCTTTGACAGTGATAGAGAAAAATGTAATAGGCTTACGATTTTCCAAGAGACAGAGAAGGCCTTGAGTGGTTGTTAGAGGAAGTATCTTGCCGGGGCACTTAGAGAAGCGAGTTATTCCAGAATGAGTCCTTGCATCCTTAACTGCCGTATTTCTGAACAACTGGTTTCTTGCCTGCGATTCATTATGGTACTAGAGAGTTGCTTGTGAAGTGGCGCGTTGTTTCCTTTTGCTGGTTCCAACGAAAGCCTCTTGATTAAGGCTTGGATACTGCGTAAGTAGTGCCTGACTCCCGGTTGAATTTTAATTTCCTCGTTTCCTCGCTGGGAAATATATACGACTTCGCCGGAAGCGATTTTGGTTACGGTCAGAAGTGTGTCCCACTCAGATTCAAGGCGCAGCGATAAGGGCTTAGCGCCTTCTCGCTGATTTGGGTTCCGGGCTCCAGTTTGACTCATGTCGCTTCTTTATCGCCCCGAAAGTTTACCGAAAGACGCCGGTTGAAGATCCGTTTGTCAGTGAGATACCCACTTAGGCCTCTTTGGCCGCGTGGATCTCTCTCTCTCTCTCTGACAATCACTAACTAGACTTTATTATTATTTTTTATTTATATGAAAAAATAATAATAAAGTGTACAAAAGTAATACAAGATCTTGCATCCTCGAGTTAAAGGAGAAATACTAAGGATGGAAAATCTCGCAGAAATTGAAAAAGTAGAAATCTGCAAAGAAAATGGCCACTTTAGAGAAAGTGAGAATGTATGAAAGGCATAAACGCCAGATGTCAGCCACAGCAAGTTTACCCGACATCCCTTCTCGAGGGAGTAATCCAAGTACAATTATTAATAATATTGATCATAATAATATTTATAGTATAAAAATGCTTAATGACAGATTATGGTACTATCTATATGCATTAAACTAATATAATGCACAACAACATGGTTTCCCGAGGAATCTGGCTACAGAATTAACCCTGGCCTTGATCATTAAGCAGATTGGCAATGCAAAGGCTGAAAATATAAACGTGGGTGTCGTACTCAGAGACATCAAGTCAGCTTTCGACAAGGTATGGGTACCAGGCAAAAATAAGAAAATAAGTGATCTGGGTAAGCAGGAAAATATAAACTAACTCTTTTGTGATGAATTAGAAGACCGCGAGACAATATTAAAATTCAATGATTACGAAGTGCAACCATTTACAATGAAAGCTGGTTTACTCCAAGGGGGATATTTGAGCCCAACTATGTACACAATCTACATAGGGGACCTCCCTATCCTTACGCACAATTACGCTCCCTAAGTTCAGCAAACAGGTGATTACCAGTAATTGATCGTAATCCAATCGACATAGCAAACAGGACAACCGGTGAAAATTACTAACCTTAACAACTTTGAAAAGACAAACAAAATAGAAAAAATTGAGGAAAGCTTCAAAGTCTTACCAATTCGGGAAAATACCTCAATCGTACTGGTACGGGGAGAATACTACCTGTACTCTCAAGACGGTCGTGGCCTCGTACTAAAAATCAGATAGGAGGATACAGAGTACATATAATAAAAATGTTATGAAGGCCAAGAGGAATTCAGGCTAGCTATACCAAATCAAGGCACTCTCTCTAAAAAATAAAAGGATATTGTATATGGCCTTGGTAAGACCTATTCTACTCTACCCTCTCATTCCACTACACATAGCAAGTAAAACTCGACTAAAGAAGGTACAATTAGTTCCTATATCAATCGTTGCGACATATTTCTAATGTTGCTCGCTGGGAGTGCATTCCATCAAGAGTACTGCACAATCTTGCAGAACTTGACCCAATGAACTCAAGCCTACACGAAAAAGCAAAAGTAATATGAGAAAAAAATGAATTCATATGTCTCAAAAAGAATACTGCAAGATATGAGAATACCAGATTTCGAACTCCACTACAGACACTACCGAATAGGATCTTACAGGAGCAAGCTGCGTGCGCAGAAGGATGTTGAACCAATATTTAGATAAATACACAACGGCAAAACATAATTTCAAAAACAGGACAACCAGTAAAGAGAATATACATGTATAAAGATATGTATATGTCCATATATATTCACAAATGAATTAATCTGAGGAAAATATACGTAATTGGTAAAATAGAGAAAGGCAATATAAGAAAATTAATCTAAATTTAATAAAAAACAAATAAATAAAAGATCCGAAGTAGACAAGAAAAAGAAAAAGATGTCTATTGAGCAAAAAAAACAAAATAAAACGTAATAGCATTGACTTAAAGAATAAAGGCTCATGTAAAGAAGTTGCCAGACGTACTGGCACACAAACTCTTCAACTAAAATAACACTCTTCTTTGCCTATAAACTCTCCTACTATGATACACCCATTCTTTTCATATCTTGGAAGTTCTTTGATCTTTATAATAATAATTCGAGGCCAAGAAATTAATGTTGTTTTTTAAAAGCCATTTAAAATAATATAAACTTACATTTAATCAGCCATGCAGTTACCATCATTATTGACGCTGCTCTTTCCCATCTGATGGAGAATATAATATGGTAATCAGTGAAGGAGAAAGAGATTCCCAATCTAACGCAATATTTATTCTTGGGTGACATATTCCGGGTGTGGGCGTGCATATTCTTGAAATAGGAGGAGAGACACCCATTTATTTGACTAGTGAAGGCCAATTTATTTCAAGAGTTTCATTTGAACATTTTGGTTTGAGTTAACTCTCAGTTTATCATTAACAAGTTCCTAATGAATAACCCCTTTCACATCTATCAAACTTTATAGCAAACTTTTTCTGTTGGTCACCACTTTCCTTTTCATTTTATTTTGAAAATCCCTAAAATCGATCAAGGATTTGCGATCCCCTTTGTGTAGATGTAAAGTTTGTTAACACAGCAAATATTTCTATAATAATCAAATTGTATCCTAAGTCATTTTTTACATAAATATTTGAACAAGACATCATTAATTTGGATTTTTTCAGAAGCAAATGGTTTGTTTTGATCATCAAGATTGGAGTTGTTCTCTTATTTGATTGAATTAACCTTTTTCTCTTAAGACGAGCAACAGTCAGTCTTTAAGTGACATATGATTTCTATGGAACAAATGATTTGCTAACTGAATTAATATTTAAATAAAACGCGTCTTATTTTTTCTATGCGTTAACAAAGTGTTTTTCTCCATTTGAATAATTTCTCTTATCACTTACTATGGGTCATAAGGCAGTTTTCTAAATATAATTGATGAGAAGTTTAAAACAATAAATTTTTTTGACTACAGCAGAATTGATTTAATTCTAATCCGATTTCTAATAATTACCTAGAGTGCTCTGATAGAATTGTAAATGAATATTTTTTATTTTCATCTATTTGACTTTCCCGTGCGTGTATTAATATAAAATTGTGCTTAAGGAATAAAGGTAAGATTAAGGAAGTTAAACTCGGAGGAGCTAAAAAGTAAGCTGAAACCAAAGAGAAATAAGACACCGAACGAGAGAAAACCCGGCATTTGTAGTAGCACTTTCTTTAATGAAGACCCTGAATTGTTTTAGAAGAATTCAGCATCATGGCGCAAAGTAGAATTTTCTCTCGCAAGATGTCACGAGGCTATAATTTTCATAGACTCCAAAGAATAAATAATAAAAGAAAAGGAAAACAATTACCCAATTCAACTTGAAAGGAAATAATTTCCAGTTAGGTTTTAATGGAAACTTTAACCAAGGGAACGAATGATTGAGTGTACTTATAATGGAATCATTTAATCTTGCTAAGTTGCAGAACTTCAAAAAAACGCTAAAACCAAGTAGTCTCTCGAAAATTGTCTAGAATATTAATTCCGAAATAAATATTCAGAATAACAATATTCTGGGTAATAATTTCGTGAATAAAAAAATTCAGCAAATGAATAAAAACTTTATCTCATAACTAAACATTTCACAAAAATTTCATGCGATTGATCGTACTAAAACTCAAAATTGTGAATCCAAAAAGAAACATTAAATTTTATATTCCAATTTAACTACATTTATCTTAATGAAAAGAACTAAAACCGAATGTAGTAGATAATGAAAGTATACAATATGAAAATATACAGAATTAAAAATATAAGAAAATAAAACAAAGAATGAAGTTTTAACTAGGATTATATACTAGAAATATTCAAAAGTTAAAAAAATGATAATACATATACAAAAATAAAAACGTTGAGATTAAAATAAAAGTGAAAACCCTCAAAAAATAATCTACTTTTTAACAAAATCAGTATTTACAAAATCAGTATTTACTGCTGATATTTATCTAAGTGACATTTTCCTTTCACTTAACATCACAACTTTGTTAAGAAACCTCCAAATATTCTCTTTGTTAATAAAAAAATAAATAAAGTTGGCAGAGATTGCAAACATTTGTAAAGAGAGATATGCTAACACATTCTCAACACAGAAGCGCTCTGAAGTGGGGTGAAATACACAAACATTAACAAATATATACACATACGCCCCATTATATGTGCTAATCAAGAGAACAACGCAAATAATCGTATACTCATATACACATTCATACTTATGCAAATGATTAAAGTAGCCCAATGATTTTCATTTATGTAGCCATGTTCTGGTAGAAGAATTTATGAGGTTGGCAAGAATTTACTGTAAATCTTCGTAGACAGAAAAAAATGCCTCGAATATTTGTTGAAATTATTCCAAAGTTTAACCGAAAGAAACAATTCTTGATTAATGAAACCAATAAGGGAATTGCGCTCGCTTTTGAGTAATAAAAATGCAAAAGTGTTCGGAAATTTGTTTATTATTCGTTAATGTCAGCCATGATTTAAAAAAACACATTCGTTTATGTGATTTTGAACTAAAACTTTTGATGATTAAGTTGTCCGAATTGCATTTAATCTTGATGCCATTTATTTAAGGCCATCATCTAAATGGCAAAAACTGCTCTGATATGAAAGAGATGGAAAAGGATATACAATTATTTCCTCCATCAGAAGCGAATTTTTTAAAGAAACGAATCCATTACTTAGTTAAACGATGGCAACGCATTGCCATTAATAATGGAAACTGCATACTGAATCAATGTACGTTTAGTATTAAATATCATTTTACATTCCTTTAAAAAAAGAACATTAATTTCATAACAACGTAATATTATTTTAGTGATTGCATTACTCATTCGAGGAAGGTGCCAGCGTGGCCTCGATAACCCTCTTGCGGCTTACATCTGGCACTCGTGAGGAGGTGTCGGGTAACCTTGCTTGGGAGACATCCGGCCCCAATGCATAGAGGAAGATCGGTGGCCCTATGCCTTTCACGTATTTTGACTTGCTCTAACTTCATCACTTTCATTACATATTTCTCGTTTCGAAATTTCGGCGAGACTTTCCCTCGTTGGTATTTCTCTTTTAAGGAAAACATCTGGTTTTACTTTTTTTCTTTTTACCATTCTTTATTTATATAAATGCAACTTAATAGTAATAAATACCAGTTATTAATAAATAATAATAGTAATAACCTAATAATACTTCTATTTCTTAAGAAATATCAGTGGTCTAAAATATAGAAAAGGACACTACCCTGTAAGTGAAGCCTGGAGACGGCCTATGTAGTTAATGCACATATGTAGGAATTAGACAGAACATAAACAGATGGAAGTTAGTCAATAAATAGGTAGACAGACTTTGATAATAGACAGAGTTGTAATAAACAAACTTAGATGAATTCTATTAAAAGCGAGTGTAATTACTCGCGGGTGGAGGTCAGTAATTACACTTAAATGAGACAAAATAAAGACAAGATAAAGATCTGATAAAGATTCACTATCAAATTTAATTATGAAGTGATAAAGAGTGGATAAAAGGAAAAGATGAGAATCTTTACATCTTATTCGACTCAATTATTTGGATGTTTGATTTTTCTAAATTTACACCTCCACTATACCATTTTTACCCTGTCTTCAATTGATTAGAGCGGAAACACCAAGTTTAGCACTGATGTTGCTATTCGGTTCTTCCACATAATTATCCCCGAATATATTACTTTTCGTTCCTTTTCTTCCTACAACAAACATCCACCTTTAGTGCCACTCGCTTAAGCACACTTCTCTATTCCTGTGGAGTATCTTTTCTGCCGCTCTTGAATCAAATCTTCCAAAGAAAATTATTTCTACCAATTTTCGAACGAAAAATGTAAAATTTAAATATTTTAAAATGTGGAGAATGAATTCCTATTTTTTTTGGCAATCAGCGAAACATTTAAAGGGAATAATTAATCAAACTCAATATATATATATAACTAGAGAGAGAGAAAATGAGAGAGATTATTTCTTCTTATTCTTCCTCAGCATAAAATTCATGAAGATTGTTCTCGCTCCTTAAATATGGAAGAAATTATTTAATGGACTTATGTATCTCAACCTCACATTGATGGCAGAGTCACTTCAAAGATTAGAGTCCAGCAGTGAGAAAGAAAAGTCTCCTTTAAATGGATTAATCTCAACTTTATATTGATGTCAGACTTAACTCGAAGATTATTTTCTTATCATTGAAATTGAAAATCCTGTTTAAAGTTATTCGCTCTACTTTTTAGTCAAAAGAATTTTATTATTTATTTTCTAAAGAATCACATTCCGAAACACAAAAAAGGTTTATTTTGCTCTATTACTTGGTCTTTTCTATAATACACTACCAACCTAGCAATTCATTCATCAGAGTTTGGACATTATTAATGATCCTAGCACTATGGAATGCATAATCAGTTGTGTATTACCCGCAAACAGTGGAAACGATTAACAAAATTCAGTAATTACATATAATTACCTTTAAACGATGTATATAATTTTTCTCATAGGCAAAAAAAGAATTCGGCATCATCACTACATACAAATAAATACTTGTACAAAATCCCTTAAAATATGAACGACAACCGTAGTGTCTTGGAATAAATAGATAACACATAATTACACTGCTTTCTACAGACACACCATCTTAAGCGTTACACTCCTTGTCATATATATTTTAATGTGATTAAAATGGAAATAAAACGGCGATAATTAACGAAAACTCATTAATTATTCGGACATTTCATTACCGCTCGTTCAATTAATCGATCCAAATCGCACACCTAAAACCTAGGAGGAAATTGAAACAGCAACCGAATTCTGATTCTGATAATAAATTTCATCGTCAATTTTCGGTGGCGTTACCGAGAGAATTCTCAGAGGTCAACGACTGATCTACGGCAAATAAAACTAAGCGAAGGTTCTGAGAAGGAATCCAGCGTAATATATCAAAACATTCGGGTAATATGCGGTTTAATTGTCTGCCTTTTGGTATAGGTAGTTTCATTCTGGAGGATCTTACCCTATCCCGCTTCATTTGAGTACATTCTAATGCATTTAGTGTTGTCACTAAAAACCGGAACCTCTTTACAACTAGATTTAACTTACTCGCTTCCTCCTATTAAACGCTGCCCTTGCTAACGCATACCAGGAACCATACTTCAGATTAATCAAAGTATAGTCTCAGTTCAAATCCTAGCTAATAGAAAAGAGGGGTATAAAGTTCATTTGAATGTAAGTACTTGTGGTGTTTAATCAAGTGGCAAAACAGAAATATGTTTGTTTTGGGGGAACATGTTCTAGTTTGAAACCACTATTCCATAGTGCGGTTTGAAAACATTACTGATTATCTAGTTCTCTTAAACCACACAATTCGACCACGATAATCTTTGGTGGTGCCCCTCAGACCAAAATTGGAAGTTAGTTGTTGATTTATTCTTTGCTACCAATCAATTAAGCAGAAAGTGAAACGACCAGACTACGAGTCCCCAGCGCCAATAGACAATTAATGAATGAAGTAAATTCTGCAATATCTTTATTGTAGGTCTTCGTTAAGATAAATATTGATGGTATCATCTTTTTCAACTGAAGTTATATACAGGCATCTCTTTGATAGCAGTCGTGATACGCTCCGTCTGTACACGAAGAGTAGCCATTTTCTCAAATCGACTCAAAGCTTCTCTACCTTGTTGGTGACCTCATAAAGATAATCCTCGTTAGTCCCTTCTTCCCCTTCATCTAACCCTCATTTATCTGAAGATATACTGAACATATTCGTGTCGTTTCTTTCCCCTCGTCTACCTGGTGCCGCTGTTGACCTTTCATGGGGAAACCGCAGCTTTTCTACTTGACGAGATTTTAATCGCAGTCTCACTGCCTTAATCTCGGCGAAAACTTTGTTAAGTTTGATGGTTTATCCTATAATTTTGGTATCCTTGTCTCTTATCGTTTTCCGGGATATAAAGCACACGTCACGCCTCGTCAATGCTCGCTCACGTGTCTAATTCCAAGGCCATGTCGTGAGATTGCAAGCAATCGTGATGTTGCGACCTCCCGATCAATTACTATGCCATCGCTATCATTACTGCTGTCACCGCCAGTCCGTGCAATTTAAACTGAATCCAATATTTTATTTTCAATAATAAATTACCCTCGTGGAGATGAGTTAACAGCACGGATCTAAAGTGATAGAATGATTAGAGATTATCTATTGATTTTTCCTGCTGTTTTTTTTGTTTATTACATCACGTCCTAAAGGAATTAATTTTGGTTAATGGCAAATAAATTAGTCAGTTAATTCCATAAAGTTGGTTCAATCCAGGATTATTTACATTGACCACACCCATTTATTTTCCTAGTGGTCCTTCTTAAATTCTTACTGCCATCATTGTCACTCCCCTTTCCTTCAATAGTCCACTCATCCGCGCTTGCATTTCGTTCAAACTGTTGCTATCAATAATCTTTTCCTCTCAATAATTGCTACATTTTTTTCCAAGTCCTCATGATGCCATAGATAAATCCAAATTAGACCAAGAAACAACGGGAAAACAATAAAAAACGCGCTGGCAACTCTCTGAATATTGTTTTCACTATGGTCAGGATTAGACAGGAAAAAGACCTTTTCTCATAATGTTTATCCGCTTTTCCATATTTACACGAGCGCCAAGCGTTATATTCCTCCAATGGTCATAATGGATTAGATTATCACTCATTTACGCCTGTAAATTCCTCGTCCATAGGTTACAAGAGACTGAGATTGAAGGGATCTTAGGCGTTTGGGGTACGATTAATGGAGAAATGCTAGGTACCCCTTAAAAGCTTTCTCCTAACGTGTAATTGCCTGACCAGCTCCCTGTGACGGCTAATTGGTGAATAAAGGCTCAACTGATCTTTGGAGAGAGAGCTTTTGTGCCTTGCTGGTTGCCAGATCAGCTAAAGATCTTGGATGAAGTCGTGGGCACTTAGCTTTACTATTTGCCTCAAGTCTGGCCGTTTTTAGTTGATTAGTAGGGCTTAGTAGGAAGACATTTACACCTCAAGCAACCCTGTCGAAAAATCAGAGAACCAGTTCACTGGGGCTCTCGTGCTGCTCAGTTGGGAGCTGCGGCACGATTGGGGACGTCCGGCCCAGGGGAGACCTTAGGGTTGGTGTGCTTGATCAAAGGGTTTCTGTTCGCCGAACGACCAAAAACCTCCTGGAAATAGGCGGATGTGATTAGTGCGAGAGAAAATCACAACCAAAAACCCCTTTTTTAATGCGTATGGTCCGAGATTTTTGTAACATGGCGAAGAAGAATGGTCCTCCGTTTCGAAAGCTAACCTGAAAAATATGCAAAGTCTATAGATGGAGTGAAGACTTCGGGGGAAGGAGTTGCAAGGAACTCACAGATCGCGTCAGTGTCTGTGACTTCTGCGAACTCGAGAAGCGCCTGGGCGAGAGCATCGCTCAACTAAGAGAGGAGAACTCCCTCCTTAAAAGGGAAGTTCAACTCTTAAAAACAGAGAGATGCAGATGCTCAGGCGAGAAGGCTCCAGACGTCCAACAGCCGATTTCTTCTGCTGAAGAGGCTTCCTCAACGAGCCAAAAAGAAGAAAAGAAAGAAGGAAGAAGAGAAAGTAGAAACAGAACTACAGAAATACAGAACTACAGAATCTAGGACCAGCAAAGGCCCTAAGGTCCGCTCGAGGCTAGTCCGCTACACTACATCCGAAACTACGATACACACTTATCTACGAGTGTATCTCTAACATGCTATTTTTTTTTTTTTTTCATTTTTTTTAAATATATAATATACTGTACACACTTATCTACATGTGTACAATGTCATGCATATTAACTACTTCAACCTAAGGAAGGTGATAGAAAGTTTTTCTTCTCAACTTCCGCAGCCCTCGACTGCTAGTGGTGAAAATCTAGTTTTAGGATAGTAAGACTATTTATAGGATAGGCGGAAAAGAAAATGGATATCTAAACTACACATGCAAGAGAAATCGCTGGCATCATTTTTAGTCATCATTTTTACTCTCGTTGTTCCTCCGCTCCAAACTCGTTTTGCAAAGACGTTATTATTTACTGTGCTCAGACTACGTTATATTTATACTATTTAAGTGCGCGTCGAGACGGTTTTTAAACATATTTACCGACCTACTATCCACTATGTGGGTGGGTAGCCTATTCCAAATTTGAGTAATTTTAAACGTAAAATAGTTTTGGGCTATACTAGTGTTAAATCGTTTGTTCACAAATTTTAATCCGTGTTGCCGAGTGTTTCCCCTATGATCCAATTCGAAAAAATTCCTATAATCAACGTTTGAAAACCCTTTCAATATTTTAAATACTTCTATTAGCTGGCCACGTAATCTTCTGCCTTCGAGAGATGGCAAATCTAATGCCCTGAGTCTTTCCTCATAGGGCCTGTTTCTCAGCTCGGGAATTAATTTTGTAGCCCTACGCTGCACTCTTTCTAATTGCGCGATATCTTTGTTTAAGTATGGAGCCCAAAATTGAACCGCATATTCGAGCAGTGGACGCACAAGTGATTTATACAATGGTAAAATTATCTCTTTGGATTTGAACGTGAAATTACGCGCGATATAACCCAGCACACGATTTGCTTTTTTACATGCATCCGCGCATTGTTTCGTGGCTTTAAAGTCATCCGAGACTAAAACTCCCAGGTCTTTTTCCAATTTAACTACGTCGAGGACCTGGCCTTTCATGGTATACTCTACCCTCAAATTATGGCAACCCAAATGCATCACCTTACATTTACTTAAATTAAACTGCATTTGCCACTTATCCGCCCATCTGACAATCAAGTTTAGGTCCTTTTGTAATTTTTCTACATCCGATCTTACATAGGCACGGTTGCCCAGCTTCGTGTCGTCAGCAAATTTAGAAATCGTACTAAATACGCCATTATCCAAATCGTTTATATATATTAGAAACAATAATGGGCCAAGAACGGAGCCTTGTGGCACTCCACTACTGACGTTGACCCAATCAGAACATTCACCATTTATAACTACTCGCTGCGAACGATCCTTCAGCCAATTTCTAATCCAATTTAATATCTTACCCTTCACACCGATTGCTTTAACTTTCATTAATAATCTCTCATGCGGAACGGTGTCAAACGCCTTTTTAAAGTCTAGATAGATTACATCTACAGCTTTGCTTTCGTCGTAAACGCAAATCATTTTATGGAAGAATTCGAGCAAATTTGTCAAGCACGATCTCGCCCGCCTAAACTCATGTTGGGAATCTTTAATCAGATTATTTAGCTCGAGGTGGCACACTATTCTATCTCTAATTACCGATTCTAAAAGCTTTCCAACTACCGAAGTTAGACTAATAGGACGAAAATTCGTTGCTTCGTATCTATTCCCATTCTTAAATATTGGTGTAACGTTCGCACGCTTGAAGTCTACAGGGACTACGCCATCTTCTAATGAGCGATTGAAAATTGCACGCAACGGCTTCGCAAGCTCATTCTTAAGTTCCTTTAAATGAGTTGGGTAAACGCCATCGGGCCCGGGTGATTTCGACTTTTTCATCAGGTTAATATATTTAAGAATTTCCACTTCATTAACCGTTATATCGGATATGCAAATATCACTATTATCTACTTCTTCAACTAACGATCCTAATTGGGACGAATCTTCAACAGTAAAGACGCTTGTGAAATGTTCATTTAAAATTTTAGACATTTCCGCCGGAAATTCCGTCAAACGACCATCTTTGTCTTTAATCGGCCCTATTGAACCTTTTAAGTGTTTCCTATTGTTTACATAGCCGTAAAACCGTTTCGGTTCCTTCTTTGAATCCTTCGCCAGTTTTATTTCATATTTCCGCTTCGCATCTCTAACCGCCCGTTTAACTTCTCTTCGAGAATCTATGTAATTTTGCCGACTCATAAATGACTCATGTTCTTATGTATTTGAAATTTTCTATTTCGGTCCTTAATTAAGCTTAATATTAGTGGGCTAACCCACGGCGCTCTCATCGACTTCCCGCTCTTACGGCACACATACTTTACTAAGTCGAAATTTACACTAAGGAGTGTACGCCGAAGCTCAGTGTACATTTCTCCTACTGACCTATTCTCGAAGCGCATTCCCCAGTCTACATCCTTAATCCTTTCGCGAAAAGTATCAAAATCACAGCTACCAAAACGTGGCATGAGCTGTGTACTAATTTTTACATCAACACACGTGTTTACTACGAATCTAATCGCATTATGGTCACTCGAGGCTAAATGCTCTCCTACACAAACATTTTCTACCAATGACTCGTCAGTCGCCATGATTAAATCGAGGATATTATTATCACGAGTTGGTTCCTCCACTTTTTGAACGAGAAAATTCTCCAGAATAAAGTTTAGTAGTCTCTCCCCAGCTTTATCTGACGTTAGGTTACTATAATTAACGTTTGGATAGTTAAAATCGCCGCATAATGTGGTCCCTTTTTTAACCCAAGATGAAAGCATATCAAAGAGTGCAGCATCTTCTCTTTCTATTTGCGATGGAGGACGATATATGACGGCTAAATTAATTTTATATTTTGCATTACAACATAATTGGATTAATAAGGCCTCACTTCTCATATCTGCCGTAGACGAGTCGATCGTTATAGCGTTTAAGTCATCTTTTATATACACTAATACGCCGCCTCCTCTACCAGTTTGTCTATTTGTATAATGAATTTTATAACCTGGTATATCAAATTCGCAAACACTGATCCCCGAATGTGTATCTATCCAAGTCTCACTTATGAATACGAGATCGTAGTCTCCCTCTAGAATTACGGCTTTTATTTCGGCAAGTTTATTTTTTAAGCTACGAACATTTGAATATATACATTTCAATTTGCGCTTTAGGTGGACTCCTCTATCACACGCGAATCGGTTCCGTTTCCCTGCTCCCCAATACTCATTGCCCCTTCAAGCGAGGACCGGTCCGGCGCATGGGCATCACGTGGCCCCGCAACTCTCCTACTTAACATGCTACGTACTGACTGGTCTAAAATCCTACCCAGCCGACTGTTCCCCACATCGCTTAAATGGATACCGTCCGTTTGATAAAGTGAAGGTTGGTCTTGAAATTTATCCCAAACGTTAAAGAAGCTAACTCCAGTGTCGCGACACAAGCGCTTAAGGCACTCGTTTGTATATATAGCACGGGACTGCAAACGCAACGTGGATTTTAGTCGGGGTAAAATACCAATTATTCCTACGTTATCCGCTTTAACTTTCGCAGTATGAATCAGAGTCTTAGCGCGGTTTACTATTCCTTCTGGGGTGCTGTCGTATCTGTGCACATCATTCCCCCCTACGAGCGTGAGGATCGTACGCCCGTCACGTGTTTGGTCCAATTTTTCAATTTCACTAACTACTTTATCTATGCGGCCACCAGGAAAGCAAAATCGTTTTCGTTTTGACGGGTTTCGCGCTGTGAATTCCGGCTCTTGGTTTTTGATTAGAGAATTTCCAATTAGTACAGTTTCTTCTTCCCCTTCGATATGAGTTAGCAGTGCGAAGGGGTTCGAACATGGTAATGTGAAATGTTGTTCCCTCGATGGTCTAGCCCCATTTCTAACTGGCCTAAATTGCGAATCTTGGGGTCTATATTGTGAATCCTGGGGTCCAAACGAGTTCAAAATCCTTTGTTGCTGGTCAACAATTGCCTGATGATTCATACGAGTAGGCCGGTTGTCGCGATTTCTATTTTCCCTCCCACGCATGTCATGAATGGTAGAATTTAGACTCGAATTTAATTCGTCGACTTTACGGTTGGTCGATATAACGTCCCTCGCGACAGAATTTAGTTCTAATTTAATTTCGCTAATAGCGTTAGCAAACTTACGCTCCAATGCATCGTTTAACATACAAAAACGGCAAATTCTAGTTTGTTCCATGTTAGAAGCAACGTAAATTTCCTTATTAAAGGAAGCCCCACAACTTGAACATTCAAACTTGATCACGGGCATTGTCAATTTCTAGAATACGTATGAAGATAAATAAAATTAACACAGCGAATAAGACGGTCAATCTTTTTAATACAGCGACTAATATTATATGAGCGCAGGAAGTATCTATAATTAATAAGTTACTCAGAAAACGAAATTTATGAGCACAGATGAATTAGGCAGGAGCACAGAGATGACACGTCTTTTCAGTGAGGACTCAGTGGGCGGAATGAAGAGAAAGTAGAAAGAGAAGAAGAGAAAGTAAAAGGAGAAGAAGAGAAAGTAGAAAGAGAGGAAAAGAAAATGGAAACAGAAGAAGAGAAATTAGAAGCAGAAGAAGAGAAACGAAAACAAACGAAGAGATAGCAAAGGAAGTCAAGAAGATGAATAAGAGGAAGAATAAGAAGAAGAAGAAAAAAAAATAGAGATAAAAAAGGAAAGCGGCAAGTCGCCTCCGAAAGGAAAGACTAAGTCGTCTGCAGTCAAATGTGCAAGAGTCACCCTTATTGGTGATTCTCAAGCATGGGGTCTGAAGCCCCTGCTAGCGGCCCGCCTTCGCACAAGCGTTAAGGTGAGCTGCATCCCAGGTTGTGGGAATAAGCAGGTAAGAGCTGAGGCCGAGAAGTCTCAGATTTCAGAGACTTTAGTCGTTGCCCTTATGGTAAGTGGCAACGACCTCTACCTCAGAGGAGGTAGGGTAGGCCCTACAGGTGAAATTATGAGGACAGTTATGGGCGCTGTCGACGACTGTGGACTGAAAACCCGCAGACGCGTCGTATTGGGGGTGCTCCCGAGGTGGGGTCCAAGCCGGACTGCCCACTTGAGGAACATGTCGCTAAACAGGCGCCTTTCAGACCTCTGTACGGCTGAGGGTGTCTTTTTTGTGGACCCGTACGCCGTGTTCTATGGTAGAAAAGACCTCTTCCAAAGGGACGGGGTGCACCTTTTCTTTAAGGGCAAGGCGTTCCTAGCCAACCTCATCCAGGATGTCGTGGAGCGCACCCAAAGGAGTGTCCGGCCCATTAGGAAGGCCAACGTACGCCAGTACGCCCGAGTCACTCCCCAAACAACCTTCTCGGAGGTTGTCAAAAATGGTGCCACTAGGACAAACAAGAAGCCGGGAAACGGAAGAGTATAGGGAGTCCTACATTAGGGGACTCCCTGAAAGTTCTTCTGTTCAATGCGAGGTCAATCAGGAACAAGTTTCCTGAGCTCCGTGGCCTCGTAGCGACGGAAGAACCCGTAATGGTAGCCATAACAGAATCGTAGATAAAAACCTCAAACCGAGACTTTGGAGGCGAATTCACGGTTCTTGGCTACCAACTCTTTCACAAAGATAGGCCAGACAGAGAGGGTGGCGGTGTAATGTTGTATGTCAAGGATACAATCAAATCTACGAACTCCAAAGTTATACCCGACCACGAGCTCCTAGGCGTTGACCTAGAGATCGGTCCTGCCAAATACAGGACCCTGCTGCTTTACAGACCCCCTTCCCAACCTGTTGAGAAGGACAGGGAACTGTACCAGCTGCTGGGTGAGCTGGTTCAAGGCAGAGTGTGCATCGTTATGGGCGATTTCAACAGCCAAGTTGACTGGGAAACCAGAGCAGCCTGTGGTGAGAGCACGCTACTCCTGGAGTTCGCTAACAACGAGTTCCTCACTCAATGGGTCAGAGAACCGACGAGAGGAGACAATATCCTCAACTTGGTCTTCACCTCTGAGGATGATATCGTTGAGGATATCTCTGTAGGCGAAGAGCTCGGTAGCAGTGATCAGCAGCTAGTTAGATTTAGCGTCAAGATCCCGAAGGTAAGGTCTGTTGCCAGTCAATTAAAGAAACTTGACTTGAGAAGAGCAGACTTTGCAAGCCTTCGAGCTGGACTGACTGACGTGAGGCTAGAAGTGTGCGATGCCGTTGAAGACTCGTGGAATAGTTTCAAAACCACATTCATGAGTCTTCAATCGCGTTTCATCCCTCTGAAATGCCCCCGTCTGTCTTCTGTTCAACCTAAGTGGTTTAATCGAGAAATCGGCCAACTGCTTAGGAAGAAGAGAAATGTGTACCGGCAATCGAAGATCTCGGGTGACTTTGACGAATACCGGAGGCTAGCCAGGAGAGTGAAGTCCAGCATAAGGGCGGCTAAACGGTCTGAGGAACTCCGAGTGGCGAGACTCTCTAAAGAGAATCCCAAGGAGTTTTTTGGATATGTGAACAGCCGTAAACCAATCCGTCGAACGATTGGCCCATTGAGGAACGAGGAGGGGACATTAAAGCATTCAGATGCAGAAAATGCCAACCTCCTCAACGACTACTTCTCTTCAGTGTTTACTGAAGAGTGTGGTCCCATTCCCCAGCCGACGGATTCCTACTCGGGGGAAAAGCTGGAGGCAATGCACTTCACCGAGGGAGAAATAAAGAAAAAGATCGCTGACCTAAAGAAGAATAAGTCTCCTGGACCGGACGGGTTTCTGCCTAAATTGTTGAAGGAAGTGTGCGATGAAGTATCACGACATCTGTGCGCTATCTTTAACATGTCAATCCGGACCGGATGCGTTCCTAGAGACTGACGTGAGGCGGAGGTGACTCCTATTTTCAAGAAAGGAGACCGTAACCAACCGTCGAACTACCGACCTATCAGTCTGACTTCGATAGTCGGTAAACTCATGGAAAGCATCATAATGGACAAAGTGACGTCGTATTTAGAGTCAAACCTGCTACTAAGGAGTTGCCAGCACGGCTTCCGAAGGCAACGGTCATGCTTGACGAACCTTGTGGAGTACCTAGACTTTCAGAAAGCCTTTGATAAGGAACCACACCGCCGCCTTCTCCGGAAAGGTAGCCGGCTGGATCGAGAATTGGCTAAGTGGCAGACGGTAACGGGTGGTGGTAAATGGATAGTCTTCTGAGTGAATGCCCGTTACTAGCGGGGTGCCTCAAGGTTCTGTCCTGGGACCACTACTATTCATCATCTACGTCAACGACATGGACGGTGACATGGTTGCCAAGATTTCCAAATTTTCCAATGAGACCAAGCTTGGTATGAACGTTGCAAAGGATGGAAATACTGCCCGCCTGCAGGAAGATCTGGGGAAGATTGGGGAGTGGTCGGACACGTGGCAAATACCTTTTAACGTGGGCAAATGCAAAGTGATGCATATCGGCCACAGAAACCCCCAATCTTAGTATATCCTTAAGGGCACTGCTATGGAATCCACCGACACTGAGAAGGACTTGGGTGTAACAATCACAAGTGACCTCAAGTTCTCGAAACAGTGTATTGAGGCGGAGAAAAAGGCCCAAAGGATGCTAGGCTATATTAAGCGCCAGTCTGGTTATCGGAACCAGGAGATTGTACTGTGCCTGTACAACTCACTTGTCCGACCGCACTTGGAGTATGCCGTACAATTTTGGAGTCCTTCATTGCGAAATGACATCGCGAGATTGGAACGCGTACAAGCTGGGCAACCAAGATGATTCCCTCTCTCCGACATAAAAGGTATGAGGATAGACTAAGGGAATTAGATCTGTTCTCGCTGGAAACCCGTAGACTGCGTGGTCAGCTCATTGAAGTTTTGAAAATACTTCGAGGGTTCAACAATGTTGACTACCGGTATATTTTCACACTGAGTGAGAACAGAACGCGCAATCACGGCTTCAAACTTGAACTGAAGCGTTACAACCGCAATCTGTGTGGAAATTTTTTCACCTACAGTATCTGCGGTAAGTGGAACGCACTTCCAGTGGAAGTTGTGAACAGTGAATCTGTTGACCAGTTTAAGGCAAGACTAGACAAGGTCTTGAAAAGTGGCCGTTTAGGGACACAAAACAATTGAGCAGCCTTGTGCCCGCTCGATTGCAAGTCCAATGGTACCCTCTTTGAATGGACCGTAAGGTCTCCTAGGGTACCTTCTTTTCTTGTTGTTACTCCTTGTTGTTACTCTTAGGAGTCGACTGTTTTATGTCCAATGTATGACAGGCATTTTTTTATGTGCTCGTAATTTTAAGTTTTGTATACACGTATGTGGGCGACTTAGGATGATAAAATGTTCGATAAAATTTCATCGAAAAGAAATAGATAAGAACTTAGCTGCCTCAGAAAACAATCACACATAAACAGTGTATGAGTGTGAGAGCGAGAGAGAGAAGGAAACGATGAATAAAATTATTAATTACGCTCATCCAAGTCTTTAAAAAAAATCGCTATTTTATATAAGCGAATTTTCCCCAAAAAATGAGGCGACATGTTTTTTAGGGGGCTGCTCCTTATCCCTAAAATATTTTAAAATGCCAAGATTATATTGAGTAAATTGGGGAAATTGCCTAAAGCAAAGTGGCCGCAAAACAAAGCATTCACTTGCGAATGGAAATTAGAAGAGGAAGTTGACTGATAAATCAGGACGACAAATAATTAAGACCATAAATGATATTATATACGAAGGAATAATTATAAGGTTAACAAGTTGCTAAATATATAATATATATTTATAGAAGTGTAAAGAATAAATAAGTTTACAGAATTAGGTTGAAATTTTAAAATTTACTTGAAACAATGACTTTATAATGATATGGATTCTATGATTTGCAGGAACCCACGAAATTTATGCCTCCATTTTGGAACAAATAAATAAAAATATTATTAAAATTATTAAATGCGTTTAAATGCTTCCGTTCCGGAAAATATTTGACAAACATTTTTCCTTAATTTATTTGACACCATGAACAGAATTGTCCTTAAAGATATGCACAGTTTTGAAGGAGACAATAATAAAGGAAAATGAAAAGAAGACAATTTTGAATTGTTTTCTTTAAAGTAAAACACAAAAAGCAAACCTTATTTTGCCATCGATAGAATAAAACCTAGATTGTAAACCCTTCATGGAAATCCGATCGGATGTATCTTCCGCCATTTGGCCCTCGCAGCGCAGACGACTTCCAGAAACATGTTAATGAAATACGCATAAAGAGCACAATGACCTTGTGAAGATCAGTAACTCCATAGTAGCCATGTTAAGATTAGCTACCCGACTCATTAGCTTTTAAAAAACCGCCACCTCTTTAATAAGATTGTGAATAAAATCCCCAAACAGTTATGATCAATTAATTAAGGACAGTCAAATAACAAGGTAAGAGAGTATTTCAATTGGAAACATTTCCTCTAAGGTCCGAGAGCGATTTGTTTGTATTTTGCACAGACTTTCTGTTCACATTTCCATATGCATTTATCTTGTATGATGAACATACTGTCTAGCTCATTACAGTCTCACACTCTCAGCGAGTTATTTCAAACCTCAATAATCCATGCTGCTCCATTCAGTCTATAACTTCTAGTGCATTTTCAAAAGTAAGCGGTTTGTGGTTAAATTTCGGAAAATACCTGCACTCTATTATTGGGAAAATTCATATATATATATATATGGATGATATATATATATATATATATATATATATATATATATATATATATATATATATATATATGGAAAACTCACAAAGTATCGCGTGAGTGGGCAATAAATGCAACAAAGCCCAGGGGGAAAATTAATACGATGGTTCCAACAACTTTTGAACTTTATTTCGAGATCTACATCTAGGAATAACAAAAGTATTGAAAATTGTGATATATATATATATGGATGATACAAAGGAGAGGAGACGCATACAAAAAGGCAAAAACAGATCAAAAAAATGAATCAATATGAAATGGAACATTATGAGGAGCGAAGAGTGAGAGAAAAAAAAAAGGAAAAAGGAAGATAAATACAAGCAAAGATCATTAAATTAGGTAAATTCAAATGACTAAATGTTGACAAGAGGATTAAAATCCTGCCTAAGCAATTAGGGAGGGAGAAATCCTGAGCAAGAGATTAACATCAGAGGTCAGGATTAAAAAGCCAAGGTAGAATAAGTAAAAATGTCCTAAAGACTTAACTCAAACGAAAATAAATACGCAGACATAAACATAAGGCTACACAGATGCTCAAAAAATTAAATAATTAGATAGTTTATTAAGATTAATATAAATATTTAGTCTCAAATTAAAAATTTCGACAGTTCATTGTGAATATAATTTAAAAAAACATCGAGTTTATATAAGCCAGGACTTAAATTAAAAGTGTAAATTTACTAATCAAGCTGGATTCAATGATATTTCGTGAAATTGTATTGTTATTATGACAGATAAGTTTAGCAGAATTCCAATCAATATTGTGATTATGATATGACATATGAACATAAAAGGAGCTGCTTTCTTCACCTCTACGGACATTATATTTATCCTGGTAAATTCGTTTTATTAAACATTTCACTGAATGGCCAAAGTTATATTTAGACCAATCGATTCATTTTACGCAATATACATTACCAATAGGGAAAGGGGCGTTCTTGACTAATAGTTTAGTGATATTATTATTATAGTTGAATATTACACAAATGCCTACAGATTTTAAAATAGATTAAAAGGAAGTACAAGAGTATTCTTGTTATTAAAAGGTGCACGAGGTTCAAAAGGATAGAAAGACTTTTTAGCTAACTGAAGGCATTTATCAAGTAAATGAAAAGGGTTTGCAAAGTTTATGGCCGATGTCAAAAATTTGGGAAAACTTTAGAGTCAAAGAATTCAGGACTAACTACACGAAGTGCACTGAGAAACATTGAAATAAAAATTGATATTTTAACTTTAATATGGCGAGAGGAGTAAAAGTGAATGTAAGAAGAATTAGTTGGTCTCCGATAGACACAGAATTTGAAACCAGAAGGCGTGAAGAAGTGCATGAATGCATTATATATAAAAAAGGTTATTAAAATGTACTAAATCAATCTTAGTGGTTTGGTACTAATAAACTCTGAAGTAAGTTGCAAACAATGAAGAAAATTTATCAACTTGAACTTAGTCTCAAAACCTTTTGGGTGTATAATTTACAGGATATCGAAACTTGCGACTGGTTGCCATAGAGATTATTGAGATAAAAAAATATTAAGAGACGTCCCCGTAGAGATCTCTCATCCCTTGTGGGTTTTGAGAGGCTTAGATAAAGCTCTGATAAAGATTGATCAGTCAATGATATGATTCAAAATTTACAAAGATTTAATATCTTTACTATATCACAACCAAGATGATTTAGTGAAGAGGAATATATCATGGCAGTGATAAAGATGCGTGCTAGGGTAAATTACTAAGGCAGTAATGAAGATTTAGTTAACTGTGATATTAGGTGCCATTGGTAAAATTTCAGTAAATAAAAATATGTCTTGGAACTTTGAAACGAACAATTATTCAGTGAAAAGTGCTATTTAATGGCAATGAGAGTGAACCTTTTTTCTCTTGACTGAATCCCAATTTATACAGTTTTTTTCACAATGCAGTGCTTAGGCTTCAAATTTTTTTGGTAATTTGCAGAAAAAAAATTCGGTTTTTCTAATTCTTTTACTATTTAATTCTCGTCTAATTGTGAATTTCCCTTTTTCCTGGACAATTTATGAGAAAACGCTCGTGAGTAGAATAAGTCCGGATGACGGATGTAATGGAATATGAGAAAATCGACCAGAAACTTCGTAATACACGAGATAAATAGAGTTGCAAGTGGCCTTCAAATTGCGGTTATTATAAATAATTCCAAAAAGTTCATAAAGTTTTACGAATGACGATGATATGTCAAAGTAACATTTCATATAATCTCAAGACACACTATAAAATTATAGCCATCCCTCACTCTATCCAATTCACTCCTGCAAACTCAATATCATTCATGACTTGATCTGAATAATAACCAATGCCGATGTGGTTTAACATCCATTTTTCTTAATTGACGTGTTTCTTCTTAGCATCCAGTCGCCCCACAGAAATCGTTAGACGTTGGGACACAGCAATTGTGGCAGAATCGTTTTCACTGACAATGAAGGTGAAGGACTAGACATTAATTATTAGTATCCACCAAATGACCAATGAAACCAGGGATCTCGATTACACTGGTATGCATATAAATTTATGGTGAGGTTGTCAATGTTTTTCAATCGATTTTGATAATATATAATATATTATTTGACATTGATGAATTCGAAAACCTGCTAAGGTTTTTCTGTATTGTCTATTTTATCCCAAATTGTATTGAAATTTTTTAGCTTAGCCACTAAATACTTTTAGTCTAATATTAACACTGATTAAAAATCAAGCAATCTACCAAAGAGATGGACATCAAAGGTTGCGATTTAGTAGATAAAAAAATAGGAGACGAGGAAATAGGTGAAAGAGTGGCCAGTAATGTAAGATCATAGAAAAACGCTAAGTACCAGTAAGAATCTTTGGAATTTGGTGGCTTTCAGAACCTAAAAATAACCATTACAAAGAACTAAAAGGCCAGCATTAGCTTATTATGATCATAGCGAAAACCGTTGTGAAAAAATTAAAATCAAAACAGCTTTAAAACAAAGAGCAGTGGTACAAAAGTTTCATTCTGACAATGAAAGAATTTGTGCAAATTCATGTCCCTTCAGTATCTTTGTCCAATTCTAGTGTTTCTAAAAGACTCCTTCCACGTGTCGAGGAGTCTTATAGAAGTCTTTAGAGGGAAGATATAAGTATCAGGTTCAAACGAAAGTAATGTCCGATTTTATGATATATATTAAAAATAGAGAAAACGACTTATGCCTATGAAACTATTTGATTATAAACATAACTTCTTTTCCCCATTGAACCTCATTCCATCTGTCAACGAGCTTATAAATTCTACGCTTTTAAAATTCTTTAGGTTTTGATACAAAATAGGAATGCAATTTTTTTTATCCTCTCCTCTTAGTGTTAAGCTGAGACCATACAAATGGTTCTGTCATCCCCTAAATAAGTTATAATTAATCAGAAGGATCAAGGTCAAGAGAAGATGGAGGATAAGGCTATAGTTCTAAACCAAACCCCTCCAAAGGGATCATTGGTCTTGCGAACTGTGTGGGGACGGGCATTATCGTGATGGAGGATGACACCATTTCCGTTGAATAAGGAGGATTACCTTTGGCCCAAAGCGGCTTTACAATAGAGATTAGATTTAATTGTTTAATTATCGCCTAACAGTTCTTAAGATAATTTCTAAAATCTCACAGCACACACTCAACACTCGGTTGTTGGAAAATTCTTCTTTCTCGACGGATCCACGGCCAGTGGCGTTAAAAATTATAATAAAGGATATACATTTCATCACTAATAACAATCTTCGTAAAAGAACTCAATGAGAGTAAGCAACAGGCTCTTGCCGATTAGCCCTGGACCGTTCGTAGCGGACCCATTTTCTAATTACTGGAAGCTTTATATTCCTTTTCTTTCGGAGTAGGACAGTCGTATGGGTTACACTAAATCTTTCTGCGAGCTCCATAGAAGTTGTAGCCGTATTTGCTGCGACAACAGCTTCTAGCTCTTCGGAATCAAGTTGTTGTGGACCTTCGTTTAAAGTTTGTGATATTTTTGGCAGTAAAATATTTTTAATTAAAAACCCATAAGTCATGGCCTCATGCCTTAATACAATGAAATAGCAATCCTTTTACATGGATTTCACCTCAAATGGCACCATGAAAGAGGGTATGGAACTGCTGAAAAGCTGCTCGAATATTGGGTATGTGGAAAAATGGTGTTAGCTCGGGAACTCATGGAATTTATGTAGACTGCGGAGTAGTTTATTTAATAGGATATTCGATATTATGGAAGAGTGGTTTGGATTGCATTTTGCTAAAATATTTCTAAAAAATAACCAATTAAATAAAGTAGGATACATAAGTATATTTAATTTCATAGAATTATTTGTTGTTTTGATTTTTCAGCATAAAACTTGTGTGAAGATATTTATTTTTTCAGAATTTGTTCCCCTGAATATATTAAATCTGCGGTTGCAGTTATTCAAACAAAACAAAACCCTCTCCGGAACCTGAAAAATCACCCTTTAAAAGTAAATCCACCGAGCAATCCATGCGATTTTCTACACATCAGGAAGTAACTTCATTAAATCCTATAACCACATGAATTCGGCAACATAAAACCCGCGCCGAGATCCCATAATGCAATTCTTTTGGATCGTCGTTTGTATTTCTACACAGAAAAAAGGAAATACGCGAAAGGGTCGAAGAGTAAAGTTTTTCATGTAATGGTTTCAAAAAGTACAATGCCCAGATTTGCTAAACGTTTTGTCAGTCACAAATAGTTTTGCAGCTATTCAGAACCACTCCTTGTCACTAGGAATTCAAATTCTCTTATAATTAATGAGGTTCATTTGGTAGAAAATCTTTACTCACTCTTATAACGATTCTATTTTAGTTGGTTTTGACGGATTTTCACTTTTACGATTCATTGAAATTTCTTTTAACTCATCTTTCCATGGTTACGAATTACCTCAACCTTCACTTATTAGTGAAGCTAATAACACTGCATTATCTTTTGTAGTCTGTTTCGAAACTAAATATTACTGCCAAAAATTAGGAATTTATATTGCCATCATCTTTCTCTCTTTACTCTTAGTTAATCGATTCTGGAAATTTTTGAATCCCTTCTTTTGTCCATTAT
Organism: Ceratothoa steindachneri; assembly: GCA_963969495.1. Lineage (NCBI taxonomy): Eukaryota > Metazoa > Arthropoda > Malacostraca > Isopoda > Cymothoidae > Ceratothoa > Ceratothoa steindachneri. Next base: position 243,242,627 of record OZ018317.1, on the reverse strand, counting down.
TGCACTATCTCTTAATTAGTTTAGTTAATTTGACGAGACAATCTATCTTAAAACAAGGATGAATATATTACCACTTTCTCGAGACACTTAAAAAGAATTTATTTCAATCCATCAACATCACCATTGAAGTTGAGCAAAACCGTAAACTTCATTTCCTCGTCATCTTAATTCATAGAATCCCGAAGGAATTCAAATATCGTAAATATAAAAAAAAACTCTTAGTTTGGATTCATTCATCCCTGACTTCCCAGATCGTCGTAATATCAGTGTTTTTGTTGCTTTGTTCCTGAACCTTTTATGAGTGTAAGTCCAGAATTTGTTATGGAATAGGAAAAACAAAGTTTATATTATCACATTTTATAAAAGTTATAATAAAGAAAAATAGATAATAAAATTTGGCATAAAATGTTTGCCATCTCTACAGGTATTTACATTCATTAATACGATTCAATATGAATATATTCTTCGCATATCAAAATTCTTCCTCGAAATTATTAAATAAAAGAAATGCCACCCAAATGAGAGATACATATGAATTCCATTAATTATAAATATTTTAATGGAGGTCGCATTGGAGAATTTAGTAAAAATCTGTGTTAGGGTAAAACAACACATGAAAAATCAACGTCAGACTCTAGGTCGAAACATTGACACAACAAAAATACGTTCATAAAATTAATGTGGAGAGAAATATCTTGGATTGTGTATGCATTAAAATCATATCCCCTAATATGAAATTTAATTAAAGGTCCTTTTTCTTTAGATGAATTTATGCTATGTTATCTCTTAAAACATTCTAAACCAGAATAGACTTCCTGGTACCAAAGTTTGCTGTAGGCTCATCCCCACCTTATTTCTTCTTCCAAGGCCCTATTTTCTCCCTCTTGATATTCAAGTACCTAATAGCTCCTCACAGGACATGTTTATTGCTTGATAAAATCCTATAAATGAATAAATCACTCAGAAACAGTCCTTTTTATCACACACGTTGACAATAGTACCGTATAGGATATACAGCGACATACAGGAAAATCAAAATGGCAAGTATAAGTTTCGAAAAAACCCATAACGTAAAAAAGGATGATTATTCAAAAGTTTATTATTTAATGTGTTAGTTTTTTTCTATTTACATCGTCTGACATTTTCTCCGGCATGAAAGATATTAACTATTTGGAAGGAATAGTGAGAGATTGGGTTACATCAATATTGGTGGGATGTTTCTCAGAGTTTGTGCGCATCTGGTTCTCTATCTATTCTTCGGTCATCGCCCACTGTTTCTCAATCAGAAAGATTTCAGAGATAATTTGCCCCCAGCAATCGATTATTTCAATGTCTTTTTGTTTTAATTACTTTTTTTCGCTTTCTGAATAATAACAAGATGCTCCATCGTGAGGAAAAACTGAGGAATCATCACCAAACGTCTCATATGTAGATCATGGGCAGGAGGTGGCCTCAGACGACATTTTAATACTAATCTTTGCTCATGATTTTGTGTGTGGAATAAATATATAAGCGCAGATTGTTCTGAAAGAACAATCTGCGCTTATATATTATATGTTTTACTGTTGGTGCAATGAAGGATTTATGGTAGCGTTCACCTTTTCTTCTTCCGAGATTCGATCATCTGAAAGTTCAAAAGAGCTTCATCATATAAAATGGAATTTATTCCTACTGCACCTTTTAATTTTTGTACTTTATTGGGGAAGTTAGACAGTCTTTGATCATATTATTGGTGAGTGCTGTATTCCTTGCTTACCTCATTGTTATCAGGCCTTTAACCAGAAGTGTTCGTTTCGCTGTCCCCAAAAGTGCACTCATACATATTTGCTGCAACTCTTAAACAAGTTCAAAGCTAGTCTCCGTACGATTTCGAAGCTGCCTCTGCTCAGAGATTGTCCAGCCGTTTACTGGACACACTTGAACATCTTTAAGCTTCCCTTTGCGTAGTTAAACTTGTATTCTTAAACGTATTAATGATCAACTAGACGGTTGTTTGATTGGAAATTTATCGTCGATTACAGTGGGTAAATAATTTCACAAAACTTTTGTTTCTCTTAATATTTTGAGTGCTTTTATTACTAAATTTTAGCGCTAATTACAAATATATCCTTACTTTTTCTCTACCATTGATCGTTTAAAGATATAAAAAATTATAATAATATGAAAAATGTATGGGGTACGGGTAAAGCACACTTAAATTTTTCGCTAATTTATTTATTTTCTTTTTCAGGTTTATATGATAATTATTGACTTTCTTGATTATGGCTACAAGAGGATGCAGAAATTCACCAGAATCGTTCTGTTTTGTGTGTGGTTTCTATGTCGGACATAAGCATGTATCATATAAAATTGTGAAAAGTGCAAAGCACTGCATTGCTTATAGACTGTACTTTGGATTGAGTATGAATGACAAAGAAAAACCATGGGCCCCTCATGTGATATGTGGAAGTTGTCGATTAAATTTAGATGCATGGCTGAGAGGTGCAAGAAAAGCAATGCCATTTGCTGTGCCAAGAGTTTGCCGAGAGCCGAAAAATCATCACGATGATTGCTATTTTTGCATGAACGACATATCAAAGTACAAATATTTAGTGAAAATAATTCCTTCCATATCCAAATATTCATCCTTCATTGCACATGTGCCACGTGAAGATACCTTATTGGTTTCACGGCCGCCAGAAAATTCAAGTAAGTTCTATCAAATTGTAAGCTGCTATGTTCTTTGAAACAGAATCAATACTGAAATTTTCCAAACATCTAGCTAAAGTTTCTTGTAATGTGATTACACATGCAATCCATATTTATGCTCCAGCTATTAGATGCATCCCTTTTTATATACATATATTTTCATGTAAAAGGTATGATGAAGGGCTCATTAGGAGAGTCGACAGGTTGTGACAATAAAGACATTGATGAATCGTTTGAACCAAGAATGAGTACCCGCTTAAACTTTCAAAACAACGTGAACTGGATGATCTCATCAGGGACTTGGGTCTCACTAAGTCAGGTGCAGAGATTTTGAAATCCAGACATAATGAGTGGAATCTGTTAGGATAGGACTGCAGATCAACAGTGTACAGGAAGCGCGATGAGGTGTTAGAAGCATACTTTGATATAAGTGAGGATCTCTGCTTTTGCAACGATATTAATAGCTTGCTTAAAGCTATTGGAATTGATCAGAACCCTGAAGAATGGTGACTTTTCAAAGATAATTGTACAAAAAGCCTAAAAGCTGTTTTACTACATAATGGGAATCAGTCTTCATTCCAACTTATAGCATACTCGGTATAGATGAAGGAAGAATATCACAATCTAAAAAAACTCCTCGAGAAGGTAAACTACGAGTATGCTATGTTAAAATAAGATGTTTGTGGTGATTTTAAAATGCTTGCCTTCTTACTCGGATTGCAGGGTGGGTACACAAGGGTTTCATGTTTTCTTTGCCTAAAGGACAGCAAAGATGATCATGAACATTACCAGAATGTTGAGTGGCCTTCTTAAGATGGCTTGCAGCCAGGAAAACTAAATGTTAGTCTACAGCTTATTGCAGAGTCTCCACTCCATATAAAGCTTGGTTTGGTCAAACAGTTTGTAAAAGCATTAGATCATGGTGGAAAAGCATTTCAAGAGATTCCTCTACTCTTCCAGAGCTATAAGAGGCCAGAGTTAAGGGTGGTATATTTACAAGACCGCAAGTAAGAAAAATGTTGAATTCAATACAACTTAAGAATGCAAATAGTGATGTCAAATGTGAGGTGTGGTGTGCATTTTGAAATATAGTTAATAGATTCCTTGGTAAAAATAAAAAACAACAACTAGTAACAGCTTGTAGCAAAACCTTTAGAAAGTTATAAGAATTTAGGATGTATAATGTCACTAATGGTGCACTGGTTGCATTTACAGCTCGAGTTTTAACGTGTAAGTTAGGGAAAGGTAAGTGAAGAGCATGATGACCGGATATCAGGACGTTGCTGTAATGGAGAATAGATACCAAAGAAGATGGTATACTCCTATGATGGAGGACTATATATGGTCACTGGTGTGTAAAGTTCAAAGAGCTCACAGTAAGAAAGCACGCTCTTCTGTGCACTTTTATTAGGTTTTCTCATGATCACATTTTCTGATTAGCTCAAAAAGAAATACAAGGAGAAAATATCAGCTATTATTCATGGACAATGTGAATATGCTAAATAAAATGAACTGTCGCAGCTATTTATGGTTAGGTTTATTTACAAAAATATCGATGCTATGCCATTTTTAATGTCAATTTTGGAATCAGGAAGTAAGACTCACATTAAACCACTAAAAACATTTAAAGAAACCAAACTAGTGTTACAATTATGGAAGCTAGGCAGTCCAACTGCACGTTTTTGTGTCAGGCAAATCTGAAGCAGGATAAAATTCATCACTAACGAGGTCTAGCAAACCGATACGCTCAGATTACAGAACTTCTGTTTCACCATCATAATAAATTAATGACCAACCCATGTACCACACGTAACCCTCGCTTGTGACTTGTCTCGATTGGTTCGTTGTAAACAGGTCCAAAGTTCTCGCTTGATATGTAAAAGTTTCAATATTCAGTGCTTCATTTAATGGCCTTCTTTCTGTTTTCTTCATTTATTCTACGTCATTTGTGTAAATTCATTCTTAATATAAATAAATCTCAGAAATGGAAACAATTTTCTCGCACATCTTTTATTTACAAAGATTTAAGATTAAAAAGGAAGCAAGAGAAACATATCAATGAACCATGTAACCATCGCTTTCTTAGAACACCTGCTTCCAATAACTCGATAGATCATGGACTTCAGTGTTGTAAATTCAATAGATGGCAAGCTGTTGGCGCCGGGTATAGCGAGTACGTAGGGTGAGGAGAACATCGCAACTCAGCTGCACGCGTTTATCTTGAGTATGGTTGCAACACGTGGTTGGGACATTATCGTATCATGAAAAATAAGACATCATTCAATTCCTGCAGTTTCTGCGTAATTGTATCTGTCATCTGTTTCTGTTGTTTACTGTATAGTATAGCGTCGATAAACTTTTTCCAATAGATCACTTCCTTCACATCACACCAGATACAAAACATAACCTTCTTTTGATGTAAGTCAGCCTTATCTTGAAGTTGTGCAGGTGCAACTTTGTTTTTCCAGCTTCTTTTGCGTAACATATTCGATTGTAGACCTCATTTCGCATCTGCAGTAACCACTTAGCTCAGCTAATCAAAGAGACGTTCGTTGGACAGTAATGTCTTGCGGGACTGGGTGTTGAACTCGGTGAGTTTATATGGAATCCATACCTACAGTTTTATGTCCTGGCCCATTTTCCCTAAATTAGGCAAAATGGCTGTATGGCTAACGCTAAACATTCCAGCCGGCTTGCGTGATGTCACATGTGGATCAGCTTTGACACAGGCGCACAAGCGGTCATTGTCAAAAGGTGAGAATCGAGAAATTATGGCTGATCTTGGAGATCGAATTAGTTGGCCCCTTAAAACTATTTAAACCAATCGCGATTGTGCGACGACTTATTGTGGCTTCTCCAAATACTTGGTTGGTATGACAGTGCAATTGGGCAACCTTTCGGCCGGTCTTGTAATTATAAAGTAAAAGGGTAGGTTAATGTTCAGGACGAAGTGTCATTTGATGGGTAATTATTGAAATTTTAGATATCATATAAGGTATTAGACTAATTACTGTGCACATATAGGCGAGGCCTATGAAACACAGGGCCACAATACATTTAGTAATCGTACATCCTATATAAAATCTAAACTAATCTAAAACTATAAATCTATAAATAAATCAACTTTTAAATAAGGTTAAGTTGGAACTTTGTTTCCAACTTGTAGCTAATTTTTAATGAATACTTTTTAGAATTGTTTCTTTATTATGATTAAATTTAACGCATATATATATATATATATATATATATATATATATATATATATATATATATATATATATATATATATATCTATATATATATATATATATATATATATATTATATATATATATTATATTATATCATATGCTAGTTTTTTAAATCTTATAAGTTCATTAATATAAAATTAAAACATATAAAAGACAAGGGGAGCTAGTGCTTCCCAGGCAGACCTTTGGTCCGTGGCCAACGTCCTCTAAGTCTAAGAATTTTTTTTTTTTCATTTCCAGTACAAAACTCCTAATAATTTACTCGGGGTATCTTTATCTTTAAATGGGTGATTATTTTCTAAGCCAGAAAAATGTTTTATCGGAATCTTTTTAAATATCGAAAATACAATCGTCAGGATTCTTTTTTTCTCCATTCAAATTTGCTTTAATTTCCTTTTTGATTTTTTCGCTTTTAGGGGCCAGTCGCAATTTTCTCCTGATAAAGATTCAAATTAAAAATCTATTTTAGAAATAACCGACAAAATTTCGATATGCGAAAAAACTAGCAGCTATGTTTAAATTTTAAATAATTTTCTGAACTTCACCATTTAAAATTGTTTTTTTTTTTATTCCAAATTATTCGTTACTCATATTTATTCGCGAACTTCACCATTTTGTTTTTTCAAACTTTAAAGGAACTCTTAGAATCAACTTGGATAAAAACTAAAAATCTACCCAGGTCACCACCGAACAAAGAGAAAAACAAGGTCTGCTGACCTAAGTCGCATGCTCTCACTTATTCTGATTTATGACCTTACGACCTTTAAAAAATATAATAATTCTCGGACTAACCTTGGAAGGACTTTGGCAATTGTATCATTCAAAGGAGAATGTAAATCAACATTAGGGTTTTAAATATCGTTAGAACCAGCCGAATAGTTATGATGGTATTGCCAAATAATCCCAGGCTAACCTTTGGAAGACTTTGGCAATTATATCATTCGAAAAAGCATATAAAACAACATAATAATTTAAAATTTCGTTTAATTCGCCCAAATAATTAAAATGTTATTACCAAAACAAAGAAAAGCAAAACGGGGGTCGATGGACCGACTGACCGACCGAGAAGTGAGATATAGAGGAGCTCGCGACTAAAAATATCTAATCATATTCAACACCTCCCCAAAATCACATTCTTAAAAAATAGTAATATGGATGACTTAAATTTATTGCTGAGATTAATGAGATATATTTTTCTTGAATAAATTAAATTAAAAAGAGGTCCAAATATTTTCACCTAAAACAAACTGAAATACTTTTTCAGAGAGATCGGGGTATGCTTCCCTTGCTTATAGAAGCAATCTACATATTACCTAAACAAATCCCATAATAAGTCACAATTTATTTTTAAGTTACAGCTCCAAAGTTCAAATTAATATTTATATTTATTCAAGTGTGAAAATGGTGATGGCCTCTGCATCACAAGATTCAGCAACCATTGGAAACCAATAAACTAATCAAACATTCGTGTCCACACCAATTTTCACCTCACTTTTCAAATCATAGTTAACAGGTGCTGTCTCCCAGTAAGTTCAGGCGTTATCTATTAAACGATCTTAAACAATCGCCAGCTAATTTTAGGCCAACTTTAGCGACCTTCAAATTTCTCTTGCTTTTCTCGAGTCATTTCTACACATCTTTTTTTCTTGCTTCTCTAGGCTCCAAGAGGTAGCAAACGGGGGTAACCAACGAAGGCAGTTTTACTTAGCCAAGAAAGGCCGTAGGAAGAGGAGAGACCAATGTAAGATTTCGTGTAACGAGCGAAGGCGCGTAAAACAGCGTTCTTATACAACTTGAGGGAGAGAGACACGCTAATATTAATAAGAATGATAAAATGTATTATGGTGGGAAGTTTTAGGTGTCTTCTTTTAACCTTTTTAGATATTTTTAGCAATGCTGTTAAATTTTACATGGATTTGCTCTAGAAAGATTTTGCTTTTGACTCTGGTCTTTGTCCTAAATTTTCAATGTTTTGGATTTTCAACCATTAACATTAGGGTAAAAGGAGGCTCTATTGAGGGTGTGTTTGTTGTGTGAGAATGTTATTTGAATTTGCAATGAAGTCTTACAGATCCAAAATTTAGAGTATGCCGAGCTTGGTGTATGTTGCGCGGTGCGTCACAGGTTCTTTCTTTTTCTTTATTCTTTCTTTATTATGTGTGTGTGGACTTTCGTTTTCCTAGTGGCCTTATTATTTACTATTTAGGTTCACTTTTGTTCTAAATTTATTCCTGAAAATATTTTAGTCGTCTCTCAGTGCGTTTAAAAAAAAATAACTTCAATTTTCGTGACTACTTATATTGACGAAGTGAAGTATTACAGTGCAGTGCACTCATTTAATAATCATAGCCCAACATTTGACTATTCAAGGACATACTTCAACCTTACAGCAGACTTTCCTGTAAGGTTCAAGGACATACTCCAACCTTACAGCAGACTTTACTAGTCTTACGAATACAGCAAACTTACAGCTAGGTCTTTTTCATTTTATTTTTCTTCTGTATCTAACTGTACCCCCTTCTCTCTTTATCCGTAACCTCTCTGTTTCTCTCTGTTCTTCAGCTCTCTCACTATCTTCTCCCCCTTTTCTCTTATTTAGATAACTGCTCCTTTTTCCTTCTATCTCTGATCTCCCTGTCCCATCACGTCTCTATTTCTCTCTGTCCCGTCACGTCTCTCTTTCTCTCTGTCCTTCAGTTCTCTCTATCTTCTCCCCCTTTTCTCTTCTTTGGAAAACTGCTCCTTTATCCCTCCCTCTATGATCTCTCTGTCTTTCTCTCCATTCCCTCTCTTTTTTCTCTTTATTTCTTTTATCTCTATCTGTGCTCACTTTCTCTCCTCATCTATCATCTCTGTTTCTCTCTCTCTCTCACTCTCCGGTTCCGGTCTTACTTTATTCATCTTCACATATCTAACTATTTAACTATTCATTCACATCTCTCTTCTCATTATCTATATCTCTCTCCCTCCTTCCCCCCCTCCAATTTCTTTTTATACGTTACTTTGCGCAACATTTTGTACGATCCTCATAATCCCAAATTAATTCTCGTTCCAAATCGTAGACAAAAGCCGACGGAAGTTGTGCAAACAAGTTGATTCCCCGTCAACATTTATGACCACCGTTTTACACCAACCATCAACCTCTTATAAATCTATCTATTTATTTCCCTACGCCTTATTCATTCTTTATTTCTTTATCTATTTCTTTTTTATCTCTTTTCCTATTCCTCACCTCTATTTTTTTCTTCTATTATGCTTTATTTCTTTTTTTCCATTCTCCTGTCTCTCTTTTTCTTAGTCATTGGCACTTTTTCTCTTTCTTTCTCTCGCTTTTTTCTCTCTCTCCATCTCTCTTTCCTTACTGGCTCCTTCTCTCTGCCCACTCTACGTCTCTCTCTTTTCTCTATCTCACTTTCACTCTTTTTTCTATCTTCTCTTTTTCTCTCTTTTTATAGGATAACATGCCCATTTTCTCGCTTTACTCCCCGCCTCCTGTGTTCGCTATCTCTCGTTCTTAAGCACCTTCTCACCCTTCCCTGTTTGTATCCTTCTATCCTTTTGCGTTACTCTCTTCTTCTTTAATTCTGTCCTTCTCTCTCTTTCTCTGCAACTCTACTTCCCACAAGATTTTCTTTTCTACCATTCCGACTACTCACTCCATCTTCCGGTCGTTCTCATCATCTTCCCACATTCCTTCCGACCCGAACCTTGTATACAAAGATACCGACTGAAAATGAAAATATGTGTCGAGGTACACACGTGCATATGTATGTAATTAAGGACCATAAACATTTATGATGAACGTTTTACCCCAACTACCCAACCATCCACCTCTTATAAATCTGTCTCTTTATTTCGTTACCTCTTCTTAATTCTTTATCTATTTCTTTCTTTTACTCTTTCCTTATTTCTCACCTCTATTTGATTCATTCTATTATTCTTTCTTCTTTTTTATTCTCGTATCTTTCTTTTTCTTACTCATTGTCTTTAGGGATAGGTTGTTGTGTGAGCGTCTTTGATTACCCCGACGATCAATCCCATTCTCAAAGCTCTTGATCGCTTTCTCTCCCCTGTAAACTTTCTCTACACTCGATACACAACCTGAACTCTGGGAGAGCTAACAGCCCTGACGTGCGCATTATAAATATCTATTATTATTATTATTATTATTAATATATTTAGTAATAGCTTGCCAAATATCGATATTTTCCATGCCATAATGTATGATGGAATTGTGGAGTAAGGAAGTAAATGAAGGTTTTTTTCCTGTGTCTTTTGATCTCACTTAAATAATTTGCTTTCGTCTTTACTTTATTTTTAATCCACCTCTACTCCATCAACTACGTCCGAACTCAGCTTCTACTATTTCACTTCCCCTCACTGCAATAATTTTGCAATCCTTGACCCCTAAGATATCATACTAGCAATTTTACACTACTGTTGCAATCTTCTACTATAATAACTTTAAGAATTTCACAAAGAAATCAATTGAATGATTTAATATTTCTGCACGTTAACACATTCACCCCTATCTCCTTTACTTGAACAAGGACTCACAAACGAGGACTCACTTCAACAATTTCTCACACCATCGTCCCGTGAATAATATCATACAACGTCCCTGAATAAAATTTAACATCAAACACTAGTGGGGCCTTTTTTAAATGTTTGTGTTAAAAGGTTCACCCAGGTGTTTACCGCTAATCCATTGTTCTCCTTATTTTTAGTAGCGTTCGGTCGGTCCGCGTTTTTTTTTTAATAAAATGGTAACTAATCGACCGATTCTAACGAGATTTAAACACTTGGGTTGTTTTATATTTTATTTCGAATGATATTATTGTCAAAATCCTCCCAAATTAGCCCGAGAATTAATTCTTTTGCCAATAACATCATATCTATTGCGTTGATTCTTATGAAATTTGAAACCCTTATGTTGTTTTACATTCTCTTCTGATCATATAATTGCCAAGGTCCTCACAAGGTTAGACCGAGAATTATTAAAAGTTTTGAAGGGCGTAAGGTCATAAATCAGAATAAGTGAGAGCACGCGACTTTTTGGTCAGCAGACCTTGTTTTTACTCTACAACACTTCTTGCTTGATTTATTTATCTGTCCCATTCCTTAATTTTTGTCAACTGTGCGACGTTACATTTCCTCTTTACAAACTTTTCTTTTATTGATTCATTCTCACTTCAACAGTTTGACGTTCCATTCACTTAAAACTCAACTCCACGTTTACTTCGACCTTTTATGCGACTGTAATATCAACAATTCCACCCCACCTTCATTTCGTTAATCATACACAATTAATGTACTCACTTACGTGACTCCATCTTCCTTCCATTAACTTAACACCACCTTCTTTCCATCAATTTTCACTTGAAACTCATTGTTACCGCGAGGAGTGCGACACCCTAGTATAAATTGGTGATCAAAAGTGTCTCAAGATGAAGATCGCAACATCTCAAGATCTTCCAAGATTCTGCCGAGAAAAATAATACTGACTCACCTACTGAAGCTTTATTGACCCTTAAAGAATCTTTGATAAACTTTGCCCATCCTCCATTCAAGAAAGACAGCCTTCCCTCAAGAAAGAAGAAAACTACCACCTGTTGGGCCTTACACAAAAGGCACTACCAAAAGAAGAGAATCAGTGGCCGCTAATAAGAACCTCAACTATAACTAGCTACTCATGAGTGGTACCATAACGTGGTAACAAAGAGAACCATTAACTGGTACCTCTACACCTGAAAAGTCCTTCACTTATTAATATTTGCCTTTTTATAATTCCTTAGGAGATCTAAATTCGCCCGTGCTGAAATGAATGACGTGTACATTCTACTGATCATTACTAGACCTATATAGGAATCCCAAAATGAAACCTATTGATGGTCTAGTATCAACCCACACATATATCTAAGTTAGCGGCACCCTTTTTTCTTACGTTGAAATGCGAAAGATAATCTTGGCCGTTATGTGACGTCGTTCATATGTAGATTGTTCTTAAATTTCTTGTGTAACTTTGAGCAGCCAACCAAACTTAGTTAAAGCCTGAATGAAAATCTAAACTACGGTGTAACCTTTTCCTTACATTCCCCATTTATTTCCTTTAATATTACATTTGAAGCGAGTGAAAGCATACACGTTAATTTATCCTGAGGGCTAAGAAATATAGGTAATGCAGAAAGTTTGCGAGAATCTGCATGAGGCCCAAACTTCTAAGTTATAAAATCGATGTAAAGAAGGTGACTTCAAAATGAACAGCTACTAGGGCTTGCAAACCTGTTTTAAAAAACCAGGTAAGCCGGGGTTTTATATGCAGTTGTTAAAACCAAAACCGCTTTTCAATATTTTTAGTTACCCTTAATAGCGTTTTCTATTGTGGCCCATTTCCTTTAGCTTGCTCATCCGCCCGGAACTTCAGCTATTTTCTGTTCTTAACATGTTTTTAACGTATACTGGAAAAGGAAATGACTTAATGCGTTTGTCATAAACAATTGCAAAAAGCAATTTTTTATCTTTAAAATTTCATATCGGCATTTTGCACAAAAGATTTAAGAAGAAATACCTATTATTCATGATAATCTGCTAATACCTATAGGTTTGTGGCCTGTTAGATTTGGCAAATTGAAATGTATTGCTCATTCGTTATTCAAAATTTAGTGAGGGAAGACGCATTGACTCATATAGTCGTGTCCCATATTTTTAGCGCTATTTTTTGTAATATCAATTCCCGTTACTACTTATTAATTATAGTCCCTACCCTTAATACGTCAAGGTGAAATCAAATATATGGAGTTATTTTGCTAGAAAATGGAAAGATGAAGCAAGTGTTTGAAATGTTAGAGAATAATGAAGTCATCTGGAGGAACTACATTGAGTTTGATGTTGCATTGAAAGAAAATTTACCAAATTCACATGAATCAAGATAATAGCGAACCTCTGGTAAAAATGGGAAGAAGATTAGAAAACTTTATGGTTAAAACGTCTTTTGCAAAAGAGGTTTCAAAATTAATTGCTTTAGATGGATTATCTTTTAACTCAATCGACAAGAGTGATTTTATACAATCTAGCATTAAGCTTCAGAAAAAAATACGAAAGAAAAACTCATTCAATATTTCAAAGAATTATCAGTGTAAGGGAATGGTCACTTCCCCCCCCCCCCCGTTCACTCGTGATGCAGTCCCAAGGCGGTGGTTACCGCAAGGACATCCGCCCCAGGCATCGGCAGGTCAGTGTTTAACCACAGTGTGGCACAACTCGGGGCCATGTAAGACCCTAAAGGTCAAAAAGGTAAGATCTCCCCCAGGAGAGTGAGATCCAGTTTCACGTCGAACAAGAAATTGGAGACGGGTTTCTCCCAATCTCGATGGCTAACGAGGAGCCGATGTTTGACTGCGTGGGAAAGACCGTTTGGAAAAAGAGCTCTCCTGGGGCCGTCCTCAAGCCCCTCTCCCCCTTACCACTCCCCCAGTGGGGGTGCGAGGTATAAAAGAGGAACTCTGAGGAAAATCGAGGTAGTATACGTCAGGCCAGGTGACGGAGTCCTCGGATCCAAAACCGAGCTACCTAGACTGGATAGGTAGTATACGTCAGGCCAGGTGACGAAGTCCTCGGATCCAAAACCGAGCTACCTAGACTGGATTGGTAGTATACGTCAGTCTCTAGGTGACGAAGTCCTCGGATCCAAAACCGAGCTACCGAGACTGGAGAGGTAGTTTACTTGTGTCGCCAGACCAAGAAGCACCCTGCATGAGAGGCAGGGCTACCTACCTTAAGGGGCTAGGAAGAAGCTCATCCTTGAGCTAAGTCCCTGGTTATCAAACCAAACGATTAGGGAACTTTGGTAAGTTCGACTTACTCTCGCCAGAGAGATTCCTCATATCCTGGTGGACCTTAAACACCAGGGATATTCCTCGTCCTTGAGGAATTAAGAAAAGAAGAAGGAAAAGGCTCCCCCTCAAGCCCGTTATTCGGTGGCCACACCAAACGTTAAGTAATTTATTCTCGCCAGAGAAACCCCCCTCCGTTATCCTCGCCCGTGAAGAAGACCCTCCCCAAGTTCAGGCCTCGTCCATAAGGAAATTAGTAACGAAGGAGAAAAGCTCCTCCTCGAGCTCGTTACTCGGTGATCACACCCCACTCCAAGTTAACTTGAATTAAGGACCAAGTTCGACTCACTCTCGCCAGAGAGACCACGACTGCCTAGGTGGTGCATAAAGCACCGAAATTGTTCTCGTCCTGAAGAACCCCCCCCCCCCGGAAGAACGTGTGGACCCCCTAGCTGCTACCCTCGCCAAGACGACCGTGGAATTCCGCCCATCTACACGCGTCAAGAGTAAATATTTCTGAGGCCCTTCAAACTCCACGAGTCCGTAAGCCCATTTTTTATATTATTGTTGTGTAGAGAAAACGTTAACCAAGTTTTGTGGGTAAACTAATTTAATTAATTTTTGTTTAGGATAATATTCCGAGTATTCCTGTAGTTAATGTATAAATGTTATGTATTCATTTGATAAAGGTCAATTATAAGTTATTTTGTGAATTAGTGGGCGTTTCTTTTATATCCTTACGTGTTTGGTAACGGCTCTATTATTTAAGATATTCCGATATCAAAGTATATTAGACAGCTCTTAGCACTCTTAGAGATAGAACAAAAAGGAGGGGAATTCTACGACACTAAACAAAAGAGGTGTCAGGTAAGTAGGGTTCTTATCAGAAAGAATTCTACGACAATCAGCTTTGTGTGCATGGTATTCATTGACTCTAGACAAATATAAATATATACAAAATAAAAGGTATAGAAATATAAATGTGCATTCAAAAGACACTCATTGGTCTCCAGGTCTTATTGAGTTTAATGGCTCACTTGATAGCAGTCAAACTGAGAAAATTGTAAATGAGCATTTGAAAGAATTTGGTTTGAACTTGGATAAGAATATTTTTGATTGCACACAGATGGTGCAGCAATGATGGTTAAATTTGGTAAGCAAATTAAGCCTGATTATCAACAATGTATAGCCCATTGTATGTATCTGGCTGTTATAGATGTACTTTATGATAAAATCATCATTCACGATGCGCTATTCACCGAGCGAATCTAGAAAAAATGGAGCTAATGATGAAAATGATGATGAAAGTGATAATGATACAGTTGAAAATAAACAACAAAGAAGCTTTATCAAAGCTTTGGCAAAGAGAACTAAGACTTTTTATGACAATTAACTTCCGTCAATCTTGGGTACGTTTTGTCATTCTCATGGCAGTTTTCGTCAAGGTAAAAATGCCTAGTATATCTGTCATTCCTCTGAGTGTCTACTAGTGACCACTTCAATGTGAAATCTAGCTTCAATTTGCTCAAATTTCATAGCAAAAATATTGCTTGCTGTATAAGATGTGAAAAATTGCTTTTTAATTTGTATTAAAAATTGTATGAAGTTGATGTTCGGCTGAATATATTGAGAAATCTTATCTACCATTTAAAGTCGTGAGATAGAAAAGCATCCAAAACATCAGTTAGAGCAAGTAGCAATTTAAATGATTATTAAATCGAAATTAATTGCAAATACTAAAACTATGCCAATAGTTCAAATAAGGTTCGAAAGAGAGTAGAATTATCTATCAACCTTAATGCGAATATCGATTTCAGTTTTATATTCAGGCGTTTTTAAGTTAGTCTATAGAGTTGAACTTTAAAAAAATAAAGCAAGCCATTCCAAAAGCTTCATTTAAAAACTCCACGCAATATTTGCCATTTGTTCCGTCGCGTTGCTCCTATGGAAATTTCTTTTATTCTCCTCTGTCTAAAGCTTTCAGGACATAAGGAGCTCGGATTTGATCACTCCTTGAAAGACTTGCCTGTTCCGCATATCCATAAGGTAAGTCATTTTCCAATTCCTTCTCTTGTGTTTATCAATGTGTTTAGATGTAATATTTGTCTATATCAGCAAGTTTCACCACAGTTTCGATAGGAGGAGAAATCATTTAAATTGTTGGAACAATTCCTTATTTTTCTCTCTTTCAATCAAATCATCAATAATTCTTTTAGTAAAAGCCATGCTGAATTTTATGCCCTAGGATCTGGTTTGTTTATATTCTAGCTTAGTCTGATAAACTCAAAGCCGAGATATCCATTTGACGTAGCCTGAGCTAAGATTTTCATTTCAACATACCATAATCATAAGTTTGGCCGGTATTAATTTTGTATTATTATGCCTATTTTAATGCATTATCGTTACATGGTTAAAATTATGAAAGTGTGAAAAGAGCACATTCGCAACATTATGCTTTGTGAGTTTAGTAAAGGCAACAAGGCACAGTTTACAGTTGAATGTCTCTGTCACGTATACGATGTAGGAATAATTGGTATAAGACTCAAAAGGAAACCCACCGTGGTGACATTAGTGGAATTGGATCAAGATCTTTTGTAAATAACAGTGGAAGGAAATCCAATTGTAGCAACATCCACCTCATTCCACAGTGCATTAATTTAAGGGGAATATTCAAGATTGGGGTAATGTATTCCGAACGACTTCTTCAGAGTTAAAATTTCAACAAAAATATCAACATTTCATCTTGCGCTTTTGGACACAAAATAGAACCATTTTCGAGCAGGATTGCTAAAGACGACCAAATAAACCGAACCCAATCAGAGACTATTCTCCTGTGCGTCCGGTGGAATAGGAATGGTATCATCCATATCGAACTTTTAATTTTAATCAGATTTTTACCAAAGAGATTTACTCTCATTATTTGCGCTATTTTCATCCATAAATTGAAATCAGCATAAATCAATAAATTAAGAGTGCTCTTTCATCCAGAAATCATTACGCCATCACATATCGCATGTTCAATTGCGAAATAATGAGTTATCCTTCATACTCAGATTACGATCATTTTAGTAGTTTAGCGAATCACCTGCTGACAATAAATAGGCCAAGAACAAAAGAGGTCGAAACATCCTTAAAGAACTTTTTTGGTTAAAGTCAAACAATTTTTACAAACATGAAAAAAAATTGTCTTGAAAGATAGAGACTAATGGTCGAAAACGTGGAATTCATTTAAAGCGAAATAAATTCAAAAACGTGTTTGATTTCTATTCATTAAATGATGATAAACATGAAATAATGAGGCATTCTATTTGAAATGACAAAATATAATTCCTTATCACTTTGAAAATAGTCCGAGTTCGAACTATCCTCTTTCTCAGAAATGGTCTTTAACTTATTACTAAATGATCAAAATCAATCATTTTGTCATTAATAATATTTTGGAAAATCCCGAGATTTTCGATACATGCAATCATATACAGCATTCTCCATGTAGAGTTTCTTGGGGCAAGAAGATCGACCCCTTGCTCAGTTGTAAGTTCCTCAATCGGTACCTCACTCATAATTATACGAACTCAATTACAGAATTTATTTCTCTCCTCACTACTAAATTTATCTTTATGTTCGACATAAAAACTACGCCATGTCAATTCAAAGCATAGTTCATGGCCAATCGTGGTCATTTTAATCGTCAATAGAGCCTGTACGGCCTTCTTCAATACATACGAGGTTGTAGAGAAGCGCGCCACCTACCTGCAATTGCAGATCGGTGCAAAGTTAATTTTACTTAAGAAATAAATTGGAACTCTCTAAATCTAGAACTTTCACTCTTCTACCTTCAACCATATTCTGAATAGAAATGGGCTTAATCTTGTACAGTTGCCACAATTAGTCATGTCATACTTTAGGCTAAATTTCGTTCAAAGCATGACAATGAATTATATTATTATTTGATGAGGAGAGATCGGGTGTTTGAGTAATATTTAGTTATGATTAATCTAGAAAGGACATTTACCAATGAATTACATTTATTTTAGCGGATTATTTTTCTAGCTTACTTTTATTCGGGCAATAATGTTGAAAAAAATGATCAAGTGCGTCTAGCACATGCTGGGAATATGTATGGAGCTGTACCTTAATCCTGCTGGGTATGAGGGCACATGGCTTCTGTCGGATTCAGTTTGGTTCGCTGATATAATTTTTTAGGATTTAGATAGTAAGTCTACACTAGCCTTTTAAGAGTCCTCCGTTTTTGACGTGCTATCGGATGCGCCCTATGAATTCGTTTCTAGGAAGATACTAAATTGTTTCCTATCATGATTTCAGCTATCAAAACGATTTAAGTGTTAAATGTTTTATGCAATTTTTCGAACTTAGTCTTCAAAAGAACCTCTTAAAAATTAACTGCAAAGAGCTCTATCAGCATCGGTCTCTTTATTGTGGATCTTTTGCTGGGGCAAATACTCTTCTATCAACGATTAATGGCAAGAAGACGCAAAACCGAGATATCAAGAAGAAGAAACAACATTATTGCTAGATTTGCCGCTTGGAGGATTTTTGGATGACTAATCAAGATTCAAGAAGAGATTCAAAAGGACTCTATAATTACCTATTTAAATACTTGAGATGATCAGTCAGGTAGGGACCAGTTTTGCAAATAGGTTTGATTTGTTACCGTTGCGACAAATGTCTCAATCTATACCTTTAGAAACCTTTAATCCTATTCTTATGAGAGTTGCTGACATAATATACTAAATGGGTGACAAATAGTAATAAAGCGATGGATCTATCTTGTACAAAGGAGGTTTGCGAGTTTCATCTCAAAATCAGGGTGAGGAGAGCTTTTTAATCTCTTTCGGTACTTCTACGCAACACCACCTATAATTGTCTAAGGAAGTTCTTTCCACATTCACTAAATCTATCTATCTATAAATCCCAACCAACATACGTATATTTGGCTGCCGTAGGTCACTAGCATATTATATATGTTTTTAGACAACCTGTATATTCTATCGTCAGTCATCTCTATCACATTATGTCCACAAAGGCAAATATTTAACTCGCTTAACACCTTTACCAGAAGCAAGTAGTAAATTGCCTCACATTCACTACACTTAGTTATCCCATTCCATACCATTGAGTACAACTGGATAATTTTATAATTGATCCAGATTAAATCATCTCAACGCATACAAAAATGGTGCCATTTTTATTCGAAATTGTATTGTATTCTAGGCGTGTGTATGCGCGTCTAATTGCATTGAAGTTGCGTATATTTACCTTATTGTATGATGCAGATTCCTGTATGGAAACTTCATTCCCTTTTCCACTTTCATTCACTTTTGATGTCTTCCTACCATCGAAACTTATTTTACCCAAGAGTCGAACCCAGTCTGAGAAATATACAGATCTCATCAGCCATATTGAAGGTTGAATTCTCAAAAGAACTCTTGGGTTCAAACTCTCACATTCCCTCCATTATACACATTGTGTCAAGAATTATGTGTAAAATTATGTGATAAATGTATATATGGTGGTGAAAAGGTATGTGGACGAAAGATGTATTTGAGTGGAAGACGAAATAAGCTGAAGTGTGTTGTTAGAGTGTGAATAGATGTGTAATGATTTCTTTAATCCAACTTATTCTATGTTATTCGCGTTTCCTAAACGTCTATTCTCCTAAACGTCTATTACCCCATCACACCTTCATATCCACCAGCTTTTCTTCTGTTATCTCCGAAATATGAAGAGGAAAGTTATTTAAAAATAACGAATTACCTTTATTTATTCAGGTTTTTGTCTTACACACTCTTCTTGACCTTTACATCTCAGTAAACACATTTATCCCCACAAACCCTATTCTATTCTCAATAAAAAGAACAATGAAAAATCTTTCAAACGCCAACGCTACACTGTAAAGATTCTAATTATTTGATTTCCATTTATTTTTCATGTTTTATATATTTACAGTACAACACAGAGAATCCACATAGATAGAACAAATTGATAATAAGCCAATAAAATTGAAAGGGCGAATGTTTATGTGTATTATGGATTTAAGTGAATGATCGGCAACTGTGTAAATTCATTGACCATTGGCGTCGTCTTATTAAGTTGAAAAAATACATGTGCGCCATATCCCGCTGAAATAATTATCTCGCGATCACATTTATATCTTTCATGCCATACCAAATCAACCGAATGTATAAAGGGTTGAAGTCACCTAAACTCATGCAGCGATTTGTCTGAAGTTTTGCACTCTCTTCCTTAGATCTATCTTGTACTTGATTATGAGTAATCGGTGTTCTTTAGGTGTGAATATAGAGTTAATTAGTGATTGACCTCTAATGAAATCTTTGCTTTCAAAGAAAATACATTCGAAAAGATTTTTACGATCCTTATTCACATTCTGCTTTTTCACTTCTTTGGAAGGAGTCCAAATGCCTCTAGGCAGTGGTTTACTCGTGGATGAGATGGAAAGTATTTTATAATAGAAGTAATGCGAGAGCTATGGTGAGGGTTGACCGGAAGGTTAAAGCATACAATCTGAGTATGATGGTGTAAGTTGACGCTCAGTTGTTAGTGGAGGAGAGTGGGTAATAAGATTGAGCTAGAGAGTAAGAAATGGGTAAAGAGTGATATTAGATTCTTCCTTGTTGTCCTGTAGTATTGACTACTAGGTTAGTCAGAGTCAAAAGATAATATCATAGACTCTTCTTGCACCATTACGTAAGTGACGGGCACTATAAAATGGTATTGACTATTGATCTTGATCTTGATCACAACCATTACCTGGCGTGCCTGGTAAAGAGTTACACCGGAAACTAAGACATACCCTGCCCAGTTCTACTTCAGATTTATTATAGCTTCTACAATATCCTGAAGTTTAGTTTGTCCACGTATGCTTTTCTTCCAAGGCAAGTTATACCCATCATATTGCATTAATGGGCTCTTTTTGTGTTTCTAAATTTTAATGTAACCGTTTACTTTACATTCCAAGTTTCTGTTACATAGTTCATAGTTGTGTTTGTACCTTAGGTAAAAACTGTCCTTTTCATGCAGATGGGCATTAATCTAATGAAGATGATGCTTTCATGCCTTTCCTATCTCAATTGAATGAGATAATCTCCTTCGATCTTGAAGCCGTTGTTTTGTAAGTTTAGTCTTCTTTAGATTTCTTCTGACAGAAAGGACAGGATTAAATTCGGAGAGATAATACCTACTTGTCTTACAACTTTCTGTAATAAAAAGATGTCTTATCCTTATACAAGCTAATATAGAATCTATAAATTATGATGGTTGGTGTTTTCTAGTCAATCAAATGCTTTCCCGTAGTCTAACAATATCAAGTATAGAGGGATATTGTGGTCAAAACCCTTCTCCAAGAGCTGGTAGAGATATGTCGGTGGTCAATCATTGAGAAGTCTTTTATGTAGCCAATTCATTTTCTCAGTTTAGGTCTTTCAGTTGTTTTTTGCTCGGATTGACTCGTGTTAAGATTTTATAGACGCAGGAGAAAGGGTTTATTGGTCGGTAACTTTTTAAAGTTAGTTTAATCTGCGTTTTGTGTAAAAGTATTATTATGGCATTGTGCAAGTTCTTGGGATTCGTTATGGCACCAGGCATCATTGTGCTATTATCCTACCTTCTAGAGCGATGCCAGCCGAACATTATAGTAATTGTTATGCATTTTCCTGGTGAGTTATGATGTGTTCAAAACATATGTACTTAAATGACAAGAATTACTATTGCTGTTATGGTTAGTACATAT
This sequence comes from Ceratothoa steindachneri, assembly GCA_963969495.1. Lineage (NCBI taxonomy): Eukaryota > Metazoa > Arthropoda > Malacostraca > Isopoda > Cymothoidae > Ceratothoa > Ceratothoa steindachneri. The sequence continues at coordinate 243,221,089 of OZ018317.1, read as the reverse complement.
TTATTGCAGGATAAAGGCTTATATGAAAACTCGGAAGAGGGGAAGTGAAAACATGATAAAAAAGTTATCTAAAAGATGAGACTAAATGTGACTCTTTGAACGAAGGGACGCACAAACTAAGCCATGAACAAGCCTTTACAAAGAGTACTAACGGTCAGGAGCACAAAAGTAAATACCGTTGGCGAACATATGATACCTTAACTTCTTTGAGCATACACAAATAATCTCAAGTATTACTTCGAGGATAAAAAGAACAAAAACTGCTCTTATTACCAAAATATAAATAATTCGGAGGGGGATTCGCGCCCCTCCCTGCATAAATGGTAAGCCTCATAAGTGATGTTGTGGTGGAAATATCATAACAAAATATATACCTCTCAATTTTAAGCTCCAGAACGAAAGGTTTAGGAATTGCCCCACCCGTCACTTACCAAACCCGATTAGCCTAACCAGAGCTGTAAAGGAAAGAGGCTCGGCTCGGCCTCGTCTAATTAAGTGGATATATTTTGGGGTTAGGTTCGGGGCTGAGTTCGGGGGTGAGGGAGTTTAGGTGAGTGGTAACTAACCCTTTCTCTCCTAATAGTAGTTTGCCCCATTCCATCATCTTAAATTATTGAAAGAACTTTTCATTATTTAAATTTTTTAACTTTTGTGTCTTTTATGGATTAAAATAGAAATATGAGTTAGGATCTTGCCACTATGTCTTAGGAGAAAGTTGCTGGCTTCGAGATGGCACATCGGACGTAAGCATTGGTGAGGTGCCCCAAAAGATTAGATCAGCCTCGATTAGATCAGGGTAGGGGAACTTAGGTCCCGGCTAGTGTAATTTAACTAAGCATAAATGTGTTTATGTCTGAGATAGGTTACGGTATGTTAGCTGTGGCTATGTCAAGGTTAGGTTAGGTTTATGTAAAACAGTTAGGTTAGGATCTAAATTCTAGGGTGTACCATAGGTAAAAAAGGTTGACATAAGTATCTCGAAGCTCGGCGCACATGAGCGTATAAAGACGTTCACAAACAAAAATGAGTTAATAGATGAACATAAGGGTATATATGGTCATACTCTACATAATCCTACATTGCCATAGTTGGTTAGCCATGGGCTCATAATGGCTTAGGTGGCTGGTAAACAGCATTCGTAGCTCTGCATATCTTTAGGCTGTATTTAACTCTTTGGGGGCCAGGATTAGAAGATAGTGGTGTGGAAACCCGTCTTTATGTGTGTAGTCCAAAAAGGTCGATTTACTGTGAGCTCTGTGCAAGTATGTTTCTTAATGGTCCATGAACGGTCTTTATGGCGTCGTAAAAGTCTTCAATTCGGCTTCGCTGTCATAATCATGGAATTCCTTTGGCTTAGGAAGTCAACCATTTATTTCCCAAGTTTCGGAAAGCGTTTTTTTTTTATATGGCAGCTTTATGAAAATAGTAATTAATGATTGTTTTGAAATATTGGCATCATGTGCCTCATTTATCCCTTTCATGCTTTTAAAATTTCTCCATTGTTTTCGTGAAATCCTCCCCCTGCTCCGTCTATCGACGGAACATCTTTGTTCTTTCCCAATCAGTTTTTCCAATGTATTCACAATAGGTTGGGGTAAGGAGGGCCGCTCCTTAGACCTATTCACAAAACACAAGGAATTCCTTTCCGTCAGGATTGTTTACATTTTCTTGTGCGGTGAATGAACACAGATATTCTGGTAGTTGCCTGGTCTCTATGGCAACGGAAGTTCGGCTGATTTATTTAAAATATACGCCAAGTGTAGTCTTGTTTATCTCTATGGGAACGTAAATAGGATTAAGGATCCGTGTAGTCTACGCAATACATATGTATCTGGACAGTGTACCAATGAAGATTAATTATGCTAGAATTTTAATAAATTTTATTTACCTGGCATTCAATTTTATAAATTCAAGTCTTATTTCAGAAATCAAAAAATCAGTGTTTGGAAAGGTTTTACTCGTCCCCAATCCACTTATTTGAACTCTACTTTGATTTAGCGAAACTAATTTTAGTGAATATCAGCTCAGATTTCTCGAAGTTCCCAACACATCCGAATAATTCTGAAATAAATTTATGATCCATGAAAATTCAACATTTGGATATTTTCCTACAATTGCAGAAAAGAACTTTTTTTGTTTATTCAATTGATTACCGGTAGCATTACCATACAGTTCAATAAACTCCAATTATATTACCATCGCTCCTTGATCAGGTCCATTATTAAATGAGTTGGAAAATATTAAAGATCTTTATATTTTAAGTTAAAACCTTGAAAATATAAGAGCAATTATATTTAAATATATATTATTTTTTATTTCTTAGACATCGGGAGCATGTTTGGGTATATACTTATATTTATATTGCTATCGACATTTTGAGGGATTGATACCTTCAATCTTAATTTTTGTAGCCTTTTCGTTGTGGTTGTTTTTATCCTGAAATATCTAATATTCTGAAGTGTTTACCTTCATTGTTCGAATGCAGAGTATTTATTCCATAACATGAAATGTACTATCAACGCCACATGTGAAAATGGCAAGCTGAGAATTAACGGGAGCAGAAGTTGTTTTCCAAACTGCCGAGGAGAATAAATCCAATTTTTATAACTGAAATTCTGGATTAGTTTCCAAATCGTTAACCATCTGATCACTACTTTTCGTTACACTACTACGAGAAAACGACTGCTATCTAATATTTTTCTCTTTCACGTCAATTAATTTATAAAAAACTTACAAATGGATTCATATATTCTCTAATAGAATTGCACTTCGAATGCTTTGCCTTCTTAGAATTTAAATATGACCTCTTATGCCAATTTTATGAAGCCTTTTAAGTTTTATGAGAAAAGCCATTTGATCGGCCACTGTGATGCATTAGGATTCCTAATTTTATCTCCCTCATTTCACTTTTAAAGTCACCATGTATAATGAATGTTTGGTAGGGAAAAAGCATTCATTGTTATATTATTTATAGACAGCAAGGAATTATGATTAGGATAATCAGGTAGTGATGAACTTCAACAAAATCTATCATACATCAACCCTTAATCAACCATTCTATCAGACAAAGATTTCCTTTTAGTTACCATACAATTATGGAAAGACCAAACAACCTTTTTTTATTGAATTCAGTTTTGTACGAAATTATTATCACATTTGTCAATTTCAATTGAAAAATTAAATAAGTAACTCATTGGTAACTGTGTAATTGCTACCTGGTTTTCATTAATGTATACAACCTGCAAACCATTTTTGCGTCAATTTAAATCATTTTTATTATTAAACGATTAAATCTATCAAATTTGTTTTTAAAGAATTGGATAAGAATTATTAACTTCGTCTTTTTATTCTACAATTTGGTTCTGAATAATGATAAAAAAGAGAACTCTAAAATAGGAACTATGGAAATAAAATTATGCAAAAGAAAGGTTTGCAAAGGTAACCTTGATCAAATTAGGTAGAAAGTAATGTTATTATTTTATCAGTTATTGAATTACATTGGATAATATAAGTAGCTAACAAAAATGATATTAAATGGGCCGCTGCGGGCAATACGAGGTCGACTTGGGGGCCAGATATATACAGAGTGCTATAAGTCATCAATATGTGAGTTAGGGAAGTAGAATAGTTTTGAAAGAATATAGAACTTACTTAGATCGTTGAGAAGATGGGGCACAGGTACGTAACTCTCTTAGAGTTTAACTAGATCCCTTAGAAAAAGTATATTCTCTTTAAAGGCCAAAGATATTAGAGTATGGGGTCATTATAGAGGTTAAAGTAGCAGGGCTATGGATGGGTGCTATGGTAATGTCATTTCTAATAATATTGTGGTCGAGTTAGAGCTGATGTCTCATTTGAGCCTCACAATTTGGTATCAACATATGTTTGCATAGCTGCATGACGGCATCTAACCGGCTTTATCTTAACTTCGTAACATAAATAGTTTTTATTATCGCGCAATTAAAATAAATAAGTTTTTCTAAATTTATATTAGTTTATCTTTCTCAAGTCAAAAATAAAAGTTAACCAAGAGTTGTCTCGCGATTGTACGTTAATTATTGAACCTACCACGGCACCAGATTTCTCTATATCTTCTTAACTTTAGCTAAAATCAATAGTCATGGGTATTTAACGTAAGAAGTCCACCTTGACTTACATAGAAATAAAGTAGAGGCGATCATCACATTATATCCATAGATCATAATTATTTTCCTATTATTTCTATATATCAAAGCGTTGAACACAGGCCGAGCTAGAATGGATAAAAGCAAATTTTTATTGTCTCCTAAAGCAGAGATAACATTTCAAATAGCTGATTGAAAGACAAATTTGGGTGGTTTGTTGTAGAAAGGCTGGCTAATGCGTTATCTTCTCGTGACTGTGAGAAGAGATCCTGCAAAGAGTCGATGAAGAGATTATTTAGCTGCAACATTGCCTTTTTAACCGCATATATATATATATATATATATATATATATATATATATATATATATATATATATATATATATATATATATATATATATATATATATATATTAGGATGATCTAAGTCATATAGGGCATAAATACAGATGCTGATTTTTTTCTCTCCCAAGTGTTTATTTTATACCTGTACCTAGAAAACTCCTGTGAGTCCAATTTTAGACCAAACATAGAGTATTTAGAAGTAGCTTTAGACAACTAGAGGTTTGTATGCCCTGACTGTCTCTTGATCTCCGCAACTAAAAGGTCTATCTAGGTACTAGCCAGTCAAAGTGGGGCTTTCACAAATGCCACTCGATTCAGTCTTTGCCCTATGGCATATAAGCCTTTGAGGACTTTGGGAAGTCCTTCCAATGCTGATCCACATTCTTCAGAAGAAACTGAAGCTGGTCCTCCTTGGCGCGTTGCAGGCAGTTAAACTCTTTGATAAGAGCAACCTCCCTCTCGGCGTGGACGTTGACAGTAGTTAGTATTAGAGCAGTGTTCTTGGCAATGCAGTAACTCTCATTTAGCTTCTATGACTCTGGATCATACTCCGAGAAGGAGTCCACTTGGAGCTGGTCCAAGAGCTTCTAGGATGCGGGTGATATAATGTATTTTAAGGTTGCAATCTCTCGTTTTCCTCCCCCGACTCTTTATGGAGTGTTCTCTACCTTATCATCCTCCTAATTCATCACCTGGACCATTGCTATCATGGTTGTACTTGGAACAGGGTCATCAAATAAGGCCAATGATAGCAATTCTGGGGAAATATACCGGAGATGTCCTTCCAGTTTTACAGCAGCAACACCCTCGCCAGAGTGGTGATAATTTCTAAGCTGTGATAGGAAGGTGAGGTCTGTCCTGAGTGCTGATATTGCATCACAGGCTGTGAACTAGGGCTTCATGTAGACAGTTTTGGCAAGTTCAGCATCCCTTTTGGTGAGTTCCTAGATCTGATTACTTAAAATCCAGATATTAAGACAATACATCATATTTGTCAGCCAGTGAGGGTCGTACATGGCTTTTGGTCGCTTGAAGAAGAATCCATGGACTTTTCATCCAAGAAAAATAATAACTAGTTCCCATAACTCCTTGTAGTCATCTCGCAATTGCTTTCTTGAAATTTGCTTGTGGGCAAACTCAAGGAGATCTTCATGATCGCTTAGAACTGAATTTCCTAACAGTTCCAACCCTGCTCAAATTGACTTTTTTCCAGAAAGTTCTTTTTGGGGGAATGAGTTAACTATCTTTATATGAGGTCCATAGGATGGAGAAGGAGTAGCAGCTGCCAACCCAGAGCCCAATAAAGCTCCATTATGTCTCCCAGTGTTCACACCAATGGTGTCCAAGCTAAGGCCAATCACACTTTCATGTAGTGCCCACTTTTGGAGAATATTGTATACAGCCCTGGCCTGTTGCTTTCTTGTTCCAGACAGCAACATTCAAACACTTAGAAGTTGAGTTTCTCCAGTTGAGATTGACGTTACCAAAACCGGTAATCGATTAACCGTTTCTGTTGAGTCTAAGAAAGACGGCAAAAGTTTTCCATCCCAGTGGACGACACATCGGTTACCATAGAAGCTCTCTCTAAGTTCTCCACACTTCTGCTCTCAATATCATTCTCTTTAGTGTTTGATGGATGAACCACTGATGGTTATCTAAACAGGGTTATGTCCGAGATCTTTTGTTGTTTATGCAAAAATATATGGTGCCATTCGGTCTGTAGTCGTCGAATGATCAAGAGCAGCAACTAGGCCAGTAGTCATTAAATTCTGGACCCCCTTTTTTTTCTTTGGAGGATCAACTCCAATGTTGAGAGGCCTCTCTTCCTGTACACAAGATACAGCAGAGACGTCAGAAGAAGAAGAAGTGTTGGCGCATGACTCTAATTCGACACGGCATGTCGATGCCTCCCCTTCTATCTCTGTTCCTTTCATGTGCTTCCACCTTATTCTTTGCTGTTCCTTTTTCCGGGCCAACCTCCGCCAGCGCGTGTCATACAACCACTCCTTCCTTTCTTTCGTTGTGAGACCAGGAACTGCTTGTTCTCTTCATTTTACAAGAGGTATAGTGCATCTTGATGAGCGAAGTCAATATGTTTTCCATATCCTCCTTGAATTTTTGCTCCTTCTTCTTCTGGGTATCTGTTATTCTCTTATGGTTCTTCTTAATTGACGTCCATGTTTTGTACAGTCCAACTACTTTCGTCTTTTCGTGGTGTGCCTTTTTAGTTGGGATCCCCGCCTTTTGCCAGTATGTGAATACTTCCTTCACAAAAACCTTGGAGACTGCACTCCATCAGATTTTGGTGATGGTGAAGGAAGACTCCTAGAACTTGTCCACTTGATGGAAATTTGCTTCCTTTGATGTAATCTTCTGTCTGAACAAGGTAGGAGTCTCACTGTTTTGACATCATGTATATTATATTTTTATAGATTTATATTTTATCTTTATTTATATATAGATTTATTTATTATAGATTCAAATCATACAAATAAAAAGATTATATGTACTTTCATCTTTAGCTGTACAAGAAAAATTAAAAATACATTATTACGGTTAGTAACAATTGAATATTTTTGTATCAGTAAATATAGATGAAAAAATTAATAATTCGTTAATATAAAAATTTATATCCTGGAATTTCAGGTGCCTCAAAAATATTGAAGAATCGTGATAAAAATTATACCAAATTATTTTTTCAGGAAATGGCTAAGAAATATGGATTGGGGCAAACAAATTCCAAGGTCCTGAAAATTCGACAACCCTAATAAATATATATATATAGTATATATATATATATATATATATATATATATATATATATATATGCATATTTATATATATATATATATATATATATATATATATATATATATATATATATATATATATATATATATATATATATATATATACATTCACGAGGCTCATATGGTATATTTAGTTCTTGAGATTAAAATGTTCAAAATTAAAATCTTTGAATTTCCATTTGTGGACTCCATATTCCCCAAGGTTAGAGAACTAAATGTGTTCTAGGAACTTCTCCCATTTAGCATAATGCTCTAAGCCGTATATTGTCGAAATTCCGTTTAGATTAATTAAAATATTTATTAATAAGTATTTTATAAAATTTCTTGCAATGACTGCAATACGCTATTGAAACACTTGGTTAGGATGTTATCTTAAACGGTAAATCGTCATTTGAAAATAAATTTCTTCTAAACGAGTTCATTTTGGTGCCAATCCATAGATCATAGATCGAAGAATCGATAAAGACCCTGAATCAAAGACTCAAATCAAATCAGGCCAACTTCTTAAGATCAAGAGGTAGCAAACCCAATTCAAATCTCGACCATAAGGAAAAGAAAAGAGAGAAGGAAACAATGAATAAACCTTTCATTAATTATCTACTTGTACTCCTTATCTGTAAAGGACCATCAAACAGAGGAAATATAATAATCTTAGGGATCTGATTTATTTACTTATGTTTTACAGACCCTAATATTATGCAAAATTATAAATTCAAGCATAGATCTCTCAAAGATTCTCTCCTTAGCCAGGTACTTGAGACTTTGGACTTCTGATGTCTAGGTATCGGGTTCCATTTTGACTGAGCAGATAAAGAATATCATTATATGTGAGGGACTGTCTATCTATTGGCTAAAGGGTTGAACTGCGCATGGAACGGCAAGGTCCATATTCACAACATACCCACTCTCTCAACACAACCACCTTGTCGTCGGTGAGAGAGCTTGCGTGATCTGCCTGAGTTAAGCTAGCTAAGCTGGGGGACTTTTAGTCCGGTAGGGTCACCCATGCAAGTAAGGTAGCTGTAGTAGGATCCAGACTAATGGTTGTCAAACTTCTCTACCACTTCTTTGATGCGTCTCCTTGCATCCACCTACCAACCTCTTCGATTCTGTTAGTACTAAGTTTCACCAACTCTCTTCAACTGTCAAAAAATCAAAACCTAAATCCAATAACAAAAAAAAAAACCTTTATCTCTATTACACATAAGTTGTTTATTAATAAGGGCCTCACCAGCTCCCTTATGCCACGTGAGAAGAGAGGCTTTGGAACCTCTTTAAATAACGCCTTGGAGCACTCATAGGTTACAAGAGACTAAGATTGAAGGAATCTTAGGCGTTTGGGGTACGATTAATGGAGAAATGCTAGGTACCCCTTAAAAGCTTTCTCCTAACGTGCAATTGCCTGACCAGCTCCCTGTGACCGCTACTTGGTGAATAAAGGCTCAACTGATCTTTGGAGAGAGAGCTTTTGTGCCTTGCTGGTTGCCAGATTAGCTAAAGATCTCGGATGAAGTCGTGGGCACTTAGCTTTACTATTTGCCTCAAGTCTGGCCGTTTTTAGTTGATTAGTAGGGCTTAGTAGGAAGACAGTTACACCTCAAGCACCCCAGTCGAAAAATCAGAGAACCAGTTCACTGGGGCTCTCGTGCTGCTCAGTTGGGAGCTGCGGCACGATTGGGGACGTCCGGCCCAGGGGAGACCTTAGGGTTGGTATGCTTGATCAAAGGGTTTCTGTTCGCCGAACGACCGAAAACCTCCTGGAAATAGGCGGATGTGATTAGTGCGAGAGAAAATCACAACCAAAAACCCCTTTTTTAATGCGTATGGTCCGAGATTTTTGTAACATGGCGAAGAAGAATGGTCCTCCGTTTCGAAAGCTAACCTGCAAAATATGCAAAGTCTATAGATGGAGTGAAGACTTCAGGGGAAGGAGTTGCAAGGAACTCACAGATGGCGTCAGTGTCTGTGACTTCTGCGAACTCGAGAAGCGCCTGGGCGAGAGCATCACTCAACTGAGAGAGGAGAACTCCCTCCTTAAAAGGGAAGTTCAACTCATAAAAACAGAGAGATGCAGATGCTCAGGCGAGAAGGCTCTCGACGTCCAACAGCCGATTTCTTCTGCAGAAGGGCTTCCTCAACGAGCCAAAAAGAAGAAAAGAAAGAAGAAAGAAGAGAAAGTAGAAATAGAACTACAGAACTACAGAACTACAGACTCTAGGACCAGCAAAGACCCTAAGGTCCGCTCGAGGCTAGTCCGCTACACTAAATCAAAAACTACGATACACCCTTATCTACGAGTGTATCTCTAACATGCTTTTTTTTTTTTTTTTTTTTTTTAATACTATCTACTGTACACACTTATCTACATGTGTACATTATCGTGCAATTTTAACTAATCAAACTAGGGGAGAACTACAGAACTACAGAATCTAGGACCAGCAAAGACCCTAAGGTCCGCTCGAGGCTAGTCCGCTACACTAAATCAAAAACTACGATACACCCTTATCTACGAGTGTATCTCTAACATGCTATTTTTTTTTATTTTTTTTTTAATACTATCTACTGTACACACTTATCTACATGTGTACATTATCGTGCAATTTTAACTAATCAAACTAGGGGTCGGGGGAGATAGAAAGTTTTTCTTCTCATCTTCCGCAGCCACTCGACTGCTAGTGGTGAAAAGCTAATTTAGGGATAGAGACTACTTATAGGATAGGCGGAAAAGAAATGGGACATCTAAGCTACACATGCAGAGAATCGCCGGCATCATTTTTAGTCATCATAATTTCATATCCTTAAACCTCCGCTCCAAACTCTCTCTCTGCAAGGACGTCCAAATTCACAGTGCTCAACTACGTTATATTTAAACTATTCAAATGCAGAAGAGAAAGTAGAAAGAGAAGAAGAGAAAGTAAAAGGAGAAGAAGAGAAAGTAGAAAGAGAAGAAAAGAAACTGGAAACAGAAGAAGAGAAAGTAGAAGCAGAAGAAGAGAAACGGAAAACAAACGAAGAGATAGCAAAGGAAGTCAAGAAGAAGAATAAGAAGAAAAAAAAATTAGAGATACAAGAGGAAAGCGGCAAGTCGCCTCCGAAAGGAAAGACTAAGTCCGCCGTCAAATGTGCAAGAGTCACCCTTATTGGTGATTCTCAAGCGCGGGGTCTGAAGCCCCTGCTACCGGCCCACCTTCGCACAAGCGTTAAGGTGAGCTGCATCCCAGGTTGTGGGAATAAGCAGGTAAGAGCTGAGGCCGAGAAGTCTCAGATTTCAGAGACTTTAGTCGTTGCCCTTATGGTAAGTGGCAACGACCTCTACCTCAGAGGAGGTAGGGTAGGCCCTACAGGTGAAATTATGAGGACAGTTATGGGCGCTGTCGACGACTGTGGACTGAAAACCCGCAGACGCGTCGTGGTGGGGATGCTCCCGAGGTGGGGTCCAAGCCGGACTGCCCACTTGAGGAACATGTCGCTAAACAGGCGCCTTGCAGACCTCTGTACAGCTGAGGGTGTCTTTTTTGTGAACCCGTACGCCATGTTCTATGGCAGAAAAGACCTCTACCAAAGGGACGGGGTGCACCTCTCCTTTAAGGGCAAGGCGTTCCTAGCCAACCTCATCCAGGATGTCGTGGAGCGCACCCAAAGTAGTGTCCGGCCCATTGGGAAGGCGGACGTACGCCAGTACGCCCGAGTCACTCCCCAAACAACCTTCTCGGAGGTTGTCAAAAATGGTGCCACCACGACAAACAAGAAGCCGGGAAATGGAAGAGTATAGGGAGTGCTACATTAGGGGACTCCCTGAAAGTTCGGTTCAAAGCGAGGTCAATCAGGAAAAAGTTTCCTGAGCTCCGTGGCCTCGTAGCGACGGAAGAACCCGAAATGGTAGCCATAACAGAATCGTGGATAAAAACGTCAAACCGAGACTTTGAAGGCGAATTCACGGTTCCTGGCTACCAACTCTTCCACAAAGATAGGCCAGACAGAGAGGGTGGCGGTGTAATGTTGTATGTCAAGGATACAATCAAATCTACGAACTCCAACGTTATATCCGACCACGAGCTCCTAGGCGTTGACCTAGAGATCGGTCCTGCCAAATACAGGACCCTGCTGCTTTACAGACCCCCTTCCCAACCTGTTGAGAAGGACAGGGAACTGTACCAGCTGCTGGGTGAGCTGGTTCAAGGCAGAGTGTGCATCGTTATGGGCGATTTCAACAGCCAAGTTGACTGGGAAACCAGAGCAGCCTGTAGCGACAGCGCACTACTCCTGGAGTTCGCCAACAACGAGTTCCTCACTCAATGGGTCAGAGAACCGACGAGAGGAGACAATATCCTCGACTTGGTCTTCACATCTGAGGATGATATCGTTGAGGATATCTCTGTAGGCGAAGAGCTCGGTGGCAGTGATCACTAGCTAGTTAGATTTAGCGTCAAGATCCCGAAGGTAAGGTCTGTTGCCAGTCAATCAAAGAAACTTGACTTGAGAAGAGCAGACTTTGCAAGCCTTTGAGCTGGACTTACTGACGTGAGGCTAGAAGTGTGCGATGCCGTTGAAGACTCGTGGAATAGTTTCAAAACCACATTCATGAGTCTTCAATCGCGTTTCATCCCTCTGAAATGCCCCCGTCTGTCTTCTGTTCAACCTAAGTGGTTTAATCGAGAAATCAGCCAACTGCTTAGGGAGAAGAGAAATGTGTACCGGCAATCGAAGATCTCGGGTGACTTTGACGAATACCGGAGGCTAGCCAGGAGAGTGAAGTCCAGCATAAGGGCGGTTAAGCGGTCTGAGGAACTCCGAGTGGCGAGACTCTGTAAAGAGAATCCCAAGGAGTTTTTTGGATATGTGAACAGCCGTAAACCAATCCGTCGAACGATTGGCCCTTTGAGGAATGAGGAGGGGACATTAAAGCATTCAGATGCAGAAAATGCTAACCTCCTCAACGACTACTTCTCTTCAGTGTTTACTGAAGAGTGTGGTCCCATTCCCCAGCCGACTGATTCCTACTCGGGGGAAAAGCTGGAGGCAATGGACTTCACCGAAGGAGAAATAAAGAAAAAGATCGCTGACCTAAAGACGAATAAGTCTCCTGGACCAGACGGGTTTCTATTCAAGGTGTTGAAGGAAGTGTGCGATGAAGTATCACGACATCTGTGCGCTATCTTTAACATGTCAATCCGGACCGGATGCGTTCCTAGAGACTGGCGTGAGGCGGAGGTGACTCCGATCTTCAAGAAAGGAGACCGAGACCAACCGTCCAACTACCAACCTATCAGTCTGACTTCGATAGTCGGTAAACTCATGGAAAGCATCATGGTGGACAAAGTGACGTCGTATTTAGAGTTAAACCTGCTACTAAGGAGTTCCCAGCACGGCTTCCGAAGGCAACGGTCATGCCTGACGAACCTTGTGGAATTCTTCCACTTCATTTTCAGTGAGCACGATCGGGACAAGGCGGTGGATGTGGTCTACCTAGACTTTCAGAAAGCCTTTGATAAGGTACCACACCGCCGCCTTCTCCGGAAAGTGCGAGCGCTTGGCATAGACGGAAAGGTAGCCGGCTGGATCGAGAACTAGCTAAGTGGCAGACGGCAACGGGTGGTGGTAAATGGACAGTCTTCTGAGTGGGTGCCCGTTACTAGCGGGGTGCCTCAAGGTTCTGTCCTGGGACCACTACTATTCATCATCTACGTCAACGACATGGACGGTGACATGGTTGCCAAGATTTCCAAATTTGCCGATGATACCAAGCTTGGTATGAACGTTGCAAAGGATGGAAATACTGCCCGCCTGCAGGAAGATCTTGGGAAGATTGGGGAGTGGTCGGACACGTGGCAAATACCATTTAACGTGGGGAAATGCAGAGTGATGCATATCGGCCACAGAAACCCCCAATCTCAGTATATCCTTAAGGGCACTGCTCTTGAATCGAGTGACACTGAGAAGGACTTGGGTGTAACAATCACTAGTGACCTCAAGTTCTCGAAACAGTGCATTGAGGCGGAGAAAAAGGCCCAAAGGATGCTAGGCTATATTAAGCGCCAGTTTGGTTATCGGAACCAGGAGATTGTACTGTGCCTGTACAACTCACTTGTTCGACCGCACCTGGAGTATGCCGTACAATTTTGGAGTCCTTCATTGCGAAAGGACATCGCGAGATTGGAACGCGTACAAGCCAGGGCAACCAAGCTGATTCCTTCTATCCGACATAAAAGTTATGAGGATAGACTAAGGGAATTAGATCTGTTCTCGCTGGAAACCCGTAGACTGTGTGGTAAGCTCATCGAAGTTTTCAAAATACTTCGAGGGTTCGACAATGTTGACTACCGGGATATTTTCACACTGAGTGAGAACAGAACGCGCAATCACGGCTTCAAACTTGAACTGAAGCGTTACAACCGCAATCTGTGTGGAAATTTTTTCACCTACAGTATCTGCGGTAAGTGGAACGCACTTCCAGTGGAAGTTGTCAACAGTGAATCTGTTGACCAGTTCAAGTCAAGACTAGACAAGGTCTTGAAAAGTGGCCGTTTAGGGACGCAAAACAATTGAGCAGCCTTGTGCCCGCTCGATTGCAAGTCCAATGGTACCCTCTTTGAATGGACCGTAAGGTCTCCTAGGGTACCTTTTTCCTTGTTGTTCCTTGTTGTTACTCCTGTCCCACAAACATCAGAAGGGGTCTTCTTTTCCATGTAACCATGATGCGGAACTTATGGCCTTCACTTGATTGGTCACGAATAAATAGTTCTTTGCTTGGTAGCAGTGGCAAAACGTAGTACACTTACCTATATACCTCCCTTTCTACAAAGTAGACCAGATTCTGCTCTGATTGGCAGCGATGGTCATTCTGATCCTTATGCAAATTTCATTGTCTGGTTGAGGGATCTTTTGCATTATTGAAAGGAGAAGAGGGGGATTTTATTACATAAATAATTGAAAGAAGCCTTGAAATGAACACGAATCTTCTGGAATGACATGGCGCCCTTTTCTTCAAAGACATGGTGCCTTCACTGACGATGTTCTCCCATCCTTTTTCCAAGAAATGGATTCCTTTCTTAAAAGATTTATTCTGTGTGGATGAAATCTAGCATCTTTTTTTCACCGCATTCGTATAAGGGTAAAGTTTGACAATTAGATGAGAGGGAGTCGCTCTTCAAAGGGAACTCATCTTATGACTGTCACTCTAGCCATAGTCTCCAAAATCAATTCAGCCACTCAAATAGGACATATTAAAAAAAAAACACGGAAAAAAAGCAATGCACGATATAAAATCAACAGCAAAAATTCCACGAAACAAAAACTCCATCAAAGGCATCCCTTTCATTCCCTTGACATCATTTTGATCGGCTGCGGTGAGCCTGGAACCGGCAGAGAGCAATAACGGCGGAATCCACCTAACATTGGAAGCTACGACACCGAACATCATTACGGAGCTCGAGTTCTTGGTCATGAACACGTATCGGACCTCGGAAACGTTCTGGCCGAGGCTTAGCGCGCGCTCGTTCTGCAGGTAGCTGACCGGATAGACCGTAAAGGGTTTTCAACGTAGAATTGAGAATTCGATTGCCATGACCCTTTAAGTCTTTGTGAAGGTCAAGACAGATCTCCCGACCTTGTCATCACATAGGGGCTGGGAGCAGAGGCTTTTTTACACAACCTAAGCTCTTGCTTCCCTCCACTTTGACGGCCCTGGCCAGCGTGGCCGCCGAGATGTTCTTCTTCGCGAGTGAAGTCATTTTGAGCTTCGCAGCAATTTTGAAGGCCTTTCTCACAACGAAACGTTTGAAAACTTAAGGTCTGCCGGATCGACGTCGATCTTTTAGGATTTACCCATTCTTGAGCCACTCCGCGAATTTGTGGACGGTCATTCGGTTGAGGTCGAGCCGCGACACTAAATGACTTTATTTATTATTAGAATATGTTTGGTCTCTAAGTTTTTTAGAATATTACACTTTCAAAGTATGATACAAACATACAAAAGCAAAATGAAAAGTTTGATTAGTTCTATTAATTTTCTTTTCCCATGACCGTAGGCCATCGTGTACCAACATCACTTCCCACTTCGTAGAACTTAATTGAACATGGATGGCATATCTGATTTTCTTTTTAGCCAAGATTTCCTCCATAGTTTTTGCTTCTGAATCTTATATAATTGAAATATTTCACGTTTTCTGACGTTTACCATAACTTAAATTTTCTAAAAGTGGCTTTATCTACGAGCTTAGTCATCTGTGAGAAATATAAGTATCTAGCAATCCCTCCTGCACCTAAGATCATGATCCCTGGAATGATATCAATATACTTTCCCAATTAAAGTACATTTGTTAATTCTTTCTTTTTGCCCATCTATTTACTCTGTTAACCTTGTTTAATGGTTCTATACTGGTGCTTGACCTAAACATAAGTCGTTGATGATATAAAGGAGCCAGACTCAGCGAGGGAGCAACTATACTTGTAGTCTAACTAGTTATGTTGGGCGGAAAGAATATAGCATGACGGAGCTAGATTGAAAATGGTAAAACCGAACTCCTTGCCCTTGCAATCGGGGCTCAAACCGGAGTACGGTTGAATGGGACATGGTTTCTTCAGCTGCAATAAATCCGCCACTGACACAGGATATTTGATAATTACACAGGCCCATACACACGATAGGGATAATACGCACACGTGAGAGAATAAATATATGCCAATAAAATGTGTATGTTTGTCCCTCCGACATAAGAATTATTTCTTGGTGCACACTAATGTACACAGAAAAATTGGGGTTAAAAATCTAATTTATTATTATTGGCTGCACACAAACACAGAAATCGATAAAAATCGAATAATTTACAGGAATTCACTTAAACCTACATATTTTCTTTACACGCTTAGTTGCACACCTGTACACAACATGATAAGTATTTCTATCTGATACACATTAATGCACATACACAGATGATCTACTTAAAGGATCAGAAGAAGGCAAGCAAAGGATCCTTCTGAGAGTATGGAAGGTACGGCTTCTGTCCTCCCTTGCCTCGGGGGTGAGGTCCCGGAACTGATCATGAAATATGCATAAAGATCAGAATGACCATCGCTGGCAAAGCTGAAAGCAGCATGGGAGGGTCCTCGGTGGGTGTTAGGGTGTAGTGTTTGTGTTTTAAACTAACCTGCTATGTAAGAAGCATTCCTACTCCCACGGGGGTAGGATACCCGTTTTGCGTCTTGGTATGTGGGTAGGGGGCACTAATGCTCCCTTAACCGGGTTCTTGAAGAGATGCAAGAGAGGATGTGTTGGGCTGTGAAGGCAGAAATGGAAATAATAGCGTTGTTTAGATTAGATATGAGTGCGTGGATTTAGCTACCCATACGAGGGTGTATCAGCGTATCTTCCCAATGCGCAAACACCTCCTGACACCAGTAAATGGTTTATGGTCGCGTTTGCAGGGATTAAACCCCCTGCCTTAACGTCAGAAATCCAACGCTATATCCAGTTGGCTAACGAGAGCAACTGTCCTGTCTTCTTATTTCTTACCTCTTCTGCCATATTTGGTTTTGCCATGCCTCGCATTCCCATGGCATATGTTGCCCGGCCAACAACTCTCCTCCCCAGCACTTTCCGGTCCTGCCATCTCATCTCATATCCAATAATTCTTCCCTTTCCTTTTTTGGCTCTTACTGCCATGTCCTGCCCTGCCATGTGTAGTCGCTTTCATGTTGTGTTGTCCTGTACTTTAATGAAATGTGCTAACGGAACTTCTCCCACACTTCTTCCACGTATCTTGTATTCAACCAACACGGGTAAGAAGTCGACCATAGCCAAATATTGGCAGAGAATTTAGGCCAATACTCAAAGGTGGGATTTTATTCATCCCAACATTAGAATTTAAGGACGGGATTTTTTTCCAGGATTATTTAGCTTTTAACAAAAGTTTGATGTCCGACCGTTGAAGGAGAGCAAATAATAATTAGAGTCTCTTTAGCTCGGGAGGAACAGCCCGTAGGAAGGTTATTGCCGGAATTTGCCCAAGAACTCTGATAAATTTTATGGTATTCAACCTTTAGTCCGAGAAATGGATTCCTGGCCGCTAAAAAGAATACCTCAACATCGATTTATTAAAGCCTCTCCAACGAAATGCAATTTTCTGTAAGGAGTTCGGAAGGTTCGACTTCTTCGTTTTATTAATTCTATTTATTAATTATTTTATCAATTATTTGATTAATTATTTTAAAGTAAGTCATGCACCTGATTAGGGATAGTTATAGAGAGAGGAAGGTAACTAAAGGTGTACATCACTTTCTTACATATTTGTCACAATCGCCTTTTTGAGTGTAAGAGAGACGCTCACGAAATCCTCATTCAATCGATTCTCAACTATATTTGTTCAACTACTTTCAACATTTGCTTTCTAAATTAGCAATTCTCTTAATCAAATATTAACTCAACTTATTTTTAAACGTATTTATTGAAGAACCCTTAAAGCAGTTCGCGGGAAAACGTTCTCAGACGCGATGTTTTCGAATGGGAAAATGGAAACGGGAGAACCGGAATGAAACGGAATAGGTTTGAAATTATGACAATCCTCTCATACTGATGCTCTTCAAGGTGATGAAATGTCAGGTTTGGTTAAGTTGGAAAGGTAACTATTATTTTTAATTTTTGAATGATCGAGTGTCAGGAGTTCATTTCCTGATTCCAAATTTCTTGCTTCAGAAGGTAAGAGTTTCCTACACCGAAACCTGTTGACTATTTCCTACAGCACTTCCGGCAGAATTTTCTGCTGAATTCTATAGAAAAAAGGGAAATTTGTACAAGTTTATTTATCTTCATTAGGAATTCAAGGATGTTGGATCAATCTAAACTATGGCCAGGTATTGATTCTTCCTCCAAAATCACCTTTTAATTAAATGAGGTTTAGATAATATAAAGACGGCGTCTTTCGGTTAACCGCAACATATCAGATGACAAGTCATAATTTTAGCCACCCGTTTATTAATATCTTTTCAAAGATTATCATCATCTATGCTCACTATCTTTCACTCTTGTACGTTGGATTGCATCTTCTATCTTTTGAAACATCCTATCTATCTATTCATTTATTTTTGCTAGTTATTTCAGTCACAAGCTATTTTGTACTAGTTTTTCTTTTCATGATCAAATTATGAAATATAAATGATAAAATCACTTCAAGTTTGTTTCTATGGAAAATACCCAGTAATGGACATAGGAACAGATCCCAGAGGAACTTACCCATGAGCATTAATTCCGATCTACAACAATTCTCTGCTTGCGGATTTCCAGCTAATATTCAGTTCAAAGGAATATGTTCAATTAATTCCTTCTCCTTCCCTCTTCTTCGAGTTCCAATCCCTTTATTTACTATGCATGTGCCCTTGGATAGGCAGTGACAAGTTGACAATTCCAGAGATCCGCGTTTTAAGGTCAAGCGACAGTCCTACTTGGATCTCCTCAGCTGATTCGGAAAAGAGTGACTCATGTAATTTGGCCCCACCATCATTATTAGATCTTCGGCTGATGGAGGCTTAATATGATGAAATCGTAGCAAGAGGTGAAAACACTGATATCATCGTTATGGGAGAGGGAGGTGTAAGCAATAAAAACAAATAAGAATAAAATTAAATGAACACGGCGAACATACCTTCATTCTTTCGAGTCATCAATATCTATAGGCTTCATTCTTACACGCCTGAGATGTATGCGTTGTAAAGGTGTATGATCTAGAAGTTATAACGCTTGCTAACATCAAGGGAAACACGAAATCAACGTAGAATTCTATAAAAGCATGTACAACTGTTTAAATAAACTTTATTTTCTCCCTCCTTCCTTTCTTTTTATTCCCCTTCCTTCGCAATCCGTAATAACCAGTTTCTTGCTTACCATCCCTTCCCATTCATACGGATAGGTCATCTCTTACCTCTCCTTATTTTCCCTAGTTTTCAGGCGATTTGCGTTAATCCAGGAATGATTTGATTTAGAAACCGCAAAACCACGAGGCTGGAGAAGAGGCCAGATATTTGTGATGGTTTTCAATTTCATTTTCGATGGTTTCAAAAATAATATAAAAATTGGAAGAAAACCAAAGACAAAAAACAAATTAGACGCAATGAATTGAATAAGTAAGATACTATGGCGCCCCCTGAGGTCATCCTTGTCTCAAAAAGCTCATATTTCAAGCAGAGATAAGAATCAGAGAAAATTTCAAAAAATAGAAATAGAGGAATTCTAAAATAGAGGGATTGGAATATGGTTGATGAAATTTTTTTATTGAAGCGTTGCGTGAGTTTGAGTAAATAGGACAAATGAGTTCAGGTTGGATTCCTCTCACTAGAGATCACTGGGAGATAACTGAGCTAAGACACGTATTTTTGTATTCTTCTACCTATGCTCTTGTTTAATTGGGGTGGATGGCATGCACAGCGCTGACAGGAAATCTTTCACGATGCCATGACAAAGTGTCCAAAGAAATGCGTAAATGGAGGTCGTAACGAGGTCCTTTGCTTTCAAAGTGAAGTCTTCATAAAGAGGACGCCTCAGCAAAATGGGCTAAGGGAGGTTTGGGAGAGAGAAATCGAAAAGTGTAAATAATGCGTGTGAGACATACAAAGAAGTTGGAATCTGAACTAAAGTGTCCTTTGTTGTTAAAAAATATAAGAGGAACTTTTAGGGATAGCAGATAGTGTATCAGGTTTCACTTAGAATTGAAATCGAGATTTGTTGTGATTGAGGAAAGTTTTGATCCTTCCGTTTGCAGGCAAAGTGAGAGGGAGGAAGGCGGTCAAACTAGGACCTTGACTACCTCGTTAATACGTCTTTAAGATTTCTTGGCGGTGCGCACAATAACTCAACAGCAGAATTATGTGCTTATATTGTGTATGTGTGAGAGAAGTTACTTGTCTGCCTTCGATGTTCTAAGAATAATTCTGTATATAGATGGCCATACTTGCCATTAGGGGGACATAATGGCAAAGACGTTAGTAGAAACACTAATAGGTGAACATCGGAGAATACATAATTAGGAAAATTCCTTTTTTCTCTTTCATGCACAATCACATCGTCTTTGTCTCTCCTTTTCCACATTTATTTGATAACAAGACCTTACCATGTCTGCAATATCTTTTCTTTCTATTGTTTAGGGAATACAAACTAGGGGCCCATCTCACGATTAGGCATGAGGGCCGTTGCATGAGGGAATGTTGTGTCTCAAAACTCAGAAGCGAAAAGTAACAAGGGTCATGGCCCCCAGTGGTGGAAAAATTAAGATGACAGGGAAAAGCCCAACCATGAAGAGAGAACGAGGACTGGAAGAACTTTACATAGTTAAGCATCATCGATCATAAATACTGCGAGGATTAAAGTAATATTTACTTTGGAAGATTTAGAAGATACGAGGAGGGAATGTACTGGAGCCCTGATTAATATCTCTAAACACTAAGGCAATGCAATTTTGGTCGAGGATGAACAGAAAACGTGTATAACAACACATCTCCTTAGGAAGGGAGGGGAGCATATGCATGAATGAATAAGTATGCTTGCATACACAATTAGGACAAGTATTGGCTCAAGTATTTTTGTGTTCCCTCGATAAACATACAAACTAAAACAAATATTCATATACAAGGCAACCAACCCCACCCTCTTTCCACTCTCTGCACAGAAAAACAATGCATTCTCTCTCCTTCAGAGCTCCTAAGGCTTCCCCTTTATTTAACCAACGCTCCAAAAGTGCAAACAATTTAGCCGAGAGTTTGTTTGGCAAATGCTAGAAATAAATGATCAACCTCTCTTTCGGGCGAACTCCTCTGCTCATTTGACTAATTTTGAACACGGAGAAATGAGGCACAACGAAGCCATCTGATGCTAGTCCTTTAGTCTCGAACAACTAAATACACCCATCATCTTTAACCATTTACATATATCTTCATTGTAGTAATATGTCTTTTGGTTTTCGAGCATTTATCGGTTTGTCCTTACTAGTACTGACATGGTTATAATTTGTTCCATTCGCCAGAGGGCTCACAGTCAAAGCTTCTCCCCTAATAATGGTGGCTCCTGTCTTGCTTGATCTGAAATTCTTATTTTCTATACTTTAAACATTCGCTCTAAATATAAATATACAAGTAAATTTATTCATTGTCTCGGATGTCTGTAAATTTCGAAGCTTTGTATACTGGCCTATAGTTAGTGCTCCTCGAGTGGATACTTCTATCTATGTCGGGCAGTGTATGGAGGTTGGCTCTTAGCCCAAACATATAGACTGAATACCAATATAATGTTTGTTGTGTTCTTGCTGGATTAGTCTTTAAGAATCCTTGGTATTTTATTTGGTTTCTTTTTGTTGTATTTTTTACAATATTTTGTGTAATAAATGGGCTTTTTGTAATAACTCCCCAACTAAAAATGAAGTGGAGCCAAGTCAAGGAAAGGCGAAGGATATCCAAAGCATTTAAATCATTACGTCGGGGGCCTTTTTTACATTTCATGGAGGAATGAGACTCCAAATTGGTAAAAGAAAATGTCTTGGTTTACAAGAAAGTAAATAACCAGACTTGAAGTATCTGGACCAAGTCTCGGCAGTGTTATCTATACAAGACTGCAAAAGGGAGTGCCAAAGGGAGTTCCAAAGCGACATCAGTTGGTCAAATCTTACTCATAGCCGCCCGCCACTGATGTTACTTTTACTATTACTCCTAAATGCCCGGATACAGGGAGAGGGTGGTCCAATTAGAGGTACAACTTTGTTTGGATAGGGGCATTAAATGAGTGTACCTTATGCCTACAAGCATGTGTGTTCGCGTGTGTCTTTGTGTGCGAGTGGTATAATGTGTGTTTTGGAGTCGATGGCTTTGAGAGGCGAGTAAAAACTGTTCCGAGTGTTCCCCGGCGAGCCATGAAAGGTAAAGGAATTGGAATAGGCATTTTCATGTTGTCGCACTGAAAGTCACGTCTGTGTGAATACCTCCCTTACTTTCAATGTAAACATGCGGTGGTGAGTCAACTCTTTATTCGCAGAATGTAACTAAAGTATTCATACGAGACGCTACTTTCATTGCGGCCATATGGTCCATGAAATCTATTTATATTGTGAGTGGTGTAATGCAGAAAACTGATGACGTCCCTATGATGAAGTCGTGACAAGATCCGTTAAGTGGTTAATTGGATGCGAACCTCAATTTTGGTGTTGTTCAGCCGCAAGACGCCGAGCCGTTTGCTTCTCCATTCCGTCTTGAGCGACTTTCAATCGGACGAAAACGCACTGTTGTATCTTGGATAATGGGATTTCGAGTGAAGTGTAGGAAACAAGATGTTGCAGCGAAAATATTAAATGATAAATTCCCTAAATAATAGCTATGGCATTCTCAAATCTTGCCTATTCTTGACACTTGTGATTAGGTTATCTTTCACATTTTGATCATTAATCTGGCAGCTTCGGAAAGATCGCACGTCAAGGTCAGCTTCTCTGACCTACCGTTGGCCTTCATTTCCATGTGTGTGAGACGTAATACACTTTATTAAATTGTAAAATTGTTCAGACAAGTATTTTGTACCTTAAATCTTTCAAAGACTCATCTCGTCTTTTTAGTACTTGTAAGATTGCTTATGTTCTATGAATCAATTCTCCCACCACACACTTATTCAATGTGAATGGCAAAGGAATGTATTTCCTGCAGAGTCGTATGCTGATTGTTCTACGTAAATATTCTCCAAACATCAATGTAGTTTCTACATGAAAATCTCTTTTGGCTTTGAAAATTCTAGGCAAAAAGGTTTATTTTAGAATTATAACAAATATTAAATGCATTTTCAATAGATTCTTTATAAATGTTTATCGATAAGGAGAAAAGAAATCCTGCTTAACGTAGCTTACGCGTTACAACTCTTTCAAGCCTGTGTTTACTTTGATACCTCTTGAAAGAAAATAATAAAAGATAACAATGTTAATAACATTTTAATTACATTGAAAGCTATTTGAATAAATACTATTACATTTTAGGTAATGAAAGATCTTTACTCAGGTGATTGACTTGGAGTGAAGGCCAATAAAATACGAGCTAAATGCGGGATTATTTGTCTTAATAGTACAGTACACTAATCTGTGAATGGTAGTAATTGAAGTTCCATGAGAAAACTACACTGTAAGGAAAATACATTCAGATGTACAAGGGTAGTAGGGTAAGTAGAGAGAAGTACAATGAATGCATGAGAATTCCATTAGTATATTAGCACATGGAATAGAAAAGGAATCACTGAAATTGTGGAAAAATCCCTGAATTAGGCAAAGTACTTTAAATGAATGAATTAATTGCAGTTAAACTAAACAGTATTTGAAGGCATGAGTGAATATCCGTAAGGCAGTAGACATGATATTATCCTTATTAGTATGGCCTCACCAGACTGAACATTTATTTTACCTGACAGAAATTAATTTGTTGGTTCAAATGGAGATTAAGAATGACCCAAGAACGAAAGTTAAAACGTGTCGCTGTCTAATAAAGGTAGTTTGCACCATTCGATTTTAGGAGGGCAATTTAAATAATTGCAAGCATTGATGCAAAAGACAAGAAAACAAACGAAACTAAATTATAGAAAAAGATTGGCATCGGCTCTAGGGAATTGACTGCCATTGTTAGTGGACGTTTAGATGGATCCAACTGCATTAAAACTCATATCATTTGATGTAATAATGTAGCAAATATGAGTTCTAGATGTCATGTGTGACTCTATGCATGAACCAAACTGTATGTAAGGTTGTACGTACAGTTTGTGAATTTATGTATGTAGTGTCTTGGTACGAGAGAGATGTAGTAATCTGCCGAATGAGTAGGTCTGGCAGGAATGTGTGTAATATGTGATTGTGCGTGTAGTGCGTGAATGTTAGAGCTGGATTAATCCCTTAAATGTGTGATTTGGGGCCAAGTTGAGTGGGGGCTTTAGGGAGTGGCTTTGCATGATTAGGTATAAATGTACGTAATAAGTGAATGGATGAAGTGTGTGGGCGTTATAGAAGCATTACCCAGCAGGTGTCCAGAAGGTGTAGTATGTGTGTATTTATGTGAGACAAACCTTTACGGTTGTGTCCTTAGTATTGAATTGTGTGAAATATATCAGTGTTTAAAGTTTATCGGTCTAATAGATGCATTAAAATACCATGCATGTTTAACGTGCCACATAGAGTATGTTTAAGACACAAACCTTACGTGTGATAGGATGTATATTACTGACCATGTGAAATGCGTAAGTGCAAAGTGCGTCAAATTTGCCTTTGGGGTGAAAATGAAGTACGTATGTGTGCCACAAACTTTATGTAGGGCAATATTGGAGGTATAACGGTGTGTAGAGTAATTATGTGTGTGGATTAGTGGGTGTTAAAAAGGCTCTAATGTGGGCAATCTGTGATTAGATGTAAGCTTGACATAATCTCAATGCGTAAGAGTGGATTGGGGGACTCGAAGATGGAGTATCTGCACAAACAGACAAACATCCAGAGAGACAAACACACGTCCTTATTCGAGCAGTTAGATCTAACAATGTTCGGGGGTGCCAACTGAGCTTCTAATGCCATTTTAACCACGTGAAGGATTGACTATGATTCAATCATCCACATTGTACTGCACAAGTGACCTTTGATCGTTAACTTCTTAAGACCTTGTCATAAGGTGTCTCTGATCTCTAAATAACCAGTAGCACTTGAATCTGTTGTACCACTCTGATGACCATTCAGAGTCGTCTTATGAAGAGTAGTTACAAGATTATAACTTGTGCTGAATTCTGTACTCGAAAAGATTCTAAATAGGATTTTAAAATATGTTCATTAAATTAACTCTGAAGAATTCTTAAATTGTCTGAGGAAATTACGAAATTCAGTGATATAATAAAAATGAATTTTATCCTAAGGTCATTTTTAGATTCTGAAAACAGATCCTTGTGTAATATATGTTTAGAGCATGGTAGTTTTATTGGCACTGACATAAAAAGGATGATTTTGAGACACTGACAAAGTTTTAGGCAATATACAGTATTTAGTATTTTCTCTATTCATTTTATTTATTGGGTTGAGGAATATGTCCTTGCAGATTTATCAAATTTCTTCATTGCCATTAACAATTTTAGAAAAAAAATTATTTTTAATTGATAATAATATGCAATTTAATCAATAATGTATTTTCCGTTGTTATTTACGACTTTTTCCCAACGTTCTTCTAGTTTGTCGATGCCTCTGCAATAAAAATATCTGGAATTTGACGAAGAATTCGTCTAAATAGGTTCTTAATTCCACATCAGTATTGAACGAAACGCCGCGCAAATTTTTGGAGAGCGATGGGAACAGATGGAAATCCGATGGAGCCAAGTCTGGCAAATATGGAGCATGAGGCAAGATTTCTTAATTAAGCGCTGGATGGCGTCTTTTGTTATATTGGTAATGTGAGGACGAGCATTGTCGTGTTGCAGAAGGACTAAATATCCTCGATGAGGTCGCTTTTCACAAATAGCTTCGGCAAATCGATACATTTGTTGAAAGTAGAGTTCGGCATTGACAATCTCGTTGTTCGTAAGAAGCTCATACAGATTGATGCCTTCACAATCCCACCACACACACATCATCGTCTTTCGTGGATGAAGTCCTAGCTTTAATCGCGGTAGTGTTTTTTTATTGGGGCGAAGCCATTGTTTTCGATAGTTCATTTTGACATAAACACACCACTTTTCGTCGTCAGTGATGATAGGGTGAAGAAATCTGTCCTTATCTCCACGAATAGCCTTGTGACGAGCAAGCAAACCTGCGGCAATTGTGGAGCGTTAAAGTTTGTTGCTTTCGCTCAAAGCGGGCGTAACCCATGCATCGAGTTTTTTAACTTTCCCCATCGAATGAAGGTGATTCACCACAGTTTTATGATCACACGCCAATTGTACAGCCAATTCTCTAGTTAATTGACGAGGATTTTTATGAACGAGGTCGTTCAATCGATCTTCATCCAACTTAATGG
Organism: Ceratothoa steindachneri; assembly: GCA_963969495.1. Classification (NCBI taxonomy): domain Eukaryota; kingdom Metazoa; phylum Arthropoda; class Malacostraca; order Isopoda; family Cymothoidae; genus Ceratothoa; species Ceratothoa steindachneri. The sequence continues at coordinate 243,194,830 of OZ018317.1, read as the reverse complement.
GGCGACCAGAACGTTCTTCGTCATTAAGATTTAAATGACCGTTTTTGAAACGTGAAAACCGCCATTCAGGTGTCCTTTCTGATAAAGCATTTTCTCCGTACACAGCACAAATATCGCGAAGAGCTTTGGCTGCGTTTGCATTGTTCCCGTCTTGATTGAAAATGAGTAACAACAAGTGTCGAAAATGCGCCTTTCTTTCACTTAACATTCCATTTTGAGGGTACAGAACAAATATTAATTGAACACAACTTTTAAATAAACCGCAATGACTTATTACTCAACTTCAAGATGTAGCCTAAGCAAAAGCCTAATAGTCTACGCTGTTAAGAGACGTAGCCTAACCTTTGCAAATTTTGCTCTCATAATTTATTATTGTTTCTTAATATGTGCACAAATCACGTCAAAAAACATAAATCAACACAACATTAAATAAAACGCAAGAACTTATTCCTCAACCTAATAGTTAAATCTTTCTTTATCATTCTATGTCATTAAGTCAAACCGTCTTCCAGGCCTAGGTCATCACAATGATGAAGATGCAAATGTGACGGTGCTATGTTCAATTTAAGTTCAAGGGCTATTGAGATGAAACTGGCACCGTGCCAGATAATCCAAGTGGGCACTTTTTGTGCCCGACCTGAACAGACGACCTAATCCGACATTCATAATGGAATAGCATCTTGACCTGCCATATACATGGCACTTGAGTACCCAGAAAAAGACCATCTCGAGATGAAGCAGAATTAACGACGTTCTAGACTATATCTCTCCTTTGCAAAGAAACATAGACAAAGGCAGAGAGAGAGAGAGAGAGAGAGAGAGAGAGAGAGAGATAACGAGAGTGAGAGACAAGGAAAGCAAAAGAAAGGAGGTTGTATGGAGCCATTTGACCGGGAGTAATGGCAAAATTGGGTCAGACTCGCCCGTCGTAACTCGCTTTATAAAATGCTCGTAAATTTGTCATAGTGATACATAAATAACCGCATTTATGTCCCCATTCCAGAGCTTAAATTAGCTAATTAAGTACACTTAATGATGAAGTACGGGGGACGGAGCTGGGAGAAATAGAGACACATACACTATAGCACATACAGGCCATTACGTCCTTTAAACTCCTAAGATGGCACTTGATATAATTACCCTATAGCCCCCTGCAAACAGAATCTGCACAATCTCGGAAGTTTCAGGGGTGCGAGTACTGCACCTGCCATGGAGTGGCAATTAAGCAATTTTTGACGGGTCATTGGAATGGTTGTTGATTTAGATATTTACTTATGTGGATGGTGGTTTAAGAGAACAGATTACCACTTTCCAAAGGATAAATGATCGTGATAAGTGGTAGTGCTCAATAATAGATCTACAGAGATAGAAAGTAAAGAGAGTTAGAGAAAGGGTAAGAGATTAAAAAGGTAAAGGGTAAGAGAGAGTGAGACAGTGTGATAGAGAGCTGAATAAAGAGAGGGATCAAGAGAGATAGATAGAGAAAGATAAAGAGAACTACAAAACTACAGAAACAAGGAAAAGCAAATACCTTAAAGTCCGCTCAAGGCCAGTCCGCTTACAGAAGATGTTAACTACAACTTTTTTTAGATGCTGTTTTTTTTAACTAGCTCAACTTTACGGTACACACTTATCCACATGTGTACCCTTTGTATATATATGTTTAAATGATTTTTTAAAAAATATTTCTATTCTACTGTACACACATAACTACATGTGTACTCTTGACATGTTAGTTCAGCTATCCCTCAAATACACAAGCACCAGGGGGAGGGGATAGGACAGTACCCTTTTTTCTCGCAGGCCTCGTCTGCTAGTGATGAAAATAATATAGGTATAGGACAGACAGATAAAACAGGGAATTCACGTTCACTCCATGCACGGAGGCGTCGCTGCAATTATTTTGTGCTCATTTCATTTTATTTTATTCCCAACTCCTTATTTCGTGTTGAAGTTTTCTTCTATGCTCCTACTACGTTATATTTACCCTATTAAAGTACTAATCAAGTCGGTGTTTGAACGTATTAACTGACGTGATTCTTCTACCCGGTTGGGCAGGCTATTCCACGTTTGCGTGATTTTAAACTTGAAGTAATTTGAGCTATAGTAGAGTTAAATCGCTTTTTCACTAATTTTAAACGATTTTTGCGTGTGTTGACCCTTCCGTCCATCTCGAACAATAGTCTGTAATCAATATTAGTAAATCCTTTTAAGTTTTTGAATACCTCGATCAATTGTTCATGTAATCGTCTACTTTCAAATGAGAGTAGGTTTATTGAGCGGAGTCTATCTTCGTACGGTTTGTTTCGGATTCCAGGAACTAGTTTAGTAGCCCAACGTTGCACTCTTTCTAACTGCGCTATATCCTTCTATAGGGAGGGACACAAATATTGACCCGCCTATTGGAGGTGTGGGCGCACGAGCGATAGGTATAGTGACAGGATTATGTCTCTTGATTTGAAAGTGAAATTCCGAGCAATATATCCTAGCATTCGGTTTGCCTTTTTTACAAGCTTCTGCGCATTGTTTCGATACTTTAAGGTCCTCCGTGATTAAGTTCCTCGGGGCTTTTTCGAAGTTTACGATTTCGAGGATTTGACCTTTCATATGCTATTCTACTTTTAAGTTATGTCATCCTAAATGCATAACCTTGTATTTACCTAGAGATAAAGAGAGAGATAAAGCTAAATAAAGATCAATACCATGAGATGGAATGAGACAGATAAATAGCGAGAGAAAGATAGCTAGAAAGACAGGAGAAAGATAGAGAAGCGATAGGGAGAGAGAAAGAGATATAAATATAGAGAAAAACACAGGAATAGAGATATAAAAAATAAAAAAATAATATAGAAAAATGGATAGATATCGAAGGTAAAGGATATATATATAAAGGTGGAAAAGACAGAGAATTAGAGTGATATAAAGATATTAGAAAATAACGAAAGACATAAAAAGATATCTAGAGTAAAGGAGCAAAGAAAGAAAAATAAAGAGATAAAAGATAAAGAGAAAAAAAGAGAAAGAAGATAGAGAGAGAGCAATAAAGAGGATCTAGAGACCTCATCGTCTATAATATCTGTAAGTACCCACCATTCGCCTCCACATTTACAACTTCTAAGTTCTTGGATCATGGCAAGAAACATTCAGGTCTAAGGTGAATTTTAATGCTTTTACCTATCTATTTACTGTCCTAACCTTCTCTACTTATTACTTATTTTATTATTATTCCTTTTTATAAATACCAATCACATCTATGACGATCAAGAAACCAAACCCTTCCAATGAACCACAAATTTGTATTAACCTCGTTTCTTTTATTCAAACTAATATTAGTGGAGGGAGAGAGATTCAAAATCGCGAAACTTCTCTCCTCACCGATGCAAACGGGCTCGAACTGACGATCTTCATAGAGGTAGAGATGGGTTCTATCAACTCCGAGTATTAAAGAACTCCATTTTTTAAAAAACATACATTTTGTTAACCACAAATTTGGGAAGAGAGATAAAAGCTAACATTAAATTTTTGCAATGAAACAGGATTTTAATATAAGCAAAAATAGGCAGATACACTAACTGGTAAAGTAACATATGGAGGTATATAAAAACCAATAGACAGACAGAAAAAGAGGAGAGAAATGAAAACAACAAGTTTAAAGATTCTGAGAATGGGAGACAGAGAGAGACAGGTTAACAATAATGAAAATGCGTGAATAAACAAACTAAATAATACAACCAACAAAAAGATAGAAAATTATAAACAAAGAGAAAGAAAAGAGGGGGAACATAGCAGATTGATACAAAGGAATTTGAGAATGCATACTAGCAGAAACACAGGAAGAGAATGAAAGAGAGTGTGAAAAAGAAATAAATAAAAAAGAAGACACTCCACATGAGACATAAACTATCCGTTGGAGACATTTATCTAGAGGATAAGAGAAAATATCCTTCCCACTTGGGCCAATCTCCTGCAAAGGTTAAACACATATTACACCCAATATATGTTCTACTATGATCTCTCTCATCCTTTGTCCCACCACTGCACAGCTTCTGAATCATTGGCCTTAAATGATTCGCTTGCTTCTAAGTTCCCTCCCATTAATTTGATTCTAATTTAAATGTGTTTATTTCCCTATTTTTCTTGTGCCGCATTTTATTCTGGAGGGGCTTGGATTAGCCAAAGGTTTGGAAACTGGATCATGAAGTTAGTTTTATTTTACAATTCTAAAGAAAAAACTATCGAGGCCGAGTCAAAGAGAAAGTTTGAAAGCCGAGATCTGTTAAGAAAATAGTGAATGATAAGTGTGTGAAAAGGTGTTGAAAATATATAGCCACACAACCTTCTTCAGGTATAAGGGCCTGCACGGCAAATGACTTGAAAGATGACAGCTGCAGCATGCTTACCCATGCTACATCCTATAATCACTTGCTAGCCACAGGACGGCGAAAAGGTGAGGGTTTATTCGTTAAGTTTGAAATGTAAAACTCGAATTTTCGTTCACAACAGCAAATATAAAAAAGATATTTAAAAAATGCGATATTTATTCTTTCCTTGATTTGTTGGTCAACAAAATTATCTAAAAAGTTTCTCAGCGAACTTTTTTTTTTTTTTTAGTTTTCGGCCTAAAACGAAACATGACTTATCAATTAAATATTTTATAATATTTTGCGTTTTTATTGCATGGGAATATTTTTTTAATTCTGTATTACATTATCTGTAAGAATTCTAAAAGTGCAACTAATGAATGATAAAGAGAAAATATGTTCAGGCTCTCGGCTCCGGATCCGACCTGCATCTGTATCTGAAGTCTAATCAAATAGTTGATTGATTTTCCATAGAATTAAACAGCGATAGATTTGAAATTTTGGGTTGCGATGTGACAAATATCTATTTTCTCTCCTCCTTTACACAGAATAACTACCAAAAATTTGACAATGCATCTTGAGGAAAGCTTAACGTTGGATCAACTATAAAAATAGCATCACAGCCTAGCTTGATAATGGCAAGACTGCTCTATCCTCCTTTAGATGGCATTTACTAGATGAAGAGTCCGATATATTTGCTGGTGACAAAAATGTGGTCACACATCCTCCCCACACCCACGGAGAATCAATGAGTGAACTGAAATGTTGCGCTGTTCTTTGTTCATTTCATCACCATGTTCACTGCGTTTCAATATATTTGGTTCTTTCTTTATTAAGGAAATTACTCAAAATTCTAACGAACTCATTCAAATAATTTTATCATCATAACCATTTACAGACACGAGAAATAATCTTTACTCTAATTCCTTCGGTGCTTAATCAGGTGTTCCTTTTAATGGAAGTGATCAATGTTACAATTTTATGCTTTATTCTGAAATCTCGAAATCGTGCAGAGAACTCTATTTCTATAACATTTAATCCAACGATCTACAAATTTGATTTAGCTATACTATTTTATTGTGATAGCTATTTCACTGCCTTTAGTTTTTTCCATCAACGTTAAATGCTTTCGTATGAGGAATTATTCCATGAAAAAAATGTCCTTCTCCCTGTATGTATTTTAAATTTTAGGTCATTACTTAGGGTCTATATTATCAAAGAAGGGATCTAAATTAAAATTTATTCATTTACATTTGGTTGTACGATCCAAGGAACTCTTTTCCACTCAGGTAAATTCATTGCCCTCTTACAATGGCGGATTTGAGATTTTTTCACTCAAGCAAAAGCTCAGCGTCTCGAAGCTTTCACTTCACCCTTGTGGCACAGATCTTTGCTTCGTCGGAGAAGTTTTATTGTTTAGTTATTTCTAAACTATTACAAGAGTGATTTTAGAGATATGTCACACACATGAATATTTATCTTTAAAATATGTAGTCTCTCTGAGACTTTCATTTCTTTGCCATCCTCTAGTATTACGGTTTCGTCAAACTTCTTGATAGTATTTCTTTGTACTGACCTTTAATTTGATATTTAAGGAAATCTTTTAAATTTTATTCTTACCTTGCACAAAGTTACGATGTGTCGCCATACAAAAAATGTATTTTAAACACCAGGGAGCCAATTGAAGATGATTTGAAGTTATTTAAAGAATACAGAATTACAAATGTTGATATGAGGATTAGTTAAAACCTGAGAAAAACTAAAGAATTATAATTAAAAATAGATCACCTGTTTAGGCTAGTAACTATAGCAATATAGACAAAGATTTTAGAAATATAGTTGCAGAAAATAAATAGACGAATTCCTTATTAGAAAAAAGTGATATTTTAAGAAATTTAAAAATTCAAAATTAAATTAAAACCTTCACTTTTACTCTAAGGTTTTATGTGAAAATAATTTATAATGAAATAATTCTCAAAATTTTATACGAAATTTATGTTTTTATTTGAGTTTTATTAAAAAATGAAATGGTGTCATTTTTCATGACAATTAGTGTACATTAAACACACACATTTACTTCTGGAATATTTTGATTTGCTGAAGCAGAAAGAAAAAGAAAAATATTCGAAGGTTGTAAGAACAGTTGAGACGTTAACCAAGGAGACGTTTAACACTTTTAATCTTTTATTTTGATAAAAAATGTTGTTAACAGTCTCCAAACCTCCGGTCCATTGTAGTGCAATTGCATGAGAGCAGGGCCATGTTAACAAGAAACATGATCCTAGGCTTTTATAGCTAATTCAATCTATGAGTTAAACTATGTGTATTTATATAATATATATATATATATATATATATATATATATATATATATATATATATATATATATATATTATCCAATATCCTAACCGTTTAAGTTGCGGCTTTAATGCGTCTGCTTTCCTTCATCCATGATTTGTGTACTTTAGGGAAAAAGGGAGTGGTGTTCCCGCTGCCCCTTCCCATCCATCACACTTTGTGTTAGGTCCCATTAATCGAGGAATAGACCCGTTAATCTGTGTAATATTTCTTGGCCGAACCATTATTATGCTTTCGTTTAAGCCGGCCCATCAACGGGCGGGTATTTTCTCCTCCGTGGTAATGAATGGCTAGAGCCCAACTTCATTTGAACCACGCGTAAAAGCGTGAGAGGAATTGAAGGTTAAAAAATGGCCAGACACAGGAAAGAACGAGAAAGACAATAATAAATGGAGCGGCAAAAAAGAGGGAAGTAGGACGGAAATATATAACAGACAGACATATAGAGAATGAGACGAAGTATAATCACACATATTCAGAGAAACAGATATGCAGACAGACACAAACAAACAGAATGAGGAGGAAGATGAACAGATCGAGACAGACAAATTTACAGAAAGAAATAAAGGCAGCGGAGCAAAGAAAGATGTAAAAAAGACTCCGAATCAAATGTTAACCAACTCGTCGAGTCTTTGACAAAAATGAGACGAGAAAATTACTATCATCTTAAGCCAATCGTGCAAATAGTGAAAATACAATACACCCAATTTGTATTCCACCTTTCACTTTTACACATTCTATTCCACCAGGTTAAATCTCCTGAAAGTAGGTATTTTAAGCAATGGCAAGCGTTTATCTTCCATGCAATAAATTCGATTCCTTTTAAATTATTTTTATAATCATTTGTTACAGAAAATAAAGGAGAGCATTTTATTTTAAAGGTGTCCTTACGGGCTAAAAATTCAGATAACCGATTGTGAATAAAATTTTATTTTCATCTTTAATAATAAAAACAACGAGAGCATCTCTGGCAGAAAGTTTGTTCGGATAAAACTCTAAATTCCTAGACCAAGGTCCCGCAAGTTTTATGTTATTTTTGCCAAGAAATTTGTAATTCCTTCCCTGAAAAATAGTAATCATCACTAAATGTAGTGAAATTGGACAGACGAAGCCCGTTTTAGTACCCTTCAGGGAGATTATGGCTGTGTTCCTTGGAAAAAACATTTAGTGCTACAATTACATTTGATAAGAAGCAACCCAAAACAAAGGGCAGTATCTTGATGCTTAAATTGTCTATCTATCGTAAGCCTACTAATTCAAATTCTTATATTCATTTGTACTCTTCTCACAGCCCTAAAGTTAAACGTTCTGTTTTTTCTTCTATGTTTCTACGGGCATTACGAGTTGTAAGCCCGGAGTATATGGATTTGGAATTTTCAAATATCTTTCAAATTGGCCATAAACTTTGTTACCCTTACCCGTTTCTTGAAAACTGTCTTTCTTCTGCTAAAAAGACATTTTATCAAACTGTCCCTACTCTCCCTTTTAATAGTAAAAACATTTTAGTTCAACCCTTTTCTCTTTGTTTTAGTGATCTTCCCCGTCTTTTGAATAACTTTAACATTTCTGTTGCTTTTAAATATGAGACGACCATTAAGAATTTATTAGTACGTAATAATTGTAATAGGTTGGGGAGGGGGAGTTTATTCAGTTGAGTGTTCTGATTTCCTAAGTAAATATTATGGAAAAACAGGTAAACAACTTTCTTTTCGCATAAATCAACCTAAATATAAAGTCTGAAGAGGGGAAGATAACAGTGCTTTCTTTGTTCACATGTCAGATAAGGACCATCTAATCAACTTGAACTCGGTAAAATTTATTTATCGATCCAATGAACCTATAAAAAGGAATACCATTGATTGTGCTTGTATAATCCAATGTGATAATTTTAACCTTACCCATGGATTATATAAAATAGATGCTATAATTAAAAGACTAATACTTAAAAAAATTAGTTCTGACTTTTGTTCTTAGTTTTTTATATACAATCTTTAGTTATGTGGCCCCAATTTTTTTTGTATTTACTTTTTTTTAATTTTCAATGCTATGTTATGTACATTGTATTTTCCCCACTCTTTCACTCCTCGTTTCTTATAATCTCCCTTGTTAAACTATCTCCATTTCTTTGAATCAGTTACCCTTTCCATCTTCTCAGTTTGACCTTACTACCTGCTTCTTGTAATTCTTAATGTGAATCTTTACCTTTTCCCTTCCGTCTTCCTCATTGGTGATTTCTTGTTTATGAGGCGGTCTTTCATACTTTTCATTTTCTTATATATACCTCTACTATAATATTGTAGTTATCGTTGATAAGGAACTTAACAAAGTTCGAAAGTACTTGAAAACACCATTTCATTTTTTCCTGCGGGACATTGCACTCATTTTCTACCCTTACGTGATACTTTGTGAGTTTTTCATATATATATATATATATATATATATATATGCAAAAAATCACACAGGAAAATGAAAGGCGGATTCCAAGTATTTTTGAGTTGTTTAGTTAATTATCAAGGAATAAATAAACTTTTACAAAGCTTGTATATATATATATATATATATATATATATATGTATAACTGAATCACGAAAATAAGGAACGTGAGGAATTTATGAATAACGTTACAGCCACGAGGAAAATGAAACAACGGAGAACTGCGAGGCCTTTCGACTAATGGTCCTTTACTGAGCAGACTGCTCAGTAAAGGACCATTAGTCGAAAGGCCTAACAGTTCTCCGTTGTTTCATTTTCCTCGTGGCTGTAACGTTATTCATATATATATATATATATATATATATATATATATATATATATGAGAGACATCAGAGTAATGCTTCGCCCATATACAACGAAAGGTCACAGAATAGAGAAATTTTTTCATAGACGGATTTGAATTCTAAAACCAAATAGATAAATTCTATTGCCGGAAATTCCAACTGTGAGCACAGAATGTAGACATTCAGCTCACTAAGATAAATACATACACACCAAATTGTGAATACATAAAAATACAGGAGAGAAACATAACTAAATTAATAAATCAAAAGGCTAAGATTTATAATGGATATTTTCGTTATAAATAAGCCTTTGAATAACAGCGTCCAGTTTAAAGAGGCCGGGGGATATATTAAAATTAAGCGAGGAATTAATAAAGGAGAATTCAACAATATTTCTTTGAACAAAGTCATCAGATTTGTAAATAAATTTAGCTGAATTTCAATTGATAGGGTGACTCTTTTCAGATAAATGGACAAAGAAATCACTACTTCTATCGTCCCTCCTAATATTGTATTTACGGGTTTGCCCAAAGTATTGCTTAGAACAAACTGAACGATCGACAGAATTATCCCCCTCTATACTATTGTTATTATTATAAATCAACATTTTATACATGGTAGACTGATATTTGAATGTAACAGAAATATTTAACTTATTCAAGAGGCAGAGAATCAAGGAAAAGGACTCAGAAAACGGTAAAACAAGGGAGTTCTTAAAATTATATTCGGGAGGGATTTTAGTTCTGTAAAAGGATAGTTTGGAAAAATATAGCATCCTGCAAGAAATTTTTGAGAACAGCAAGGATTGTTATCTATTTTTAAGATCTTGTAAATCTCAAAATACAAGAATTCTTGGCAGGTGACCTACAACCCCAGAAGAAACATTGAAACAAATGTAGACCCTTTGACTTTATCCTTATGACCTGACTAAATATGAATATAAGAACCAGCGTTGGTAGGCTTACGGTAGACGAAAATTTTAAATCTAGATGGAGTTCTGTGAATAAGTAGATTTAAGAACGGTTTCCTCTTTTAAATTTACCCTTGAACTCAAACAAAATGGTGTCCTCGCGTTTTTAGATCTACGATGAATTATGGGTCACACGTTTTTGCTACCTAGATGATATCTTTGGAGGAATGAATAGAGGCAATTTAAAACACTATGAAAAACAGATCACGTCATTTGAACTTCGGGAAACAATCGCGGTCTTTTGAGGGAAATTAGAACTATGGATCAGACGTGTTGGAAGGGGAATTTTGGTATAATTTCCTACATTGGATGCCTTCCTTGATAAGCTAAATTCTGAAGATATTCTCAACCACATGAAAAAATACTTTAGAGACCACCGGACGGGTTCTTGGAAAGCTTGCAGAATTACTTTCCAGATTTAAATAGTACCACAGTGAATGGGTAAGAAATCCTTTTAATATGATTAATGAAACCATTCCTGATGAGGACTTTCCAGGAAAAAAAGAATTTATGAAAATCAGCACAAATAATGCATAGAAACTAATTTTTGAGGCCAAGGCTGGTCTAGACACCTTCAGGATCTTTCGTTTGTAGGATATACCAACACTAGGCTCTTGAACAGCACAAATTCTCATAGGATTTTCTACCACGTATGTCAGCGAGCAAAGCTTTCTCTACTGTCCTTGGAATGAAGACCAAGAAACGTAACAGACTAAACTTGTCATCTGACCCCTGGGTAGCCCTTTTGGGGCCAAGTCTAGAATACAAAAATTTGCACAGGCAATGTAATCTCAATCCTCACGCAGAAAAACCAGAGCAAGCATAAAGTGATCACTGATTTATATTTTTATTATTGTTGTATTGAATATTCTGAATTTAGCATGGCTGATTTTTATATAAATAAACATTGCAAGGTTTGCATTTGTGCTAGATCCTTGAATATATACAGCCAGTAGCGAGCTATATGAGCCGTGAGTGCAAAAAAAAGAAAACATACGATATTACTCGGTATATGTTCAATGGAGTAATTAATAATTACGATATTGCATTTTGGGGTAATCCCTTTGAAAAGGTTGGGAACCAGTGTTTAAAAGCAACAGCACCAAAGCACAATTTTGGATTCATCGAGGTAATGCACTGTTTTCTCTTATTATTTTATATATGCTTACTTTTTAATAGACCAGCAGTAATTTAAATATTAGAATAATTATTAATATCAAGTAAATTTTAAAATCGACTGAAAAAAAATAAATATATATATTGGTATAATAACTATTTTGCCATTATTGTATAAGTCTAACCCCATTAACAAGGTATAATAAGCAAGAATTAAAGTTTAGGTCTTTCTAGTAACTATCCTTTACTGAGAAACATCCAGCTTTAAAAAAAAAGACCCGTATGCGTTGCTTTGATCACCAATCTATATTTGCATTATTGAAATCTTACCTTTTCTGATTAATTTTTGAGATCGTAATTTTTTTCAGGTTCTTAAGCAAAGAGGTATTGCCTCTTATTTAATAATAGTCGCAACTCGTTTCCCTTGATTTGGTCTGTCACCAAGCCTCTGCTCCCAAAGCTTCTACGGGTCTTGGAGTATTGCGTTTGGACTTTTTTGAGCACAGTTCGTGTCACGCTGGAACCGTGCCCGTTTTTTCCGGCTGGTTCCAATTCCCAAGAAGGGTGGGCTTACACGCTGTATCCCCTCTGCTTGAAGTCAGCGGGGCTCTGCCAGGCGCTGCGTCTGTCTTCACGGTCGAGCTGGTTGCAATACACCGCTTGGTACGGGAGATAACGAGATGTGGCCGGTTCGGAGACCGGATTGTGATTTATAGCGACCCACAAAGCGCCCTAAGTGCTCTTAAGGAATTGGAATCTCCGCATCTCCTGGCTTGCGATATCTTTGACGCCACGGTTTTTGAGAGCCGGGCGAAATGCGAGATTATCTTCCACTGGGTTCCTGGACATGTAGGAATTGCGGGGAATGAGCGCGCCGATGAGGGCGCCAAAGAGTCCGTGAAGACTAGGCGACCAGACCAGCGTTTCACTCTTTCTCATACCGATTGTATGACGGGAATAGGGGAGGCGGCTTGGCAAAAAAGATGGAAGACGGACGATGGAACTTAAAGTTACGTGCTATCGCGCTGCGACTGTTCCCATGAACCTACTTTCCAATGCTGAGACGGCTTCAGGTTACTTCCAGTCGTGTTCGAATTGGGCACACTCGCGGGACGCACATCCATTTGATAAAGCGATCGCCTGCGCCTTATTGTAGAGAGTTCGTTGTCCCGCAGACTGTTCCTCCCACCTTGCCCAATTAGACAGTCGCCAGAGATATTTGTAGTTTTCTCCTCATTTAAAAAAATCCAAATTTTAACCCGCTGTCTTAATAATACAAACCAGGGATCTAAACCAATAAAAATGCTATATATATTAGCAACACCTGTAATTGGCATCATCATTTTGAGAATTTTGGATTCACAGGTGGTAAAAATGGTTCGTTACCAATTGATAAATAATGATACGAGATAGAAATTGAATTAAAAATATTTCAAGCCCGATGGGTATTAAACTGAAAGGTTTCGATAGTTTAAATATGTGACATAAAATTATTGCAATTATGAGAAGTTTGGAGTTCTTTTAATTAAAAATGAAAGTCTTGAATGGAGAACTAAACGACGGCCGAATTGAAAATAATGCCACTTAAAGCTTTCCTTTCATAACATCTTCAAAGACTGAAGTTGTTTTTTTTTTTAAATTAAAGCGCAATAACAATGAGGCCTCAACACGCAGGAAAGTAAGTGTTAAAGATAGAGCAAGTGTAAATGTGTGGAAATTATATTGCTATAGATCCTGCTGCAAGCAATGAGGCCGGGAGAGCAAAACGAGTCTATTGAGTTCAATAAAAAGAGTAGAATAAATTTCTTCCTCTCACGTCCGTGGTTTTTATTTTTAGAATAAATGAAAGCACTCGGAATCTCATTTCATTTTTAGTCTACTTTACTTCTGCATTATTTCCCTTATCGAGTACTAGGAGTGAGTATGGCTTATTGAGGGTTAACGAGACATTCGAACGACAGTGTATAAGTTATTTTCCGGATGTGATCCTGTATGTTTATATACTTGGGTCCTGTTTTTATGTAGGTAAACATGTCCGGTTTGATGCGATGTTCGCTTCTAGTTTGTACAATTTGGTTCTAGTTTGTAAACCAAGAGGCTTCGCTTTACCGACATCTTTTGGACCTATTGAGCTTTGTTGAAATTTGGGTGAAGCAAAGTTAACAGCCCCCAGGCAACTACACTTTGAATCAGCTGAGAATTCCTCCTTGCTTGATGGTATGGGATGTGCGGAAAAGAAGAAGAACAGTAATGGAGAAGTGAATGAGAAGTAATCCGATCACTCAAAGATTAACTCTGATTATGTGAAGATAAATTGTTTCATAAAAATGAATAAAAATAACTCTCTTATTTTTTGATAGGGCCCAGAAAAATCACCCTACATCTATTAGGTCGGTGCTCACCGATCATCGTTTATATTCCTCTGTGACTTTCACACTTGCCTGGTAGGTCGCATTGCTTACAAAGGACCTCATTCAACACGGACCCCTATTTGATGGTCGCTCTATTACTCTCTGACGAGTTTTGTAATCCAGATTCGTGCTATCTGTTTAACGCGTAATGAATCTTTCATAGCTTTTCTACATCTAAGTTTGTAACCTTGAAACTTGTTGGGGACGAGATGAGGCGTTCGTTTTTCTCTCTTCATCTAGCGTTGTGTTTACGAGAGACTTACCCTTCCTCGTTGCTCTTATGATGAATATCTTTGGCTACACATGTTTCTCCATCGTTACTCATTTATACCCCTCATCTTCAGCAAGGAATTCATCCTAACTTAAGCAGTAGATACGAAGATAGGAACAGATGACTCCCTATCTTAGTCCGTCTGTCCTGAACCGAAACGTAAGTGTACCACGTCCTCCTTCATTGTCGGTTTTTTTTTATACGGACAAAACTTTGAAAAAAACATATTCTCCTATCCTCCCTTCATGGCATCTAGCCACCCTTCCTACTCCGGCCACTTGGGGGGCAAGAACAGGGAGGAGGGTTTATTCACGGTCACCTTCCTTCCTATACCTGCTCTGAGAGTGTGGGGCCAGCAGCCATATGCATTATTTCTTCCACAAAAAGATAGTTTATGATTCCTTGAAGAATCTTTGTTAAGCGAAATGTCTGAAAAATGTCCGTCTGGCCAAGACCCAGAGGATGTTTCCTACCAATCTACATTTCATACTACGTTTGGCATCAATTTGCACATTGTCAAATAACAACTTGTAGGACAACATTTTTTTTATTAAGGACGCAGTTGCTGCTGCTGCTACCGTAATGGTGTTTATAGATTTCTAATCATTTGCTCAAATACGTCAACATGCCTCAGAAATTTAAGAATTGGCCCAAACATATATTGTTATACTTGTGATAAATTGCCCATTAAATATCGATCAGGAAGTGAAGTTAAGAAAATATCCGGGCTTTATATCGGTGCCACACAAGTGAGAAAGATAAACCATGAGCGGCAAAGAGAACAATTTCAACAAGATCTTCAAATTCAGAAAAATCGGTACCGAGAAATTGGGAATGAAAGCAGTTTGGTCGACCATTAGTGGATGATGTATTGTGACATTTCAGATCAAATATAGAGAACATTCAATATATAATATCTGTAAAAGTATCTACAATTTTTTATTTGATTTAAATTAGAGTTCAAAATTGCTAAAATTCAAGATTTGCATCCAAAGTTATCGAATACATCAATAGACTTTGATATAATTAAAAAATAATAAACTTTAATAAAACTTTTGTGTTAGAACAAATGAAGCCAAATTCGTGATCGGTCTAAAAGATGCATTTATACGAATACACTTTTTTATGTGTGATGAAAGAAATGATTCACTTTGTCGGCAGGTATAATAAATCTCCATGGGTCGAATGACCATATTTCCCCCCCAGCCTACCCATAGCGTTATATATTTAGTACAGGAAATTCTTATTATTCATGTTGTAGCAGAGTTGTCAAACAACCTGCTACGGGTTAGCCTAAAAAAACGGAACGTTCATTTTTACTCCCCGCATAGTCCCTAAGTCAAACGTTCCGTTTTCCCCTCTATGTTTTTACGGGCTTTAAGAGTTGTTAGTCCTGAATATATGGATTCTGAATTCTCCAAAAACTTTTAAGTTTGACATAAACTATGTTATCCTTATCCCTTTCTTCTAAACTGTCTTTCTTTTGCAATGAAGACGTTCTATAAAACATTTTGTTTTACCCTTCTCTGTTTGTTTCATTGACCTTCCCCGTCTTTTAAAAAACTTAAACATTTCAGTCAACTATAAAAACCATTCTTGTTCACAGTAATTATAATAATATTGGGGGAGGCTATTCGGTCGAATGTTCTGTTTGTCCAAGTAAATATTTTGTACAGACAGGAAAGCAATTATCTGTCCGTATTTATCAGCATAAATACAATGTTAGGAGAGCTGTAAATAATAGTGCGGTTTTTTTGCATATGTCCAAAAATAACCAGTTAATTAATTTGAATTCAGCCAAATTTATTTTTCGCTCAATTTACTCAATAAAAAGAAACTTTGTTGAATGTTCATGTATAAGCCAAATTAATAACGTTAACATTTCCCCGTTTGCCTTTTTAAAGTTGATGTTGTTATAAAAAAACTCATTCTTAAAGAAATTCGCTTTGACATTTACTCCTAATTTTTAATTTTTTGGCAATTTTCATTTTTATGGGAACCCGATGTGCTAATTTAATTATTGTATTGATTTCGTATTAACATTATTTTATTTCTCTTCCTTTCTCTTTGTTTCTCTCCCCTTCATTTCAATTTACTTCTCGTGTCTCTCCTAATTTCCCTCTTTAGACTATTGCTTTATCCATTAATCGTTGTAACCCTTTTGGCTCTGTTCTTGAATCTTTCTTGCCTCTTGGTTTGACCTTGCTACCTGTTATAGCTAAATCCTAATGTAAATGTATCCATCCCTCTCTTACTTCTACATTGGCGATTTCTTGTCTTAGACGGGGTCCTTTATCTTTTACTAGCTTATATATACCCTTATTATATTATTTTCTCGTGTAGTTATCCTTGAGAATGAGCTGAATAAAGTTCGAAAGTACTTTGAAGGACTTTTTATTTTGCCTGCAGGACATTGCATTCATTGCGAACCTCACGTGCTACTTTGTGAGTTATTTATGTCATATATATATATATATATATATATATATATATATATATATATATATATATATATATATATATATAATGTGTTTGATTTATTTGAATACTGGATTTTTTCTAAGATTTCGAAAAAGACTAAGTGAAAAGTACTTGTATTTATACTTATGATTTCATTTTGTTTTTTTAAATATGGTACAAAGGAGAAAAGAGAACTATAAATTTCTAAATCTCATGAATTTGAAAAGAGCCAACTGACCAGTCAACCAATTGTTTCTTCTGCATAGTGAACCCTTCCAAACTTCGAGCAGGCAAAAATGCGCCTGTTTTCATGTATCCAGATTGTCGTAGAAGAGGCTCCTGACGATATACTATATATCTATTCTTTTCGAGGATTATTCTATATTCGAGTGCGGGGATTAATCAGATGGCTGAGTATTATTCTACGTTAATAAATAGGCCCGGAGAGGTCTTATTTATCTTCAATATACTTAAGAAGTAGAACGGAGCCCTTGGATAAATAATATTGCCAGGATTAACAAACTAGAATTTTATTAACTAAACTAACAAAAATAAGACATGGAAAATAGTTACATGAACGGGGATTAAAATGAGGGATGCACATGAAATTTAAAGGTCATATAACAAATTTGACTAAGCGGTGGATTAAGATTTGGAGGGATTTAAATGACAAAACAAACAAGAATAAAAAAGGGTCGACTAAATATGTATTAAAGCACTGAGTTACGTTGGCAACAAAGTTAAATAATTAAATGCAATTAGTAACTTATACATTTATCAGGTCGGCGTGCAGATGAAAGCAATTTGAAGGAATTGCTTTTGTCCGACTGGCGATTTCCTCTCCAGGAGGAGGGGTTTTTAGGGGGGTTGTCCTTAACGATGGAGGAAGGACAGACTTCGAGGAGTGGGAGCATAGTAGCGCTCGGAAGTACGAGTGATCCTTGAGACAGGATACCGAAGATGTTCTGGATGAACAATTGAGGTTATTGGCGTAACCAAGCGTTCTCTTGAAGAACCTTAAAAGGGTGAATTAAATTACCACTGACGTGATATCAGGGGAGCGAGAACCGTTTCAGGTCGAACGGGCTCGAATAATAATGACTGTTCTAAAGATATTCTCTTCTGAACAATTGAACAACAGGGCAGGGGGGCTGTTCACTTGGCGTCTTGAGGGGCACGAACCTTGGCACTCAAGGATATTGTCCTCTTCTGGACAATAAGGGAATTCTCGAGGTAGAGAGTTGCTAGATGCACAAGGGAGACCAGATCGGCGCGATGCCTGACGAAGAAAATCAGGATCTGATTTAAATGCGAAATTCTATCGAATAAATAGCCTGAGCCAGCTCCTCGCGGTATGGGGTAATGGGGGACTTCCATGGAATGTCTCGTTAGCGATTCGAACACTCTTATTTTCCCATAAGCCTAACTAAATATGGCGAGATCGACGCCTGCAGGCAAATGGGGGATTGAACCTACTTGATTAAAATTTGGACGGGGGAAGATAAGACTCGGGAAATATTTGAGGCGATGAGAACGCCATGCTCCTTTCTTCTCGCGTGATACACGTAAGAAGCATGAGTAAAAATATGTGATAGGAGTGAGGCGCGGCAGCCTCAGGCAATTCTATAACACAGACCTTCAGTCATCTATTCCAAGAAGAGAGCAGCAGTTCTTAGAAATGAAAAACAGTTCAGATACCTATGAAGTTGTTGATCCAGATTACAGAGGTGCAACTGACAAGAGAGAAATATTGGTATCACAAAGTCCAATGCCGAGCTTGTAACTTCGAAACTCAAGCAGTGGGATTTGTTAGATAACAGTATGCAAATACTAGGTAAAAGAAAGCGAACGACTGTTTTTCCAGTATTTGTAGACGTCAAGATGAACTTTGCTTTTGTCATAATGTGACTGGTCTGTTTGAGTCAATGGGAATCGCCTTCAACAGCAACGAGTGGCACCTCTTCATTGACAGCTCGTTCAGTAGCCTTGAAGCAGTGCTGCTGCATAACCGTCAAATTTATCCATCTCTTCTCATTGCTCACTCGGTCCAGTTCAAAGAGAAATACAGCAACGTCAGGATTTTGCTAGATGCATTGGAATGTGAAGGATACGGTTAGGAGGTTATCAGTGAATTCAAAATTGGGGCCTTCTTGATTGGTCTCCAAGGCAGTTTTACCAAGTTTCCTTGTTATATTTGCCATTGGAAAGGCAGGGATACCCTGGAACACTACCATCAACAGAAGTGCCTACTACGGACCGAGTCTAGTGTGAAGAGAAAGAACGTCAAATGGGTGCCTTTGTAGGACCCCCCAGAAGTACTGTTTCTCCGCTACACTTAAAATGGGGCCCTTATGAAACAATTTGTCACAGCTCTAGATAAGGAGTCTGCAGCTACCAAATACTTCCAAGATTTCTTACCTAAGATATTTCCACCAAAGGTGGAAGCCATGGTCTTCGTGGTCCATAGATAAAAAAAATAATGGAGTGCAAGGACTTTGCCGAGTAGCTCACTGAGACGGAAAAGCAGAGTGGGACAGGATTACGACATTGGTTCGGGGCTTCCAAGGAAATCGCAACGAAAACTATGTAAAGCTTGTTCAGAACTTGGTGAGAAAATATAGTTCATCTTGATAAATTTAGGAAAAACATGGGAGCGTACTCCAGGGAGCATGGCGAGAGGTTTCACCAGGATCTACTGAAATTTGAACGCCGTTATCAAGGATCATATAATGAAAATCTGATTCGTGAAAGTAATTTACAGTATAAGCGTAAATCACTGAAAATTACTCATTTCTAATATTTTAATTGTTTCACTTCTGTAATTCAAGTCGTTTTGTTTCTACTTTATACAAATAAAAGTTCAAACTCGCCTCTTTTTTCCAGAGGGAATAGGTTAATTTCAAATAAATATCATAAAAGCAATGTTTAAAATAATAAGTGTTTTTTCATGTATTCTAGACACAAGCAAATAGAAAATAACACTTGCTAACCTTAAACAAAATTCATGTTACACAGTGTTATTAAATAAATTTATTTAATTGTTTGGTAAAATCAGTATAGGGCTTAAGAAAAATATCAGAGGTTTTAAAGAAATTCATTTTATGCCAAAATAAAGATCATACAAGAAAATAAAAAGTTTGGCGACGAGATATCCGTCCACGAAATGCCCGATCACGCTAATAATAGGCCCTCCTAAGAGATTCAAATAAGTTTTATCTCAAGCAATTGAGTTAGATCTTTGTTTTTTATTTCTATTCTAGCTACTATCATAGTTATAAAAACAGTATTTTTGTTTTTCCGTTCCTTCGTAAAATGCAAAATGTCTCCCGCAATATTTTGTTAAAACCTTAATGGATGAATCCTCTTAAAACCGAGAAGTAAACTTTATCAGTAAAATTTAATACATAATGTTGGGAACTAGATACAGTTTTCAGAGAGAATGGCCTCTGAACCAACAGGAAAGAGAAGACTGGTGGCCAACTTCAATATAAAGTCATTTTCAACCTTCTTGAAGAGAGTTAATTAAGATAGCATCATTCTAGCAAGTACTTCAGACTTCCAATCACGCCACGATCACTCGATCCCTCTCCTTGAATTTAGGAGCAGGACAGATCGGGCACGGACATCAGGGGATCTTTGGCCTCAAAAACGTACACCCAGACTCTACCTCTGGCAATTCTCTTTATTTTTCTAAGCTTTTAATGTATTTGGAAAATTTTCCTCGCAACAGAAGAATGGGGTGGGCAAGGCAAGCCAACCCAACTCATTGCCTGTTCCAAGCCCGGATAAATAGGGAGGGTTGGAGTCGGGAACAGCATCCGTCCGTAAGGCTTCCGCCAAAAGAATGGATGAGACTTTTACCGAATGAAACGACTAATTTAGAACGACGATCCCGGCTAAGGACAAACCGAAGAGAAGAAGAAAAAAAATGGTATTAATTATTGTTACTTATAATAATAATAATAATAATAAGTCTTTTGTAATGCGCTCTTCAAGGCCTGAGGCCTTCCCTGAGCGCACGTTGTGCTGAGGTGAGAATGGGAATTCAATGGAAATTCAAGAGGGGAAGAAGTCAATACTGAAAAGATGCGTTTTTAGGAGACGCTTAAATGTGGTTAGAGAGGGAGAAGACCTGATTTCAGCAGGAAGAGCATTCCACAACTTAGGGGTGCAGATTGAGAAGGAGCAGTCCCTCATTGAGCAGACGGATGAACGAGGAATATTCAAAAAAGGTGCATGTAATGACCGAAGGGCCCGAGGGACATAGCATGGCGAGAAGGCAGAAGAGAGGTAAGACGGGGCCTTGTTGTTTAGGGCCTTAAATGTGAAGAGAAGTATCTTGAAGTGAGTACGGGATCTGACAGGCAGCCAGTGCAGTTCATGCAGCAAGGGTTTCGAGGGAGAGAAGCGAGGGTGACGGAGGAGAAGCTGGGTGGCATAGTTCTCTACAAGTTGAAGGGGGTGAAAAGAGGAGGATGCCAGAGTCATAAGTAGTTAGTTACAGTAGTCAAGGCGTGAGGTGATGAAGGCATGAACAGCAGTCTCAAGACTTGCTTCAATTATTAGCATTCGGGCAGCTACATTAAATTCTAAAGGGAGGCTAAATGAACGTTTCTAGGCATAAGCGAATAAGTTTTACAATGTTCAAAATTCCTTTCTGATGAGTTCGGACAATTGGAAAAATAATTCGGTTAGGTATGGAAAAGTTTCTGATAAGAATTTAAGCGCATAAACGCATATTAATTTAGGTGGGAATAATGCGACCAAAATACCTTCATTAGGGATATTTGCGGTCTAAATCGTAATTAAAATTTAATAATAAAACGTGTTGAGAGAGAGAGGAGAGAGATTTGTTAAAGTATATAAGCCTCGCAAGAGAATGTTGTAGGCACTTATTATTATCATTTAGTAGATTTTAGGAGTTTCAGAACACATTTTTACAAATTCACACTCAATTTCCAAGGATGCCATGTTTTATGCACGAAATCTTACTTAACCACTTTTCTAAGCTTTGGAAAACTACAGCCGGACTTGAATGGCAGCAACAAGGGATGAGACAAGACCCAAGAGTAAGGTCCTTTAGCAACAGAAGTTTTTTTTTCTTGCAAGCATCTACTTTAAAAAGACCCGAAATTTTAGCCTTGATCCCAAACTATGCTTGCATTTTGTGTGGTCTTACCTTTTTCTAAGGTCGCAAGTTTCGCCAGGTTCTTAGGTGAATAAAAGGGGTGGAGGTGGAGATTGGAGGTAGTTTTATTTAATCGAACTGGCAACTTTTTCCTTCTTAGTTAGGTCTTTGTGGCTTAGTTGACGAAGTATCCAATGGTATTCTTCTTTATGGCCCAACCAAATTTCGGGTCGGGAACATCTTTCATTGGTATGAAAAATATGTTCAATTCCAATTAGGTTGGTTTATTTGCTAAAAGCACCGACGACTACTACCGGTATTTTAAGGATTTTGAATGGCTGTGTGGTACAAATGGTTTGTTACCATCTGACAAAATATGATGACACTGATAAAAGATAGGAAGTTTTTTAGGGATTTATTCCTACAGGACTTATAGCACCAGGAATGGTTTTGGTAATTAAGAGGTCTTATCAAATATTATTATAATTGTGAAAGGTTTTAGGTCTTTTGGTGAAAAGGAGACGACGGCAAATTTGTAAATCGGAATAAATAGCGCTTATTCCAACTTCAATGCGTAGGGTGGAGGGAAATGGGAAAGAAGTTAGAAAAGAGGAAGATTCTTCATCACTTTTTCATCCCCTGAAGGCATTGTAATAAACAAGAGTACTTGTATTCTCTTTCCTTTTAAATTCTCTTTAATTTCTTCCTTATTCCAATTTTGATTAGTAGGTTAAGTAGGTCTTGACGAGTACTGGTAATTTTGTACGTAGATATAAATGGTCTGGTCTACGGCTTGGCTGAGTGGAAACCTCCCTTGTGTTGACCTCGGAGTTAACGCACATCTAGTGTGGAAGGTCGCCGATTGAGGTCGCAGGTTTGGTCCATTTAGCTTGAGGAGGGGCACGTAAACCCAACCCCACTGCCCCAGGACAAACGACCTCTTTTAAATCTCCCACTATCTTTTCCTAGCCTGCATAGACCCAACAAAAGGGTGAAAGAAAGCGTTAAACCTTCTGAATAAACCCACTTTTATCCCGATGAAAAATGTAAACAAAGAATTGCGTCTGAAATTCAAGAGATCTGATTTCCTTAAGCGTCATTTATGCTTCCAGTTTTGACTTCTTCAAAATAAAAGGTTAGAAACAAAGTTCCCGAATAAGCTTTGTAGAAGTTTATTTATTTTTAGATTTATTGAAAAGTCAACTTATTCATTGCTTTATACTGCGGGTACGACTAGTTAATGTGTAGTATTCCTAGTTGTAGCAGGATGACCCTTTTTATCACCCCACACCTGACACCACTTTTTGTAGGAGCATGCCCCCTTTTGATCACTTCACACCTGCCCCCTTTTTTGCCGTGGTATTCTTTGTGGTCGTAAAATACCTCTTTGAAAAAGTAGGCTTTGACTTAAGAGTGCTAATATTGTTGTTTTAAAGAAGAGCCGTTTCAAACACGTAAGGATATAGAGAGACGCCCAGGAATTCCCAAAATAAACTTATATTTTAAATTGAAAAAGTTACTACACAAAAACAAAACATGAACCACAGAAATGCTCCCAATATTAAAATACACAATAAATACTTCAATTTACTTGACCATCTAAAATTGGCTAAATTCGATACGCACTTCAATATACATAAAATAGGATAATTGTCCCTACTGGAGTTTAAATACCTCAGGAATGTTATTGTCTCCAAGACGCGTGCCGATCGGCCAGATAGAGGTGGTCGAGATCACGAGGTACTTTGGCGAGTGTAGCAGATGGGGGTCCACACGGTATTCAATGAGGGCGGAGTCTTCAAGGACGAGAACAATTACGGTGCTTCAAGCAGCACCAATGTAGACGTGGTCTCTCTGGCGAGAGTAAGTAGAACTTGGTTCATAAACCAAATAAACTTAGAGTTTGGTGTGACCACCGGGTAACGGGATCGAGGGGAGTTTTTCTTTTTCATAAAGTAATTCCTCATGGGCAAGGACTGTATTCGGGGAGGGGTCTTCTTCAAGGGCGCGGATCAGGAGGGGGGGGTTTCTCTGACGAAAATAAGTTGAACTTGAATAAGTTAACTTAAAGGTCGGTTCGGTAACCAGGAACTAGCTCGAGGATGAGCTTCTTCTTTCTTTCTCAAGGGCGAGGATAACGGAGGTAAGGTTTCTCTGACAAGAATAAGTTGTACTTGGTTTCTCAACCAAGTTAACTTATGAGTTTGGAGTGGCCACTGGGTAACGTGCTCAAGGGGGAGCCTTTTCCCTCTTCTTTTCTTAATTCTTCAAGGACGAGAAATATCCTAGGGCTTTAGGATGCAGCAGGATATGAGGAGTCTCTCTGTCGAGATTAAGTTGAATTTGACCAAGTAAGCTTAACGTTCGGTTTGATAACTAGGGACTAACTCAAGGATGAGCTGCTTCTTAGCCCCTTAGGTAGCCCTGCCTCTCTTGCAGGGAACTTCGTAGTCTGGTGACTTAAGTAATCTACCTGTCCAGTCTCGGTAGCCCGGTCTTAATCCAAGGACTTCGTAGCCTGGACACTGACGTATTCTACCTCGTTTTGTCTAAGTGTTTCTTATTTATTACTCGTCACCCCACTGGCGGAGGGTTCTTATTCCAACGGTTTTTCTCAACAAGTATTACCTCGGCTCCCGTTAGCCTTCAAGCTTGAGAGAAACGCGTCTCCAATTTCTTATTTGAAGTGAATTTGAATATACTCTCGTAGGAGAGATCTTTCAGTTTACAACCTTTCGGCTTTTCATACAGGCGAGTGGTAAGTGTCTGTGGTTAAGAGCCTGACCCGCGTTGCGTTACCCGGATGTTCTTGCGGTTACCATCTCGAGGCTCCACTGAGAGAGAACGGGAGGTTAACGATTTTCCTACACTAG
This sequence comes from Ceratothoa steindachneri, assembly GCA_963969495.1. Taxonomy (NCBI): domain Eukaryota; kingdom Metazoa; phylum Arthropoda; class Malacostraca; order Isopoda; family Cymothoidae; genus Ceratothoa; species Ceratothoa steindachneri. Next base: position 243,170,104 of record OZ018317.1, on the reverse strand, counting down.
TCTTTCCTTGGCCTCACTTGAAAATGCCCAGTGCCCAGGAGCCTCGGAAGACTACGTCACTCTTCACTTTCAAGCGAGGCCTAGGAAAGCATAGGCAACTCTACAGTAATTAATATGGCACCGTGAATGAAATGATATCTAACAATTCAATATGCCAAGAAATGTTACACCGCAACATTTCGAAAGAAACCTGAGGAATTCTTCTTCAGATGTGGTGTTGTGTAGTGATACTTTTTACTCCTCTTCCTTAATATTGACGTCATAAATACATTTTTTTTTCTTAAACACAAAACAACCTAAAATGACGCCCAACTACCACACTTCAATTTTCAAGATGTGAAAAGTCCGATTAAATGTGATGCTAGATACCACCGAAATCCAGTCTATTTTCCAATTAGAAACCGTCCATTGAGAAAATCCACTTCGCAAAACTTCCTCTATTATGAATGAAAATATATTTGAATATAATGTAAATATATTCAATTTTTTCAATTTGATAAAGTTAAAGAGACAGAGAATACATGAACGAGACAATTATAGAGAGAACATTAGAGCGGAAGTGTGAGAGCATGAGCGAATGTGTGACTGCGGTGGGAGATACTAAAGTGAATTAAATATTCTGATTTTATTTGAAGTTGGACGAAGAAATCTTTCTAATTTCCATTTAATGAGAAACATAAATTCGTGCAAATCAAAATGTCTGCACCGAACGGCAAGAGTCGAGGCGAGAAGAATAATAATAATATAGAGAAAAAGTATGAAACTGCATGGGTGCCATTCCCTCGTGACTAATTATCTCATAAGTAAGCCCAATCTTCGCATCATGGGATATGTAGGCAGATTGTAAACCACACCTACACACCTCCACATACTCACACACACGAACAAACAGCCCTGGGCCTCTTCAGTAATAAACTTACTTACATTCACAATTGAGAAGCGGTAATTAATTATAAGATGCGACCAAGAGTAATTCAACCATATCAACCACATAGCGGGTTGTATGGTTGAAATAATTCGGTCCCACCGCCCTTGAGATTCGCTGTCAAGGAGCAAAACGCCGGAAAACGATGCCTTGATCTGGATCCCTGGAATGGAGCTTGTTGTGGCAGATTCCAAAGAAACGTTGAACGTCTCCTCCACTTGAATTATATTTTACCATTACTTGAGGTGTGTGGCAGAAAAGATGGGATGAAATGATGGGATTTAGTTTGCTGTTCTTAATAAAAGGAAACCAACGATGGCATGGAGAAAGGTTATGAACAGAGATTCGAAGTTCTGATAAGCCAATCATAACGTGGTTAGGTTGAGTGAAGTGAAAATATGTTGAAGTGAGATAGTCCACGGGCAGAAATATAATTATTTGTCTTTCATTGAGAGATGGAAGCTCGAAAAAGAAAGAGGTAATTTGGAAAAGTTGGCTGGAATGAAGTAAGGTTAGGTTAAGTAGCAAAGTGTTAAACGGTGATTTCCTCAGAATGATACTGAAATTCGGGACGAGGATTATATTGAAAGCTTGGATAAATGGGACATAATGAAAGGGTATGGGATAATATAGATGATGTTAGATTGATTGCGACGGGGAGTATTTACATACTTATAAGGTTCCAATATGTATTGGATAAACGTTCAATAATAATATCAAAATGCGTATATTGTTTTGATTTTGGGGACTCCTTAGTATTTCTAATTAGGAACAAGCATTACAGGAAGATGGAAAGAGTCTCCTCATTGCTCTTAACATTCGCAATCTTAAATGATTTTTGTAATTCACACATATTCATTTTATCTTCTACACCCCTGTCTTTATTAGCATTAGTTGCCCAATCTACTCTTTCTTATTTGTGGCACAAAACTCTACAAACAAATAAGAAGAATTCAGATTTTAACACAGGTTAGAGTTTTCGGATAATTTCGTTCTTATTTAAAAGCGGCAAAACTAAAGAAAAATGAAGAAGCAAAAAAGCTGTGATCAAGACGTAAAATGTAGAAAGCGGCCGAAAGAGAATTTTTGGTATGTGTTAAGGTAGCGGAGTGGAGATGCAAAGCTCTACTGTTTATAAAGGAAAAAATGCAACCTTTTGAAAGTGTGGGTGTTGAGATTTGCTTCCCGCGACGTCTGAGACCGATTTGCTCCGAAATTCTTCGTCCCGGATGAAGGAGGAGAAGGTAAGAGGCGGCTGTTGCCTTGACCCAGCCGTACCCCGACTCTCCTCCTTTGAGTGGAGCTTTAATAAAGCGTCGGGCACTCTCTCTCATGAGGGCTTTAGTGGCTTCTGCCGGTGAGGGTAAATGTGAAGAAGCAACTGTTTAGAAGACGATGAATTTGAGCGAAAGGGAGGCCGAAAAACTCCTCCATACAAAAGTAATACAATGCCGTGGATTGGGGAGGTGGCAAGTTCTGGTCAAATATAATGTAACGTGATTGGAAGACGATAAAGAGACCGAGGGCGGAGAAAAATCCTCGAAGCGACTTACATGGCACAAGATGAGTGACTTAAATTTCATAGGTACACAGCGATGAATGACACACATGGCATAGGTGAACAGCGTCGGATGACTCACATATTATAGGTGCACAGCGATGGGCTTTGACTGTAGGGGAAAAGGGGCGCCGGAGGGATGGTGGAAGACCAGGCAACGTATGTATCTATATGTTGTTCGTGCTTCTGGTACCCATGGGTTCGAAGAAATATTTATCCCCACTTCTTCTGGCCCCAACCTTTAAATAAACGTCTGCTTGTTTACCTTCTTCCAGTATCGCCATCCTCGCTTGTATTTTGGATCTAAACCAATGGTTGTTGCCATTCCTGTATGGTAGAACTTCTCTTTACTGGTTTTTAATATTCGCCGCCTCTTTTTTTCCCTGTCTGTCCTATCCCCTCGTGTCTCTGTCTCCGATGTCTATTCTAATTGCAGTTATTTTCCCATCGTATTTCCGTGTTTGCTTCAATTTCTGTTCTCTTTTTTTCTATGTCATTATTTCTAATTTCGTGGCTATTTTATTCTCTCAGATCACCGTGAATTCACTTCGCTCCCCTCAGTTCATTCGAGGAGCACCACTTTTCTGGCTTGTACTCCTCCAGAAAGTCCTTATGCTTACTTTTGAGTGCCTTAAACTCTTATTATCCACCCCTTCTGCACCCATTGTTCATTTCTCTTTTTCTTTCTTCCATGTTTGTCACTTATCCTTTTACTTTGCCAACTCTATTTATTCCCATCTTCCTCCCTTTACTTTATTCGTCCCTTGTTCTTTATTGTTAGATAATTTTTATGTTTATTTCCATTACCCCATTATTCATTTCTACTTTTCCCATTTTTTTCAATCTTTTCCCTTTTCTTGTTCACCGGTTTTCTTCATTACTCTCGTTCTTCATTCTCTTTTTTTATCTTCCCTCTTCCTATTCTTGTAATTATTTTTGTTCTCTTCACGTCTCCTCTCTGGATTACACCTGTTTTTTTCTCATTCTCATTCAAATCCTTGTACCCAAAACCGAGTACTCGTCCTCGATACAAGACAGTACAAAGTTGCTCAGGAACTCGAAATAGGAACTTACCCCCCAACAAGCTTCATTGTGCCATCTAAAGTGCAATCACACTACATGGAATAATAAGAGTACTGCAAAAATTTTAAGTAGAATAGAAAGAAGATAAACAAAAATAGTAAGAATTACTCCTCAGTTTACTCAACCTGATTCAATTAAAAAAAAGAAGAAAAAAAAGTCTGAATTACTTTTGAGTTTCATTTTAAATTTCACCAATAACCCCCCCCTCCTCCTCCCTCCTCCCCCAATTCTTCATTTTGAGTAAGATATTTTTACAGAATTCATCCATTGGCATTAGTTTATAATCTAAACTAATGCCAATGGATGAATTCTGTACAAATATCTTAATCAAAATGAAGAATTTATAAACTTTAGAAGAAGCTGAATATAAATAACATAAATCAAATGTTTTTTTATCGTCTTCGAGAAAATGGAAAAAAACTTCTGTGAAAATAATATGAATCTTTATTCCATCAATTTAAGCAAGAATTTCATTGCAAAATGACGTCTATTTCATATTCTTAGTTTACTAATTGTTGGGATACATAATTGTTTATTCTACTCTTGTACTTTTCTTCTTTATATTAAGAATAAATTTACACATTGACTTAGAAGAAAAGAATGAAACAGAACGAAGGCCACTAAATGAAGCATTGAATATTGAAAGGCTTTCATTTCGAGCGAACACTTTGGTCCTGTTTACAGCAAACAAATGGAAACAAAACAGAAGTGAGGTTTACATCGGGAAGTTCGTTTGCAAATTAATTAGACGGTAAATCAGCAGTTCTATAATCTGAACGTATCGGATCGCTACACCTCGTTAGCGAGGAATTTTAGACTGTCTTTGAAACTGAATATACCTATCTATTATATATTATTCAATTGGTCATTTTTTAATAATATTTCAGTAAAATGCAATCCAAACTGCTCCTCAATAATATCAGGTTTCTTATTAAATAAACTAATCCCTAGTCAACACAAATTCCATATTAGTTCCCGAGCTGACACCATTTTTCCACCTACCCAAAATTCGAGCAGTTTCCAGCAGTGCCAAAACCTATTTCAAACTCCCATTTAACGTGAAAGCCATGCTAAAGGATTGCACTTTCATTAATTAAACACCCGGGGCCATGACTCATTTGTTTTTAATTGAAAATATCTTACCTCCAGAGATATCACATACTCGGAAAGAGAATGTACAAAGAGAAGATTTAAATATTAGCTAATAACAACTAAAATAATACCTAATAACTTAAACTATCAAAATTAAAGATAAAAATAATATGATATTGAATCATCTTCACGCACAGGTAATGGACAAACATGAGAAAATATATAGATAATAACGTTGGCACTGAAGATAGACCAATGAACGCGCATTGGATAAAGCGCACAAGCAGAAGAACGCAAGTGTGTTCCTCCGGTGTACCCGCGAAAACCAACATATAAAAGACCAAAGGGCATCTTTCTCGGACAGGTGGCTCTGATTTTATGCCAGTGATTAACGGCCACAATCATTTCTTAGTTCTTGTCACATATGTGTTCAGTTTTGCCAAGGTTTATATTAAATCCTTGAACATTTCTGATCGTGGAGCGGAGTTTAGGGGTTTTTAATTAGAATCCAATTGCACCTCCTTGAAAGCTATAGAGCTCATGGATCAGACAATGGTTTGGAGTTCATTTTATGTATGTCATTTCGTTTCTTCCATTTTTCCGTCTTAGGTGGCTATGGCATTAAGGTTCACCTTTCCTCTTCCTTTTTTTTAATCACTTAAATTTGGGAATAATTTGACGTTTACTTAAAATGGATCGATTGATTAAAAGAACAGGGAATGATGATGTCTTCTTTAAGTAGACGAGTTGAAAACTTCGTGACAAAATGACTGCTAAAAAAGGGAAGGATTTTGTAAACAGGGATGCAAAAGACAAACAGAATTCAACGTGAGATAATGAGAGAAATGAGAAGTAGTCGAAGACTTCGTGAGAAAAGCAGTCAACAAAATAGCCGAAGTCATCTTGATTATGTAGGCTCGTAAATTAAAATACCAAAGCTATTCTAAAAAGAAGCTACCATCGCTTAATTTGGTGGAAAACTAGGCCTGATAGAATGTGTTCAAGTTTCATTAGGTTATTACTTTAATGCGAAGCAATCATCCAATCTGAATTCTGCTTCACAACATGATTAGGTTGAGCTCGTCCTCATCGATGGTTATGATTCATTAGGAAGTGTAACATGAATTAATAATAACAGGTCAAATATCTCATAGGTGGTTTGGCTCTTATTCATGGTTACTTTCAAGACTTGCGTCACAAAATCATGTGAGATGAAACTAAATGGCAGCACAATCTCTTTGAATAGCAGAGATTGTATTTCTTGATTCTTGACCCACCACCACACATAGGACAGGGCACAGAAACTAAGAAAAGGAATGAATAATAACTACCACTCCCTTACCTCCATTCATTCATTTTATGACATCATTTAATTGTGGAAAGAATCTTTGTTTCAAGCTAACAAAGTGGACATCACATGCCAGCATTGCTTACTTCTTAACCCTTTCGTTCGCATTCACGCAACCCAAGCCAGAAACAAAGACATTTTGCTCTCATTCTCGTTTTTAGGAGTCGTCAGATGGCGCAAAACGGAACCTTCTCGCGTGAGGATCGAAAGCTTCTAGGATGTGTTTATGTATCACCAAAATTTCTACATCTGCAAATTGGCACAAACTCACGCATTCAAAAACACAATTTCAACAGGCTGGTCTGTTTCGTTAAGAAATTTCTGCAAATTTGGAATGAGAGATGTAGCAAAAAGGTATAATAGGACAAAACATAAGAGTTATCATTTTAGCAACAGGACTTTTTTTACAATCATCAAGCATCCATTTATAAAACACCTGAAATTATTGCCTTGATCTCAAATCTATATTTGGCTTGTGTGTTGTTTTACCGTTTAGGATAAAGAACTATAATGTGAGGTTGAGCTAGGGTTTGAGCGAAAGTTTTTGTGTAAGTTTTAATTAATAACACTCACAAATCATTTTTTTTTAGGTGTGTAATTGTAAGTAAGTCCAAAAGTTACTTTTAGGGTCTTTTTCAAGTTGATGCAGCCAAATTTGAAGGTATTCGACTATTAAGCAGAACAAGGGTTCAACACCAATAGACCTTGTTTAATTGCTAAGATGATCAGGTATTACTATCAATATTTTTAGTATTTCGAATTGACAACTGAAAAAAGGGTTCTGTACCATCTGAGTAAGAGTGTTGAGACATACGAAATGGTTAATATATATTAAAGTTGTGTTTAATATCCTATTAAATTCTCAATATATTAATGTCATTTTTATAAGAATAGCTCACTGTTACTATGCAAATAATGTTATTCAGCAAAGTTTTTTAAATCATTATTAACAATGATTTGGCATGATTTATCTCAGCAGGGGATTCCTTCATTGAAGTATTCATTCCGATTTGAAGAAAGATAAATTATGAAATTTTTTTCCATCTTTTTCCCATCAAAATAAATTTTGCCATTTACCGAAGGTGGTGTTGTAATGACTTGAATAAAAAGTAATCACAAAGGGTAAGTTCACGTAAAGATAGAAAACGCAGAATAATTTTCTCATCGAAAGAGATATTGTGTTCTTGAGTCATCCTGCAACGTGTGAGCTGTAATAACACGAATGAAGCGGACATACACCTTTTTCATAGACCAGTAAATGACTAGGTTTTTGTTCATGAGTTTCATAAACAAGCTGTCTATGTTGACCATATACCTCTTGACTATCCGCATGTTTATTATTGAAGAATTCATAAAATATCCAACTCATTTTGAAAAGAGATCGACCATTAAGAATGGGCTTTTATTTGCGGCCAGATCCTTGGTGAATCTAATATTCAGTATAAAACCGAATTCCATTATCCTATAACAATTTTCTAAAAAATGGCACATGGATAGGTCCAGCCGGTAGAGACGAGGCAATATTCACAGGTAAACTTTGTCCTCAATTTTTGTGTTTTTTGTTTTTTAAAAGTTTTTTAAACTGTTTAATTTAAAATTAAATTAATTTAAAATTAATACCATTTACCGAGTGTCCCGCCAAGAAGAAGACTGGATAAAGGCGTTCAGAGCATCAAGGTAATTTGCTCTGAATTCATATAAATAAAATAATATTACTCAACTGATATTTATGAACATTCATGACATAGACATCTATACACTAAACTTTAAAGGCATCATGTCACATCCTTCTCCCCATAAGTTAACGTCAAACCTTTGCATATATTTTATATGGTTTAGATAAACGAGGAGCCTTGTAATTCTCCCCTTGGAAGTCACCGCGATCAGTCTATCGGATTAAACGAAAAGTTACATTTAATAAGTTCAAGTTAGGAAATAATTAAATTAAGGACTTAAAAAATTTAAATTCACGTTAATTTCATTGGTAGCTGACATTTTAAAATATTACAGTGGATGATTAAAGCCATGAACTTAACCATTAAACTCTTTAAATCTAGAGTCTATATCACTAAGACTTTAGCTACTATTAGATTTTTTTCACTAAGAACATAGCATTTTATTGACACGTATAGCCAGTTCAGGAAGACGATTTCTAAACAGATAAATCATCTTTTCTAGTGCCAAAGAAGATTATTGAGAAATTAAATGAGGGGTGGGCAAACAACGGGTCTGGTGCCGATCTCGTCCGGCCCTCAGATCTTTATGTAATATTAATTTTTCCCTTCTTTATTGCTAAATAAAAAAAAACAAAATATAGCAAGATAATTTAAAATGTTAGAAAGTTACTTATCCATTGATAAAGGCAGCTATAAATGTGAAGAATCATCCTCTAAAATGAATTTTATTTGGTCCAAAACGAGATAAAATTTATTAGATTTTCCCCTTCAAATAAGTTAAGCGTCGCAATACGTTAAATTTGCTTAAACATTAGAGAGAAAAGTGAAAGAAATTAATCTGAACTTTTATATCAAAAACTACCTCATTCTGAATTTAATAGACTCAGAATCTAATAGATAAGTTATTTTATTCCTGAGACAAAATTAAACTTTCTTTGCATATTTGATGAATACCAATTTATCGATAATTATTTATTGTCTTTTTTACGGAAAAATAAACGTACTCCATATTAATTGTTGTTCTTATAATCTTATACTATTGCATAAATTTAAGATTTGGTCTTAGGTGGCACTCGCCTCCCTTTTTCAATACAAGTAAAGTCATGCAGCTCAAAAAACACGGTCAAAAAAGATTGTGCCTGAAAAGGGTTTGCTCAGACTTCAATGATTTTCCGGCCAACCTCATTTCGGGTTTCCTCCTTCACGGCCGTTCCCTGAATTTTCCCGATGAGTCTCAAGGAACATCAACAGACAGACGTCGATATGTTAATAGACACACTCTGATATTATCTTCAGATGTAGAATAGATGCAAATTATTGAAACATAACATTGTCCAATATAAAAAATATTTATGTTGGTATATCGCCATATTGTATGACTATTTAGATCAGTATAGTTAGAGCTAAACACAAGATAGATAATAGCTGTTGATTATAGAATAAATGAGTGTTTGATACAGATGTCGATCAAATCTAGAGGAGAAAGTAGAAAATAATTAGAAACGAATGGCGAGAAATAAAACGAATTAGGATTAACTTGAAAAAATCATTGATAAAAACAAAATAGAAAAGGAAAAGATTGGAATGACTCAATCTTATTCACATCGATTGTTTGTATTCGGAAAATTTCCACCTACGAACTTAAGACACTTGCCGTCTCCAATCCATTCCATTTGAACCAAACACCAAATTTATATTTGATATTGTTATTTCTCTTTTTCACATTCCGCACAATTCTCCAAATATATACTTATTTGTTTTTCCATAATTTAAAACCAACAAGAAAGCACCTTCTTTTAGGGCAATGGCTTAGGGGCCCTTTCTTTGGATTGTTTTTTTATCTTTCTCAGGCATTTGATCCAATCTTACGAACAGTAAAATAAGTCAGCATCGGTTGAAACCAAACTCGGCAATTTTAAAATTTGAGAGTATGGAAAATTTGGCCCTAGTTATTAGCCATTTAAACAAAATATTTAACTTACGAAATCACACCCTAACATTTTTCATCTTTTTCACCATAAAAATCCAATATTTTGACATAGGAGCTAAACTTCAATACATTTTTAAGATTCTAGGAAATAGTTACCTGTCAGATTTTTTAGTTCAGATTTTATCTCTCTCAGTCCTACCTCTTTCTTACCTTTGGAACTTTCTTGCTCACAGGGTGTCCTGTGTTACCCCAAGGACGTTCTACATTATGTGAGAAACTGTGTATATCCGGATGTACGTCCTCGATTCTTTGATACGTTCGAGCGTTGAGGGGTATAAATTGGTTCAACTATAAACCACTACTGTACCAATATTTTGAAGTAAAGTGGTATTAATAATGATCAAAACCTTATATCTATGGTTTTGCCTCGAAAATAAAAGCCTACACAGTCTTCATACTAGTAAATATTGAAAGAGGATAAACGCAAACTTTAGGATATACAAATTGTAATTAGGATGAGTAGTTTATATAATATTAATACAAATAATGGAAAAAAGAAAAGATTTATAACACGTTTGCAGCAGATTCGTTAATAATCGAGTCTGAATGGCGTTTCTATCATGCCATTAATGGTCATGGTACAAAATGTGAATGAATGGTTCTTGGTCTTCTAAAGGTCTTTTGACCATATAAAAGTTATCGAACCTGGGGCCAGTGATTTCGGAGACTTCATTATTACGAGAAACTTTTAGAGATATCCATGTAGAGTTTTAACTCCATTGGATTACCTAAAATTCACCTTATCTCTTGTGGCTTTTCAGATGCTCAGTTAAATCGGAGTTGCAGTTTGGCTGATTAAATTGAAAACTCTTCTACGTAAATAATTCTTTCTTGAGAAAGGGATGGTATTAGAGAGAAAGGTCTCCAGGAAATTAGAACAAATACAATATTAAAATTCCTTGAAATTAATTGCAAACAATTGAGATGAAGCTGATAATTCGAATTTAATTCAAAATATGATACAACTATCTATTACCTACGCGAATATCTATTTTCAGTTTATATTTAGACTGTTATTGAACTGATTTATAAATTTTAATTATTTTACAAAAATTATAACAACACCGTCAGAATATTTTAGTAAAAATTCCTAGTAATATTTGAGCCAAACTTTGAAAACCTGCAATTTCCATACATTTTTAACTGTTCATTCGCTTTGGCCCGATGGAAATTCGTTTCCATTTCCGTTTTTTAGAAGCTTTCAAGCACGCAATAACTGGGATTCGATTTCTCCTAGAAAGTCTTACCAGTGGTGAATGTTCATAAGGTAACTCATTTCCTAATTCATTCTCTAGTTTTTCATCAATATTTTTATGAAGCGGTTAAATCTTTGTCTCTAGAAAAAAAGTATGACAAAAGTTTACAGAAGAGAAAATAACAATTAATTGTATGAGCACTTCTTTGATTGTCTCTATTTCAATCTAATCTTCAATGCTTCGTATTAGCAAAACCACATTAAATCTCATTCTCTAGGATCTACTTACGCAAGAACTGACCCCTTTTTTTTCATAGGAATAACAGGCAAATAAGCATATATCTATATTTATATAGAAGAAGGAGCAAATGCAAGTTCTGCGGGTGATAACAACCACCACAGGGCTTTCGCCATATTTATTTTCTGTCTTTCAAAACAATTTTGAAGACAGAAATAAAGGTGCAGAAACCTTGCATTGCAGACTATATTACAATATAGTACAATATAGTATATATATATATATATATATATATATATATATCTTGTTTAGCGGAACGATAGCCTTTCTTAAATATTGGGGGCACATTTACCGCTTACAAGTATTATTCAAATAATATATTTTATTTAACATAGAATATAATTATTATCCAAGATATACATTTACGTTCCATTTTTAAGTTTATTCTTCTATTATATATTCTTGTTTATTTTTCTGTAGCAATTACGCTATCGTCTTACTTTGTTGATTAGGAGCTAAGAGATAAAGGCATATTGTAAAAGCTTTTTATTTAAAAAACACAAAACTAAAATGAATAGTAAAATATAAAATGTAATCATCAATGAATCAATGGAAAGACAATGTTTGGGGAAGAAATAATAGTCAGTAGGGATAAAAATTATAAAGTTGGACACTTTCATAGGTGGAGATTGGCCTTTAGAAGGATCTTAAACGAATTAGTAGACATTTAAATAGATATTTATTTTCTGTTTCAGAATGTGAATATACTTAATGACAACCATTGTAGGCGATAGAGAAGAGCATAGTTTAGTAACATGAATTAGAGTCACACCTGTCAGGAATTAATGAAGGTGGTCTAACCATTTAGTATGGTTAATTAAAAGGAGAAGACAGTGTTCTTGATTTTTCTAAATAATGTAGAACGGAGACCTTTTAACATTTAGTAGTAGATCAGATAGGAATAATATTTCTGATTCACTGAGAAGTAAAGCAATTTCCCTGTCAAAAATTCCGACTTATCTAAAATATGGCTAATGAAAAACCATTCATCTTTATCTAAATTTTTTTTGTTTTACCAATTTGTTGCTGAAAGTTGAAATTAGTTGTCCAATATTTGGAATAACTAGACTAAAGATGATTTTCGCACCTAGCACTTAGCAATAGATTTTCTATATTGTGTCCGTTGACAAAGATTTCAAGATGGCAACAAGTTCTCTTTCATCATAAAACAGTGAAGATGACCAAAAAAATCAGAGGTTATGCAATAAGCTACAATGCATTCGATTCTGTATTTGTTTTTCTGCTTTATGATTTAGTAGGTTGCTGCTTGGGACAGTACCTATTGTCAAATTGTTGACAATAAAGAAATTTTTCTTCCATTTCCTCATCTAGTTTGAACCAAAAAATATTATAGCTACGTCTCATTTTTTTCTCTGATGAACTTGCCCCTATCCTTGAACTATTTCGTCACAGTAAATCCCCCCAAAAATATGGATCAACCTTTTTAATAGCACGTAATGGCCACGAATTTCCTTAGATCTGAAGGCAATTTAAGACTTGGGTACAATTTTTTAAGAATGAACTAAAAAGAAGCTAAAAGAACGTTTTGCTGCGTTGTATTCCTAACATATTCCTCGCCAAATGCCTTTTTTTAGAAAATGAAAAATGGCACCATATTATATTTTTAATTTCTCAAATCTAATCCTAAATTGGCCTGGAGTCAATTAAGTAAATAATGGAGACACTATATTGTAAATTACTTTACTTATGAGTCGGAAGAGGCAGTTTACGGGATTGGTTTGTTCTTTGCATAATTATTTACCTCTTTACTTAGGCGACAATTGTCGGAAGTGAATGATTGCATTATTCTTAGACAGATGATGGAAGTCATTCACGTTTGAAAACTGTCTCCTAAGTAAAGAAATAAATAATTATGTATTGTTTTGTAAAATAAATATGCAACCAACATCTTTCTAATCATTTGAAAGCTCAATACTGAGTTCAAATATTTACTTAAATTATATTTGCGCGTTTTATTGTTCATTCTTAATCTTTCAAAACAAGTTTTATCTTCAAAAGATGTTTAAGCTTTCTCTACCGCTATCAGATGGGTATACACAACTCAGTTCTAAATAATTTCAATTTAGAAGCATCCTCTTTACGAGAACATCATATTAAAATGCCTACACTCGGAGCTAATTGATACTCACATTTATGTCTGTTTTGAAAAAAACAGATTTGTGTTGAATTTAGTTCGAAATAAGTCGCAGGCCTTTTGAAAGTCTTGCTGGTAAACGAATCGTAGCTGATTCAAGTAAAATCTGCTACCAAATGTTCCCAATATTACCATTAATAAGTTAAGAGTCGATTGCGTAATCTCAAAAGAATGTAGGGAAAATGGTTATAAACTACGCGAGAAAAATGTGTGGCATTTTTATTTAATAAATAATAAATGTCAAAAAGGATTTGATGAACTTTGAAACTTTGCTTAATCTGATTAGATTCCAGGGTTGCTCTCGGTTCTTTCCTTACTACATGATTAACCTTTCTAATTTAATACACGTTTTAAAAGTAAAATGGGTTTACAAGATTTTGTAAAGGAATCTACTATCATCTGATTCTATTTATACTCTTTTACTCTAATTCTTGCTTCTCTGCCCTTTTTTATCCACCTCTTATCCTTTATCTCTTGATGGCATATGCAGAATCCTACGTTTTTTATCAAATCACCTAAATATATGATCGTAAGTGATTGAAAGACTTATTTTAATGATGACAAAACCACAATGAATAGTACAATACTCATTAGCCTCTATAGAATCATAAATATTCGTTATAACTTCTGAATATTTTCAACATCATGTAATTGAGACAAAATTTGCAGTAATTTGGGTTGGTGATATTTGATCTGGTTTGATACCAAATTTAATTATTAAATGCATTCAATGCAAATTTCTGTCTTTTTTATAATGATTTTGATAAGAGGTTATAATTATACGGTTAAATGAGAATGTTGTAGTTAATTAAGCTCTTCATCAAGCCCTAGGAAGAAACTCTTCTTACATTCACGAGATGATATCTCATAAGCCATTCTATAACGCAAACAAAATATTTACGTTTCAATCGCCATTTTAATTCTTATCTGTACTATATAAGAGGATTAATTAATTATATAATACTCGTTAGTTCTGCCTTAAAAATATATGAATAATTGTAAGAGCACAATTATAATTATGCGGATGAAATGACAATGTGGTAGCTATCTAAGCTCATCTCGCGACTGTAAGAAGAGATTTTCCAAGTGCTTGATGAAGACCTTAATTTACTACAACAAAGGGTAATTTAAATGTAAATCTTTAATTGCATTATTCCAAATTATTCTCATTATAAACAAAACAAATCTAAAAGTAAAGAAGCACAAAGGCAAATAGCTCGGAGCTATAGAGAGGCATTATTGAGGGCCCACCAGGCAAGTGTTCGCGAGACAAGGTCAAAGAAAAGGAAGAAGGAGTTTGGCTTCAGTTGTTTGATAACGGCTAAAAGCGTCGCATGATTGAGCTCAAGCAGAGAATAAGGCTAGTTTCTTACCTTTATCGGTTTGCTTTTTCACTCTATTTTTTTGTACAGATAAATCTAGATCTTTGGAAACAAATTTGGGAGACGTTGGGCTAGAGATCACAATAAGGGTGATTCATTAATGTGTTTTATTTGTGGGGGAGTGAGTAATTTGTGTTTTCATATAACCATAAATGTTTCTAAAAACTTTCTCTTAATGGGGAGTGGCTTGAGTTTGTAAGTTTTTCGGTATGTAATATTACAGGGGAAATATCACCTATATCGTCCAAATAGCTGTAATAGGGTTTTCTTTAGAGGTTTATAGATTTAATTTTAATGAGAGTCTTGTGTTTTTAGTGCGATGGAGGCCTTATAATTCTTTCAGGTTTTTTATTATTCATTTTGATTAAATAACTATTGTGAGTATTTTCGGTAAGCACGAAATACTTTTTCACTATATCATCTTAAAGAGTTAATATTTCGAAGTTTTGGAGATGTTACTTTTTCAGCATTTGATTATGATATTTTAATGAAGAAGCGATTTAATAATTATTTCGGTAATCTGACTCTTGTGTTTTCTTCCCGAGAAAAGGTTTTTCACATAAATACATTTTGTGTCTAGGTTTTTGAAGCCGCCTCAACCCCTTGAAATATTATCATAAGATATCTTGTTTGTAGATTAGATTATTTGTAATCCGCAAGAGATTTATGTTCTATGTGAGGCCAAAAAAGTCTCTAATCTGTCATACGCTTAGCAGCAAAGGACTGGTTTCATTTTTATAATCGTACAAAATTAATTAAAAATAGTCGATCCTTTATAGCCTAATATTTGCAACATATATACCGGAAAGAATTTTTTTGCAAGATCAAATTTCCATTATTTCAATCTCTTTGGGAAAGAGTTTTACATCGTACTCGTAGAAACAACCCTTAACAATTAAATTCTTATAATGGTCCTCTCGTTTGTTTCTAGTAGAGACAAGTTTCTCAAAGCCTTTTGTGAATAAAGCTTGTCAAGTTCTCACAATCCTCTCCATTATTAACGCAAATATTATCTGAACTGATTGTGCAAGACGTTTCTTCCACCAACTCATAACATCCTGTCCACGGATATAAACATCACCCATGATCACCGAAAGCTGAAGCAACAGATTTGTGGCTAAACTACGACGGGGAAATCTGACAAAATATGGAGGCATATTTTTATCTTTCTTGAGGGAACTTGAAATTTATGCTTTAAACATATCCTCTTGTGCGATCCCATAATATTATGGCTCTTTATTTTCCCATCTCCTTAATTTAGATAAAAGTAAAGAGCTGTCATGAACTGAGAGTTGGAGTCATGTCCTTCTTTTTTCAATCAGACAGCTTTGGCCATTTGGGGCTCTTTGAGCCTTTGACCGACCTTGACTGAAATCCACCAACCTCGCTAAGCCACTACATTTATCCTTTAAGGAGAGGTGGGGCAGCTTCTTACATAGATCTACCTGTCGACTGATGGATGAGGTGTTGGAATTCCAACGCTTAGGTATTGGGTTCAACCCAGCCAAGGAGCACACAAAACCTCAGTGAAGTAGGGAGGTGGCCAAATATTGAGGGACGCGATGATCTCACAATCGTGGTTACACAGCCTATCACAACACGACTGGCTCTTCCGTCTCCATCTTTACACTCAAAAAATATTCCTCTGCCGTCTGGGAACCTACCAATAGGGCCACCACTTTTGCACTCCCCTGATTTAGAATGGCGGCTTAACCTGCCACACTCATTTACATAAATAACTCCATGCTTTTGGTTAGCATCAAAACACAGTTCTCCCGCAGCAATCTGACCATTTCCCAAAGGAAGAGCTGTCCTCAGACCTGCTCGTTTTTGTTATTCTGATCTTTATGCGAACTTCATTATCTGATCGGGGAATCTCGTCTACAATTGAAGATTGACATCATTGCAATAGTTTGTAATGCAAATGTGTTAAAGAACCAAATAAAAGCCAAGAATTGGTCTACAATTCAAAGAATGCCTTACCATACAATCCATGGCCAAATAAATGCATCTTAAAAGGCCAAATTTTTGTTGATGTAAAAACATTAGCACCAGAACTTTCGTCAACGTTTCGCTCTTCTTCGGGACAATTATCCTTTCTCCTCGGGCGGTGTAATCTGAAAATGAGATATTTCTCACATCAAGTCTAACCCTCCAAACATCATTTCCATATAGACACGTGGAAGAAACAAAGAAAAAAAATACTAGTGCTCAAATAACGAGAGGAAAGAAAGAAACACAAACTACCACAAAATAAGACGTAAGAGCACCGACGAACCGAAAAAATAAAACATACACTTTGAAACAGCTAGCATAAACAATGATAAATAAATCTCAAAAAGAACCACAAGAAAAGATTGATGAGGTTGAAAACAAACAAAATCAAGGTCATTTTCCAACATGAAAACCAAAACAAATAAAATAATAAATACAAAACTGAGAGCAAGTAATAAAATAGAACACCAACCAAAGACAAAAAAATTAGAGACGAGCTAGAAGGGAAAACTAAAAAAAAACAGAGGAAAACACATCTCACGAACAAAGCCATAAGCCAGGATTATTCAGAAACATAAGAAACGAACATACACACAATAAGAATGAAACAAACCAAAACACACAAGAATAATGAGAAAAAACAAAACACAAACTAACGCAGGTGAAAATACCAACAATTTAAAAAACCTGGCTACTTTAGGAACATAAACAAACTTAACCAAAACTTAAACTATAGATGAGCAACGAGAGAAACACACAGACATTTAAACCGACACAGGACTGGGAACAAACGCAACCATAAATGCCCAAAAAGTATGAACGCAAACTCTACGGGGAACATAATAAAAAAAATCATAAACAAGCAAGGAAACAAAATATAGTTAATATAAACTATCAAGGAGAGAAATTAAAAGAAAACCGAAACAAACCTCTTCTTGACGATAAGAGCTAAACAGGGAGACAACCGCCACCAAAGCAGCAAAGGCAGAAGCAAATACTGCTCCTTTTAAACAAAAAATAAATAGAACGATTCGAGCCCGAGTTCCTTCTTCAAACTGGACAAGGGTGATATTTAATAAAGTCTAAATGGATCTTTCATAGCGGCTAAGATTGCTTTGCTCTGCTTTGAAGAGTACCTCCTATGAGCGACTGAATTTCTCAAATTTAAATTTAGACAATTTTATTCTACTTAATTATTTTATATACTTTGCGAGTCACTATCTTATCAATTATATTGCTACAGATTTTTGTGTTGCCCGGTTATTTGATTATTGCTTTGGCAAAATAAAAAATACTTCGATAATACAGTATTTTACATAACGTTTTGTCCCTAAAAAAAATAGATAATTTTTCTTGTTATTATAGAGTCTCTATGGCAACGGGAATTCATTCAATGCCAAACGTAGTCGAGGATCGTGCATCTGTGGACTTTCTACAAACTGAAGAATATTTAAGATTCTTTTGTCTAATAAATGATTTTTTTAGACAAATCATGGAATACATTCTTGAAGAATTGCCAAATTGTTAGTGTTTCTTCAACAACTCCTAATTCCACAGACTGCAGGTTTCAATGTCACCATTCCATTTACCATGCAGCCATTATTTTCCACATGTTTAATTTCTATTTTTAAAAATTCCATCGACGTCACTTGAGCCCTAAGAAGAATTTGTTTCTTAAAATGAAATAATCTTCAATTATCTTGCCATTTCTGCAACGATTTGCCTAGTATTTATTTGAGTTACATGTAAATAACTTTTATTAATCACTCGGTATCGTAGTTTTAGTTGTAGTGGAAAATTATGAACCATCTTTGGCTAAAGTTCACCTTTTTCTGCCCCCCATATTTCATATTTATGGTTAAATAATCTCTTCAAAAAAGATTATTTTTATATTGTGCACCATATTATTTAAACTTCTGTTTTCATTCTACGGTAGTGAAATATTCAAACATTCAGAGTTGCCCCATTAAATGGAAGAGTTTTCTCTCACGGAACATTTCCATATTCATGAAAAAAACCATTTTTTGATAGACTTAGAGTGCAAAAGTCGACCTTTATTAAACTACTTTAAGTATCTCAAATAGAAGAAAGTACATCGCTTGAACTAGAAAGATGCGCACTTGTTAATATGCAGCTGGACGATCTCATTTAAAATTTATGAGTACGGAAGCAAAATAAACATGAGAGTGAATTTGTGCCCTTTTTTTCTCTCGCAGCTCGAGGAGGTTACCTCACCTATCAGAAGACTAATTGCATTACTCGTTAAATTTGTGTAAGGACATTGTGGCACAAAGTTTTTTGATTCACTTGGTTATTATTTAAATAATACCTTTATAGTGAATTTTGAGCTGTGTTCAAATTTACAGGATGCAGTGGGTATTTTGTCGCCTAACTTTAATATAAAACCCCAAAACACATTTCATTTATACATATATATTTACTAAAAATACAGGTTAAAGAACTGAAAGATTTTACTAATTATTTTATTAAAGTAAATCGCCATCAAGCACAGATACGGCCTCCAGGTCGCGTCGGAACTTGCTATAGCTGCGGGGAAAATATGGCGATCCTTGACCGAAGCTCAAGGTTGGGTGTTGAATTGTTAGTCTCTATAAAACACGCTCCATACATAAAAGTCCAGTTGTTTGCATACTGGGGAGTTGGAGGTCCAGATCTTCTGAGTGATGCGGACAAAGATTTTGCCTGACCTGGGACCTCCTGCTTAAAACCACTTATTTATCTCAAACTTTGCTTTTGTGTCCAGGATATTAATATTTATATGAAATTTACCTATTCCCTCTGGAAGGAACTGTTAAATTTGAACTTCCATATGCATAAAGCAGAAACCAAATGACATGATACAAAAACAGTATTTATTTATTCAAGAATTACATGAGTGAGACAATTAAAGTCTTAGAAATGTATAGTTTTCCGTGATTTACGCTTAAACTGTAAATTACTTTCATAAATCAGCCCTCAAATATAGTCTCCTATCAGATTTTTATTATACGATCCGTGATAGCGGTGTTCAAAGTCTAGTAGTTCCTGGTGAAAGCGCTCGCCATGCTCCTCGGATTACCCTCCCATGTTCTCCTTAAATTTATCGAGATGAGCATCAAGATTATGGACTTTCAAGAATATTCTGCAGCCCATCTAGCCGTAGTTTCCCTAGATGACTCAACAGGCTTTACAACTCTGTGCACTTCATAATCTTTTTTATTTGTGGAACGACGATGACCCCGGCTTCTACCTTTGGCGCAGATAACTTAGAAACGAAATCTTCGAGATACTTAAAAGCTACAGACTCCTTATCTAGAGTGTCAAAGTATGACCCAGTGTACTGTAATATACGCACACGGGTTCTAAGGTAGTCTAAGCAAGGCAACAACTATTATTGCTCTAATAGTGCGATTTGAATAGTAAGTTGCAAATGCGTGACCAAGGAATATTCCAAATACAACGACAAAAATAGATTTTAATACACGCTAAATAAAAAGCAAAAAATAAATATGGATATATATAGGTACATGAATATGACAAAATTAGGTTCCGAATACTAATTGGATAACCAGGGTTATTAAGTGGTTATAATGGGAGATTTGGGGTAGTGAGCGATTTAGTTTCTTTGAACTTCGAGACAATAGCGGGGCGAACTTGAGGGGAGGTCTTGGTGAAATTGATTACTCATGGGTGTAGCCAAGAACCCGAAGGGGGTGGTGCTACTTTCTCCGAACTTGGGTTTTGTGAGAGGGGGCAACTTATCCTCAAGAGGTCACCGAACGAACTTCCAAGGAGGAGGTGACCTCTCCAAACTCGGCTCAAACGAGCTATTGGGCCTCTACTCTTCAAGAGGTCACCAGAAAGCTTCGCAGGACGCCTTCTCCAATCCTTGATCCGAAGGCGGTTGAGAAACGCTGACGGTGCCTTACGAGACTCTTCTCCCTGGCACGAAGATACGAGTAGGATTTTCAGGTCTTCCGTGGCCTGCGACCATCATTAAACACTTCTCGGGAGAGAGCGTCGCTGAATCGAACTCCTTTCGGGGAAGCGGTGACTAACAGAATCTCTCGGTAATCCTTGGGTGGGTGCCTATATACCCGGAATTGTCCAAAACGGGCGAGAGAGATAGGGGCCTTCTCGAACCCTCGTTATCGGCCGTGACAACCGAGCGTCTCCTCGCGGAAAAGTGTAAGAGGCAGGGATCAGTGGGTCAGACGGACGACCAGCGGCTGGAGCAATAAAAGTTGTTCGCGGCAAACCTACAAAGTAAATCGGTAATCTCCTGACCCGGGGAGGGGGACAAAGATTAAGATGGCTGGAAGGTAACTTTAATTTCACCATCATGCCTTGGTATGAATTTCTCAGTGACCTGGTGACAAGTCCAAAAAGGGTGAAGTCAGTTGTGGGGGGGCGAGTAACGGCTCGCTTTCTCTCCCAAAGTAATAGCTTAGGAAGTGGGGAAATACTACTATTTTAACGGATCCTTCTACATAGAGCTCTGATGATTGTTTTATAAGGCCCAATTTTAAGTACAGAATAGTAAAGAGTACTTTTCGGAGGTCAAACAAAGGCTCTCATTTGATGTTGTTTCTCCCCACTCTAAACTTGCTCCCTTGTAGCCAATCCTGCTGATGATAATGTGGCACGGTGTCCTTTGTGTCCTAAAGGCAAAGATAACAAGGAAATTTGGTCAATCTGCCTTGGAGACCCATCAAGAAGGCCACCTTTTTGACGTGTCAAGATCTCTAGCGAGATCTTGACACTGTTGTATTCCTCTTTGAGATAGACCGAGTGATCAAGGGAAAGAGATAGATACATGTTCTTTTATAAAGCAGCAGTGCTTTGAAGCTCCTCGTCGAGCTGTGAATGAAAAGGCTCCACTCGTTTGGATTACAGGCGATTCCTATTGCCTCAAACAAACCAGTCATATTGGGACAAAAGCAAAGCTCATCTTGACGTTAAAAAAGGTTGAAAACACTGGTGGCGCTTTCTCTAACCTAATATTTGCACACTGTCATATAACACGTCCCACTGCCTGAGTTTCGAAATTAAAAGCAGAGAAATGGACTCTATGAGACTAAGATGTATTACAAGGTCGTTGAGACCTTTGTAGTTGGGGTAGTATGGGTTTATATCCTCAGTTTTACCTCTGTAATCTGGATCAGTGACTTCATTCTGTTCTGAACTGTTTTTCTTTCATAAAACTACTGCTCTATTTTTAGAGGAGTGGGTACGGGGAGCTCAGAACTGTGTAGCACTGGTGCAATAGATTAATGAGGGCCTGGATACATGATAACAGGCGTATTTTTGTTTCTCGACGTTTGGAAGGGTTTACCTTGCAGAAGAAACAATTGTTTAAGTGGTCAGTTGGTTCCCTCCGAATTCGTGGGATTGCAAAATTCAATAGCTCTCTTTTCTCCTCTGTACCATCCTGTAAAAAACAATATGTATACATAGGGAATAAATTTACAAATACTTTTCAATTAGTGTTATTATAAATGTTAAAAAAATCAGTATACAAATAAACAAAACCAGTTTTATATATATATATATATATATATATATATTGTCGAGGTTTAGTGAGTGGATAATCCCAGTCCCACTTCCTTGGCATCTATTTTAATTCCGCAACAAGGCAAAGTGGGGGTGAAGTGTAGCCAATACACGTACCGTAGCCACTTTCGGTGAATAAGAATAATCCCGGTGCTTCACATTTGATCAGAATTAAGATAATGATCCCCTGAGTGTGTTTTCACTCAGTAAAAAGCCAGTCATGGGTGGACTTATGTAATATCGAGAATTGAGCCAAGTGGATTGCTTATCGATTTCCTAGAGGATCGTCCAAAATAATTACAACACACAGATACAAAAATAAACTTTAATATACATAAATCGGAAATATGAAATATATATATATATATATATATATATATATAAATATATATATATATATATATATATATATATATATATATAAATAGAATTAATCTTCGCACTGAATTGGTAAGTCTATATAATGTCGTGGGGATTACACTTGAAATCTACTTACTAGGATGCTTGCGTCTTAATTTCACCCGACAGAATGAATTGAATAATATTACGGAATTAAGTACTCAATTAATCACTTGTAATACTCGAGGTTATAAGCTCGGGATGGAAATTCTAGTTAACCATTAAACTGGTGAAGTGAGGGGAGAGGATAATTCACTTTAACGATACCTTTAAGTTCATAAGTATTTGGAGAATGACGGTGAATGTCTTCTTATTCTGACTATGTTCGCACTTAGCCCGTTCGTCTGAGGTTACCGAATGTGGAGGGTAATCTTAGACTTGTGTCCTGATATAATGATCCTAGGCCGGATCGCAAAGGCGAGGCAAACTTTGACTCAAATCGGTATTCTTCTCCTCAAAGTGTCCGTTCCGTTGGCACTTGGAGTGGATAGCCAAAAATTATTACCTAACTGCGTCTAGGGTAATCCATAGAGGGCTGTCCTGTGTAACCTCTTACTCTGAAGGAGGGCGGGTGGTCTGCAAGAAGTTTAGCACCTACAAGTACCGTGATGGCAACAACAAATTCCCCAAAGTTTCTTGCTTGCAACGGGCGAACTGTTTCCTTTGTGGGACTAGCTCCACACACAACGTAGGTCCAAGATCTTCTGCCTGACTCCAGTGAAAATTTTCTCTTTTATTTTCCTCAAGAGCTAAAATTGAGAGAGAGCGTGGTATTATCATAAAATTCTCATCGTCGCGCGAAAAGACCTTTCGTCTGCCACCAGTACATGCCAAACATTTACACCTCAGCGCCATCTGAGCTTTTCTCGTCTCAGTCGCAGGTTTATGACAGCGCGAAGAAACAATGGCCTTCGTAGGCTGGCAGGTGCCTTTTGAGGCAGACATTTTTCCTGTGTGGCCGGCCACGAATTTGCTTCTCTCAAAGGCGTGAAAAGAGGTGAAGGGAACTCGATGCGAAAAGGCGAATTTGGAATAAGGGGGGAGACACGCAGCTGTGTCGGTGTATTTATGTACGTACTAATGCATGGAGGTATTTAGACTTATATATATATATATATATATATATATATATATATATATATATATATATATATATATATATATATATATATGCTGAGCTCGCAGGTGAAATGAGGTGCCCATGGAGTGTCTTGATCTCCGGCTAGCATGCCCAAATATGCAATTTTGCCCTCACACATTTTAGCAGATCTCTCTACAGATTACTTTTTCGCTCATGTCCTTATAATTTCGTGGTAGCTCATTAATCACTTATTCTGATTAATGACCTTACGACTTTCAAAAACTTTCGGGCTAATCTTGGGAGGGCCTTGGAAATTATATGATTCGAAAGAGAATGTAAAAACAACATAAGGGTTTCAAATTTCTAAAAAATTGGCCGAATATTTATAATGTTATTGTCAAGTAATTATACGGCTAACTTTTGGAGGACTTGGCAATTTTATCATTCAAAGAGAATGCAAATCAACATAAAGCTTTTAAATTTCGTTAAAATCAGCGGAATAGTTAGGATGTTATGTTAAATAATTTCCCGTTTACTTTACGAGGACTTTGGCAATTATATCATTAGAAAGAGGATGTAAACAACATAGGAATTTAAAATTTCGTTACAATCGGCCAAATAGTTAGAATATTATCACCAAAACAAATAAAACCAAAACGGGGACCAACCGACCGCCCGACCCATCAAACGAAGGACCAACCCATTGAACGACCGACCGACCCATCGAACGACCGACCGACCCATCGAACGACCGACCGACCCATCGACCGAAACATCGACCGACTGACCGATAGACCGACAGACATATTGAGATATAGAGTCGCACGCGACTAAAAACTACGACTGTTATGCTTGATAATTCTGGATCGCTCGATTGGTATAGAGGGTTATTCAATCTGCTAGTAGGCCATTATCTACCAGGGAGTTAAAGCTCACGGATTCTACCAGTACTTCTACAGTACCGTCCTTAAGGATCAGAACGACTGTATTTCAATCAGATCATTTTCCATAACATTGCCAGAGAAAATTTATGGTTTCCAAAATATTGGTACTATAACCTACAGGTATAAACCTGGTATAGATTAAGGTTATGCAAATATGGATAAAAAACTTAAGATTATCTTCAGATAAACACTTTTATAAGAAAATAAAACGAACAAAATGATCAGAACGACAACCTATTTTAAAATATGAGGAATATTATCAATAGATAACATTTATTCAAATTATAAAGTAATTAGTATTTATTGTAAGACCTTTATTCTCGATGATACTGAGCCATCTGCTGCCACGGAACAAACCAGCTCTCAACAATCTTTTGTTCAGTATTTTGCTTCAATCTTCTTGAATAAATTCCTAGTTAAAAATCGATCCTTGAAAAGGAATTATATGTAGATATTTAGCTATTTATTTTTTTCTTATCCATATAGGTCAATTAAACAAAGTCTATTTTGTATCAGTATTCGCTTCCTTCAGAGGTCTTGTCAAGCACATCTCTGAGGTCAGTTAAAAGTGTTAGGATTTATTGCCTATTGTTCCCTCCCTCTTCGGTTTCTTTTATTTTTCTCAAACTCCTTAACATCGCATTACCCTCTTCTTATATGTGGAGCCAATTACGATACTTCTCTGGCTATTCAGTTATTCCAATTCAGTGTTCCTCTCTAATTCGGCGATTGCCAAAGAGAGTAGCAAGAGTATAACTCTTTCATGGTTATTTTATTGTACATGAAATATTTTTCTTTCAGAAATCATTAATAAATATAACATTTTTCAATCTTTTATAATTTACTTTTATTCCCAGAATAACGTTTGTATGTATGCATGTATTTTTTTACTTTGTGTTGTGTGATTTCATAATTTGATCATGTGTTGTGTGTTGGCAAATTGTGATAGTGTTGAGGTAGGAGCTAAGAAGTTTATATATGTATGTACATCTTCCGAATTGAAACCTGGAAGAAAAATAGAACGAAGCGTGTGAGGAGTAACATGGAAAGGGGTATGAAGGAAATTTAGGGATAAAAACATAAACGCAGGTTGACGGAGGCCCAGTTTTATATATCCTTCCTTACCGAAGAAAGAAAAGAAATAATAATCTTTGGATACATTGGCATCTCTCTACTCACATTTTTCTGTGCCTGTGCAGTTGTTAATACTTCTTTTCAACAAATCTCTTTGTTCTTTCAATTCCTTGTTGTGATAATTTTCTTTATATTTCGGAAACGAGATTCTTCCATTGCATGTTAGTCGAGGTTGCAATTTGGTGTTTTCAACTGTCAACTGTCGTCTGTTAGTTCTCCTTTTTTGTATCTTTCTGAGCGTTGACAAGGGAAAGCTTGCAGAAATGAGGCTAAAGGCGAAGCAAATGTACAGAATCGGGCAATATTATTGAGAAGAGTGCAGAAATAGGCAGAAATATGACGATAATGTATGGCTGTGCAGAATATATACTAACAGTTAGTGATATTCTTTAGCCTCAAAAAAAAGTTGAGTCCTACAGAAATATAGAGGATCCGGCACAAGACTACAACCTTTTATGAATAAGTAGAGCCTCTTAAATATATGAACTCCGCGTAAATATTAGCGGAGTGATCCAAAAGTGTCCCCGCGGGAAAAAAAATTCTCGAAAGGGGAAATAATAAATGTCGGAGGTGAAACCAAGTAGGTCAAATAAAGAATGGAAACGACTTTGCCATAAAACTGAAAAGGATCAAATCATAGGGTTGCGGTTGAAAAGACGACATTTATAATATTTATTACAAGTAATTACTTGTATGCAATTGAAATCACTCTTTACTTAATGTTGCCGATATTTAGATCACCCTGTAGAAGCCTGTAAAGTATGTTGGAGCCTACTTTCACGAGTATTTAGAGGCCTACTGAATATCCAAATGATCTTTGGACTAATTAACAGGATGATCTATGGTGACAAAGACAATATTAAAAAGATCATTGATACGAGGAATTTGTCATTAACAGCGTTAGTCCTTTTAATAAAGTCCTTGTCATCGGCGTTCCCTGAAACCTTATCATTTTTATCATTTAGTTATTGGGTGAATCCTTCCTTGTAATTCATTTGTTAATATCTTTAGACCTTGTAATTCGCTTTTAATCTTATCGGTCTTTTAATCTAATCATTTTCATCATTGATTATATTTAGTCAGTCATCAGCAACATCATTTTAATCGAGTCCTTAACAACACTACTCCTTTTAATTCAGTCCTTGTCATCATCATTCCTTATCATCTAATCCTTGTTACCATCTGAAAAAGTCCTTGTCAACGTGCACCATCCTTCTTGAATTAATCATTTACCGCTTCCCTCCTTGTCTCCGTCCATCATTTTAACTGCCCCCCACCATCCTATTAGCGCTTGTCATCCTTTCTCCCGCTCTGGTGAAGACAAATGGAGGGAGAACACAGACAGAGGAAGAAACCAACTCCAAAATTTCTATCCCCCGAATAGGAGGTGCAGGGAGAGTATGAGCAATCATATGGCAGCTAGCACCCGGATGAATCCGTGCCCTCCCGCCCCCAGTCCTCGCTAAAGCATTTGTTTCTTCCTCGCATCACATTTTATTGCTTGCACTATAACATTGAGTGTTCTGCAGCCCCCTACCCCCCCAAAAGCCAGCTTGTAAACTTCTAAAATAAACTATATAAGTATCTACAAAAGAAAGGGATCTCCCATATCAACAAGCGTAGGCATTTACACTCTACGAAAGGAAGGAAAATTCCTTATCGAATCCCCACTTGAACATTTGCCTCCATTCAAGCTCCTTGAGTGTGACCGCAAATTAATATCTGACGTCACAGAGACTTCTGCAGAGCAATTTAATGCACAATGTTTCCCCTCAAAACAAGCTGCCACGCACCAAATTGAAATCAATGTCGATTGCAGATTCTTACAATTCCATTGAACAAACCTCATTTAACTTTGCTCGTTCCAATTTAACTCAGAATGTTTGCTTCTATCATTTAAATATAAACACTTTCAAGCAAAGATGTGAGGAGATATTTTCAGTCTTAGCTCAAGTTGATGATGACCCTCACATACTTATTCGTAGCGAAACTTGGTTTTTTCAAATCTATTCCCATATCATAATTATACCTCTCTCCTCACTTTAATAGACAGTAAAGGAAGAGGAGGAGATTTTTCCTATGAAATAACCACGAATAAATCTTCCTTAAACACAGTCATCAATTACATTAGTGAAAATCCTTTATCTCATTTTCTGTTTACATGAGGTTTTTCAACTCATTCTAATTAATTGGTGTCGCTGATTTCAATTCCAAATTTGTTCTTTGTCTGATGCTCTACTTTTAATGTTACTTAAAATCTATTATTTTACTGAAATTGATCCTATTCCTGTTTTGTTTCAGATCTAATGATAGCTTCTCAAAGTAAACATAAATGCACAAATGATTTAAATGCATTCTTTACATCTGTGGCTACTACACACTAGATTGCTTTTACTATTAGCTTCCAGGCTGAATAAATAAAGTCTTCCTGACAGCTATGCAAAATCTCATATTTCAAACCATGGGACGAAAGGAAAGTTCATACATTGATTGTGCTGACGATTCCTGATTAACTATGGCGCACACCATCCATCAGATATTAATTACTAATGTTAATTATGGCTTATTGTTCCCAAACTCTCCATGAACATCAATAATACCGCCTATATGATACTATTCTTTAATAATCTCATCAACCTACCAGCCATACTAATACGCAACCATTCTATCAGTCGATCTTACACTACTAAATTCCTTTATGTTCTTATTGATAATGGAGTCCAGTTTCACACCCAGTCGAAAATACTCCTCAACAACGTGTTCTAGACTCTGGGCTCTTTAAAACCAACTTCTCATTTATTTCCGAACCTGTCCAAGTTCATAATTCAAAGTAATGAATAATTTAGAAATCGATTAATTTTTATTAACAACCCAATTTCAATCACATTACTCTCTTTTAACTCTTTTTTAAATTATATGCATCTAAATCAAATTCGTGAAAACTTTCAAATCAGACAGCTAACCTTTTATAAAACTGGGGTTCGTTCCCCTCCTTCCCCAACGTGCTTATGCAAACTCGTTCCCTCTGCGCTCGCAACATCATCCTCTGTGAATTGATCGAATCCGCGTCTCGGGATTCTTTCGTCTACCCTAAAATTTCGTATTGGGGACGAGCTCCTCCCCAAAATCATCTGGATCTAGAGATGGTTTAGAAGCGCTATAATTTTTGCCCTAATACTAAATGGATCGGGAGATTTAGAGTTACGAGTACTTTGGCAGAATTATTAGCTTGCAAATGGGGAGGAGTACAAGTCCCATTGCGCACTTTATGTATGACAGAAGCCTGGCAAATTGGTACAAGGAACATCTACTTCTTCCAAAAGAACGGAAAAAATAACCTTCCTAAAAAGTAAGAAGAAAATACTCCCTCTCTGAAGAAGTAAATAAGAAATACCTTTTTCCTCAAAGACTCTAGGTATAATAGATCTTCCTCAATTTACACTTCTAACGTTTCAATGAAAAAAAGATTTAGCAAGACCTTAATTGGTTCTTCTGGCGAAGCCTTTGTTTCTCTATTCTCCTCCACTTTGTCAGAACTCACGTTCAATATTGAAGAAACATCTTCACCCCAACACAAAATTGAACTGAAGGGAAACCTCTTTGGCCATTAACTGCTCCCAGGATGTTTGATCTTAAAATGCATTTTGAAATTTCTCAATAAACTCCATTTATCGTCCTCCCTCTTCACTTTGATCAATTATTTCCAAAGAGCTTGTGCCTCTTTCAGCCTATAAGACGCAGACCACACGAAGGCTTTATCCTCAAGGAACAACTTTATTTAAGGGATTCGTTTTGTGAGGTTCAGAAATGCTCGTTACTTCCACCAAACAATTTGGCGGTGGTTATGTGATCATCGTTTTTTGTTTGGAGGTTTATAAGCTATCGCTAAATGTTATGAAAGGAGCCAGATAAAATTTTGTGAGGTAGGGGAGGGGGAGCTTGACTCATGAGTTAATTAGGTCTTACCTCCCAAAAATGGGTTCATGGTAGGAGAGTAATACATCTTCTTTACGTGAAACCTGGAAGAACTGGACAGCTTCCTCAACCCAGTGCCCGCATTTGTGCACCCTCCCGTCCCCACTGCCTGCATGCCCTGGGGCTATAGAGTATCGTCCAAAAGGATGAAAACCCCGTTATTTCCATCCCTAACTTTGGCGAGAGGAAATCCGGGACCTCTAAAACTGAGGTCCCCGTACCCCCTGGGTACAAATAAGACATGAGTAAAGGGTATGCAAATAGGGATGAATAAATCAAAGTGATACCACGTCATGGCGTAACTTCACTTCTTCCATAACAGCTCGCGACTTCATGCGGTGATGCCTTCGTTGGTTTTCTGCTCTGATTTTTAGACTAAATGGGGCTTCGGCCGTGCCCACTGGAGATCCCGTTTCAAACTAATTTTAAGTTGAGCTACATCAGGTGTGGTTATTAGCCGGATGGAGTCATAGTTCAGGTTTTCTCCATGGCGGTAGCGGAGTTCTAGAGAAGAAAGATCTCTTATTTATTTGGCTCAGGAATTTACAACAAGTACCTCCTCTTCCCCCTCAGCTGAAAGATGATGATTTAGCGCTGTGATTCTGAGACTTCTCCCATTGCAAGTCCAGGTTTCTCTCAAGCCTGAATTCTCAAAGCCTATTTTTTTAACATTATACTTTTATCATAACAATTATTTCAAATATTTTCTTTAACTAGATTGGATTATGTATTGCAATCAAAGGACCCGCGGAGGTTGAGCACGGGGCAGTGATCAAATTTTTTACAAGGAAGGCAAAAATGCAAAAGAGATCTATAAACGCATGGTTGCAGTGTACACCAACACCGACACCGCCCCTTCCTAAGAAACCATTGCTTGCTGGAATAGAGGGTTCTGCCATGGTCGTGAGTCCCTTGAAGATGACTCCCGTCCAGGACGCCCGTCAGACGTGACTGACGAGGACAATGTGGCCCGTGTGTAGAGAAAGATCCTTGAAAATCGACGGGTGAAGGTCGAAGAAATTGAGCGAGAACTTGGAATATCACATGGAAGTGTTATCAACATCATGCACGACAATTTTGCCATGCCTAAGGTCTCTGCCATTGAGTCTTTAGAATCCTCACGGCCCCATGATCGACTTCAACGTCGTCAAAGTCCACAAGGCCAGAGTTCCCCAAGCTGCCCTGCCTGAGTGAGGATTCGAGGAGCTCAACCATTTTCCCTACAGTCCAGATCTGGACCATACTGACTACTTTTTATTCCGCCATCTCAAGGGTGCACTGCGTGGACGCCAGTTTGGGGATGATGAAGATGTCCAGCTCGCTTGAGTGGATTGAACAGCAGTCGGGAAATTTCTGGTTGTCAAGGATTTGAAGCCTCAGGGACAAGTGGCGCAAGTGCATTGAAGTCAAGGGTAGTTATATTGAAAAATAATAAAACACTTTTTCTCATATCTCGCTTCCTTATATCCGAATTGCAAATTCTATTGACCACCTCTCTTAGATCCCTAAGTTTAAAAGAATATGACGCACGCAAACGCGTAACAACAACAAAATAGGTATGAGAGGCAGAATAATTAAGAAAAATACACAAACACATTTGTCACAGTTAAAAGAAATGATCCCTCTAATTGTTACCTACACATAATTAAACAAAAATCAAAATGGACAGACTCTCCTTATAGATTTCTGATCACCCTGCAATTAAAGAGAAAAGGAGTATTTGAGAGCCATAAATTTACCCTCTGCAAAGCAAGTTCCAGGGCTGTGGTAATCGGTAATCTGACAGCAACAATTAATCAACTTGTCATTAAAAGAAATAATATAATTGCACTTTATGAATGATAAAAGAGTTTTTAGGGAATGTAGCTTAGAAAGGAAGAGTAGTTGAGTATTATAATAATTTGTTCGACCTCTAATTGTTAGGGTGATTTTGCACTTTGGGAATAGGAAAATTTACGGGTTGGTAGTCCTATTAATCCTCGGACTGAATGCAGGGAAAGAATAAGATTGTTTATTTTTTTTAAGTTAAAGTTTTATCTACATATATGTATTGATTCGTTTGTGCATGAGTGGGGTGGGACTGTGGAATAGTGCTGGAATGAGAAGGGAGATAATGGGTCTTCTAGTTACAAGTATCTCCATGGAAGATTTCCTTTCTTTTCTATGTAGTATATCTTCGCTTTGGGGGCATTTCATTTATCAGGTTATCCCATGAGTAACTTAAGTTGACAATATATTGGTCTAATATCACTCAAAATTGTTCTTTTGCTGTTGAAGACTTACCCATCAAATCAAATCCTACCATTCAACCGTTCACCGTCATCTACAATACCATGGAATGTTGTTTGAACTTGAAAAATGCCTTCCTCATGATTTGATGGGCGTCGACCGCAAATCAAGATTGGGTATTTGCACTCTTCGCATTTTTAACGCATCTCGTAATTTTTGGAAAAATTTAAAACTAGAGATATAAAATTGAAATTCTACAAAAAGAGAGGAAGACTTACACATGTGTTCAGTGGTGGTGTAGTGCTAAATCTCAACTCAAAAGCAACCCCCCAGTCAAGGTATGTTTTGCTCTATGTTGTATTCAAAAATCTATTGAAATCATTTAAAACTGATTGGAGTTGTTTGTAAACACTCGTGAATAACGGTTTCTCAACAGCATGAATGACAAACAACTCAAAAATCATTTTTAAAGAATCATTGCAAAGTTAAGGATAAAGCTGAAGGTAATCAGGGAGAAGTCAACAACATCAAAGTGTATTACAGAAACTAGATGTCCACGGCCTATAAAATAGATAAAAAAAGAATAAAATCATTAAGGAGATTATTAACCATAACATCAAGGTTAAAAATAAAATTCAACTCATCATTTATTATAAAACAACAAAAGCCAGTAATCTTCTGATGAAAAACAGCACCTGCCTAAACTCCTCGAATTTCAAGTCAACCAAGATAGTTTACAAGTTCATCTGCACCGATAAAGACTGTAAGCTTTACCACAACTCAAAATATATTGGCATGACAACTAATACACTTTCGAGGCGTTTAACTAGGCATGTACATGGTTAAACCTAAAGGATTAAAGTACTATCGAACTTTTTCCAGGTTATCGAAAAGACTTAGGAAATCTTCTCTTGAGTGTACTTTCCTTGAGATTTCTCGCAATGAACCTGAAGATAGGTGATACGCCCAAAACCTTGTTCCTTAAATAAATCACATGTACCTCAGCCTCCTATGTGTCTGTACCTTTACCGTGAAATTGAAGATTACACTGGTCAACAGCAACTCATATGACTATATTTACAAGAAATATGGACCTGAAGGATTAAATTACTACCGAACTTTTTCCACGTTATCGAGAAGACAGGAAATCTTCTCTTGACTGTACATTCCTTGAGATTTGTCGCACTGAACCTGAAGGGGGGTGATATGCCCGAAACGTTGTTCCATAAATAAAAAAAGGTGTACCTAAGCCTCTTATGTGTCCTTACCTTCACTGTGAAATTATATATATATAAAGAATATATATATATATATATATATATATATATATATATATATATATATATATATATATATATATATATTATATATATATATATATATATATAAATATATTTATATATATATATATATATTATTCGTTAAATAAACAGAAACTATATTTCCTCTAACAGTCTATGTGATCGAAATGTAATCCGTTGCTTTCATATAAATTATAATAAACTACGCCAAATGCTCAAAATGTTCTCCATTGCATCAAGGAAGGCACAAGAGAATGCATTCGGCCGTAGACTATAAGGATATTTAAGCCTATAATGAGACTAAATCAGGCATAGCTGAAGGGATCAAAAGTGCGTTCGCGTCAAGGAAAAATATTTTGTAGTATTTTGTATAATTGATTTTAAATGGTGATGTATGAGTAAACCGATCGCCAATCAAAAAGGTAAGTAAAAGGAAGAGGCTCTTCTAGTAGCAATTAGAATCGACTTCTTGGATGGTATAAGTGATAACAGATTCCTCTCACCTCTGAAGCCGGTAGATGGAACTTAAGCCTAGATTCTAAACCATGAAAGTTGAACAATCTCTCTCTCTCTCTCTCTCTCTCTCTCTCTCTCTCTCTCTGTCTTTCTTTATTTATTTTTCTATCTCTCTCAGTCTCAGGTTTCAGCTAAGATTTAAGATTTGAGAGAGAGAGCTAGAGAGGGTTGAAGTGGTGACCAGTGTCCACACACACAACGCTGTTATACGTAGGTGAGTCAAAAAGTTCTCAGACAAATGCCAGATTATTGAAATGTTCGATTTTGTACAAGTAAATACAGGGTCAAACACGACTTTCATGTTTTCTGAACAATTCCTACAAAATTCGTCATTCAATTTGTCGAGACTCTTTGTATTAGATGTGCTTCAAAAAGGTTACTTTTTTGAACCCATAAAATGGCAAATTTTGAGATAAGAGCGAACATTAAATTCCTGACTAAACTTGATTGGAAGCCTGTTAAGATTATTGACGCTCTACAACAGGTTTATGGTGACTCTTCGCCATGTAGAGCGGTAGTTTACGACTGGATTAAGCGCTTCAAGGGGGGCAGAGAAGAAGTTGAAGATGATCCACGTGAAGGGAGACCCTCCACCTCCATTAACCCAGAAAATGTCGAGCTTGTGAGGAATCTAGTGGATAAAGATCGCCGTATTACTATTGATGAAGTTGCCAATGCATGTGAAATCTCTCATGGCTCAGCATTTGGAATTCTAACTGAAAATCTTGGCCTGAGCAAGCTTTCAGCACGTTGGGTCCCAAAAGCGTTGCGAGAAGACCAGCTGAATCATAGGGCCAACCTTTCTTTGGCTATTTTGACCAAGATTGAAGCAAACGAGGATAGTTTTTTTGAGCGCCTCGTAACGGGAGATGAAACTTGGGTGTATCAGTTTGATCCTGAAAGTAAAAATCAATCAAAAGAGTGGCACCCAAGGGGGGCAGCAGGGCCTATCAAGTTCAAGACAGAGAGGTCCGTTAAGAAGATAATGGCTTCAGTTTTTTGGGATTCG
This sequence comes from Ceratothoa steindachneri, assembly GCA_963969495.1. NCBI lineage: Eukaryota > Metazoa > Arthropoda > Malacostraca > Isopoda > Cymothoidae > Ceratothoa > Ceratothoa steindachneri. The sequence continues at coordinate 243,135,266 of OZ018317.1, read as the reverse complement.
GAGGGAATTATTTTAATAGACTTCTTAGAAGGACAAAAAACTGTTACATCCAGCTATTACGAAGGAGTTTTAAGGAAGCTGAAAACTTCAATAGCCAAAAAACGACGAGGAAAGCTCCACAAGCAAATCTTGTTCCACCATGACAATGCCCCTGCACATTCGTCCAAAGCTGTGAGATCTCAGCTACGGGAATTTCGATGGGAAACTCTTGCTCATCCCCCTTATAGCCCTGATTTAGCACCCTCTGACTTTTTTCTGTTTCCAAATTTAAAGGGACACCTAAAAGGAACCCGGTTTCAATCATTAGATGAAGCAAAAAAGCAGGTCATTACTTGGTGACAGAGACAACCCCGTGAATTCTACAAAGATGGTCTTTACCGTTGGATTCATAGATTAAGAAAGTGTATAGATGTTAATGGAGCTTATGTAGAAAAATGATTACAGTATTATTACAAATAAAAATTTTATGCCATTTATCTGAGAACTTTTTGACTCCCCCTCGTATTTTGCATCTCCGCTTCTTCCACACTCCTGACCCTGAAACTATGCAAGTTATTACGCTTTTATACATGACTCGCCTTCGAAATATGGGAATAAACGTGTAATTTTAATTTATTTAGTGTTTATCAGCTCAGTCGCATCACATCCTAGATTTTCTTCTTTCTCCTACTACTTGCTCGATGTCTCCTGACGGCGTTCCGACCAGTTATCAATACTTCCTCCTGATGTCTCAATTATAAATACTCCTGACGCAAGTCACTTTTTCCCCAAAGTCCCCACACGTGAGTGAGTTTCCTACGGTAGGGACTAAGGCCTCTGTGCTCTAGCATAACTGACCAAACCTAATTTCCACTGAACTTTTCCCACTTTCGCTTATAGGGTAAGAAGGTTTATTGGTACAGGTAAATGTTCCCCGTTTATGTGGTCGTATAGGTTACCAATTTGTGGGTGCATGGTCGGTATTTATAAGGGAGTGTACTAAAGAGTCTCCTTGTTGCTATTGCGCTTGACGGATGACGAGGACTTTAGGGAGTTGGTCTACTTTACGGGTCTGTGGAATTGGTTGTGACCCTTATAATTTATCACCAGGGTTATGCGTTAGGCTGGGCTTACTGAAGGTGTTTCGGTAATCAGGGTAAGTAAATGACTTGAGAAGGAAAAAATATAACTTTATTCTTAAATTAGCCTACTAAAAATGTCAAGCAGAAACGTTTCGTGTTCTTTGAGGTCAATGTGTAGGCTTTCTGTCTTACGCAAAGTATCGAGTTAAAGGGCAGCAGTACTTTGGCGAGTAAATGAGATTCCGTGACGTTACTAAGCGGGAATGAATTAAGTTTAATGAATAAGGCTTTATGATTCTCTGATTAATGATCTTTGAGTCTCTCTCTCTCATATATATATATATATATATATATATATATATATATATATATATATATATATATATATATATATATATATATATATATATATATATATATATATATATATATATATATATATATATATATATATATATATATATATATATATATATATATATATATATATCATCTCTAAGCGGCGTGAGCTTGACTTGTTTCTAGGGCAGACCCAGTGGTCTAGTTCGTTCGTTATTTCCACCGCTTGGGAGGAGTTTCCGACAGCTCTGTGTCCCTGTTGTACCAACATATTCTTCATAGATTAGCTTTATTCTAGGGAATCGCTTGTCGCATCTCTCTGTGAAATTTCTCTGCTCAGGTCCTATATTTGTTCAGCTGCTGATAAATGTTTCCAACGTGCCTTTTGTTTCTTTGTTTGCGATCCTCGGATTTGTCTAGGTGGTTACCTTTGATATTTTTATATTTTCGTGGGTTTCCGCGTGACTTTAAGATGTCTTGCCTCAGATATATTTGGAAATTTTAACTTATATATAGTTTTATTTACTAATTCTCTCTGGTTCTTTATTTATTACACTTGGCATATTATTTCCTTAAATTACATACATAACAATTTCTAGGTGTTGATAAATCCACCGACTGTACATTTTTGTATTTCTTCGCTGGGCCTATTAAATCATGCAAATTCGTGCCAGAGGCCTACCTCTTTCATAGAACGAGCCCTACACGCTCACTTATTATGGGTTGAGTGAAACCCAAGTGTCTCTCGCAACGATAATCTCTACATGTAATCTATATATTATGATGCCTTAATCTGAGCTATGGAATATTATTAACTTTTATTCCGTCTCAATGATTATAATCATTGAGACGGATTATTGGTGTTAATTCAAGTGTCGAATGATTCATTCAATATTTGATTCCACTTTTCTCATCGCTTCCGTAATTGGATTTGTAATTCAAGCGTATTCCTCGCTGCCATATTAATTCTGTTTTAAATTCATTAATTTCCATATGCTCCTATTTGTTTCATCTAAATTACGTGCCTTAATTTACGCCTTCACCCTTGTCTCCTGTGTAATAAAGCCATAAATCATGATGTAATGTATTTTCATACCAAAGAATAATTCGCCTCTCCTATTCAGTTAATCTCCGTAGAATAATTCTGATGTCAGACTTTTCATTATTTCCACAAGAGAAAAGTCGTATTCGATTGTAATCTCCAACTTTCCTGTGAATCAGACTGACAAGATACTTGGTTATCGCCAAGAACTTTCAAAGGACCATTTTTATTTTATAGGACATAGCGATTATCACAAATTGCTAGATGAAGTTATACCCCCAAGTGTGGAATTATTTGGAAACCAAGACCTATTCTTTTAACAAACTAGAGTTTCATTCTTCCATATTAGGAATGAAAGGTAAAAAAAGAATCCTGAGCTAACAAATCAAATGCTTTGTTTTGGATGAATGAGGTGAATTGAGTAGCATTGACCTATACTTGACTTGAATCCACTTCATTTTTACTTGCGGAGTTACCTATAGAATGCTGGTTATGATATAAGACCTGCAACACTTGATCAGCTTAAAGATACAATTGGGGGTAAGAGAAAAACCCTCTAGCAAAGACAGAGTAAAAAAACAAAAAGGAAAAAATTTTGCGGTTGAAACAAAGCAAAGACCCAACAAGAACCCCCATAAACATCTTGCTCTTATTTAGTCTATATATTCGGGCAAAGAGCCCACTCCCTTACACTGCCTGGTTATTACTCTCGTGGTATCTTATTACTAAAGGAAGAGCTCTACTTTAGGAGAAGCGCCACAGAGGGAGAAGTCTCTACTCGAGGAATCCCACAAATGGGCGGTGTGAAAAGCGACGACATTTATAGAGATCCGAGCCAGTAAATAAAATCAATTATCATTTTATATTTAGAGCAAACTTTTACTCGGGGTAAAATAGCAAGTTCAATATTTTGCCAGCTAGGAAATACAAGCAAATTGAAGGGGACCTTTTTTAAAGGAAATATTTGACGTTGAGCCCTCCGTCAAATGGAACAAGTTATAACCATTATAGTACGAATATAGACGAACTGAAAAAGGCCCATAACCACATCCAAAGGACCAAAAGACATATTCCTACAATTGCCATACAAATGAGTAATGCTGACTCGGGTTTATTTAGGCGTTCGAGAATAACGCCCTGGCATCAAACGGCTCCACTGAGGCTAATGTTTGCTCGTTCCAAATCAGCTAAATGAGCCGAGGGGTTCACATCTCCCCCAAGAGTGGTTGATCAATTACTTCTAGCATTTGCTAGCTAGGCTCTCGATTTAATTGTTTTCACTAATAGAGGAATGGTTGGATGAAGAGGAACCTGCAGGCGCTCTGACGGATAGAGGATTGCATTGACTTTTTATGAAGGGAGGGGAAAAAGGGTGGTGCTGGCAGTTGTGTGTATGAATGTTTGTTTTAGTTTGTATGCTTATGGAGGGAACACAAAATACTTTATGACGTTATGGGATATTTCTAACTTGTGTATGAGAGATAACTTAGCATGCCCCCTCTCCCCTTTCTAAGGAGATATGTTCATTATACACCATTTCTTCCTATCCTTAACCAAAATGTTATTGCCTCAGTTTATATAGATATTAATCAGGGCTCCCGGACGCTTCCTTGTATCTTCTAAATGTTCCCAAATAAATATTACTCCCGTCCTCGCACTATTCATGATCGATGATGCTTAACTATGTAAAGTTCTGCCAATCGTCGTTGCCTCTTCATGGTTGATTGTTTCCCTGTCATGTTCATTTGCGCCCGACTGAGTGGCAAGTCCTTCGTTACTCTTCCATTCTGAGTTATAAGACATGGCATTAACTTATTTAACACCCCCTCACCCCAAAGCGTCAATTGAGCCGCTAGTTTCTATTTCCTAAATAATAAAAAGAGAAGTTGTTACCAAATTAGTATGGTATTGGCATCAAATACCTGTGGGAAAGGATTGTGTGTTTGCGTCTGAAGGAGAGAGAGAGAATGTTCCCAATTGTGTATTCTTCCATGTTATTCTATGCCCTCTTAATGGCACATGAATTTAAACGTATGCAGCCTAGTTCTCAGAAAAGCGAAGGCACATGAGTAACTTCTTTCATACAATGTTAGACAAAAGATTTAGACATACTTTGGCGCGAAGTCTTAATTACGCATTAAGAGGTATTTAGTCAGGGTTTTAGTTTGACCGCCTTCCTCCACTCACTTTGCCTGCGACCGGAGAAATAAAGGAATTTCCTGAATCTTCACAAATCCCGATACCACTTACATTTAAACCTGACACGCCCTTCCCTATCCACAATCGTTCCTTTTACAATCCTTTAACAACAAATCCAAACTTCCTTGGATCTGTCCTTTCTGCGATATTTTCACTCTCCCATTACCCTCTCCAGAGGATAATGGGCCCCGATAAAGCGGAATGTATATGTATATATGGAGAGATGGGTGATATATATACTCTGGTTGACGGGAATATAAAGCCTAGATCTTCACCAACCAATGCTTTATAAGAATGAGGATTGAGAATAGAGGAGTCACGTGTTAGATTCTAATAGAGTATAATTCTATATTTATTTATAAATTAACGAGAAAGATATATAAGTCAAACAAAGAGCAAGGAGAAAATGGGAAATACACACAATGAGAATAATAAATGTAGGTTTAGAGTAAATATTTATATAAATTTGATTTATAAATTATGGAATTATATATTGCATATCTTTAATATAAGATTTAGTCGATAAGATTTGAAGGATATATGATATATTTAATGTATGGATGGATGGACTTGGGAATAGATTTGGACACAGAATAATTGCTCGAATTCTTATCTCAAGGGCACTGGAAATGGAGATAAAATATGGAATTACATTTTCAATAGTTAAGATATTCGATTGAGTTGAATAATGGTAACCTGAATTTACTGACCTTTGTCTGACGATAACGAGAACACGACTGGACTATATTTGTCAGCGAACATTGGGGGTGAGGTAGGTTAATGGTGATTTTTCAGTTTCAAATATATCACACAAGGATTTGGATTAGTTGAAATATATATTTTACAACGTATACGATAATTATTATCTGGCGCTACGTAGGGTAAATTTTGTCGGAAATCGTACGACTTATGCATGATTGGAATTGTCGTACATGAATATGAATTAATGAAAGCGAGATGAGTAATCTCTCAGAAAAAGATTATCCTTTTGTAGGAGCTAGCAAAGATGTTAGCTGCTACACCCATCACATTCATCTGAAGTGGTCTAAGTTCAAAGAATTCACTCTGAGAGTAAACGACCTTGCTTGGGCCTCAATTAGCGCATTCTTCTTTAAAGTTTGCCCTGACATCGTGAAGGCTTTTCTCTCAGAACTTTATATGACATTCATCCCAATTAAACAAGAATATAGACAGAAGAATACCAAAATACGTATATCAGGTCCTAGAAATCACACCTTAAGAACTCCTAATCCAACTGGTTATTTCTAATTTCCCTTGGGACTCACCCAGCGTTTATTTAAAAAAAAAATGTTCCTCCATTATATTTCAATCCCTCAATTTTAACATTCTTATATTTATAATTTTGAAGAATTTTCTGTGTTCTTATCAAAGCTTGAAAGAAAATCCTTTTTGAGACATGGATGACCTTGGAATCCACAATGGTATCTTATTTATTCAATTTCCTTTTATTTCAAATTGTATATCTTATTAAAACCGTAAAAAATAAAAGTAAAAATGATCTTAAAAATCCACCTCTTCTCTAGCCTCGTTGTTTTGCGGTTCCTAAATCAAATCCATTCATGGATAAACGATAATCACCTGAAAACTGGGGGAAATAAGAAGGGGTATGGGATGTCCCTATGGAGGTTAAAGGATGGATAGAATGAAAAGGTTTTTGGGAATTGTGAAAGAGGAAGAGTAAAATGAGAGAAAGGAGGAAGAAAATGGAATTTATTAAAACAGTTTCACACGTTTTCTAGAATTCTACATTGATATCTTGGTTTATTCGATGTTATTAGGCGTTATAACCTCTACATCATACACCTTTACAACTTTACAACTCAGGGGTGTAAGAATGAAGCCGATAGATATATGACTTGACAGAATGAAGGAACTTGTATGTTCGCTGTGTTCATTTAATTTCGTTCTTATTTGTTTTATTGCTTACACTTCTCTCTCCCATAACGTTGATATCAGTGCTTTCATCTCTTGCTACGATTTCATCATATTAAGCTTCCATCAGCCGAAGACCTAATAATGATGGTGGGACCAAATTCCAAGAGGCGCTCTTTTCCGAATCTTCCGAGAGGACTATCGCTTGACATTAAAACGCGGGTCTCTGGAATTGTTAACTTGTCACTGTCTATCCGATGACACAGGCATAATAAAAAAACAGGATGGGCACTCGAAGAAGATAGAAGGATAAGGAATTAATTGAACATCTTCGTTTTAACTGGAATTACCCATGGGAATTACTCCTCATGGGTAAATTCCTCTGGAATTTGTTCTTGGTCCATTGCTGGTTGTTTTCAATAGAAACAACCTTAAAGTGATTTTATTATTAATATTTAATAATTAGATGATGAAAAGAAAAACTAGAGAAAAATAGATTTTGACTGAAAAACTAGCAAAAATAAATAAATAGATAGATGGGATGTTTCAAAAGATAGAAGATGCAATTTAACGTGTAAGAGTGAAAGATAGTAAGCATAGATGATGATAATCTTGGAAGAGATATTAATAAACGGGTAGCTAAAATTTTGAATTGTCATCTGATATGTTGCGGTTAACCGAAATACGCCGTCTTTCCATTATCTAAGCTACATATAATTAAAAGGTGATTTTGGAGGAAGAATCAATACCTGGCCATAATTTACGTTGATCCACCATCCTTTAATTCCTGATGAAGATAAATAAACTTTTTCGTTGTACAAATTTCCCTTTTTTCTATAGATTCCAGCAGAAAATTATGCCGGATGTGCTGTAGGAAATCGTAAACCCTACAGGTTTCAGTGTAGGGATCTCTTACCTCCTGAAGCAAGAAATCTGCAATCAGAAAATGGAGTCCTGACAATCGATCTTTTCATTTTAAAAACTTAAAATGATATTTACCTTCCTAATTTAACCAAACCTGAGTTTCCATCACCCTAAAGAGCATCAGTATGAGAGGATCGTTATAATTTCAAACCTTCTCCGTTTCACTCCGATTCTCCCGTTGCCATTTTCCCACTTGAAAACATCGCGTCTGAGAACGTTTTCCCACGAACTGCTTTAAGGGTTCTTCAATAATTACGTTTAAGAATAAGTTGAGTTAATATTTGATTGAGAGAATTCGTAATTTAGAAAGCAAATGTTGAAATTAGTTGAATAAATATTGTTGAGAATCAATTGAATGAGGATTTCGTGACTGTCACTCTTACAATCCAAAACGCGATTGTAAAAAATATGTAAGAAAGAGATGTCCACCTTCAGTTTTCTTCCTTTCTTTATAACTACCTATAATCATGTGCATGAATTACTTTAAAATAGTTAATAAAATAAAGACTGAAATAATCTATAAATAAAATTAAGAAAAAAAGGAGCCGAACCTCCGGAACTCCTTACAGGAGATTGCGTTTTACTACACGGGCTCTATCCTTTTTAGGGGCCACGACATCATTTCTCGGATTAAAGGTTGAATACCATCAGCTTTTATCGGAATTCTGGGGCAAATTCCTGCAAGAACCTTCCTATGGGCTGTTCTTCCCGAGATAGCGAGGCTCTAATTAATATTTGCTCTCCTTCAACGGTCGGACATCAAACTTTTTTTAAAAGCTAAATAATTCTGGAAGAAAATCCCGTAGTTAAATTCTAATGTTGGAATGAATAAAATCCCACCCTTGGGTTTTGGTCCAATTTCTCTTCAAATATTCGGCCATGGTCGACTCAAAGAAAATGATAGTTTTTGCGGAAAGAGACATCTTCCCTGTGCTGGTCGAATACAGGGCACGTGGAGGAAGTGTGGGAGAAGTTTCGTTATCACATACCTTTAGAAGTCAAAACATGAAAGCGGACAACACATTGCAAAGCAGGACATGGCAGTAACAGCTAAGAAATGACAGGGCAGAATTATTATATATGAGATGACATGGCAGGACCGGAAAGCAAGAGAGTTTATGGCCGGGCAGCACATGCTATGGGCATGCAAGACATGGCAGAATAAAATATGGCAGAAGAGGTAAGAAATAAGAAGACGGGACAGTTGCTCTCGTTAGCCTCCTGGATACGGCGTTGGATTTGTGACGGTAAGGCAAGGGGTTCAATCCATGCGAATGCGACCATAAACCTTTTAATGGAGTCAGGAGGTGGACGCCCATTGGGAGGAGTCGCAGATAAACCCTCGTATGGGTAGGTAAATCCACGCACTAGCCCCCCCCACCCAACGAGGACCTTCCCATGCTGCTTTCGGCTTTGCCAGCGATGGTTAGTCTGATCTTTATGTACATTTCATGATCAGTTGAGGGACCTCACCCCCGACACAACGAAGGACGGAGGCCGAACCTTCCCTACTCCCAGGAGGATCCTTTGTTGCTTTATTGTGATGCGTTAAGGAAATCATTTGTGTATGTGCATTCGTGTGAATCAGATATAAATACTTATCATACTGTGTACATGTGTGCATCTAAATGTGTCAAGGAAATATGTAGGTTTAAGTGAATTCCGGGAAATTATTCAATTTGCCTCGATTTGTGTGTTTGTGGGGGGTCAATAATTATAAATGAGATTTTTAACAACATATTTTTTGTGTACATTTGTGTGCATCAAGAAACCCTGGGTATGTCGGAGGGACAAACATACACATTTTATTCGCATATATTTATTCTTGTACGTGAGCGTATGACCCATATTGTGTGTATATGCCTGTGTGATTATCCAATATCCTGTGTTAGTGGCGGATTTATTGCGTTGACAGATTGTCCTCCATGGATGAAGTGCGTATTATATGGTAGAAGGGAGTGGTGGTCTGGTTGCCCCTCTCCATTAATCACATCCTATGTTGCGTCCCATTAATCCCGGCATCAACCCGTTTATGGCGCTTATATTTCTCAGACCAAGAATTAACGAGTCTCCTTCTTTTAGGGCGAGGGATCGACGGAGCGACTCATTCATTCTTCGGGTTCCTTCATGGCTAGAGCCCAAAGTGTTTGGATGCAGCGCGCATCAGCGAAGCCACGGGGGAGGATGTAGTGTCTCCCCGTAGGCTGCCTAAGAGGGAGGATGGAGTACCTCCCCGTTTAGGATGACGGATGAGGGAGGAACTCTTGGTTAGGATAGAAGTAAATAATCTGCTGAAGGTTTTACCGTCGGATAAATGACCCTTTCTTTCTCGATGGCGACACCCAGTTTTAATGGGATCCCAACCGCGGGGATCTACAGGGTGCTGCAATCGACGAGGCTAGGGTAGTAAAGATAGGTTAGGTTAGATTAGTATTAGGTGAAGTTATAGGGGTTAGACTATGCTAGGAAGGTTAGGCCGTGTAAGTTTAGGTTTGGTTGTATCTAGTCTGGTCAATCTGGCCTCCACCAGAAGTCTCATTGCTTCCCTTGTGGGGTCTCGCCCTTGGAAGTTATAATTGCCTAAATAGAAGAATCGCATGACTGAATTTAAGGGTAGTTTTGAGCCTTTGGGAAATGGCTTTGATCCGGTTGGTTTCGTCGCCTTTCTCGGTCGACCGGAAATCTGCGAAGTTCCGAGCGACCCGAGACTCTTTGAACCCTTCGCTGCTCTTCCTTTTTTACCTATTTGAATTCCTTCCTCGAATAAAAGACTGAAAGGGCTGTTTTGGTCTGCTCAACAGACATTTGCCTCCAGACCTTTTTTGCCTAAGTAAAGGAAAATAAATAAAAATTGAGAAAATTAATGAGTAAGTGATACTTGATTTTATTGCTTTAATGAGGACTCATCAGACATTGCAACCATTACCTATTTCAGTAGCAATGAAACCTTTTTAATATTTCTTGTATTTCATTAAAAATGGGGGAAAATCGTTTTCGTTATTAGGTAATAGAATTTGGAGGTGAGTAAATTGCATTTATCTTAATTTATTTTTGACTATTTGGAATGTGTATTTACCTTTTTGTGCTCGTAATTAATATTTACGGAAAAAATAAACTGAACTCCACACTTTATTGGTAAAATATGTTTGATTATTTCAGTAGATCCAGGGGCCATTGACACTTCGTGTTTTTGATCAAGTTACGAAGGTTTAGCTCAAGGCTAGGTTAAGTTAAGTAAGGTTAGTGCTGTTCATGTGATTAGGTTTGTGATATTAGGTTGGGGCGAAGTTAAGTTAAGCCTAGTTAGGTCTGTGTTTGGTTGTGCGAGGCTAAGTCAGGTTTTTAAGGTAATGAAAATGGTTAAGTTAGATAATCATCCGTAAAGAAAATATGTATGCATAAGGCAAAATGAAGCAAATTTATGTGTTCATGGACGTATTCCGAGCTATTTAGGTGTACATCGAAGTACACAAACACAGAGAAGTAGACGTAGGAGTAAATCAAATGACAGTGTAATTTGCGCTAGGTGCAAAAGATCATAAGAATATGTGAATAAGTGTAAACACTCAGAGGGGTTAATGTGTTTAAACTTGTACATAAATACACATAATGGCTAAGACAATACATAAACTTATAAGAACGGTTTTGTAGCCATAGGTTTATATTAGCCTACCTATGTGGAGACAACAAAGCGTAGCGATACTAATTATTATTACGTTTGGTTTAACTCTGGCCCCTACGATTAAGAGGGAGTAGTTTGGGAAACCAGCCTTTATGGAAGTGTTCCAAAAGGATCAATTTTTTGGTTTGGTTTGCTAAACGGATCCTTTCAGGCATCCGCTTAATGCCTTGTGCGAGGCTATTTGTCACGCCAGCAGAACATTCGTTCAATCGCCAATAATAAAAAACAAATTAATCAAATTTCATTACCATGAAAACACAAGATAGCATCGGTAATGGCGTAGGACGTGACACGCTCCAGTTTGTACAGTAAACAATTAGACGAACAAAATTGCCGTCCTGAGCTCTTATTTTTAAATGTCTAATGTTTTTACGCACACACGTCTTTCATAGGTGCAATTTTAAAAGATATAAAATAGGAATATTTTATTATTATTTTAACTGATCGTTATAAGAATGTTTATGTTTCAATTCTATTTATATTTCAGTACTTAAGTGGATGGAATGGCGGCACGCCGAAATCTTTCTAGGCCTATGGGATCTACACTTGTATGACTTGCAATTTATGAGGCCATTTATCTATCGACTCTGAATAATCTGGTTTGTTTCTTCTTTATTCCCCATTTTCCTATCTATTATGTCTTGCATCTTCTTCCGTTTTCGAGCTAAAATGTTCAACATTTTTCCAAGTATTAAAATATGCTTGAAAGAAAAAACATGAATGCTTGTATGTTCAAATTACTATTTCTTCATTGTCTAGAGCAGTGGTCGGGGAACAGTGATAAATTACCCCAAATGGAGTAATTTAAAAAAATTGGGGGGAATAGATGTGCTAGGGATGTGGATGCGCTAGGTGAGGAAAACGAATATGAAATTTGGAGAAAAAGAATGCATCGAGGAGCCTTTCTTCTATTTTTCGGTAAAATCTGGCAACATTTCTCCTAATTAAGTGGCATTTTGCCATGTTTTGAACATGCCTCTTTCAAAGTAGTTGACCCCATAGGGGCGCGGAGCTTTGCCATCCTGGCTGCCGTGCTGACGGGACTCAGCACCTCTTTCGATCCCAGTTTAGCCTCTGTCCTTCCTTTAAAACACTTGTGTTTCCTCGCTTTCACAGGGTATGTGCTGAACTTCTTCCCAGCCAACCGACCCGGATCGAGGCTGAGGGGGGAGGGGACAACGTTCTTTAGCCCCTGAGCTCCGGATCAGGATGGTTTTTTTTTAACAAACTGCTTCATCTCCACCCATACCTTCCTCTCATTCCTTTACCTTCTCACTTCACCAGCTAGCCTTGATTTTACGCGTGCCCAAGGTGGAGCCGCCATGCTGAAGGAGTGCCATGTCACCAGGCGGGAGGGATGGCCTTAAATGGCGGCACCTGGCTCTGCCAAGCCCGTAAGCACACCTTGCAGAGTGGGCTACTGCAAGGGGTGATGTCCCTTTGCATCCCATAATAAAAAGAGGGTCACCATGCCCAATGATGAGTATATCACAAAAATCCCCTCAATTTCCCTTGTAACCAACTACGGAGCAGCCCTCGAGCAATTGCTCCGAAAAAATAGAGGTATCCCCCCCTGGGCTTGTACAGGGGACCCTCCATATTTCTCGAACCGGAGAGGAGGCTTAATTCTCTCCTACGATTACGGATGTAGGAGGCTCCCCCTCACCCCTTCTCTGGAGGTGCTTTCGGGCACCTCCCTGTTTCCAGCGGCAGTCCCTCCTTTTCTTCCCAAGGGGACTGCCGAGAAAGCCAGCAAGCAGCCAATTGCCGACTGCCCTCCAAGGCCGACCGCCCCCCATTGCCGACCGCCCCCCATTGAAGCGGCTCGGTAGGGCAAACCCCCTTAGGAAGGAGAGAGAAGCCAGGCCCCTTCGGTCGCTTTCCTCAAAAGACCTGCTGGCAAGAATATTGAACCTTGCCGGGGTCAAGGCCTGTGCCTCCCTACACCACCTGACTAGTGACGATACTGTCAACGGGACCTGCGGGGTCTTGGGGGGATGGCCAACTAGGGCCCCCCCTGAGGTAGACATGGTCCTTGAGGCAAGCCAACCTCAAACGGTAGGGCCTTCCATGGGGGGGAATCCGGGCTCGGTGCCAAGCACCGAATCCGAATCCGCCTCTTTGCAAGGTCCTTCTCAAATAGCGAGAGTTTCCGACGCAGTACATGAAGAGAATGGATCTCCTCCGACCGGTGCTCCTACGACTACCAGGAGCTTCTCCATTTTGGAGAAGGAACTGGCTAAGGCTGGTCCATCTGGCCTGGGGGTTCCTGCTGGCACTGGGGAGAAGCGGGTTCATTCCCCGCCCTCTTCTCTTAAAAAAAAGAAAAAAGAAAAAGCCTAAAAAGACTCCTCTTCATCCGCTGGGGCTGTGAAGATGGATTGATTTGCTGCCACTTTGTTAAGTGACCAAGCCAAGATCGGCACATCCTGCCCCTAGACCCAGCCGGGTCCGGAGACCCTGACTATGACTAAGATAAAAAAGCACAGAGCGGAGCCTTGATAACATCAAGGCCCCTCATTTAGAGGGTACTTGTTTTTTTCGAGCCTACTGGCTTCCAACACATCCTCGTCATTCGCTCCACTGATGGCACCCGGTTGGGAATCGATAACATGATCCAACAGAGGAGAGCATTAGCTACTGTAATTGGTAGAAAGCCAAGGGTGACCTGTTTCTCGGACGGGAGCCTTCTGGCGAATGTGGCGAATCACCACGAAGCGGCCAAGATAAGTGCTCTTCGGACACTTCATGGCACCCCAGGGAGTGTGACGCCGCACTCTACCATGAACTTTGTGAAAGAAGTAGTTTTTTGCGAGAGAACTCGTTGACTACTGCATAAAGGACATAACCTTAGAGCTGGCCGAACATGGGGCGGTCAAAGTCGAACGTGTGATGAGAAAACAGGGAGGGGCCTCGAGACCCACCCATACACTTTTTATCACGTTCGACTGGGATAAGCTTCCTGAGGCGGTGCGTGCCGGTTAAGACCGCTACCGCGTAAATGCATTCGTGCCACTGCTATTATGGTTACCGCTTCAGCCATACGAATCGGTGTGGTAGACGTGAAAATTTTGGGTGACCCGAAGTCCTTGTTTATTGCTCCAAGACCGCACACGATAAGTCTAATTCGTATGTGGCCAAGTGTTTCAATTGCGTAGAGCCGTACTCCGCTTCTTCGAAGCAATGTGGTGCATATCTCCTTGAGAAAGAAATCCTGGCCGTTTAGGCCCAGCATTGACTCTCATTCCGCGAGGCTATGGACTCGGTCCTGGTGCGCCCGGATCTACCTCGGACGTCTTATGCCTCAATAGTTAGAAAGGCACCATCTGCCCCATGTCCCATCCAGGCCAACGAGCACGGTTGTTTCCGCACCAATTCGGAGCCCTTCTGCCGGTTTTCTACTCAACCAGGGCACTCCCCTGGTAAAGCTGGCAGCAAAAAGGGTCAACATCCAGCCCCGGCTAAAACCAGGGCTTCCCCCTCTTCCCCAGCGTGACCGTTTCCCGTAAGGCGAAACGGCCACGCAACTCCACAGAGTCGTTAGACTCTCATGAGTCAACACCCCTGAAGTTGGTCGCCAGGCCATCTTCCGGGGTTCCTAAAGTGTCCCCAGAAAGGCGGACAGCAACAAAGGAGCTTCGGCTCCTTCGACCATGCCTAGTGGTGGGCTGAGTGGCTCGGAGACGGTGGTTCTTTGAAAAGAGGGTCCCCCGCCTCCGAAGCCGCAACGCCCGCATAAGGCTGCAGGGCGGAGGGCGGAAAAGACTCGCATGGCGAGCGCAACCTCCCTCAATAAGTCCTTGAAGGAGACAGCACCGTAAGCGATTTGTCCGGCCAACAGCGCCCGGGGTTCTGCCGATGGGAAACGTACAGCCATTTCTGTGAGGGTATTCTGTTCCAAGAGGGCCCACGCGTTACCACCGAGCTAGGCCTGGAGGGCATATTCCTTTAAGAGAATTGCCGGGGACTCCGTGCCAACTGAGAGGAGCTCCGGAGGCTCATCTCGTCCCGTTCCCCGTTAGCTATTCTTGTGCAGGAGATCATGCTAGGCGCGTGCCCCCTGCCCACCCTCCCGGGATATAAGGGTCTTGCGACCCCACCACCGCGAGATGGCAGGGCTGGGGGATGCGCGGTTTACACCGGCATGATGTCTCCGTTCTTCCTTTCAGTTTAGATACCTCCTTTCAGGCAGTGCCTGTGCAGCTTCACCTGGATAAGAGGTATACTATCATTTCTGCGTACATTCAACCGTCAGCTGGCTTCGACGCAAGGGACTTCCGCTGCGTCGTGGCACGGTTGCCGAGGTCCTTTCTCTTGCTTGGAGTTCTAAACGTCAGGCATCCTCTCTGGGGAGATTACTCAATAAATCCCAGGGGACAAGTCCTTCTTGATCTGATCAAAAAGGTGGAGATAGGTGTCATTAATGTGGATGATTTTACTTATCACTGCCTGAAAACCGCTTCATTTTCTTGCCTTGATTTATCTTTGTGCTCTTCGGATGCACAGCCTGATTTTGATTGGGGGATGGTTGATGACCTCCATGGTAGTGAAAACTTTCTCATTTGAATATCATTTTCAGGGCAACTGCCGCTTAAGAGCCCACCTCGGTGGTGCTTGGCGCGGGCGCGGTGGTCTGCATTTCAGGTAATGACTGAATTCTCTATCTCAGTCCAGGAGTTTAGGTCAGTAGATGAGGCCATTGAGTTATTCTCCGGGAACATAATTGCCGCAGGCCTGACTACTATTCCCAGAACTTCTGGCTATTTTGCACGCAGACCACTCCCATGGTAGTCGATTGAGTGTGAGACGGCCCTCAAACAGAAGCCTTATGCATATATGCGCAATAAGCACCACCCGAACGATTTCACTGTCGCTGAATTTCGTCGGGCTAGGGCTAGGTTCCGGTATATTTCGAAGCACGCCCGCTGCTCTTCTTGACAGGCATACGTGTCTTAACCTAACGGAAAGAACCCTTTAACAGAGGTGTGTAGCGAGTCAATGGGATTCGGGGCAAGTTCTCGCAGGAACTCCCGGCCGTTCTCCAGGAGAATGGGACCGCAATCTCAGGCCCGGCGTCCGTGGCGGAATCTTTCACAACTGCTTTCTCCATATTTAATGCACGTCGGGACGTCGCGGAAGGCCGCCAGCTTGTCTATACCTCCAGAAGCGGAGAACCCTTCAACGACAGGTTTACAGTGAGTGAGTTGCGCTCTGCTCTTGCTTCGTGCGCAGACACCGCCCATGGTCCAGACGATGTCCCGTACGCCATGATTTGACACATGGGTGAGCGAGGCATGGCCTTTCTGTTAGATTTGTTCAACAGGATCTGGGTGAAGGGTCTCCTCCCAATTCCTGGCGAATCACTAATATGCTGGCCTTTCGCAAACCGGGGAGAGATCACTCTACTCCGGCTGGTTTTCTCCCAATCTTTTTAAACTCTTGCCTGTGAAAGTTGATGTAAAAATTAGTAAATCTAGATTAGCCTTTTACTTGGACAGCGGAGGCCATCTGTCTTATGCACAGTGTGGCTTCCGCAAGTTCTAGTCCACGTCGGATGCTCTGCTCCGACTGGAAAATGCTGTCTGCGAGGCTTTTCTTCGTAGACAGCACTACGCCACGGTGGTTTTCGATCTGGAGAAGGCCTATGATACCGCATAGCGATACTGTATTATGGAAACTCTTCACACGATGGGGATGAAGGGACACCTCATAATGTTTATATCTAAATTTTTGTGAGATCGTCGATTCCGCGTACGGGTGGGGGACCCTCTCAGGCCCAAAGGAGCAGGAAGAAGGTATCTCGCCGGGAAGTGTCCTAGGTGCCACACTCTTTGCCCTGAGAATCAACGGCATCACCTTGGTGCTGCCAGAAGATGTTCTCGCTACTCTCTACGTGGATGACCTTTCGATCTCTTTTGGCGTGGCTTAGATGCCAACTCTGGAGCGTCGACTCCAACAAGCATTAAACCGCGTCGCTGGCTATGCCAAAGCGCACAGGTTTCGGTTTTCTTTGGCCAAGACTAAGGTGGTGCAATTCTGCCGCCATCCACGGCTCCACCCCGACTCATATTTGTTACTTAATGGGGTGCTCCTGGAAGTGGTTGAATCGCACCGTTTCCTTTTTCTTGTATTTGACTGACGCCTCACCTGGGACGCTCATATTCGCAGCCTTAGGGTCTCTTGTACCCGCGCCATGGATATTTTCCGTTCCGTGACGTTCAGCGCTTGGGGCTCTGATAGGGCTACTGCCCTACTTTTTCATCGATCCTTTGTTCGTTCGAAGCTCGTCTACGGATGCGAGATTTGTGCATCCGCAGCCGAGCGTTTAATGCAGAAGGTGGACTCGATCCAACACACCGGCCTTCGCCTTGCGACCGGTGCCGACCGCACTTGTCCCATTCCGAGCCTGTTGGTCGATGCTGGGGAGATGCCACTCGCTCTACGCCGCGTGCAGTGCTTCACTCGCTTGTACGCGCGAGCCTGGCGCCTCCCTCAGTGGCCAACAGCTCTCACTGCATCCTCAGCTGATTTCGACGGTGTCTATGCCGCCGAGAGAACCCAGTCATACCCTAAGCGCTTTGGGTTTAGGGCAAGGAAGTTCCTTCGAGAGCTAAGTATAGCATTCGAGTCGGTGGCACCCCTGGTTCTGCCCAGGACGCCACCCTGGAGGGTACCACATTTAGCTATTTGTCGCCACGCCTCTGCTCTTAAAGCTTGTACAGCACCAGGAGTATTGCGTTTGACCTTTTTGGAGCACACCTCGTGTCACGATGGAACCGTGCCAGTGTATACGGATGGCTCCAAGTCCCAAGAGGGGGTCGGCTCCCACGCCTTATCCACTCTTCTTGAAGTTAGATGGGCTCTGCCAGGCGCTGCGTCTGTCTTCACGGCCAAACTGGTAGCATTTTTTCACATCGTTCGGGAGATCACGTGACATGCCCGGTTCGGAGACCAGATTGTGTTCTATAGCGACTCACAAAGCGCCCTGAGTGCTCTCGGGGCATTGGAATCTCCACATCCCCTGGTTCGCGATACCCGTGACGCCACCGTTTTGGCGAGCCGGGCGGATGTCGAGATTATCTTCTTCTGTGAGCTTGGACATTGCAGGATTGTGTGGAATAAGCGCGCCGATGATGGCACCTAAGAGTCCGCAAGGACTCTGCGATCGGACCAACGTTTGGCTCTTCCTCACACCGACTACATGGCAGGAATACGGGCAACTCTTAGGACTGCTGGGCAAAAAAGATTCAAAACGGTCGAAGGGAACTTAAAGTTGCGTGCCATTGTGCCGCAACTGTTCCCATGGACCTATCCTCCAATGCTTTTTGTCGTCTCCAAATCGGACACACTCGTTTGACGCATAGCTATCTGATGGAGCGCTTGCCTGCGCCTTATTGTGACGACTGCGTGGTTCTCCAGACTATTTGGCACATTCTTGTCGAATGTCCCAGTCTGGGTGATCTTGGCGCACGTTACCTGTCCTGGTACCGGGATAGGCGGGGTCGCTACCACCTGTCCCTTGTACACGGGACGAGTGCGTGCACACTGAATGGTGGACTCGTTGACTTTTGGGGGGAGGCCGGCCTTCTCCCTATTATTTAAGCAGGTTTTTTTTGTTTTGTTTTGCTCTGTTTTTTTTCCTTATAGGTCGCACACTCCTGCGCCGGGGGGACCTCCCTGCGACGCAGGAGCTTGCTTACTGCTCGCTTCCTTTCTCTTTTTTTCGGGGGAGGGTGGGTTGTTTTTTATCTTTTTGGATTTTATTTTGAAGTAGCCTAGTACTAGGCCAGTTTTTAATACGGCGACTAATGCCCAAGTATGCAGTCGCCAGATGAGCTCTTAAAAAAAAAGTAGTTGATGAATTAGTAGAGCTGATCAAGTGATATAGTAATTATTTACATAAGGTGAGTTATGATATAATCTATAATATTTACGCTTCTGTATATAATTTTGTGATTAAAATTCCACAAAAGTTAAATATTTAAATTCAAGTCATACTTCCTATTCTTTCTTGCAGAAGAACTTTGTTCCACAGGCACTCATTCGGCGTGTGGCCTATGGCTTATTTGCTATTTTAAACCGCTTTTTTTAATCCCCTTTATAGACTCTATTTTAACACCCTGAACACCTTTTTCAACATAAATACCCTGAAACATTTTTTTAAAGTTATTTCCCCTTTTGTTATATTGTATTTATCCCTTGAAGATTTATATATATTTGAGAATTTTCCAAACAGAATTTTCAACATAAACACCCTGAAACCTTTTTTTAAGTTATTTCACCCGGTTTGATATATAGAAAAACCTTCGTCAGATCTCTTTTTTCATCTAAATTTGTTATATATACGAAATGATAGTAAAAAAGCGTCGAAGCCCTAATTTTAATACATTTTTTGAACTTCACGATTTGTTTTTTCATTCCAAATCATTCGATAATTATATTTATTTTTTCTGAACTCTTAGAAAGAAATTTGATAAAAGCTCGAAACATACAAAAAACAGCCCTGCGAATAAAGGTTTCAAATAAACCCAAACTTAAAAACATGAAAGGTTACTTGTCCAATAAGCAAAAAAAAACATTTTCAAAAATTTCAAAAATTCACCAAGTTAAATTAAAGAGTTAAGGATAAGATTAGTTTAAATTTTAGGATATTTTAGTTTATTTGTAAGGGGCCTAATTATCCCATTAGTTGTTTGGTTGCCAATTTCTTACTTTTTTAGTGGTAACTATTATATTTTCCATTTATTTATTTATTTTTATTTTAATGAATTATTTTATATTAAAAGTAAGTTTTTTAACGAGTTTAACTCTATTTAAGAAGATTTCCTGCAGCCCCTACAGATGTAATGCTCACTCTTTTTAAGTCTCATTGTTTAAATTTTTATGGTTGTGAGTTGTGGTTTGATTTTATGTTGTGTTATTTTAAAGTTTTAATTTAAACTCTTAAATTCGTCACAAAATAATTTTTTATTTTTCAAAAATATAAGTCAAAAGACCTTAAAAAAGTGATAGATTTCTCTTTCGTTTTCAGATGGCATCAGAAAAGAAAAGGACATATCAGGCAGAGTTCCTTAATTATGGCTTCACACAAATAGAGGCCCAGGGACAAAGGAAACCTCAATGTGTCGTTTGTATGAAAGTACTGACTGCCGAGTTTTAAAAAAAAAATCAACTGAAGAAACACTTGGACAAGGTTCATTCACATTTGTCTTCCAAACCACGAGAATACTTTGAGAATCTGGAAAAAACAGTCAAAAGACAGATATTGGAAAATAACAAGAGTGCAACGTTTGACCAACGTTCAGCAGCAATAGCTACTTTTGAAGTGGAATGGTTGGTTGCTCGAAACAACAAACCACATACTATTGGTGAAGACTTAATCAAACCGGCGGCTGAGAAAATAGCAGAAATAATGTGTGGGCAGAAAGTAGCTAAACAACTGAATACAGTGCCTTTCTCTGCAAGAGTTATTAAAGAAAGAATTTCCATCTTGGCAGAAAATATGAGAGAATAAGTGATTTATTCAGTAAAAAAAGAGTAAAAAGTTTGCCATTCAACTTGATGAGACTTGTTACCAATTAGAATAATCGAATCCAATCACGGGGGGAATCGGGGGATTGAACCCCTTAATGGAAACTGTCGCAATCTTAATTAGCCAAAATGATTCGGTTCCTAAACCAATTGAGTTCCAATTCCTCCGATTTCTTATTGTTTGCGTTTCTTATTTTTTATCTTAGGTCCTGTTTTATTCATATTTTTTGCCTCACCCTTTCATGTGGTTCTGATATTTATCATATTTTCCATCTAATAGTTGTAAATTACCGTCTAAATCTATAGGAAAAATCTAAAAATCAAATTCTCTTAAAAATATTCGTTTAATTCGTATAAAAATAACAGATAATATTATTTAGGTCTTGCTCCTGATTGACTCTATGATCCAATTATTAGAAAAGTAATTAAAAACGATATTAGGAATATATCTATTGGAAGAGAGGGTGCATCCAAACGTTGAGATCGATAAAAATAACTTGGCCATAAGCAGAAAACAACATAAATTTCCATATACAAATGAACAAAATATTACAAGGAATTATTCAGGTCGTGGATCTAAACGATTTGAACCCATCTTCGGCGGCAGGACTTTAAAATTCTGTCGCAAGTTTCGCAGGTGAATCTATTCCATTCTTCTGTCGGGTAAACGGACGATCGCCAGACCTCAGCTCTTGAAATCATGAAAAACACCATAAGGCTCTCAACTCCAAATTGTCAAAGTAATATGGATGGCTATATATTTTAAACACCTTTTCCACCCTTCCCTTTCACTATTTTCTTAACAGAGCTCTGCTTTCAAACATTCTGTGTGACTGAGAGTCGATGGTTTAGCTTTCAACTGTAAAATAAAATTGCCACATCATAATCCCGTTTCCCAACATTTGCGCAATGCTAACCTCTCGGGAAGTAAATGCTACACATTACACCCAGTAACAATTAATGGAATGGAAACCTTGAAAATGTATAAAACTTATGGTATGGGAGAGAAAAGCAAGCGATTCATTTACGATAACATTCCAAAGGTTTCGCTGTCGGAACAAACGCTGTGAAAGAATATGGCAGAATATATATTGGGGTAATATATTTTGACCATTTGCAGCCCATTAATGGATCATTAGGGAAGGATATTTTCTCTCACCACTCGTGAAAATATCTCCACCAGATGGTTAACGCCTCATTCGATGTCTCTTCATTTATATATTTCTTTTTTCACTCTCACACTCTTTCACACTCTGTTTCTTTCTTCATCTCTTTGTTTATCTCTGAGCATATTTCTCCTTATTTGTCTGCCTCTACCAGCATTTTTCTCGCTTCGTTTCTTTCTGTTTACCTTATTCTGTCTCTCTTTCTCTCTCTTTCTTCTTTTTTCTCTCTTTATCTGCCCTTCTCTTCCCTCTTTTCTGGATATTAACCTGGTGTCTATCTCTCTTCTCTTTTGATGTCAGTCTATTGAAACGTTGTTTTCCCCTCTATCTATTTATGTTAATCTATCTGTCAATTCTGCGCCCCAAAATGTTTGTTATAGGAGTTTCAGCTGAATTTTGGGCATGGAAAATGGGGTTCCTTAATAATCGGAGCTGAAGAAACTATGTCCAATTAAATCGTAATCCAGATCGAGCCCCGTTTTTAAAGGGCAAGGAGATACGTTTTATCATTTTAAATCTAGCTCCGGCATGCTACATTCTTTTCGCCCAACATAACTAGTTAGACTACAATTATACTGACTCCCTCGCTGAGTCTTGCTCACTGATATCATCAACGACTTATGTTTAGGTCAAGCACCAGTAGCGAAATATTAAACAAGGTTAACAGAGTAAATAGTTGGGCAAAAGAATTAAAGAAATGTACTATAATTTGAAAAATAGATTGCCATAATTCCAGGGATCATGAGCTTAGGTGCAGGAGGGATTTCTAGGTAATTAGATTTCTCTCACACAACCAAGCTCATAGATAAAACCTCTTTTAGAATTTTGAGTAAAGAAAAACGTCAGAAAACGTGAAATATTTTAGTTATATAAAATTCAGAAGCAAAAACTAGGGAGGAAATCTTCGCTATGAAAAACTCAGAAATGCCTTTCATGCTCAGGTAAGTTCTATGGAGGTGGGGAGGAATATTGGTACAGGAGGGCCTACAGTCATGGGGAAAGAAAATTACTAGAATTAATCAAACTTTACATTTTGTTTTTTTATGTTTTATCATACTTTGAAAGTGGAATATATGAAGATTTAGAGACCAAACATATTCTAATAATAAATAAAGTCATTTGGTGGCGTAGTCAATAATTACAAGACATTTCTGGTCTTTGAGCTCTGCTTAAATTCGTTTTGGGCATACTAGAGACCTAATATGTGATGAGGTCTCAACTGATTTTGCATCCAATTTGGATGGCTTCTGTTTATCAACCTCCAGTTTGAAAATACCCCACAAGTACTGTACCTAGTTGAAATTTGACTAACTCTGGTCAGGTCCCAAATGTTGGATGGTATTTTCAGCTAAAACTTTGGTATTGTTTTATTTTGTAAGATGGTGTGCCATCCTGCTGAAAAATAAAGTTAATCCGATCTTTCCAAAATTGGTCCTGGTCGTTTAGAAAATGATGCTGAAGAAGCACGTTTTGTTAGTCCTTACAATCTCTGAGATGAGAGACGCAGCTCCACATATGGAGAGCGACCGGAGCCTTCCCTGTGGGCTCGACTAATGGACTCGTGATATCGTTTCCCCTTTCTTCCCCTAACGAGGAACTTTCTACTTGTAGAGGGTGAGTTGCCTTCAAGAATATCGCTTTGCCTCAGTCTTAAACATTCCATGCATGATATTTTCTACCAAAGTGGAGCCTAAACTTATGATTAAATAGTGTGAGATGAGGCATTAATTACAACCGTTCTCGTCAGGACACTATCTTCGAAAATTCTCTGCCTCACTTGCCGCGCTGAAGCGTTCGCATCTCCTCTTTTCCAATCGTGACCAAGCTTGGCTCTCGAGGCAACCTAATTCTTGAGTTGGGCCATTACCAGGCCACAATCTTGGGTCGTTCAATTGAAGCTCTTCAGCATCTATGAGACTTCTTTACAAGAGTGTAACGAATCTTTTTCGAATCAGTAATCATTCGAATGATATTTCTCTCTCATTCAATACTCTTAGCAACTATTTCTATGCATTTCAGGCCAATTTGGTGAGGAAAAATAATAATTGCAAGAACTCTTTGACAAAGTTGCAATTATTTATATTTTCCCTAAAATACTACGAAATAGACTATATTTCAACATCCGAATTAATTTCGCTTATATTTGTCTTGATTTTACAGTTGTGATCGAAAAGCAAAACTCTTCGTACTAAAAATCACCTCATACAGTAAAGGACCAGAGCGCGACTTTGGATTCAGCAAAGGTAAGCCATTTTTCTTATTATTTTTTAAATGCTGACATTTTAATTAATCTGGATTAATTAAAATATTAGAATATTTATTTCAATTACATAAATTAAAAACCGATTTCAAAAATAAAAATATATATTATTCTCAAAATGTTTGTCTATGGCTTTATGCATACTTTTGTACGGAGACATATCACATTTCTTGTGTGTATTTTGAGTAATTATATTCGTAATACATATTCGTGTGAATTTACACACATACATTCACAAATACTATTTCTTTATTTTTAACGTAGCTTTAAGGATATTTTTAAAAATGCAACGTTTAAATTTAGATAATGCGAAAAAAGTGTCCTTCGCTGCTCAACTGAAATCTTTCCTTCCTTTCCCTTCATGATAGCCAATGCGCGCACGTGGCCCAATTGGACCCCTCTAAACGTTATTACCTTAGACTGAAAATTATTCATCTTTCTCCACATTCTGGAGACCTTGCAGCTTGTGACCACACTTTTTTAAGAAGTCAACACTTCCTGAAGGGGAGCACGTTACAAATCCCGGTGCCTGGGCAAGTGGGGTGGCTACATTTTTTCCTTTGAAATTGAGACGGGTTCGAGCAACCCTAACTGTGTATTATATGACCTTTTGGAGATGGCAGCTCTCTTCCATTGTTTAGGGATTGGAAAAAATAATATTAAGGCAATGTTATATCCAGCTCCTCTTTATATTACGGCAACATTGCATATTTTTGAATGTTGCCAAGTTCATTTTATAGGAAGATTGACTATATCGTTGCATTTTCTATTTCAGTGTACAACACGTTAATTCCATTTTGATGTACGAAATAATGCGTGAGCTATCAGACTTCTGAAGAGGGCAAATCATTGGAGCCCATTATCGGAGGTGTCGTTAACTGAAACAATTTGACACTTTAATCTGTGATGAGCGTCGGTGTCCATGGTTACGACAGCATACACACAAAATGGTAAGACCTCATCTGCGAAGAACGATAATAAGCGAAACCCGAAGTTAACTGACAAAGATTGTGGCCAAACAACACGAAACTCCTGCAGCAAATGTGACAACATGACTCAATAGCCATCTGTCCTACACTGTTTATATAAGTAATTTCCCCCGGGAAATTCACAAAAGAAAATAAATGGAAGAGCAGCTATTCTGTAACCCCTGAATTGAGAAAGAATCATAATACGTGGACACTTGATTATGCTCACACGAGTCCTCATTTACACTTTTTCACACAAATGGCCGGCCATGTATTTAAAACTCGAAAGGAAACCTTAAATATGGACTGCTTGTTTACAAGCGTAAACATGGGTGAAGTTGAGTAAAGGTGCAATCGAATATATCCTGTTATTCAGCTAGCCACATTATTATAATCAACGGTCGGGGTACTTCCAAATATACCTAAACTCTTTTAATGACAAGGGTATTATTATGTCTAGCATACTGATTTGGAACAACGACATTTTTAAAGATGATAATATATTCGTACTCACATTCCCAAATGTTCAGTGTTGGTTTGAGAAGCATCGGAATGTAATCCGACATCTTTTCCAACTAGCATATTCATATAATCTAAACATCATAGAACCATTAAGGTGGGGATGTAGCAGAGAGAGTCAAGCAAACTATTGCTTACGTCATCACCCGAACAATCAGAAGTTTCGAAAGACTAAGTCAACATTCCGTTGGCAACTATAGAGCGGCTGAATAATTCTTTTCCACCAAGGATTGCAATTGTACTAAGAGCAAATAATTGTCCCGAACCTTATTTATAACCAAATATAATGTACCTGGTTCTGCAAAGGTTACGTTCCACACTATTTTACCTTTCTAGAGGTTTAAGTGTGCCCTAGAAAGAGTTCCGTCAAACAAACTTAAAGTTTTACTTTCTCCAGATGTGGCAATAAAACGTCGGTTCCATTGTGTGAAGGTGTATCGAGATGGAAGGGAATAGATTCGAGATCTCTGCTCTCCTGCACGAAGGGACACAACAGGCCGAAATCGTCAAGAGGCTCGACGTCAGCCAAATGACCGTCCACAGATTCTCAGGGTGTCTCAAGAACCGCAGACCTCAAGTTGTGAAGCGGGGGCTGTGAGAAGAGGCTTCGAAATTGCTCCAAAGCTCAAAATGACCTCATTCACGAAGAAAAACATCTCAGTGGCTAGGCTGGCCAAAGCCGTCAAAGTAGAGGGAAACAAAAGCTTAGGTTGTGTAGAAAAGCCTCTGCTCACAGGCCCTATGTGAGAACAAGGTCGGGAGGGCAGCCTTCACCTTCTCAAAGACTTGAAGGGTCATGGCAATGGAATTCTCATTTTTACCATGAAAACACTTTACGGTGGATCCAGTCATCTACTTGCAGAACGGGCACGCGCTAAGCATCAGCCAGGACGTTTCCGATGTCCGATACGTTTCCATGACCAAGCACGTCCATGATGATGCTCGGTGTCGTAGCTTCGAATGTCAAGAAGATGCCGGTTACATGCGATCAAAGGCGTGTCAAGGGAATGAAATTGATGCCTTTGGTGAGAAAGTTGACGAAGAAGGAGGAGTAAGTCTGTCACCAAGACGGTGTCATGGCGCAAGCGGCCAAATATATGCAAGATTAGATGGGGTTGAGGGAAATTTGGCCGCCGCAGTCGCCCTTTCTTAATCCATTCAAATACAGCGTGTGGGCACATATCGAGAGCAAGTTGTGTAATGTCTGATACAACAACGTCGAGTAGCTGAAGTTTTCCATCAAGCGCGTGTGGAAAAGCATGAGGAAGGACTTCGTCCGCAACGTGTGCAATGCCTTCATATCTTGCCTCGAATGCAAGCTCACCGGTGAGGCCAACGACATTGATTAATATTAAACCTCTGCTTATATGTTAAAACAATAATAACATATTTAACTGCATCAAACTAACACTGTGTCCTTTGTTGAAAGCGTCCTAACAAGTGTAACAGGAACTTGGCCATACCAGATATCTGACATGGTAATCTGCTTTCATGATACTCGATGTGTCATCCACTGGGATGAAAAACTTTTGCCGTCTCTTTTAGACTCAACAGAAACAGTTAATCGATTATCGGTTCTTGTAACGTCAATTACCACTATAGGAACTCAACCTCTAGGTGTTCCAAAGTTGCTTTCTGAAACTGGAGATCAACAGGCCAGTGTTGTATACAACTTCTCCAAAAGTGGGAACTAGATGAAGGCCTGGGGGCCTTAGCTTTGATACTACTGCTTTGAACACTGGGAGACACAATGGAGCCAGAATTCCCATAAAGCAGAAACTTGATCGTAATCTCTTCAATCTGGCATACAGGCATCACATCCTGGAGCTGATATTGAGCGCTGGGTTGGCAACTGCTGCTCCTTCTGCATCCTCAGGACCTGATATAAAGATATTTAAGTTATTCCGGAAACAATAGAACTTTCTGGAAAAAGTTAATTTGAGCACAGTTGGAACTGTGAAGAAATTCAGTGATTGCTTCTAAGCGATCGTGAAGAGCTCCTTGAGTTTGCCCACTACCATCTTTCAAGAAAGCATTTGCGAGATGACTACAAGGAGTTTTTAAAACTAATTATTATTTTCCTTGAGAAAAAGTCCATGGATTCTTCTTCAAGCAACCGGATGCCATGCACCATGCCCGCTGGATGGCAAAGGTGATGTAATGTCTTAAGATCTGGATGTTTCGTAATCAGCTCCAGGAACTCAACAAAAGGCATGCTGAACTTGCCAAAACTGTAAACATTTTCTTTGTCTAAGTCTACATGAAGCCCTAATTCATAGCTTCTGAGGCAACATCAGCACTCAGGACAGAAATCACCCTTCTGGAACAGCTTAAGAATTATCACTACTCTAGCGAGAGTGTTGCTGCTGCAAAACTGGAAGGACATCTCTGGTTCATTTTTTTACAGAATTGGTATCATTGGTTTCATTTGATAACCTTGTTTCAAATACCACCAAATAAGCAATGGTCCAGGTGATGAAGGAGGAGGAGAATAATGAAGAGAACACTTCAAAAAGAGTCAGGATAGGGAAACAAGAGCTTCCATTCTTAGAATACCTGACATCACCCTCATCCTAGAAGCTCTTGGACCAGCTCTAAGTGAACTCCTCCTTTTTGGAGGAAGAACCAGATTCATGGAATCTCAGTGAGGTATACTGCTTTGCCAAGAAAAATGTTTGGAAACTACCTACTGTCAACGCCCACGCCGAGAGAGGAGTTGCTCTTATCAAAAGGTTTAACTGCCGGCACATCACCAAGGAGGACCAGCTTCAGTTCCCTCTGAAATTTGTGGCTCAGCATCGGCAAGACTTCCCAACATCCTCAAAGGCTCATATGACATATGAACAACAATGAGCTGAGTGGCATTCGTGACAGCCCCACATTTGTCTGGGAAGACGAAGAGCCAGTCAGGACATACAAACTTCAGGTGTTTTGAGCTACCTCTAAAAATTCTATGATTGGTCGAAAATTGCACTCGCAGAAGTTTGTTAGGTTTGGTCTAAAATATCCACTTGGGAGAGAAAACACCACTATCTTTATTTATTCTCTATATGGCAACTAAGTTCTTCATAAAACACAAAGTCTCTGCAGTATCTCTTCTCACAGTCACGAGAAGATAACGCATTATACAGCCTTTCTACAATAAACTCCCTAAATTTGTCTTTCACTCAGCTAATTTAATAGTTATTCCTGCTTTCGAAGAGAATAAAAATATGACTTTTATTCATTCAAGCTTGTGCCCAGTTGAACGCTTTGATATGTAGAAATAATACGAGAAATAATTGTCTAAATTTCCGTTTTGCTGTACTTTGAAGTTGAGGTCAGTAAGTTGTGCAGAAAAAAAGAAAGAGATTGCTAAATAACGTATTTATTCACCATTCTTTTTGCGCAAATGACTTAATCTTTATTTCCATAAAGTGGAAATTTTATTTAAACCATTAGAATTGATATCAATTAAGACTACACCTTTTCACCCTCAAATGAAAAAAATTGAGCTTCAAATTAAAAAAGTTGATTTTCATATTAAAAATATTGAACTTGAAATTTAGAAAGTTCATCTTTATATTTTAAAAAATTAACTTCAAATTAGAAAACTCAGTTTCATATTAAAAAAATTTTAACTTAAAATTAAGAAAGTTGACATTCAAATTTAAAAAGTTGACATTTAAATTTAAAATTTGCTTTTCAAATTAAAATGCTCGGATTTCATATTAAACATGTTTACCTTTGACTTAAAACAGCTGACTTTCAACCTAAATGAAGTTTATTATAATTAAAAACAAATGAAATTCATTTAAAAAAATATATCATGAATTTGTGTAAAGTCAACAGCCTTAATTTCTCCACGCAAAATAATGCAAAAATATCCTCGTCTTTTCGCTTCTCAGGCACGCACGAATTCCTTCATGAAATAGCCTATTTTATAGATACAAACTTTCGTAAGAGCCATATCTACAGTATTACTTACCATATGCGTTTATAATGATAAACTGCTTAAAATTAGAAAAAATAAAATTCTCTATCAGTCATCTTCTGAACGTTTACAACATTTCGGCCAACTCTCTACCGTGTCTTTAGAGCGCCTATTTTCATAGCTTATGGGATTTCTTTTCATCATATCCCCATTGGGAGCTCTTTTGCGTCCCTAGCAACCGTTCCCATACATAACTCAGCCGTCTCAGTAAACAATTAGTATTTTTCAAATATTGCACTGGAAAAATATTTAATAATGAAAATTTGCAATACTGGTATTTTTTACAAGTATGAAATTAAGAGATTTCTGAAAAACCGAAATAATACCCTGGAAAAAGATAAAAGTAACTGACATAAAAGATGGGCTCAACACCAGCTCCAGGTGGCAAGAAACGACCTTACAGCATATGTTCAACCAAAGTAGGACCAATGGGAGCAGAAATGGCCTAATGGCTCGCTAAAGCTTTGGACCGACTTCTTACTCAAATGTAGGTGGATCGGGCATAAATACGATTACCTCCTCAGACAGGAGGAATCCACTTTTAATTTGAAAATCAACTTTTAAAATTGCAAAGTCATTTTTTTTATTTGAAATCCAGCTTTTTTTAATATGAAAGTCAACTTTTAAAATTTGAAGTTCAATTCTTTTAATATGAAAGTCAACTATTTTAATTTGAAGTTGAATGTTTTTTATTTGAAAGTGAAAAGGTATAGTTCTTGAATAAGTTCAAAATTGAGACAAATTCACTCTTTACTTCCTGCCAACCACTGAAAGAGAATCATCCTTCGTTCGATATTGGTTGTTATCAAAGTGGATAGGTATAATCGCGTATGTGCCTTTTTCTTTTCTAAATGAGTTAATATTATACTGCAATGGAAAGTTTAATAATGCGTCCAATAGGTTAATTCTTTAGTGGAGATACTTAGCAAATCTCTTAACTAAGTAGTCAACTCGAAATTTACGTAAAAAAATTAGATATTAATTAAACATGAAAAAATTATGACCTATGGAAATAATGTGAAGATCCCCTTTACTTTACTTCTCTATAAGTCAGGATGGATTTCTTAGGTTAAGTACCCTTCAGTATTGATGATAGCTGAAGATAATAAGATATAGAGCAATTTGGTGTCGTGGTAGGTTCAACAATTAACGTACCATCGCGAGACAACTGTTGGTTAACTTTTTATTTTTTTCTAGAGCAACATTTACTAATATAAATTTATAAATCTTATATATTTTTATTGCGCGATAAGAAAACAATTTATGTTACGGGGTTTAGATAAAGCTGGTTAGATGCCGTCATGCAGCCATGCAAACATATGTTGATACCAAATTGTGGGGCTGAAATGAGACATGAGCACTAACTCGACCGCAATATTATTAGAAATGCCATTAGCGGAGCAATTCTCCATAGCCCTTCTGCTTTGACCTCTATAATGACCTCATCCTGTGATACCTTTGGCCTTAAAAGAGACTATACTGATCCTAAGGGATCTAGTGACACCCGAAGAGAGTTGCGTACCTGTGACTCATCTTCTCAACGATCTAAGTAAGCTCTATATTCTTTCAAATCTATTCCACATATCTAACTCACATATTGATGAGTTGTAGCACCCTGTATATATCTAGCCCCTAAGTCGACCTCCTATGGCCCGCGGTGGCCCATTTAACATCATTTTATTAACTAAGTATATTTTCCAATATAATCCAATAACTCATAAAATAATAACATTACTTTCTATCTAATTTGATCAAAGTTACATTTGCAAACCTTTCTTAGGCAGATTTTTAATTCCAAATTTCCTTTCTGAGAGTTATCTTTTTTTACATTATTTAGAACCAAATTGTAGAATAGAAACACGATGTTAATAATTCTTATCCAATTCTTTAAAAACAAGTATGATAGATTTAATTGTTTAATAATAAAAAAGATTTAGATTTTAAGCAAAAATGGTTTGCAGGTTGTATACATTAATGAAAAAAGTTAGCAATTACACAGTTGCTAATCTAATGAGCTACTTATTTAGTTTTGCAATTGAAATTGGAAAATGTGATAATAATTTCGTACAAAACTGAATTCAATAAAAAATGGTTGTTTGGTCTCCCCATAAGTGTATGGTAAATAAAAGGAAATTTTTGTTTTAAATAGAATGGTTGAGTTAAAGTTGATGTATAATTAATTTTGATGAAGTCCATCACTACCTGATTATCCTGATCAGAATTCCTTGCTGTCTATAATTAATATAACAATAAATGCTTTTACCCTACCAAACATTCATCATACATGGTGACTTTAAAAGTGAAATGAGGGAGATGAAATTAGGAATCCTAATGCATCACAGTGGCCGATTAAAAGGCTTTTGTCATAAAACTTAAAATGATTCATAAAAAATGGCATAAGAGGTCATATTTTTATTTTAAGAAGGCAAAGCATTCGAAGTGCTATCTATTAGAGAATATATAAATACATTTGTAAGTTTTCCATAAATTAATTGTCGTGAGAGAGAAAAATATTAGATAGCAGTCGTTTTCTCTTAGTAGTGTAACGAAAAGTAGTGATCAGATGTTGAACGATTTGGAAACTAATCCAGAATTTCAGTTATAATAATTGAATTCATTCTCCTCGGCCGTTTGGGAAACAACTTCTGCTCCCGATAATTCTCAGCTTGCCATTTTCAGATGTGGCGTTGATAGAACATTCCGAAGAAATAAAAAAATATATTTAAATATAATTGCATTGTCTGCATTCAAACAATGAAGCGGAACAACTCAGAATATTACATATTTTGGGATAAAACAACTACAACGAGAAGGACAATTATTTCACTGAATCTATTAACACATCAAAGCATTGGTCAAAAAAATTAAGATTGAAGGTATCAAACCCTTAAAATGTCGATAGCAATATAAATATATACCAAAACAATGTTGCACTTGTTTAAAAAATAAAAATATATATTTAAATATAATTGCTCTTATATTTTCAAGGTTTTAACTTAAAAATAAAGATTTTAAATATTTTCCAACTCATTCCTTAATGGACCTGATTGAGGAGCGACGGTAGTAAAATTGAAGTTAATTGAACTGTGTGGTAATGCGGTAATCAAATGAATAAATGAAGAAAGTTTTTTGCTGCAATTTTAGGAAAATCTCCGAATGGTAAATTTTCATGGATCATTAATTTATTTAGGAATTATTCGGATGTGTTGGGAACTTCGAGAAATGTGAACAGATATTCAGTAAAATTAATTTCATTAAATCCAAGTAGAGTTAAATTAAGTTGATTGGCCACGAGTAAAATCTTTCTAAACACTGATTTTTTTATTATTAATATAATATTTTAATATATAAAATCGAATGCCAGCTAAATAAAATTTATTCAAATCCATTGTTACACTCTCCATTTACATATGTAGTGCATAGACTACACGGAGCGTTAATTCCATTTACGTTGCCATAGAGACATCCTAGATTACACTTGGCGTATATTTTAAATAAATCAGCCGAACTTCCGTTGCCATAGAGACCAGGCAACTACCAGAAATCTGTGTTGATTCACCGGACAAGAAAATGTAAACAATCCTGACGGATAGGAATTCCTTGTGTTTTATGAATAGGTCTAAGGAGCGTCCCTCCCTCCTTCAACCTATTGTGAATACATTGGAAGAACTGATTGGGAAAGAACAAAGATGTTGGCTTCAGCTTTTGGTGAAGTCAATAGACGGGACAGGGAGAGGATTTCACGAAAACAATGGATAAATTTGAAAAGTATGAAAGGGAGAAAATAAGGCACATGATGCCGATATTTCAAAACCAATCATTAATTACCATTTATATAATGTCGCCGTATAAAAAGTCCAATATACAAACCACCTTCGGAAACGTGCGAAATAAATGATTGACTTCCCAAGCCAAAGGAAATCCATGATTCTGCCAGTGAAGCCGAATTGAAGACTTCTACGACGCCATAAAGACCGTTCATGGACCATTAACAAACATATTTGCACAGAGCTGCAAAGTAAATCAACCCTTCTGGACTACTCACATAAAGACGGGTTTCCAGACCACTATCTCCTAATCCTGCCCCTCAAAGAGTTAAATACAGCCTAAAGATGTGCAGAGCTACGAATGCTGTTGTCACCCATCTAAGCCATTATAAGCCCATGGCTAACCAACTATGTCAATATAGGACTAGATAAAGTATGACCATATATACCCCTATGTGCATCTATTAACCAATTTTCGTTTGTGACCGCTATTAGGTATTTACACTTATGCGCGTCCGTATACGCTCATGTGCGCCGAGCTTTGAGTTTCTTTTGTGCACCTTTTTCATAATCCCTCTAACCCCACATCATCAGATAGCCTATTCAACCATAACCCAGACCAAACCTCCCCGAATTTAACGTAGTCGAAGTCTAATCTCACAAAACCTAACCTAACCTTGACATAACCACAGCTAACATACCATAACCCAACTTTAACCTCAAAAACCGTAACTTAGTTCTGACATCACAACATTTATGCTTATTTACATTACCCTAGCCGTGACCTAACCTCACCTAACCCTGATCTAATAAAGGCCTTTATCTTTAAGGGTGCATCAGAAATGCTAAGGACCCGTGTGCCGCCTTGAAGCAAGGAATCTTCTCCTAAGACATAGAGGCAAGATCCTGCCCCATCATTCTATTTTAATCCATAAAAGACACAAAAGTTAAAAAATCTAAATAATGAAAAGTTCTTTCAATACATTAAGATGATGGAATGGGGCCAACTATAATTAGAAGCGAAAAGATTAATATACCTCTCACCTAAACTCACCCAGCCCCGAACTCAGCCCTGAACCGAACCTCAAAATATATTCACCTAATTAGACGAGGCCGAGCCGAGCCTCTTTCCTTTACAGCTAAGCTAAGGCAAATCGGGTTTGGTAAGTGTCGGGATGGGCAAGTACCAAACCGTTCTGTAGCTTAAAATTGAGAGGGATTTAGTTTGTTATGATACTTCCACCACAACATCATTTATGAGGCTTACCATGTATGCGGGGAGGGGGCGGTCCACCTCTGAATTATTTATATTTTGGTAATAAGTGCACTTTTTTTCATGTTACCTTGAGGTCATAATTGAGATTATATATGTATGCTCAAAGTCGTTTATTTATCGCAGGTTCTCCAAGGGTATTCACGTTTGTGCTCTAGACCGTTAGTACTCTTTGTACATGCTTGTTAATGACATCTTTTGTGCGTACCCTCGTTCCAAGAGTCACATTTAGTCTCCTCATTCAAATAACTTTTATATTATGTTTTCACTTCCTCTCTTTTAAGTTCTCTTACAAAACTTTTTCTGCAATAAATATGTACTAACCTTAACAGCAAAAGTAATTCTTGTTATTTAAGTACATACGTTTTGACGACATCATAAATCGCCAAGAAAATGCATAACAATTAGTATAATGTTTAGCTGGCATCACTTTAGTAGGTAAGATAATGCCACAATGCTGCCTGGTGCCAGAACCGATCCCGAGAACTTGCACATAGCCAGAATAATACTTCTACACAAAACGGAGATTAAACTAACTTTAAAAAGTTACCAACCAATAAACCCTTTCTCGTGCGTCTATAAATTCTTAACACAAGTCAATCGGGGCAAAATCAACTGGAGGACCAAAACCGAGAGAACAAACTGGCTACATAAAAGGCTTCTCAACGATTGACCACCGACATACTCTCTATCAGCCCTTTGAGAAATGTTCCGAGCACAATATCCTTCTATACTTGATATTGTTTAACTACGGGAAAGCATTTGATTGACTAGAAAACTCCAACGATCATAAAATGTAAATCCTATATTAGCTTGTATAAGGATTAGACATATTTCAATTACAGAAAGGTGTAAGACAAGTAGATATTATCTCTTCAAATATGAGCCTGTCTTTTCTGTCAAAAGAAATCTTTAGAAGACTAAACTGGCAAAACCACGGCATTAGTAACGATGGAGATAACCTCATTCAATTGAGATTTGGAAACGCATTAAAGCATCATCTTCAATGCATCTTCATTAAAAGGAAAGTTTTTATCTAATGTATAAACACAACTATGAACTATGGAACAGACACGTGGAATGTAAAAGAAACCGTTACATTAAGATTGAGAAAAACACAAAGAGGCCATTAATGCAACATGATGGGGATAACTTGGCTTGAAAGAAAATCATACGTGAACAAACTAAACTTCAGGATATCGTGAAAGCTATAATAAATCTGAAGTAGAACTGTCTTAGTTCCGAGGTAACTCATTACCAGTCATACCAGTTTATGGTTGTGTTCAAGATAAAGATCAATGGCCAATAACATTTTATAATGGCCATCACTTAGGTAATGGTGAAAGAAGTGTCTATGATATTATATTGTGACCCTGACTAACATAATAGTCAATACTACAGGACAACAAGGAAGAATCTAATATCACTCCCCACCCATTTCTTACTCCCTAGCTCAATTAAATAACCCACTCTCCTCCACTAAAAACTGAGCATCAACCTATACTACCATAAGCACATTCTATGCACTATCCTTCCGTTCAACGCTCACCATAGCTTTCTCATTACTTCTATTATAAAATCCTTTCCATCTCATCCAGGAGTTCACCACTGCCTAGAGGCATTTGGACTCCTTCCAAAGAAGGGCAAAAGCAGAATGTGAATAAGGATCGGACAAATGTTTTTGAATACAAATTCTTCAACAGGGAAGATTTTATTTACCCATTTTTGCCAGAGATTTTTAAACTATTTTTTTTTAGTTTAATTATTAATAACTGTCATCATTATAGCCCTTTAATTGTAAAAATGCAGAATATTTTGAAAAATAGTGAGAAAGATCTAAATTATTGCATGTTCCAATATTGGAACACCAGACATGAAGGGGGCATTGTTTTTTTCATTTGTTCTCTCTATTATTGACAATGATAAAAGAACAAGTGCAATTAAAATTAGTTTTTAGGTAAATAAAAGTATGAACAATGTTATTTTAAGACTTTGATACATAAAATTCAATGTATATAAACAAGATTATCTGATTTTGTATGTGATAAGTCCTGAATCATACATCATGCAAATTCACTTTACATTTTTCACACATTTTTATTGTGTGAAAAGTGCCCTGGAGCTTTTTGGCTCTCCCCGACAAGAAAGAGGAGTGCCATATTTTTGCAAGTATATTTGCACAAAATACCCCCGAAAGTTAAGAAAGTTTAACTCCTTTTGGTTTTCTTTCTTCTATATAATTGCCAAGCATTTTGTGTGGCACCTTCTAAGCAAAAAGAAAACACCGGCCACCAACACTTCTTTGATCTGATCCCAATTCTAAGGTTTTCGATATTCTCGTCCATCCAATCAACACCCCCCATGTACTTGTTGCATTGTGCAATGCATTTGGTTGGTTAATTTGCATCTTTTTCTTTTCACTTGAAATCTAAATATTGCAATTTCCAATTGGAAAAACAGGATCACTAGTACACTTCACAAAACAACACGATAGTCATGCCAGTACACTTATTTTTGTCATTAGTCACAAAGTCATTTAACCCTCGGGTTTTCTTTGCTGATTCTTTGATAAAACAATTTTTTAGTCCGTTTTTCATGATAGTTCCTCTGATTCCTATTCCACGTTTGTTGAATCCATCGACTAAATGAATAGAAGAGAAAAATCTGTCCGCCTAAAATTTGAATTTTGCGTTGGCAGTCAGTTTTGCTGCTAGATTCAAGACTGTTGAGGCACCTACTCCGAGTTCAGGGTGAGGTTTTTCTTGTTTACCTTAGTATGGATCACATTAGATCAAATACCCCAATGATTCACATTTTATATCCAAAACGATTGGCTTACCTCTATAAAACAGCTTTGCTCCATTTTCTCCATAATAGGGCAGCAAGGCTTCCACTAATCGACATTTCTCGCCTCAATGAAGATTCTTCTATAAACCTTATATTTATTAGATCAAACAAAGGTTTAACTTTCGCAAATTTATTATTCGGTGTAAGCTTTTCTTTGTTGGCGCAGTGAAGATTGTGTTTTATTTCTTCAAATCTAATTCGCCTCATTGCTTGTGCCACATTTTAATGGTAAGTTTCGCTACCAACCTCCCATAACATACACAATCTGGGTACACTTACATAGCCTGATAAACAAAGAATGGCAGCAAAGCACATTAGGTCTGACACAGAAATGTCAGAAGCGTGGATGTCTTTTTCTTTTCATTGTCAATAAAAAGGTCAAAGCAAAAAACGGGGTCTGAGAGGTTATCTGAACATTGATTTGGAGACAAAAAGGATTCTGGAGAAAACTTTAAAATGAGAGTTTTTTATCCATTTTCTTTGATGTTTTTTAACTCTTGTAGAGGAAACAGGAGGTTCTTTATTGTTTCCAAAATTGACTCCAACTCTAAATCTTTTTTTTACAAAAATTCCTTCTGCTTGGGGTAATAATTGTTTACCTGATAAATGGTTTACATTAACCGCTTGATCTTCATCACCACTATCTTCTGTACTTTCATTTCCATCAGCAGATAGCATTAGAACAACATCAGCACTGATTAGTCCTTCGTTAAGTATTTAACGTACTTTCTAATGCATACATATATATATATATATAATTGATCTAAATATGCATAATGTGTTTTGTACAAGTATGAAAAAATATCCTATTGTTAATTAAATTCTATTATATATAGTTAAAAATAAGATTTAAAAATATTTATGGAGTTAAAAATTATGTAAACTCAGAATAATTTAGAAAAGTTCATGCACTCATTGATGCCCGGGGTTCAAATATTGGAACAGCCAAATATTCATTCGATTTTGACCATAACATGTTTGAGGTGATGCTAAAATTACAAAAGAGCTTTATTTATTAACCTATTGTCGAAGTATTATGATATTAGAAATAAAATTAATCCTAGAATAAAAAATACAATCTTACCCTTTCTAAGACATGGTGAACAATTCGAGTACTCAAAAGAGTAGTCCTATTCTAAGCACTGTTCACTACACACTAAGCATTGCATCATCTAATTCCTGTGTTTATATGATTGATTAGTCATTCTTCACACGAGAAAAAATGGCGCTATAAGAATATACTCGCGGGTTTTAAAATAATAAACGTTTTTTTCTAATGAGTAAATTGTTCCAATATTGGAACATCGCGCAAAAATGGGTTAAAGATAAATCACTAATTAACTCTTTATTCAAAGTTAGAGAGCACCAAATAATCATAGTCAATTTCAAGATGGATCTAGGGCAAGAAAGAGCAAAAATCAAGACAAATCCCTTCATGAATTTGAACGACTCAAACCATTTATATATTCAGTTGATTTTGGATTCCATGAAAGATATGAATGTGTTGGCACGATAATTACTTCCACGGGATATTACACACATGTATTTTTCAAACTTAGTCAGACGACGCAAATATTGAACAAATTTACACAGTTGCTGATCATTCACTTAAATCGATAATACACATAAACATTGGCCCTTTAAATTTATTGGCTTATCTCTTTTTACGATGTATGTGGAGTGTCTGTGTTGTAATAGAAATATATAAAACATATGAAAAATTAATGTAAATCAAATAATCATAATCTCTATAAAATCAAACAATTGATGTAAAGGAAAAAATATGAAATGAGGTGAAGCGATCGAACAACGCCCGGAAATTCCAAATATTATAACAGACTTTTATAATCTCTTTAATTCGGACTAATTTATCTTACATCATTCCAAGACAGACGGAAGTTAAACTTCTCTGGCGTGAAGCAAAACATCATTATTTATATTCATTAAAACTCTGCTAACTTTGAATTAGCAGAGTTTTAATGGCTTTAAAATGCAGTTAATTAATGCCTTTCAAAGATATGCAACGTCATGGTGGAAATAAGTACATACATGCATTGCAAAATTACTAAGAAGTATAAACCACTAACATCCACTAGAAGCGAGTAAAAAGAAAAGGTGATGTGAATACAGAACTGAGACCTACCACATTTTTAAGGAAAAATAAAACTTCAGCCTGAAAATTTGAGTATTGTACTAGAAAATACATAGTAAACCACATAGTTTAGTATTTAGTCTTGTTACCTTTATTCTTTATTACCATGTTGAGGCGTTTTGGCATGGAATCGCTCAGGTTTTTGAAGTAATCCAAAGATATCTCTGTGCACTACACCTTCATCAGCTCCTGCTCGGAGGGTATCCAGGTTTGGAGTCTTCTTCCCGCACAGGGTTTTCTTCATTTTCTGCCAATAATTCTCTTTTGGGTTGAGGTCAGGACTATTCCCAGGCCATTCTAACACCTATATCTGTCTCTCTTGGAACCACTTCGTGACCTTCTTGGCCGTATGGCAGGATGCACTGTCATGCATAAATATTTCACATATGGTCATTCAGAATGTGAATATACTAATCAGCGTTCATCTTTTGGTTCTTTAGAAGGAAGTAAAGGCCCACCCTTCCCTTCTCTTTAAAAAAAAGAACCCCAAACCATCATTGAATCGGGGTGTTTAACTGTCGGAACATTGTATATTGGGTTGTACCGATCAGGAGACAACGGGTCTCGAACCGTGATAGACCCCATCCAAAATACCTGGAAATTGCTTTCCCAGAAAACATCACCTTCTTTCACTGTGCCGATGTCCATTGTGCATATTTCTTTGTGAATACAAGACGTTGCTTTTTCATGCGGTCATTTTTAAGCGTTTTTGCGGCGGCTTTGCGGCATGAAAGCCCTAAGTCCTTCTACAGCCGAGGCTGAATGGTTGAAACAGCGATGTTTTTGTAGTAGTCCCGGATGCAATTCCTTCAATTCAGGTGCTGTCAGTTGAGGGTTCTTTTCACGAAGACATTTGTAGCAGCAGAAGTCTTCCTTCACCTTCCACCGCCGAATTTGTGTTCCGGAATGGCGTTGGGTGGGAGTCCCCGAGCTGCTGCCAGCAGCCTCAATATCGTTGCGTTTGCTCTTCCTGTACGTTAACATATTGTCTTAATCAGGACATTTCTTTGTCTTCACGCAAAAATACGGGCTTTCTCCTCAGCAGTGCAGTACTTTCCAGGCATTTCAAAACGACCGTAGGAAAATACTGAGCAGGAATTTTCAAATCGAACAGCTAACCTTTTCTGAAGTATGGGTTCGTTCCCTCCCTTCTCCAAAATACTGACGCAAACTCGTTCCCCGTGTGGTCGCAACATTACCGTCCCTGAATTGATTAAACCCGCGTCTCGAGATTCTTTCGTCTCTTTGTATTTGGGTCGGGCTCCAGGATCTCTTAAGCAACTTGATTTATTTACTAGATTTACAGATCTTCTAAAGCAACATCTCTGAATAAAAAAAAATGATAATTTTTTAATTACTTAATGGTTATCATTTTCCTTGATTTATCTCAGACAAAACTGATTGTTATATAATGAGTTTCACATAACAGTATTTGTATTATTCCTATCATTTCTAATTATGATTATTAAAGGAATCCCTATCAGTTTTAAGAGCTGTCACCCTGGACGACCCAACCCAATTATAGCTTTTCCGAGTCATCAGGTGTTGCTGCCGGTCTCGGTCTGATCACCTCCGCCGCCCAATAGCTTGGAGCGAAATTATAGCATCAATTGAGCGAAAGTGGCATTAAATTCTCCTCTGACCTTATTTCATATTCAATTCAATACAAATATTATTATTAATTAGCAACGTTTGTTAAGAATAAATCACGTGGAAAAGTTTGAAAAAAAAGAAGGGAAAAGGAGAAACATGAAGAAAAAGAGAAAAAATATTAAACCAATAAAAAGAAGAGATGACCTCGTCAGCCACCTGGATTCGGCGTTGGATTGCAAACGCTTAGGTACCGGGATAATCCCAGCGAGAACGGACACAAAACTTCAACGTTGGTCAGCGACTAACCGCTTATTGGCGGATGCGCTGTGTGCCTTCTCCCGTGGGGGTAGGTAGCTCTTATACAACTCATCACGACAATACTCAGTCACAGAAACACTGTCTTCTCTTAACGTCTTCACATTATAACATATTTAGTCCCTCCCCAGCCACTGGAACCACCAGGTAGGTTATTTATTTTCACCGCAGACACCCATGACGTGGAACTATTAGTCCTTATCCGGCTGGCAAAAGGTCAAACCGATCGCTGACTGAAGTCAAAACACATTACTACCAGGCACTCGCCTGCTATAAAAAGCCAGCACATTGGTACCGTCGATTGTCATTATGATCTTTATGTGATTTTCATGATTAGGTCGTGAGAGCTCGTCCACGATGGGAGTGCCAACGGCGCAGCTTCTCTACCTAACTACGACGAAGAAGAAAATAAATAAAAATAAAAAGAAGGCAAATAGAAGAAAAAGAACAGAATAATGGAAATCGAGAAAAGGCAAAGTTATAAAGATAGAGAAGAAATTGGAAAACATGGAATAATAAGAAACTAAAAAAGAAAAAAAAAGGATAAGTAATCGGTTTTTTTCTCGGTGGCACCAAAAAATGATTTTCCGATACTCCTCTACTCCAGACCCCGGGGGCCCGTTGACTCTTCACCTGGCCTTTATCCGCTTTTGTCTGTTTTTCTCTTTTCCTTTACGGCAAAGACACGGAA
This sequence comes from Ceratothoa steindachneri, assembly GCA_963969495.1. Lineage (NCBI taxonomy): Eukaryota > Metazoa > Arthropoda > Malacostraca > Isopoda > Cymothoidae > Ceratothoa > Ceratothoa steindachneri. The sequence continues at coordinate 243,093,071 of OZ018317.1, read as the reverse complement.
TTGGAACACACGAGTGAGAGTAAAAGTTGCAAAGTGGCAGTAGTGAGTGAGTAAAAGAAGTGGTTGTGTGGTAGAGATGTTGCACTCACTACGGTAGTGGGTGCTATTCTGTGAGAAACGAGGTACCAGTGAGGAAGTAGATGTGGTACTTTCGTGGTAGTAGCAGTCGCAACAATGTTGAAGTGGGAGTTGGTTGAAATGACACACCATCACGAGCTTACTTTGAGTGACGCAAATACGAGAGTGCCAGGAGAGTGCCAGGGAAGGGATGTGTAAAAGTTACGGTGGGTAAAAGGTCGCCTAAATGGATGAAAACTGTGGTGAACTTGAACCTAAGCGCCAACTTGGTGGGCCACAGGCACTTGTTGGTCTCCCTCTGAAACACGCCCTCCACATAATAGTCCAGGCTGTTGCAGTCTGGGAAGTTGAGGGGGGGAAATGTTTGGAGTGATGTGGTTGACCGCTAAGACTGTGTCTTACTGCTTTTTTGGCATGTTGCCACACCTACATCCTTTTAACGGCCACCTCCTAGACCTATGGCAAGCCCATCACCTCCAAGGACTTGATGTAGCCCTCCTGCCTCTATAATTGAGGGCATAAGGTGGCCCTCGCAAAATACCACCCTAAACACCATGATATAGACCGGGAATTTGGTCTTAATGACTCTCGGTCCATTTATGTGGTACACAGCAATCCACTGGTTGTTTAGCGAGTGGACCAACGGTAGGCATGTCATTAACTCTTCTTGTTTCAGAAGAACCAAAGCAGAGCAGGATTAATGGGACGCTTCAGTTTGTTACCAAGCTTCGCAGGACGTTTCTTCCGCTTCTCTTTCATCTTCTGTTACATAAGAATAGTACGAGTAGTATCGGAGGTCTTCATGAAGAAACTGCCTCGTAAAAGCCACTGAAATCCACAGGACCAGGGTTATTTTCCTTTCTGAACGCCTAGGGCGATGTTTCTGAGCCGCCGCTGCACCCTCGAAATCACAGCCAGACTCTTTAAACTCCGACCTGATCCTCCGCACCTCCGTCCCCAGATTGACACCCGAACACTCGGAGATCTTCGCAATGGAGCTCTCATGCGTGAGTGACAAACAACACAGTTCGCCTTTTATAAGTTTATGGAGGATTGAATTCAATCATGGTGTGGCTTCTTTTGCATACTATGAAAAAATGAGTCTACTATGATAAGGAGGAGAGAGAACTGACGCCAGACACCACGAATGCGCCTAATTCAGAATTGCCAAAGGCGACAAATTACCCTCCGCACCCTGTATTTAGCTGCATTTAGGACTCTTTAAAGTGCATTACTTGTTTGTGAGAGTCGTGTTAGTGGTGGCACTCTTATAAGAAGAGGGCAAATTAGAGCGGAAGTGCCAGCATGGAAGCCAACAGTTATGCGAAACTTTATGGGTCCGTGCAGTCATGTCTCTATACTTGCGTTGTAAATTAGTGTAATTTTTAAGTTTGGGAGATTCATATTTTGCTTCATTAAATAATTTTGTATAAGAAGAGTTAGAGTTACAACTTTTCTTAATATATACTGAGGAGTCTCAGTAATTTAAACAATGCGTCATCTTCATTGCGTGAATCATCTTAGCTAGGTAAAAGTGTTATAAATGTAGATATAATGTAGTTTCTGTCTTTTTCTCTATTCAAGTGAGTCTGCAGGAGTTTATAGTTCGGCATTTCAAAACCGTAGAGGCGGCTGGAGGTTGTAGAGTAAAAGCCTCGCATGCAGGAACAAGAAATCTAGGTGCGTTAAGTCCTAGTAGCCTGGTGGATAAGTTCTCATGTCGTGTTTGGATTATTCCTACCAATTCCAGGTCCTCCTTTTAGAGAAAAAGCGATAACCAACCAGGGTAAAGAATGTTCGCAACGACGGATCTATAACCCTCGGTGAAAGGGGAATAAATTGCGAGGTTATATGGCAGCAGATACACCCGGAGGTGTTTGGGCCTGGAATGCCTGAAGGTTGCATCCTACAGGCAGAGGCGTCACCTCTTTGCCAGATCTTAATTCAGAGCAGCCACTCCTGCCTGGCACTCTTTCAGGGACGGGGGATGACATGACGACTCCTGCTGCCGCCTGTTCCCCCTCATCGATATCAGTCTCTTGCGCGCAGCCATCTTTCGTCCCCATACCTTTCGCCCCCGCTCCACCTGGTGGGGACACTAAACTGTGCGATCTCATCAAACGATTTCCCAGGAGGGGATGATGAGGTTGGCCCTTATCAACGCCACTACCGCTAGACGTAGAAAGGAGTCCGCTTGACTCTCGCCCATTACAGCTTGCAGCAACAAAACATCAGACTACGTGATTTCTACTGGGTGATGGGCCTCTATCCGGGCATACTCGTTTTACACGCCTCCCACCGGAGGACGCTATTGGTATACTTCTGACCCACATACAGGTTATTGTTATTATTATTTCAGAAAGAAGAAGCAAGAACTAACGAGGGCATCTCAGCCAGCAGGAGTTTGAGGAGAGATTAGTATATGAAGGGTCTGCTAGGGTGTGTGAAAGAGGGCGGAATTCATATATCTTGAGAAGTCTCATGAGGATACTACTCGGAGCGTTTGGGACAGGGGCAAGGGGCACAAATTTCTGCAACTTTTTCAATTAAGACAAAGACTCCTGCCCGTGTTTTGGATGGGAGGGCGCACCATCCTCCGCATGTCGGAATGTAGCCCCAAGATACGCGCTGTTCGTTGCGCAAGAGATGGAGGTCAAAGGACCATCGAAACATCCACACCCTACACACGCAATATCCCTACAATACAGGCACTCACTTATTATTTGCCCCCTGTACTCACGCACAAGACATCCGCACACTTCAAATCCGCACTCAGAAAATCATTCCACCGCACTCGACACCACCGTGGTTCCCTCCATCAGACTTGATCGTCGCGAGAATGAGCTGGAAGAAAGGAAGGGAGGAAGCACCTCCGAACGATCCATTCTGCGTTCCACAACCCACGTTTGGGTAGGGGGCGTCCTTCGCAAAAAGTGCCATGGGGTTCGATTTTACCGGGATCCCCCCAAGGAGATGCCCTTGCCCTTTGACCCTTCTATTTAAGGTCTGCCTTTTCTGATCCTCCCATTTAGACCTCTTCTCAAAATGTTCCACAGAGAGTCAGGGAAACAGATTTTGTGAAGTAACGGCGTTCCGATTACGTCCGCCAACAGATTTCTCCTTTCGAAATTAGGGCGAGAATTTTCCTCGTTGGTCTTTCGCATTTAATTTCTAGAAAAAGTTCTGGTTTACTCTTTTCCACTTTATCATTCTTTCGTTATATAAATGAAACATAACAGTAATGAATACCAGTTACCGATATACAATAATAATAATAATTTAATAATGCTTAAATTTCTTAAGAAATATCAGTGGTCTTTAATATAGAAAAGTACCATACCCAGTGAGTGCAGACTGAGGATGGCCTATGTAGTTACTGCACATATGTTGATGTAGACGGAAGATAAACAGAGATAGGGTACACTTCCCTCCTAAATATTTTAATCAATTAAGACTTTCAGAAGTTCTATACTTTTTAAACAAATTGTCATCTTCATGATACAAAGCCGATAAAGCAAGATAGATTCAAATGATGCTATAAAGTATTTACTTATACGGATATCTATATTTTATTTGCTATTTAAACGGTTCTTTAACAGATGTACAGGACGTCTAATCCAGACGTATAGCAAGTTGGACTTATTCCAAAGCAGACGTATACAGAGATTTCACTATAATTTTGTTATTAATAAAATTAAAGTCTACCATAAAAAAATTCTTATATATAAAAAAGCCTTGTGATGTTTGCTGAAATTCTTACCACATGCTACTTTATACAATATAAACTACTATTGTGCTGTTTATGGACAAATACTTGAAACCGATTGACTCAACTCTTGTCTCTCCATGGCGGAGATCGTCTCCATATCAAACAAAACAGATCTCCTTTGGAGATTGAATGCACATCTTTGAACATACATAAACCTGTACACACAGTGCATCCGCCAGCTGAATTATCTTATTTAAACGTCTATACATGTCAACTTGCAGACCTATATATCGTAGTGACCCTACGCCTCCTCCGGCAGAACAAGATTTGGGAGGAACCTAAATGCCTTTGCCTATTTAAGCTAGAATATCCTTTAAAGAACGAGAGAAATGTGTTCAAAAACAAAATAATAACAAGATGATAATTAAAAGAATGAAACCACAAAGGAAGTAAATAAAAAAAATGCAAGAAGATACTAGAGGTCAAAATAACATAAAGCCCCTATCCTTGATCGCTACAAAGAAAACTGAATCTGGGACATCCGGAGAATAGAACCAAGTTTAAGATGAAAGTAAGAGTTCAGACGAACTGATAAATGGCCCCTAAACCATATCCAAAGGCCAAAAAGATATATCCCTAGAATAGAGATATAAAGTATTAGATCTGACTCGGCTTTGACTTATCGTTCAAGAATAGAGCAATGGCTTCGCTGAGGCTTATTTCTCTGAGTTCAAAATCAGCCATGTAAGCGTAGGGGTTCACCAGAGAGAAACGTTGCTCATTTATTCATAGTATTTGCTAGCCAAGCTCTCGGTTTATTTTTTGTTACATTTAGAGTGTTGTTTGAATAGAGGGGACCCATAGGAGCTCTGACAGAGAGGATTGAATTGCATTCAGGCCGGGAGGGTAAAGTGAATTTTCCCGAGTATTCATATTTGATAAGATTAAAAATTGGCTTCGCTCTTGTTTTGTGTAGGTTATGATGGTGCTGCTACGCATGTGCTGAATCTTTGTGTTAGCTTATATTATGCTTATCGAGAAAAACAAAAATACTTTAGGAAACAAGTGAAGTTCCAGAATGTATTCATTATTGTATATGCTGCGTAGTCCCCCTCCCCCTCTGTAAAGAGACGTGAAATTTGATTGCCTTAGTTTTTATAAAGTCGAGTCAGGGCCGAAAACTTATGCCACCCGGCAGCTTCCTCTCATCTATTAAATGCTCAAAAGTAATTATTACTTACATCCTCACAGTATCTATGACCGATGATGGTTAAATGTGTAAAGTTCTTCCAATCTTTGTTCTCTTCATTGTTGAGGCCCTTGTTCTTCATCTGCACTTTGTCCACTGAGTGCTATCAGCCCTGTTACTTTTCGTTCCTTAGTTCCAAGAGTCAAGAATCACTTATGGAGTCCCTTCACCACAAAGCCTCAGATTGGCCTCTAATACAAATTGCCTAAGCTATAATACTACAAGTTTTTGCCAACTCCGCAAAGTCTTGATACAAAATAAATGTGGGAAAGGATAGAAGAAGATGTGAGTGTGCTTGTGTATGAATGAGAGATAGGGAATTTTTTCCAATTATTAATTTCGCACAATTATTCAAGTAGTTCCCTTATTAAGGTCTTTACTATTATGCCCTCCTTATGAAAACCAAGGTCATCCTTAATGAGAAAGCAAACAAGTAAATTCTCTCACACCCAATAACATAGAGTACAAATACACCTACTCGACTGTTGGGTTCTGTCGTTCACTACCGCGAAGTCTTATAAACGCATTAAGAGCTACCCATGGCATTACTTTGACTGCCTTCCTCTACTCTCTTTGCCTGCAACGGGAAGAAAAAAGGAATTTCCTGGGTCCACCTCCAAGTGAAACCTGACACTCTTATGCCCCCATTAAACGTTGCTCTTATAAGTTTTTACAAGAAAAGTCAATACTTCAGATACAAGCTTCGATGACTTCGTCATAGCCGTCATCCCTTTGCAGACCTTACTCTAGACCCGACGACTTCACTGCGTTAATTGCATCTCATCCCGTTATTCACCACCACTTATACAAAAACAGAGAGAGAAGAATGCATAAACACGTGTGTTAGGTCAGGTAATCTACTAGGGATCCCTCCTGAGAGGATTCTTACCCTAAAGTCATTTATCCTAATTGCTGCTGAAACACGCGTAATGCTCAGATAAATAAATGCCCCCCCCCCACAACCCTTTCCAATCGCCCTATTTTAAAACTTCTCTATTTCTAGTTTTTAACTTTTGCTCTGATCTTTAACGATGCATCTAATAAGCCTTTTAAGAGATGGATGACCTCGGATGGCACCATTATGTTTATCGTATCCTATTCTTTGATTGCGTTGCATTATTTTTCTCTTTTTGAGAATAAAATTATGCAAATTTAAACTATTTCCTCCTTTTTTTTGCGGTTTTTATTTAGGTCATTCCATAAGTAAAGCACAATTTTCTTTTATATTTATCATTATTTTTCAAATAACCAATAGACAGTAAAGAGGTGGATAAGAATTCTATACCCAAGTCATTACCGTTGAGGTAAGTTCCGACATAAATTCACCTTTTTAAACTGCTTCCCAAAACAAGGTCATTAATATTATTCTAAAGAAAGATTTCTCACCTAAATCCAAAGTAATTTTCTGGCTTCAAACAATGACCATTTTCAAAGAATATGTTCTTTGCCGCTGGGGCAAATATATTCCTTTTTAATGGGTTCCATGTTTCAAAAGACTTTCGGGGTCTCAATAAGAAACCATCTCGAACCAATTTTCAAAAATTCCTTTGTAGTAGCGCTGGGATAACGGCTAGTTAAAGAATGCACCTGGCTCGATAGAGCTGTATATATATATATAATGATAAAAGGAGATTTAGAGTGAAATGCCGGGATGAGAAATAAAGTGAGAGCAAAAGACATAGCAAAGCAGATTTAAGGTTTGATAGAGAATGATTGAGAGAGAGAGAGAGAGATTTAGAGAAGGAGTAAATTTGGGAACAATCGAGATTTAGATAGAAGTTGTGTGATAGATAGGGAGAGAGGTAAGAAAAATAGAGAAAGTGAGGTAGCAAGATATAGAGAGGGAGAGATTTAAAGAGATAGAGAAAAGATAGAATTAATATACTGAGTTTGATAGATATATAGTGAACTAGGTAGAATAGATGTATAATATCGAGAGAGAGAGAGAGAGATAAGTAGACGTAGAGGTAAATAAATTGAGATAGAGTGATAGAGTTTTAGGAAAAAAAATGGAAAGAGCGAACTAGAGAGATAAATAGATCGAAAGATAGATATAAAGTAGAGACCCAGAAAAAGACAGCTTGAAACATAGATAGAGCCATAGTCAACGCCAAAGTGATAAAAAAATAAGGAGAGATGTCGATAAATCAAGAGAGAGAAAGTGAGAGATAAAGTAAGACACATTAATAGAATTCTAAATAATAATCTATTGAGTTTGAAAGTTAAAGAGAAAAATAGAGAAAGGTTGAAAAAAAGAGAAAAAATGAAAAGAGATACAGAGAGAATGTTATAGATCGAGGGAGAGAAATTGTGAGAGAGAGTGTTCTTGTACAAATGAAAAGAGTGCATCTTTCCTTTAAAGGGAAAGCTTGCTTTCGCGAACATAAACCAGGATGTTGTGGAGCGGACCCAAAGAAGTGTCAGACCCCGAGTAAAGAAGGACGTACGCCAGTACACACGTGTTACTCCAGGAACGACCTTTTCTGAAGTCACAAAGAGGGAAGTGACCTCGCCACAGAGAAATGAAGCGGGAAACGGAAGAGCATAGGGTGTCCTACAGTCGGGGACTCCCTCAAAGTTCTTCTGTTTAATTCGAGGTCTATAAGAAACAAGTTTCTAGAACCTCGTGGCCTCGTAGCAACAGAAGAACCTGAGATGGTGGCCATAACGGAGTCGTGGATAAAAACATCAAGCCGAGATTTTGAAGGTGAATTCACGCTTCCCGGTTACCAGCTCTTCCTGAAAGATAGGCCAGACAGAGAGGGTGGCGGTGGGATGTTGTATGTCAAGGATACTCTCAACTCAACGGATTGCAACATCGTATCTGACCAGGAACTACTAGGTGTTGACCTAGAGATAGGTCCTGCCAAATACAGGACCCTGGTGCTTTATAGACCTCCTGCCCAACTCGTTGAAAAGGACAGAGATCTGTACCAGCTACTAGGAGAACTTGTCGAAGACAGAGTGTGCATCCTTTGGTGATTTCAACACACAAGTTGACTTGGAAACCAGAGAACCCTGTGGCAAGAACGCACTACTCCTGGAGTTTGCGCACAACGAGTTCCTGACTCAATTGGTGTGAGAGCCAACGAGAGGAGACAATATCCTCGACTTGGTTTTCACTTCTAAGGATGACATCGTTGAGGACCTCTCTGTTGGGGAAGAGGTCAGTGACAGTGACCAGCAACTAATTAGATTTGTATTCAAAGTCACGAAGGCAGGGCCTGCAACTAGTAAATCGAGGAAACTCAATTTAAAAAGAGCAAACTTTGCAGGTCTTCGTGCTGGACTGACTGACGTGAGGCTAGAAGTGTGCAAAGAAGTTAAAGACTCGTGGAACAGTTTCAAAACCACATTCATAAGTCTTTAATCACGTTTCATCCCTCTGAAATTTCCCCGTCGTTTTTCTGTTCGACCAAAGTTGTTTAATCGAGAAATCGGCCAACTGCTTAGGGAGAAGAGAACTGTGTACCGGCAATCGAAGATCTCGGACGACTTTGACGAAAACCGGAGGCTAGCCAGGAGAGTAAAGTCCAGCATAAGGGCGGCTAAGCGGACTGAGGAACTCTAAGTGGCGAGACTCTGTAAAGAGAATCCGAAGGAGTTTTTTGGATATGTGAACAGCCGGAAACCAATCGGTCGAACGATTGGCCCTTGGAGAAATGAGGAAGGGGCATTAAAGCATTCAGATGCAGAAAATGCTAACCTCCCCAACGCCTACTTCTCTTCAGTGTTTACTGAAGAGTGTGGTCCCATCCCGCAGCCAATGGATTCCTAACCGGGAGGAAAAGCTGGAGGATATGGACTTCTCCGAAGAGAAAATAAAAAAGAAGATCAGTGACCTAAAGACGAATAAGTCACCTGGCCCGAATGGCTTTCTACCTAAAGTGTTGAAAGAAGTGCTCGATCAAGTGTCACGACACCTGAGCGCAATCTTCAACATATCAATCCGGACCGAATGCGTTCCTAGAGACTGTCCTGAGGCGTAGGTGACTCTTATCTTCAAAAAAGGAGACCATAGCTAACCGTTAAACTACCGACCTATCAGTCTGACTTTGATAGTCGGTAAACTCATGGAAAGCATGATGGTGGACAAAATGACGTCGCATTAAGGGTCAAAGCTGCTACTGAGGAGTTCCCAGGACGGCTTTGAAGGCAACGGTCAGGCCGGACGAACCTTGTGAAATTCTTTCACTTTGTGTTCATTGAGCACGATCAGGACAAAGCGGTGGATGTGGTCTACTTAGACTTTCAGAAAGCCTTTGATAAGGTACCACACCGCCGCCTTCTCCGGAAAGTGCGAGCGCTGGGTATAGACGGAAAGGTAGTCGGCTGGATCGAGAACTGGCTAAGTGGCAGACGGACACGGGTTGGATAGAATGGACAGGCTTCTGAGTGGGTGCCCGTTACTAGCGGGGTGCCTCAATGTTCTGTCCTGGGTCGCCACAATTCATAATCTACGTCAACGACATTGACGGTGACATGGTTGCCAAGATTTCCAAATTTGCCGACGATACCAAGCTTGGTATGAACGTTGCAAAGGAGAGGAAATACTGCCCACCTGCAGGAAGATCTTGGGAAGATTGGGGAGTGGTCCGGCACGTGGCAAATGCCTTTTAACGTTAACAAATGCAAAGTGGTGCATATCGGCCAAAGAAACCCCAATCTCAGTAAATCCTGAAGCGCACTGCTCTTAATTCGAGTGACATTGAAAAGGACTTGGGTGTAACTATCACTAGCCACCTCAAGTTCTCGAAACAGTGCATCGAGGCAGAAAAGAAAGCCCAAAAGATGTTAGACTACATAAAGCGCCAGTTTAAATACCGTAACAAGGAGAAAGTACTTTGTCTGTGTGGAAATATTTTCACTTACAGTATCTGCGGTAAGTGGAACGCACTTCCAACGCAAGTTGTCAACAGTGAATCTGTTGACCAGTTCAAGTCAAGACTAGACAAATTCTTGAAAAGTGGCCGTTTAGGGACGCAAAACAATTGAGCAGCCATGTGCCTGCTTGATTGCTTGTCAAAAGTACCCTCTTTGAATGGACCGTAAGGTCTTCTAGGGTACTTCCTTTCCTTGTTACTCCTTGCTACATTGTTATGATCGTTAATCTGATATTTTGATAATGTTTGTTTTCCAACTTCGCGAGTTGGCTGGGACTTGATTCAAGGATGACCAAACAGCACAACACGGCCGAAGGTATACCTCAAAGCATCCTCAAGAAGAGGAGGAGGAGGAGAAGGAGGAGGAGGAGGAGGTGCAGTACTGGCAAGATAAACTCTTAGTTACAACAGGTGACTGAAAACAAAGATTCCTGTAATTTTCCAAAGTCCAAATTGGTCGGTTTATTTTCAGAACAAGAAAAGAAAGGATGGAGAAAATATTCCTGAATTTTATTGGCCGTTTTCTTTGTCAACTGTTCCTTAGGTACCTCACAAATAGCAATAGAATTACTAGAAATAAAGATAAGTAAAATAATGATAATAATACACATGCACAACTACGGAAAAGAGTGAAAGTAAGAGGATATCAAGTCATATGTATAATGACAGCATATATTAATCACTATAAAAGAATCTCCGATCCTATACCATATTTCTTCCTCCCGCCTCATAACCTTTTACTATAGGTGGTACCTGGAACTATCCACGGAACCATTTAAAAGAGCTTGTCTATTCTGGCATTCATCAAGAAAAGGAGAATTCGATTACCAAGACAGTTCAAGTCGTTAAGAAGCTGGGAATAACGTTTGCATTGATAAAGAGGGCTAAAAAGAGGTAGATAAAGAGACATAGAGAAGGATCGAAGCACCACTAGGCAGGCAGAAAAAAAGAAGAGATAAATATTGGTCGAAGGGAAGACAGACTAAAATAGAGGAATAGTGGAAATAGACAGACGTACGAAGAATTAAATAATAAATAAATGAGTAACAAGGAGTAGCAAGGAAAGAGAGTACCCTAGGAGACCTTCCGGTCCATTCAAAGAGGGTACCTTTGGACTAGGAATCGAGCGGACACATGGCTGCTGAATTGTTTTGCGTCCCAAAAATGCCACTTTTCAAGACTTTGTCTAGTCTTTGCTTGAACTGGTCGACAGATTCACTGTTGACAACTTCCACTGGAAGTGCGTTCCACTTACCGCAGATACTGTAAGTGAAAAAATTTCCACACAGATTGCGGTTGTAACGCTTCAGTTCAAGTTTGAAGCCGTGATTGCGCGTTCTGTTCTCATTTAGTGTGAAAATATCCCGGTAGTCACCATTATCGAACCCTCGAAGTATTGTGAAAACTTTGATGAGCTGACCACGTAGGCTACGGGTTTCGAGGAAGAACAGATCTAATTCATTTAGCCTATCCTCATAACTTTTATGTCGGATAGAGGGAATCAGCTTGGCTGCTCTAGCTTGTACGCACTCCAACCTTGCGATATCCTTTCGAAACGAGAAGCTTCAAAATTGTACGGCACACTCCAGGTGCGGCCGAACGAGGGAGTTGTACAGACAAAGTACTATCTCCTTGTTACGGTATCCAAACTGGCGCTTTATGTAGCCTAACATCCTTTGGGCTTTCTTCTCTGCCTCGATGCACTGTTTCGAGAACTTGAGGTCGCTAGTGATAGTTACACCCAAGTTCTTCTCAGTTTCACTTGATTAAAGAGCAGTGCCCTTAAGGATGTACTGAGATTTGGCGTTTCGGTGGCCTTATATGCATTACTTCATATTTCCCCACGTTGAAAGGCATTGCCATGTGTCCGACCACTCCCCAATCCTTTTAAATTGCTTTTGGAGGCGGGCAGTGTTCCCTTCCTTTGCCACATTGATACCAAACTTGGTGTCGTCAGCAAATTTAGAGATTTTGGCAACGATGTCACCTTCCATGTCATTGACATAGATAATAAACTGTAAGTTGTCCCAGGACAGAACATTGAGGCACCCTGCTAGATACGAGCGCCCATTCAGAGGCCTATTCATTCCCCACTACTCGTTGTCGTTTGTCCCTTAGCCAGCTCTCTATCCAACCTGCTACCTTGCAGTCTATGCCCTGCGCACGCACTTTCCGGAGAAGCTGGCGGTGTGGTACCTTGTTAAAGGCCTTTGGAAAGTCCAGGTACACAACATCCACCGCTTTATCCCACTCATTCTCATTGAACACAAAGTGGAAGAATTACACAAGGTTAGTCTGGCATGACCGTTGCCTTCGGAAGCCGTGCTGGGAACTCTTCAGTAGCAGGTTTGACTTTAAATAAGACGTTATTTTGTCAACTATCATGCTTTTCATAAGTTTACCGACTATCGAAGAGCGGGGAGAATTAGGCAAATAGACTAAAGGATAAGAAACAAAACTCAGGTAGAAACGCACAAAGGATAAGAACGTTATTGAGGATACAAACACTCGAAGACAGATAAACAGAGTGAAAATTAAAAAAAATAAAAGACACAAAATGAGACATAACTCATCTTGTTGAGACATTTATTCTAAGGAGAAGAGAAAATATATTTACTTTAGGACAATCTCCTGCAAATGTTTAAGAAAACATAATACACCCAATATATATATTCCTGCCATAAATTTGATAAAAATTTAAACGATTTTATTTTATCATCTGTTATTGGGCAGAATTTTAGTCTCAAGTCGGTCACATCAGCCATAGGTTGGGAAACTCGAATATGACGTCGCTTTTTATTTTACAATTTAGAACTAAAACCATTGAGAGTCAGTTAAGCAGAATGTTTGAAAGCAGAGATCTGTTATGATATTGGTGAAGAGGATGTGTGAAAAGGTGTTTAAAATATATAGCTACACATTCTTCTGTGTGAAATAAGGCCGGGAGGGCACACAAATTCATAGATGACAGCTGCATCATGCTGACCCATGCTACATCCTATATTTCCTCGCTGGCCTTATGAAGGGGAAAAGGTGAGAGTTTTTTCGGTAAGATTGAAATTTAAAACTCGATTTTTCGTTAAAAATAGCAAAACTGTTTTAAAATCGTAATTCCTATTCTTTCCTTTCCTTGTATGTCAACACTATTATTATTTTTTTTTCAATAGAACTTCGGCATATAAACTACAATATCACTTCCAAAATTATATTATCACTCTTTTGTTTTAATTTTTTCATATAGATATTTTTTCATTTATTTGTTTAATTTGTTGTAGATGCGATAAATATAACTGATTTGAAGCCTAATCAAATAGTTGATTGGTTTTCCGCAGAATTAAACAGCGATAGTTTTAGAATTGGGCGCTGGAAAGTGCCACAAATCTATTTTCTCTCCCTTTTAATCGAAATCACTGCCAAAATATTGCCAATGTTGGATTAATAAAAGTTAAGGTTAGGGTAAATATAAACTAGGTAGACAGCCTAGCTTGGTAATGGTAAGAGGGGTCTATCTTCCTTTAGATGGCCTTTATAAAATGAACAGTTTTTCGGGATTGGGGTTTGGATTTCATCATCAAGTTCAGTGATTTTCTATATATTAGCTTCTTTCTTTAGAAAAAAATACCTCAAGATTTTTAAAAAAAAACTTTCAAATGATCTTATCCTCATAACAATTTACAGATGTAGTAAATTACCCCCACTTTAGTTTCTTCGTCGCTTGATCATGTTTATTTTTAATAGAGTTGAAAAAGTTAAAAATGTTGAAATTTATGTTCTATTTTTAAATCTAGAAATCGTGCCGAGATTTCTATTGCAATAGCATTTAATGCAGCAATATAGAAACTTAATTTAGTTAGAGGAGTTTCTTCAGCGTTGAATTCTTTAATATGAGGAATTAATCCGTGAAAAATTGTCCTTTTTCCTGTATTATTTTGAATTTGAAGTCCTTATTTCAGTTCTGTATTATTGAAGAAGAGGTCGAAATCACTAATTTATTCATTCTCGTTTAGTTGTATAAGTAGTTTTACTTTCATTTTCATAGAATGTAAATTTCATCTATATGACCAAAATCTCACCACTTGTCCTTATAATGAAAACTCTACATTTTAACATAATATTCAACCTAGAACGTATCAGTTTAATCAACAATTGAGGCGTAGGGGCTTACTTGGTAGGCAAAGTTTAACTGATCAGCTATTTCTCGACAAATAAGGGGTCGCTTTTTGCAATCTGTTACTATTTTGTATATTTATCCTGTAAATAAGAAGCTCTCTGTGACTTAATTTCCTTTGCCAATCCTTTAATATAACTGTCTCTTCCACTTTCTTGAGAGTATTCCTCTGTGCTGAACGATATTTTAAGATTTGAGGACATTTTTTATATTTTATTCTTTCCTTGCAAAATGCTACGATTCTCGGCCTCACCGAAAATGGGAGCAATCGAATCACAAATGAAGATATTTTAGAGTTTAGTTAAAAATACGGGATTTCGAATGTAGACATGAAGAATAGTAAAAATGATGAAATATAAGGAATTATAGGAAAAAATATATCACACGATCACCAGTTTAGGTTATGAACTAAAGCATTATAGAAATGAAATTTACAAATAATTTTTCAGAAATTAAATAACAGAACCTATTATAAGAAAATAATCATATTCTAAAGTATTTAAAAATTGGACAAAAAGTAAAACTTTTCAGTTCTCCTCCAATGTTTTATTTGAAAACTATTTCAAAGTTTTATGAGATATTATTGTCTTAAAGTGAGTTTTATTGAAAAGTGGTATTGGTATATTTATGTATTGCAAGTAGTGTATATTAAAGATTGATAGAATACTTTGACTTGCTGAAAAGAGTCAATCAACCATATCTTACAATAATTCATGATATATCAGTCTTTCCACAGATTCCTCACCTGGATGCAATTTGTTCCTTGGACGAAGTTAAATCCGCATTTGAAATTAAAGAATACAAAATGTCGAGGCTTTGATGGACTTTTATCAGAAATTTATAAACACCAGATAAATCCTTTGTCTAGCTTGATTTTCTAGTTCAAATATTTTTGGAAAGGGATAAATGATAAAATTCTTATTATTTACCAAAGAAAGAAGAATAACTCGTCCAGCGGACCCAACCAAGACATATATCCTGTAGATTTAGTAAGACCTTTGGCTAGAATCTCTTGAAAAATGTCCATATATTTGGACAGAATCATCCGTTAATTACAATGTAAATTTCGAACATAGGGGAGCACAAGTGACTTAACTTTTGCCTGTTAGAGATTGCTTTAAATTCAAAGTTCAGCAGCAGTCTTTCAATGAAGGCTTAATGAATTTAATCAAAGAATTCGCCAAAATTAATTGTGAAGTTAATGTATCAGATCTTAACAGATTCGGCTTTCCACCAAAAATTGTTAAAAAATTCGTCATTTGATAAATGCACTCAAACAAGTGCAATTATACGTGGTAGCTCTTCAGATTTATTTCCAATTATAAATGTTAGAGTAAAGAAGGGATGTGTATTTTTCCTGCACTTTAACATATATCTTGTCTCTGGTACAATAGTATCTCGAAATCGCATTGCACTGGAAAATTGTGTAATCTTAAAATGTAAGTTTGATTCGGTACTATTCAATATCCGATGATTCTTTAGAAGAATTAAAACAAAAGAAAGAAGTATAAGGGAAATATAGGGTTTAGAGGCTATTGCTCAATAACATTATCTAAAATGTCCCTCCAAAATAAGTTATCAGATGAAAGTCAGTGAAACACAAGAGCCGGTCTCAAATACATGTGAGAAAGACTGAAACCATGCTCGCAACCATCCAATAGGTATCACTGTATAAACCAATGTTCGCTAATAGTTAAAAGCTCCTTGAAGTGGGTGATTTTACATCCCTAGGCAGCAACATGTCAAGGAACGAATCCATTGATCATGAAATAACCAACAGAATATTTAGTTCTCGTCTTAGGTTTTTGGACTGTATGACTTAAAACTACAGAGAAAGATCTTCGTCTACCATTATTTATGTGTTTCTCCGCTGTTTTATGGATGTGAAAGGAATTAAAGAGTCGCTAGCTTTGAAAAATCCTCAGGATAACGTGGAGAGATAAAGTACCACAACGCTATTGTTCACAGAACAAAATGTTATATCAGAACATCCGACATAACAAGATGAAATGTCCGATTAGAGGAAGTATATTAGGTATGGCGGACCACCACAGCCTCAAGAAATTACTCTTTGGTAAACTATTAGCACGCACACTTTTGTTGGTGGCCGAACAAAGCAATATATAGACGATCGTCACTCAGGGACGGCCGTCCAACTGGTGCTATAATATTAGACATTTGAAGTTAAGGCAAAAGGAAAGGAGAGTCAGCGTAATAGTAAGGTGCGAGATGAACGTCAGCAAACTATTGATGCACGAGCCGCGTTCGCCTGTGAGTGCTGCCAACGAAACCCAATAACAAGATCAGGACCTCTTAGTCAGAAACGATCGTGTAAGAAATGAGAAGAGATGTGCCGTTGTCAAGCGGACGGACAACCATGAGCAAGCAAAGTGGTTAGCCTGCTTTAAACCACAGGTAAATTAGTACCAATATTTCAACGTATGTTTAAATTAAGGGCTGAAATATAGATGCCAAATATTGTCATATCTTAAGATCAAAATAACAAATGCTAAGCACCAGTTTCGAACCATAATAAAAAGACAATCTCCACTCCAAAACTTAGGAATGAGCCAAACTGTAGAAGGAAAGGGAGATAAACCCATAATATTAAGAATTTAACAAACAAATTTAAAATATGATAAATATCTGCCACACATACATATTTAGGCTAATGAAACAGTCACGCAAATATGCATAGAGGATATTTTCCCATTAGGATTAGGATTACTAACGAGCCATACGCAAAAAAGATACGGAGCAACATAGAGTAACGTTCAAAACTAGAGAAAAAAATAACAAAACCTTTATTTCCTTTAAAGTTCTCGTTTAATTTCCATGAAAATTAGGCCTAAAATTTGTTGAAAACTCCTTTGAAAGTGTCCAAGTATGATTCCATAGAACATCTGACATAAAGGTTTTGGGGAAATTAATGTGGATTTGAAGAAATTCTGTGTCCAAAACGAGGCAAAGAAAAATTACATTCACTATTTTACACACCAAAGTTCGAAATGTGCATATGTATACCACTCATAACCCACGTATATTAAGGACTGCTAGCTATGGTACTACTCATTTGAACATTCTCAGGCCAGTTTCTGAAATTTTTACCAATATCAGAAATATTTTCTGGCCTAAATCAGGTTGAAAATACCCAGGGACGAAGAAATATTAGGCTCTACTAACATACTCATCATTATTATCCTGATCACAATTGGGTGCAGATCCAGATCCAGATTTCCTCTTCGTTTTGGCTGGAAACTATTTAATGATTTTTTACTGTTTCAATAACAATGGCGTTAGTAGAGAGATGCAGTCTCTCAATAATCTCTAGTAAATATGATGTTTTGTGTAGAAAAGTAAGACAACAAAGACATCCCTAATATATTTTTGCTCTCGCCTCTTGAAGAAGAAATGTGCCAAAGAAATAATGTTCGAAGAAGGCTTCTTTTGTAATGACAAACAAGAATTCACATTGGGACGAGTCATAATGGTATCTTTAGCTTGTTTTAATAAATATTTAAATGAGCCTAAAAGGTATCAATAACAAAATATATGTTTAGGTTAATTACGTATATGTAATATCTCAATCTTAGCGGCTTTGTACTAGTAAACCCTGAAATAAGTTGCCGGTAATTATGAAAAATGTCATATACTTGCTCTTAGTCTTTTAAAATTCTTCTGGACATACAATTTACAAGATATTGAAATTGGCAAATGGACTCCGTATACTTTATTCATGATATGGAACTATTTATGGACCTCCCCATGGACATTCAACACCACGTGTTTATATAAATCCCTACTATCCCTGGTGGATTTTGAGACGCTCAGACAAATCCTGATTACTAGTTTGGATGAATAGATTGAAAACTCTTTTTCAAATTATGTGAATTTCGGGTATATCAAACGAGATAGATAAAAAGGCATCTCTAAGAGAAATTTATTCAATTAAAACTTGAAAAGTTCCTAAATTTTCTACAGAATTAGAAGCTTGGGAGTCGAAGTCGCTAAAGCTTATTAGATTCAAGAGGCGAGAACAATTCAACGACGCGCAAACCAACTTTTCAATTGTTTTCTTAAACACTCCTTGAGCTGATTTCTGGAATTGTTTCAACAGGAACTAAAGCAAACGTAGCAGAAAATACACATATATAAAATAAATTCCTCGCAATATTTGCTATGCCACCTCCATTTTTCATTTGTTTCCGCCATCTCTCCTGTCCATTTAGTCTAATGGAAATTTCTCTTCCATTTTAGTTTGTCAAAACCTTTTAGGGTATGGAAAGCTTGCATCGCTTCCTAACAGCCGTTCTCTGGCTGCCAATCCATATTTGCATTCTACGGTTTAGTTCCTCTGAATACTTCTAATTTGTACCAAATTTCCCGGAGAGGAAATTTAATATCAATTAATCTCTATGAAATATTTGTCGCTTTTCTTTTGTTCAATCAGATTTGACAGAGATTTGTTTTTGTGAAAGTAAAGTTGTCTTTTATCCAATGGAAATTGATGATGTATAAGTTGGAGAAATTTGTCTTTATAATGATACGAGGCTGATAAACTTAAAACTCCCTGTGGGAAGAGATCATTTTCTAAATATTGCCACTACGTTTCTTTATTTTTGATAAGTTTATTTAGCAAAATTAACTAGAAATAGTTAAAGGAGGAAAGCTTATATGCGGATTAAATCATAAATAAATTGGGGCAATTTGATTATTTTCATTTTCGAATAAAAAAATGCCGCTTCCAATTTTCCCCCATAAACGGAGGGCTTAAAAATATCATCAATACATTTCGGTACTAAAGATAAAGACCCAAATCTCCTCCACCTTCTTATCTCCTCTTTTCTCATGTTACATTTTTCTATTTATATTTACATCTTCAGTCGCCAAATTTTTAAATTCTTACTTTTTTATATTAAATTTTCTTTTTTATAATAATAACAAAATTAAGGAAGCGAAAAAAATTATAGTTCGGATAGATCTCTGTTTTTCATTTGTGATCATTTTTATCTTAATCTCTTAAATTAATCTATGAACAACTTATTCTAAGACTAGCACTCTATCTCTTTAATCTATCTATTTGTATGCTCCAATCTACTAAGACTGGCACTCGATCTCTTCTATCTATCTATTTTTCTACTCCCATCTTCTAAGACTAGCACTCGGTCACCAGCCTCCAATTGTGGCTAGAAGGTTAATGAAATTAGATGTCCGTATATTTCTGCTTCTATCTTTTTTCAACCTTAATTTATTTGTGTGGGTCTTTTTTATCCTCTAATTGCCTTCTTTACTGTTCTGTTATTTGTTTATTTATTATCTACAAAATTTGCCTATCTCTTCGTCTCCCAGCTGAAGAATCCTAAACTTTTGAATTGAGTCCCTGGCCAAATTTGAGGTATCTAATATTTATCTAGTCTATTAGAGCCCGACCCCTCCCACATCACCCTCTTCTTCTTTCCCTCAACACCCCTTTTTCCCTACTTCCTCCCCACCTCATCTACCATCCCTCACTTTAGTGGGGTAAACTTGGCAATAAACATGATTATTGAAACAAACGAATTTTACGGATCGTTAAACCCGCCGAACAAAGGCGTGGGATCCTTTTTGATCGGGCCGCTCGCTCTGATGCTTTGTTTTGTGGGGCGCTGACGATAGACAGGGAAGGTGCGCGAAGTCTCCGTTGGAAAGAGTCCACCGTCAAGAGAGACGAGAGAGTGAATCCTGACTGGCCGAGAGGGCTTCAATCTAATGTAAAACCGGGGGACGGCGGGCAAACTTCGACGTTAGAGATAGCAAAGAAAACAATACACGAGGAACGAGAAAGATAAGTCACACAAATAAATAAAAGACAGAATGAAGACCAATAGAAACAACGACAAACTGTGAGGCATTTTAAGTTTCTAAGCCGATTAGACATATAAAAAAAAAGACAGGTAGAGACAGATTTACACAAAAAAAAGATATTTTGTGAAAGAGAAACAAACCTGATAGATAGACATTGAGTTAAAGAAAGGGAAGAAGAGTTAGCAACAAGTCCTAGAATGCATATAAAAATATAAAAAAGAAACAGATTTAGAGAGAAACTATTTATAGTAGGCAGCCAAAAAGAGAAAGAAATAGAGTATTTAATAAATTCAAGTCCTTGCAAAGAGACATAAAACAGCGAATTAGAAAAGAAGAAAGAATGAGAGAAATTACTCTTACAAATTAGACGTAAAGACAAAAAACAGAGTTAAAGTGATGCCGACCTAGGTGCACAGGCCGAAACAAGTCCTTAGAGAAACAGGCGAACGGAAACAATTCTTGGCTAATAATTCTCAACCCAAAGTGCGTCGAGCGTCAAACGAAAACAAAACCTGAGAGGAAGAATGCCACACAGATTCTGACACAGCTAAACTGGATAGACAGGAAAAAAGAAACAAGGACTAAAAATTAAAACAAATTCTAGTAAACAGATAACACTGGTCTGCGTCAATAATGTACCTTAGGTTTTCTGTAGTGTTCTTCATAAAATTGACCTCCTAAATTTGAATGTGGAATCCGTTTTTACTATCAGATCCAGTTTTAGCGATACAGGGGGTGATTATAGTTTAGACATGTTCTATATCACATCAAAATTTCACTAGTTTTTGCACTACTGTATTCGCAATAATTTTTGTGTACATTTTCAGTAATTATGTTAATAAGTTTATATTTTTGCAGGTTAGAAATTGCTTAGGATTATAATAATAAGAATAGTAGTTGAGTTAAAAATGAACAGAAAATGTAAGAATAGTTCTGAAATATCTTGCTGTTTGAGAGAAAGTGACTTTTTCTGAGCAGCAATGTAAAATCTCTCCTGTAATTAAATCATTGTGTCATGCATATTTTAGAGTAAGGCTAAGAGAGGAACATAAAAGTTTTTCACCACATATTTGCTGCAAGGGATGGTAAATAAGTTTATGACGCTGGAGTCAGGGTGAACAGAAGTCTATTTTGGGGGTTCTCATGGTGTGGAGAGAGGAAATTTAGCACACTACTGACTGCTATTTGTGCATGTCAAATCTTAAAGATGAGCATTGTATCAAGTATTTAAGCTTTCTCTATTATACTGGCTACTAAAAATGTCATTATTATGCATAGACTTAGCATAAAATTTAAAACTATCATAGTTCACTTCAGCATAAACATATCTTTTACTAAACATTTATGTACTATCTGCAACTCCAAATCAATTCCATTATGTAATATGCAATTATATTTAACACAGGTATAAATAAGAAGAATAAACATAGTCTATCATGTTATGATGTTCCTTCTGCCATCAAACCCCTGCCCATTGGTCCAGGAATACCTATACCTTCTCTCCCTGAACATATAGAGGTCCAAGAAGAGATTAATATGGAAGTTGATTAAGATTTTGACAGATCTGAGTCTTATCAGGTTTCCAGACATGATATGGTCACAAGAACATTCACTCAAGTTCAGTTAAATGATCTAAACAAAGATCTGGAGATTTCAAAGAGGAATGCACAACTTCTTGGCTCTCGACTTTGTAAAAGTTAACCTTCTCGTTAAAGAAACAACATTTCTTTGGTACAGAAAGAAAGAAAAAGTGTCTCCAAGCTATTTTCACAGCATTTTTTCAGCTCTTTAGTATACTGCGCAAATATTAAAGGACTTATTAAGGCCCTTAGAATTTCCTACAACTCTTTAGAATGGAGACTTTTCATAGATTAGTCCAGTGGAAGTTTAAAAGCTGTGTTACTAAATATTGGTAACAAGATAGCTCCCATTCCTATAGGCTAATCAATCCAACTTACTAAAAGTTATAAAAATATGAACTAGTTGCTAGATGCAATAAATTACTCTATGTTGAAGTGTGTCTCTATAGATTAATGCATCCCTTTTAGGTTAATGGATAACCTATCCTAACTTATCCTAATTGAGAACATAACTCAGTAAACTCAAAATAAGATGTACATATATCTAATTATTTCCAAAACAATGATTTAATGCATCGGCAAACAGGATTTTTCAGTACATATTTATAAACTTATTGTTTTCAGAAATATTAATTTTAATTTACATACCATGTTAAATTTCATTCCTGAGAGTGTCTCTTATACTTGGAATACAAACAGGGTACACGAAACATCCCTATTTCTATGTTTATGGGACAGTCGTGCAGATAGTATGTACTATGAGAAGAAGGTTTGGCCTCCACGAGAAACATTTAGAATTGGATCAAACAATGCGATAGCTGAACCTTTAGTGCCTCCTTACAAATAACTTGCCTTCTCCACTGCATATAAAGCTTGGCATGATAAAAACTATGTCAAAACCCTTAAGAAAGAAGGCCAAACTTTTGAATTTCTTCTTTAAAAAATTCCACAAATCAGTGACGCTAAGCTCCATGCGGGAATATTTGATGGACCTCAGATCAGAAACTTGTGAGAGATCAGCAGTTTGAGGTATCAATGATATACATAAAAAAAGATGCCAGGAAAGCTTTCAAAGCTCTAGTTAATAATTTTTTAAGCAATAAAAGAAGCCCATAATATGTTGCCCTGGTCAATCAGCTCCTAACAAATCTCAAACATTTATGAGCTCGAATGTTTATAAAGATTCACCCTTTACAGTACCATGTGGATTATTTTCCCGACAACTACGTGGATTACAGTGAAGAACAGGGGAAAAGATTTCACCAGGACATTCAAACAATGGAATCCAAGTAACATTTTAAATGGAACGTAAACATGATTGCTGAGTACTGTTGGTGTTTGAAGTGTGATGCACCAGATGAGAGGCACAAATGAAAATCATCAAGGGCGTCTTTTCTTGGAAATTAGAATTATTTTATTTATAATGTTGCATTCTTTATTTTTTTTGTTTTAATAAAAAGATTATAGTTTACATACGTTTATTCCTGTTTATATTATATACAAATAATAATGCATTATTAGATAGAGAAAGGTTTTTAAAATATTTTTTCAGGAAAAATGAGGTAATCTCGAGGAAAATCTTGTATGCTGTACTGAGAAAATCTTACCTGATTGAACATAAATACATTTATTTTTGAGCTCAAAAGGTTTGATTCATTAAGAAACCACAAAGAAATCTTGAGGAACATATTTTGTTTTTTCAAACGAAGGCCTGTGTAATAATAGAGAAGAGATTTTCACATCGGAAAAAATAAAAGGGGTGAAACCAAAAGAAGAATGAACAAGTAGATGGGCGTTAAATGTAAGAATACTGATGGATGACACAAAGATCCTCATTACAAACCCGCAGTAGTGGGGCAAGAGGGGAACTTATTATAAAGCCCTATGAAATAGATCGTAAAAAGGTCCCAAGAAACAAGAAGAACGAACTTTCCTCAGGTGGTTAAGTTCTTGTCTGGACTGAGGGACCAGAGTTCTTTGGCCTGTCTCGTGAAGTGCCTTGAGTGAGAAAGAGTGAAAAGTAGCGAGGAAGGACTAGATGGGAGATAGTTAAGACAATAAATCATGAAGAAATAGCAAAAAACGAGGCTGTAAGCACCGAAGCGAGAGAGGTGGGCTGAGGAGTGTGGCAGGAAGAGAAGAAAGAAAAAAAAAGAAGATTTCGATGAAAGGATTAAGGGAGAGTCAGAAGAAGATTAAAGAAGAAGTAGGAAGAGAGATCAAGATAAAAAGCAGAGGATAAGAACTTAGTGAAGTTAGAAAAAAGAATGAAAGCTTTAAAATGAAGAATTGAAAGTTTATAAACTCTAAAACAATAAAGGAATTTAAAGTTTGGCGAAAGAGAGGTAGAATAAATCTGGGTCTGTACGAAAGAGTCGGATGATTTGGATATAAAACGAGCATATTTGCATTGGATGAATAAAGTGGAGTGGCATCAAATATATTTCCCCAACGTGAATGAGACAAAGGAGAAGATGAATAAAATATAATAACTGATAAAATTATTTAAAAAGAGTTCGACACCAAATGATTATAATGATTAGGAAAGTTGTCAACCACATTCAATCTTTGCGGGGATCTTTTTCCTCTTCGCCGTCAGCGGAAATGTGGAGGGTTGTTTGCCCTCTGAGCCCCATTCCGCTCGTCGTGTGCCCTCCCGGCCCCAGCGCTTCCAATTCCATGCCATCTTGACCGCGATGCCTTCAGGAGGACCGGGGGCCCTACATCCGCGCACTCACATTTTCACTTCCTTCCTGCCCACCACTTCCTTTACACATCTCTCTTTACAGACTCTCCTCGGTAGATGCCCTTCTTGGTGATGCCTGTAAGACCTTAGGAATAACAACAACATCACCTGTTTACCCTTTCACCTGAGTAACACATACTACTACCAATAATAGTAATAATTAAATAATATTAATTGAGAAATCCATTGATTCGAAGCCGTTTTTTCAAAGGGCTTTATTGTTTCTAATGGGAAAATTGTGATTTGTTTTTTTGTAAATTCATAGACAAATTTCTAAAAAAAAATCATGTTCAGATTTGGTTTTTATTCACTTATTCCAATGGAGTAAGGAAAAATGGGCATGGGGTAGGAGGCATAAGCTATGAAATGGTTGGTAACACAGAGGACGATGAGTACTTTCCCGTGTTGTTTGTTTTTATTAGTGTTGGTGTTTATTTGTTGGGCTTCGTTATTTATTTTTCCGACTATTTTCCTCTTTGTCGCTATTAATAGTTTGAGTCAGATGTTTGGTTGATATTTGAACTCTATTTTCTCACTCCCTTTTGGGGGACATTGTTGGTGGTACTCTTTGTTTTCTTTTAGCTCACATGTAAATTATTACTTTACTCCATTATGTTAGTAATTATATTTTCGCTAATCATTATATTAGTTATATTCTGAGCTATTTCTAAGTTATAATTACCTTTGTTATTATAATCTGCCTTGTCTTCTGTCGTTAAATTCGGTGATTACTTTTTCTCTTCACCGATGCTTCTTCTCTTGTTCTCTTTAATATTATTTACCATCATCATTATAATCATTCATTTACTACACCAAATTGGGTTGTACTTCTTTATTTATGTATTTGAACCAATTTTCCATTTTCATGTTTTGCAACAACTTATTTTGCGTTTTTGTCTTCCATCTTCTTTTTAAAAAAATCTAAAACCTCCTTTTAGCTCATCGAGAGATTTTAGATTAATTTGCACAGAATTTAAATTATTTTATTTTATTTTATTATTAGAGATACAGAGAAGAGTTTTATTATTTTAATATCCTCTAAAAAATACTTCTTTATTTAAATCAAACCAATCCAATAAAATATTTCCGCAGATGAAAACTTCCATTAGATTTATGAATCATGTGATTCATGTTGAATGAAGAGGATCCCGCAGACAATTGAATGCCATGCATATTTATATGAAGCGGCTTCTTTGTACACAATGAATTTCATTCATACATACATAAGGTGACGCTAAATACATAACAAATAAAAAAAAGCAACCAAAAAATAAAAATGGACAATTGCAATTTAGCTCAACGGTAATTTCGACAAACAGAAAGCAAAAAGGAAGAAATGAAAGATGTGTTAGGTAATTGGCTGAAATTAATCGAAAGGATTCTCTAAAGGGAATAAAATTCCTTTTATATTTTCGAAGACAATTTAATTTTAACAAACAATTCTTCTTCCCTTCCAAGTTTAGTCAGGGAGATAATGTAAGAAATTTTGGAGAAAAAATGAAAATCTGAAGCGAGTGTGAATGAGTTAGTAGGGATCTATGAAAGAAAATGATTTGTTCTTGTTTGTGAATTTCTAAAAAATTGAAGGTGCAAAGTTTGCTGATTCCTTCCTTTATTTGCGTGTCAATAAAGCAATCCAGGAATTGGTTAGTTTGAATAGAAGATAGACAGCATTGATTGATAGTAGATATAAAATAAGGTAGTATTCCTCAAAAGGACAGTGGGGAAATTAAATATAATTATTTTGACGTTTAGTAATCAAATAAATTTATTGCTTATGAAATCCATTGCTAAGCAGTCAAGGAATGATTGGAGTAATAAAATATTAGACAAAAACTAAAATACCTTTTAATAATTCTTCTCTGCCGAAAAGGTAATCTTAAATAAAGTTTTCGCCTTTCATAAACCATTTAAAATGTGTCAGCTTTATTTAATAAAATATTATAATTTCTTAAGACATCCATAATTAATCTTGGGGGAAAAATGGGTATTGGATTGATTAATTGGGAAGATGCGTCTATCGTGTCTCTTGTACAAGGCTTAAGTGATAATAGTAAATATAACTCATAAATACCACAGCAAAACAAAGAAGAAACTCCCTTTTTCTTGTTTGCAGCTTGCCCCCAAGCGCTCATTAGGGGGAGAAAAGGGGAGCATTTTGATCCTGTGTCCTGTCCACAGTGTAGCATCTAGACAATCTCTGTGTCTGGTTTGCTTCTCATATAAAGAAACAGGAGCACTAACAATTTTGCCTTCAAACTCAAAAGGGTGCTAAACAGTGCTTGATCGGCACTTTTCCCCAACAGTTCCGGCCCAAGTTCGGGATAAGAACTGTATTTTCAGCCTAAAGGTGCAAATTGCCACAAGGTAAAAGGAATAGCAAAGATCTTCCCTTTAAATAATATCGCAATTAGGGACATTGGCAGGAGATTTCGCAAAATCTTTAAACATGAAAGAATGTTTGGTGGGCGATAACCATACTAGCGGTTGATAAATAAAAGCCATCTAATTTGGAACAGTTGTGGGGGCTTAGTGAACCAAAGGGAGCAATATGAGTCAAGATGTTATCAAATATTGCGTCTCTATCATGCCAAAGAACAAGGAACATCACCATAAATATTGCCTCTCCGCATCAATTGAATTTTATTTATTTATAGAGGGAATTTAGGCTCTAATTTTTTTAAGATTTTACCTTCAAATTAGAAAACAAAATAATAAAACAAAATGCGATGTTTGACTTCCATTAATTTTGAATCGGAAAAATATGGCAATATCCAATTTTTCTCTATGACTGTAGACTCTACAGCGGCATCATAAATAAAATGGCTACGGAGCTAATTAGTATTTACATTTATCGCTGAAAGAGCCGGAAGAATTACTGTGTGAAAAGACAAAAAAGAAAAAGCACGAAAGTGTGAGAGCAGTTTAAGAGGCTAATATGAGACATAGTTTCCTCTTATATTCAAAGTGGAATGAAGGAATGCCACAAACTTCTAATTAATGGGGAACAGAAATTTGGGAAAATAAAAATGTCTGCGACCAAACGGGAAGAGTCGGGACTGGAATATAATAATAATAATGAGATGAAAGAACTACATAGGTGCCATTACCCCCTAAGGAATTATTCCATAAATGACACCACTACCTCATTCATTCTGGATATGTAACGCCATTTTAACCATCACATACTCACACGCACATGTAAACGCCTAATACATACAGTTAATTACATGTACGCAGTTAAACATGCACTCGATATTTACCTCATCACTCTTCCATACATTCACTTTTTAATTCCCTAATCTTAAAAAACAAAACAGAATTGCTAGGTAATTTTTATCTCTCTCATCAAAACGCTCTAGTCACTCACACATTTAAATTATGTCACATAAAGCGTCTCTTTGCCTTCTAGAACAAACTGTGCAATCCACACTATCACATACAACACACAGTGCAACACATCTCAAACTACACTACATAAACAATGTGTGACAGGCAGTCTATTTTCCACTTCAAACGCACTAATCTATGTTTCACAATCACGCATTTCACACACTTAGGAAAATACACACAATCACACCTAAATATTCGGTGCTACACACAGTCCTTGTAGCATAAACAATAACATCACATTTTAATGCATCCTCACACAGACACAAACACACACACACACACACACACATATATATATATATATATATATATATATATATATATATATATTCGTAGAATTGCTCATAGTCTGTTCCAATAATTATTTTAGTCCTTGATCTGGACACACCACTTTTGTTTAAGTTGATGGTATTGACCCTATGACTCAAACGACAAATTTCTTTCGTTCCCACGATTGTCTGGCGGCATGTGAGTATGCACGTTCCATACACTCATATATATATATATATATATATATATATATATATATATATATATCAGGAATATAAAGACCCAGGTGATTACGCTAATCCTTTATTGGCCGGAAATTTCGGACCTTTACTAGGACCATCTTCAGCGACTATATCGTCTAATGCATTGAAAAAGGGGAAGAAGGCAAGTTAAAATGATAAAATTTACAATTATTAAAATTAAAGTAAAACACTAATAACAATATATGGAATTAAATAATATTACCCAGTGATATTTAAAAAAAAATAGAAAGTGAAACTATAACAAACTGACTTGATTATCACATATTAAAAGTTACTGAATTAAACAAAAAATAACCAATTATATTAAATTTTAAAAAGAAAAAAGACAAAAACCCAAAAGCAAATTAGAATGAACAGAGTGACTAACCTTTATCGTGGGAGTTGAGAAATCAATTAACTAAACATATAAAACTACTGACTAAATTTATTCGGTTGGTCGGTTGGCTAGTTAATCTATTGAAGTGTTGGTTGGTTATATTGTGAATAATTTAATTGAGGAGAAGTAGTTATTTAGGTTTGGATTTATTTTAATGATATATGGTGACTCTAAGATTTTCAAATCGAGATAAGTTAAGGCTGAAAGTAATATAGTAAATGAATTAGAATTAAGAGGATGATAGTGATACTCTGAATGTTGCCTGATGGAAGAGGCAATCCCTTTGGGCATGCGATCCTGTATAATTAACAATTATACATGTATGACCTGCCACAGTCGTTATATAGGCCAAACTGGCTTACAATTCAACTGCAGGATCGCAAAGCACTTGGGTTTGTCTCATAGGACTGGTGTTTCCATTTCTAAACCTGAAGTCTCTTCCATCAGACAACATTCAGAGTATCACCATCATCCTCTTAATTTTAATTCATTTACTATATTATCTTTAGCCTTAACTTCTCTCGATTTGAAAATATTAGAGTGACTATATATCATTAAAATAAATCCAAACCTAAATAATTACTCCTCCTCAATTAAATTATTCACAATATTCACATTTGGCGTTGCTTAAATAATTTATTGTCATACTGAAAATCCATCAATTTTCATCTCAGTTGAGACCTAATGAAACTCTTTTCGTGTATGCTTACTCCTATTTACATCTGCTACCAAACATTAAAGCTGGGATGTAATTTTTATAATGGAAAGAATAAAGCTGAAAATAATAATATTCCATACACATCCACTGGGCGCCCCGATCGTTTCGAGGGTTTCAGTTTGCCCATCTCTGGCCTATTGGCTAAATCATTTTCCATGAGGATGCATAGAGATGATATATGCATTTACATAAAATTCCCAAAGTACTTCATAAACGGCTATTTCCTTTTATATCATCAGGTGTCTGAGTTTCCTTTTTTTATCTCAAATAATTGATCAAACTTTTGAAAATTCACCGATTTCCTCTTCAAGCCACCCCAAAAAATCGTTTAGTAAAGTTTATTGCAAGTTTTTATATTTATAATGAAGTTTCGAAATATTAAGGGCATAGTACTTGTAAAGCTTTGAGATATAATTTATAATGACTAAATAAATAAATATTTAACTAGTCGATTATTATTATTGTCGTGGTACACCACTCTATACCATACACTACTCCTAAATTACGTCGAGGAGTGACTTAATCACCTACTGCAACGCGACCTGTTCCAGAACTGTTCGCAGGGATTAAAGACCGACTAGGAGGTCACACTTGAGGTGTTAGGTTTCGAATCCTTAATAATCAAACAGATTGCATAAATTGTTTTCGAGATTGGTTGAATAGGCCGAGAGTATCGTTCAAGGTTTGTTAAAAATGAAACAATAAAAATATAATTTTATTTAAACAAATCAAAATAAGATAATAATAGGCAAAAGGGAATTATTTAAATTGAAATAGTCTCTTGGTAAGTATTATAAGAAGGGATTCTCACCTGGAATTAATTGATTAATGTAACAAGGCTCAGATCAAAAAAGGGGGGAACTTGACAATACTAATAATGGAGGGAGTTTCAGTCTTACGGGTCGGTGACTTCAATGAAGGTCCTTCTTGCGATGAGGTAAGTTGGGAACGATCTGATGAGGCAAGTGGGGCATGATCCGCACCAACCTTTTGATGAAGATAGCCAATCTCCAAAGATGACGTTCGACGGGGAACGTGGGAATTCTTGTATTCACTGGAAGATGAAACTTCTTTTCCTCAAATGTAATCGATGGAGATTTTCTTTGGTTCGATTAAACGAAGGGAGAGTGTTACGCAAATCTAATGGCTTGCCGTTCACAAAACTACTAATTGAATGACGAAGAATCACGCCGGAGAAAGTTTTGCTGTCGGACGAACGCTAACGTGACTTAAGACTTGAGACGATGAAGACGAACTTACAACTGCGTACAGGACTCCTAGCACTACAGTAGAACCCGAGTATTTGTATGCCCGATTCTGACGGGGAAGGGGGAATTTTGGAAAAAGAGTCACAAGCTCCAGATATCATAATCAGGAGGCGGAGTCGATTCATCATTTAACAGCAAGGTGCTAGGAACAGCGGATCTTTCTCGCCTCGTCACCTAAGACGAGTTCGCAGGATTGGGTACTCTTTCCCCAATGAGCTAAGGTATCTAAAATTCGCAAATGTTCGAACAGAAAATGACGTTGTCCATGGCGGGATACAATCAAACGTGGTCTCCAATAAATTAAGGCGGAAAAGGTGGTCAGAGGTTGTTCTTTTACAATTCTATTAATATTAATAGTGTTTGTTTTCGCTAAATTTCTTGTATTTTTCATGACTAGTTTAATTAATGCATCGGATTGCTTCCTACCAAGTCATAGGGACAACCAGGACCAGCCAACCGGCAACTCTCCTTAATCCGCCAAGTGTTTGCAACAAAGCCCTAAATCTCCCTAGGGTACCCTCTTCGGTAAACGCCAGGAGTTCGAAACCTCTCTGGTGGTTTTTGGATGAATTCCAAAACGAGTCCTTTCCTTGGAAAACGGGGCTCAAGTGGCACCGAATACCACTTGTACCATTCCTAGCCATGGTCCAATCGCCATGGCAACCATCGAGATTTCATAACTTTGGTTTTTTATTTTAAATACATTTGGTTAGGTTAAATTATTAGCCACTTCAGACTTGCCAGGGATTACACGAGGGGGGGGGGCAAAAGAGAACAGTTTTGTGTCAACCACGAATTCATTCGATTACACATCCGATACTTTTGGACGAGATTTCCGCCCATACAAACTTCATCATCATCATCATAAATGCTTTTCTGTCTTCTTGCAGGTGGAGTTGTTCTTCGTCGAGTGTAAAAAAACTCTCTCCTCCCCCCTTTTCCAGTCTTACTGCCTTTACTCGCTGGGGGCTTCAATCTCCCTCAAGGTGGCGGGAAGGATCCCCGTCGCGCAGCTCTCCCTGGCCAAATGTTGCCATTCGAATCTTTTGAACAGTTTGCTACTAATACCACTATTACTAATACTTCTTATTGAAGTTGAAAAATACTACTAATCAAATAAGTTAAAAAGGATAATAATAAAAATAATGTAAAATAATAATAATAATTAATAGAATTAGCAAATAAAATTATCGAAGTTTCCGTTTATCTGATATTGCGGGTACGATGATTTTTTCTAATATTGATACTATTACTATTAATATCAGTTCCTGGGCATGTTTATACTAGCGTGTGTGTGTCTTACGTACGTCAAGTGGAGGGTTACTTCACCTAACTTCACCACTTTGGCGCTTCACTTCACTTCAGATAATTTCTGAAGGGGATTTCCTCGATGGTTTCTTTTTATTAAATGTAAAAGAGTTCAGTTATTGCGCCCCTCCCACGCCCGGAAGGACGAACCTCTTACCAGCCGGAAAGTTCACCTCAACATTCACCCCTTTTCGTCCACCCCGGCGCAGTTGGGTGTCGAGGGTGTCCGTGCCTCGTGCTGGTGGACTGCGTCTCGCTCGATGCAGTATTGCTACTGCACATAAAGAGTAAGGGAGGGAGAAGTGTCTCTTAGTGCTGCGAGGAAGGAGCGGACCAGCACATACAACCCTCCTTCGGGGAAGGAACCTCCCGAGTTAAGTTAGGACGCAGTCGCTGGCGAGGAAGCAACTCGCGGAAAAATCCACCCACACTTTCTACTTCCCGGTAATGGATAAGGGATTGGTGTCCTCTAGGTGTGGATTTGAATAGCTGAGGGCTGTGTAATGCTATGTGTATTGTAATGGTTGGGGTTTGTGTTCACCGTGTGTATTAGAGTGGCGGAGGGCTCTGTGCTCTCTGTCTATTCTGAGGGCTGAGGAGTCTTTTGTTGTTTTCTGTGTGTACTGTAATGGGTGAGGGTATTGCCTTCTCTTTGTGTATTTTAATGATTGGGTGTTTCTTGCCCTCTGTGCTTATGTTCTAAATGATGGTTTGTGTTCTTTTCACGTATTGTAATGGCTGTTTGTATTGTAATGACTGAGGGTTTGTCTATTTGTACTGTAGCAGTGCGTTTGAACGTAACAACGAGTAGTTGTGTGTTTTCAGATACAGACGATGAGGTGATTCCGTATGTGCGCTGTTTAGATGTGAATGAAAGAACAAAAGGAAATAGGAAAGCAGGAAAACAAGATGGAAGAAGGAAGAGAATCAATGAATTGAAAAAAGAATGAAAAAAAGAAATACAACGAAAAGAATACAAACAAGAAAAGAAAGAATTAACGAAAGAAGAAAGAAGGAATAAATGAAAACAAAGAAATAAGCAAATTTCTCCCTTGCCCCTCCTAATTTGCTCACGCCCAGAGGAAAATGTAAGGATTTATTCCAAGTCTCTTTCCTCTCCTCCGGAACGAACTATAAACTAGCTCCCAATGACATCGTCCCCCCTCAATACACACAATACCACTCACATACGAATACGTACACAAATACTCACATAGCCCCGCCCATGACATAAGAAAAAGGCTAAAGTGCCCATACCCACCCTACAATTTAACCTCTATATTATTTCTAATTCAACCCCCACCTCCACTGAGATGGATGTGCTAGTATTAGTAGCAGAATCATGACAAATGAGATTAATAGTAAAAGTAACATCAATGGCAGCCGAGAGGTAAGTTGTAACAAGCTGCAAATCTCGTATAGATCTGTAGATCCCCTTAAACAAGTGTTTGTGTCTATTATTAGTCGCGTGTACGTGACTATAATTTCCTATGTCGGTCCGTAGGTCGTTGGTAGTATGGTAAACATTTTACTTTTCAAGGAAGTTTTTGGCAATAACATCGTAACTAATCGACCGATTCCAACGTAATTTGAAACCCTTATGTTGTCTTACATTTTATTTCGTTTCATATAATTGTTACGGTCTTCTCAAGCTGAGCACGTGAATTATTGGAAGTTTTGAAGGTGGTAAGGTCATTAATTAGAAAAGTGAGAGCACGCGACTGGGGTTAGCAGACCTTGTTCCTACTTAACCTTGACTTAATTCAGGCCTGGCCATTATTTCCCTTTGCGGCCGCTTCAGAAGTCTCAAATGGCGGGGGGGCGCGAGGCGAAATAATCAAACATATTTTATCAATATATTGTCGATTTTAGCCTATTTTGATTTAATAGTTTATTAGGAACACAAAAAGATTAATAAACATTTCAAATTAATTGAGATGAATGCACATTCCTCACCTCAAAATCCTATTGAAATCCATTTGAAATATTTAATTAATATTGAAATATTTGACGGTTGCAATCTTTGATGACTCGTCGCTGAGGTGCTGAAATTAGGAATTGTATGGGAATTTGCGTTTCCCAGCACTGAGGAGGAAACTTTTTATTTATACGCCTTCATTTGGGAACAAACCTGGTCCTAAAAGTAGTTTGAGCCTAATGAAACATTCCCTCAGCAGTCTGGAGGGTAATTGGCCTGCAGTCAGAACAAAATCAATGCGTGGAAGAAACTAAAGTCGCTATTAAAAGTGCCATCACGATTGGTCAAACTTGTGGTCAACAAGACTGGTAGTTCCTTGCTATTTTAGTTAAAGAACCATGATTTTTCGCTATTGTAGTATTGAACAGGAAGATTTCTGTGCAATTATAGTTACCTAAGCTGTTTTCGATCTCTTTTTGTTAAAGGACTAGTGATTTATCGCTATTTCGGTTGAAAACCCCCATAGGGGCTATTATATTAAACTAACGTTGGGATTTTCGCTCTTTTGGTTACATGATTTGTTGTATTTTGGTTAAGTTGCGGAGATTTCTTTTTATTTTGGTTGAAGGTCTGATGGTTTCTACAGATTTTGCTTTGAACTGCTGTGGCTTCTGACCATTGATTCCGTTCTGGAAGCGAATAAAAGAATCCTCCATATTTTCCTTGCAAGCAGAGTTTGGAGACGACAGTCGAAAGGCCGACTTCCTTCCATATTCTTAGGTCCTATAATATCAATGGCATTCCAAAACTAGTTCCTCTTTTATTATGGTACTAATCTAATGTTTATCTACAAAATATTTTAAAAAAGTTCCAGACAATAAGAGGATATTTTATTTTGGTTTAAAGGTACATTCCTAGCATGTATTCTAGAAAACTATCCTCCTTTTGTGAAGCTAAAATACTTTGTTTAGAAAATTTCAGGTGACTATTTAAATTATCCCTACACATTTTGTAAACTTTTGGGGATTATCATCACTTAAGTGCACTGCCTTACACTTTTATTTCAAATTGCATCTGCTTTCTCTAAACATTACTAATCTATAAACTAATTTTGCTAGTTTTTGCAGTTACTAAGATATTTTTCCCCAGATCATTGTTTTTATTCTTATGAGAAATCTTTGAATTTTGCATAATAATTTCATGTAAAGTTTGTTTTTATATATTACAAAAACCCAAATGGAACAGGAACAGATCCTAGAGGAAACCTACTAGTAATTGCTGCCAATGAGGAATAATTTAGTTACAACAACTTTCTGCCAACTGCTTTACTGACAATCTTCAGTTTAACAAAAACCTTGTGCAATTAAACCCTTTTCTCTCTTCTAATTTGCTCGGGTGTTTGCTTGATGTTTGTGACAGTCTTTGAGAAGTTGACAATTCTCGTTTTATGCGCTCCAATGTCAAACAAAATTTTGGCTCGTGTGAAATGGGAAAAGTGAGAGCCATGGAAAATTTTTCACTATCATTATTTCAGCGCCTGATAGACAGAGTGAATATAGTGAAATTATTGAGAGAGATGAGACCACAGAATAGTTTGTTATCACCGGAAAACAAATGATTATTGGTATGAAGAAAATAAAATGAACACGACGTACATAATTTAATTCTTTCAAATCATAAATACTGGGTTTTGCAAAAGTTATGCTACACTCAGTATTTTTTTTATCGAGAGATTTATGTGTGTGATATAAGAAAATCAATTAAACACTCAAAAAAGTTGTACTGTTCCAGCATAACTCATTAAAACGTCTTTACCAATCTGTGTAGGTGTGTGTAGATGTAACTAAAAGAAATCGAGATGTTTGCTATCCTGCACACTGGGCACAACAAGTCCTAAATTGCCAAGCAGCTCAATGTCACCCAGATGACCATCCACAGAGTCGCAGAGTGGCTCAAGAGCTGGAAAGACCTCAAAGATCTACCACTTTCAGGTAGACCTCATGTTGTTAACAGTTTGGTTGTAAGAAATGTATTTGAAAGTGCTCCGAAGCTCAAAATTACCCCTCGCGAATAACAAAAATATTTTTGTGGCCACAGTGCACAAGGCCATCAAAAAGGAGTGGGAGAAATGTATAAAGGGCGTGAAAAGGCCTTTGCTCACCAACTGAATACAAAACTAACCTCGGGAGGCTGTCCTCGAGTTATCAACGAGTTAAATAATGAAAAGATTCGTGGTCGATCAGAACATCAACAAGCAGAACAAATGCGCGGTAAGCTTCCATTAGGAAGTCTCCGTGGTCCGCTAAATGCTAAACTGTGGTCAATTTAATGCATTAAAATAAGTTTCATTTAATCTTTCAAACTTTCAAAAGCTCATTGGATTGTAAAATGGTTACAACAACCGACCGACCGATCGACGGACCGACTCAGAAACTTATATACTCGCGTTTACGCGACTAAAAAGAGTAGGGGAAAAAGAGTAAATCACGGTAATCGTTCTTTAATGCTAAAGGGCTGTCTGTCAATGAAAAAGTAAAGGAAATCCTCACAGAGGAGGATGCCAGCCACCCCCCTCCCACCAAGGTGTCCATCCTCGGGGAAAACATATTGAAATGCTCCCGTCTCCACCAAAGGACTCTCGACACGCTACTGAGCTCCTCTTTCAGGTCGGTGTTGCTCTCATTTTCACGGTGTTGTTATCAGTCTATCTCTTTTATGGTGCTCATATTCCATGTTTGGGAAAATTTGGTATTTTATTCCTCATTGTTGATTTTTTAGGGCAAATATAATTTATTACTATTTATTTGCTCCTTATTTCTCTGTTATATTCATAGTGATATGCAAATAAACAGTTTACGACCATCTATTTTTATAATTTCCGATATTTTCAAAAACTTTGTTTCTTTACGAAGAAAGAAACAATACAAAATGGCAACAAATGTTTATCATCATAATAAGAATAGAAATAATCGAACGCAGGTTTGTTTATATACGAGGCTCTTCTACTAAATTCGAAAACTAGGTACCTTTTTGTCTTAACCAAACTCAAGGTGGTCATTTTGACATAGCAGAGTCGTCATTTTCTTGGATATTAACTTTATATCATTACTGTTAATTTAATATGCGTTAATGTTAATAAGGTATAGCGGAAAAATTAACGAAAAATTTAAATTATTTAGTACCATAAAAAGATACCCAACGAGCTGTTGTTTAATACAAAATGAAAGTCTAACTTTTCTTTCATGTTAAGAATTACCGTCTTATTTTTGCTCGTCTACTTCCATCCCTACAGCAACCTATTGTTACAAGTTCAAATGGGTACGTACAGTTCTTACAGAACAACTGGTAGAATTCTAAACATGAGTAGACGCTTTCACTTTTGAATGCAGAGAATAGTGGAACTTAATGTACTCAAATGTATTAATATCACCATACTTGTCCCTGAACTCCGAGACAAACAAAAATTTATGGACAAATTTTCATCTAATTAGGTGACAATTTTTGTAAGGCCGGATGAGATTTCCTTCACCAGTGATGTTTTAAGAAATAGCTGGGCGATGATGTTTAAGCTTAGGGTAGGAATGGTATTTCACAAACTACTAGACTCAAGAAAGTCGAGTACTATAAAAAATATTAAGAGATGTCACTTCATGATCCTGGAATAGGAAGAGTCGTGTTTTATTCGTCCGGCATAATAAGAAAAAAGAATTCGCAATTTTGTTTATTCAGTTTTTTAACTCATAAATACAAAATCTCATAGGAGTGTGGCTACATAGGATTATCTACAAATCCTAGGAACATGTTTATTGGTAAAATTGCCACCATTATCATCGAATTGTAATGCCAGAGATTAGAATTATTTGGGCACTGGTAATTACATATTTTATAAAAAAATAGAATGCAAAGCTTGCAGACGCAGAAGTAAAATGAAAACTATTCGAGTGTTGAAAGAACAGGATAAGACTTTACCCACTAACTTCTTATCTGATAAACATAGCAAATCGTTGCTTAACGGAAATAGTAACATTTATTTTTCCCTCGTTGAACTCATCTCAAAATTAAAATATATTTATTTTTTCAGCATTTTCTACCGCAAATAAAAACCCGCTTCTTCTAGTCAGGCACTCAAGCGCACTTTCTGGCGCCCATCTTTGGCAACCATTTAATGAGATTTTCCAAAAGACAAAAAACACGCAATCTTTTCAAATCAAACTGGAAAATTTTAGAATTTAGGAATGTGAAAAATTCTTTCCCAATTTTACTCAATTTAACCCCAAAATTTAATTACGAAATTCTACCCAAATGGTTTTCCCTCTTTTTACCATCAAAATCCAATTCTTGGCAATTTTGACACGTGAAATTAATTTCTTGTTATTCGATAAATTCAAGGACATTTTTAGCTGTCCAAAATTTGGTTTTGGTCGAATCTCCCTCATTCCTTTCCCTTACGTTTGGTTCTTTATTGCCGACAGGGTGCCATGTGATAACCGACGGGTGTTCCAATTTACCCGAGAAATTGAGCTTCTATTGAGGATTCTACTCGATTGCTGTATCTTTCAGGTGAACTACAAGCATACTCTTCCATAGCAATGACTAGATTTAACTCCAAGGGTTTGCTGTATGTTTCATTTCTAGTGTGAACTATTTTTCTACAATTATTATCAACGGAAATTATATTAATAATGAATAACACCATATATTATACGTTTTTTCCTAAAAAAAAAAAGCTTTAACAGTCTTCACATTTCGCGATTTCAATAAATATCTAATAAGTAAAAGAAAAAATTTAAGTATATACGAATTAAAATTGAGATGAGTAGAGAATAAATATACCAAAGAAACAAAGGTGAGTAAAGGTTCAGATCAACTTTGCAACAGGCCTGTTAATAATAAATTCCAAAGCAATTCACTGAGATGCCATTAATTTTCCAAGATGTGAATAACCTTAACTTTGTTCTTTGAAGTTCTTCAGATCATATACAAGTTATCATCTAAAGTAAAAACAATTTTTCATTCTCTAAATCTCCACTAACTTAATTTTCAGCCAATCAGAGGTCTAAGATTTTGGGGGAGCTATTCTCCACTCATTCAGGAAGCTTTTTATGAAGTGGAGTCAAGCATGAGATATGTATTCATTCATATACCAATAAAAGGTTCACTATCTTTATTTCTTTACAGAGAGGGCTAAAAGATTTTAGGCAAAGAAAAACATTGCGCCCCTTTAAATAACTTTCTGAATCGTCGAAAAAGATGTCTATTGTTGTTGTTTTTATTAGTAACTAGCAAAGTTCTCCGGCGTTGTCAGTCCATAAAAAACTACTTTGAACAAATTAAATTCTCTGTTTGAATTAAATTATGCAAATAAATGTTGGTAGCTATAAAATATAAGGTTTACTTTAATTTTAACTAAAGAGTAATATATTATGAAATACTAACAGAGAACGATTTTCACATTACAGTAGTGAGGCAGGGCAAGCAAGCGATTGGGCGTGCAGGCAGGCAAATGTTGAGGCCTTAATTGTAATTCATAGCCGTGATAACTTGTTCCAAAACAGCTAGAAAGGGGAAAATTTGAACCTTACCTAATCTAAGCTCACACTCAGGTGGCGCATCTTAAGCTAAATCTAATTAGCCTATGTTACTTCCCAGGTCAAGTTACCTCCAATACTGACGTTTGTTGGCGTTCAAGATCGATCTAGGTTGCCTTTTATAGGCGTCATATAAATATACATACACAAATACAAACAGAATTTCCGAAATATACATTATATACTAGCAGAGGTACCCAGCGTTGCCCAGGTCAAAAGAAAATACGCGCACAAATAAAAGCACAATTCATGTTTGAATTTCTTACTAATTCTATTGAGCACAAATTTTGAATTCTACCAAGTGACACATTAAAGTATTTTCAGTATGAGCTCGCAATGCTGCTCATCAATGCTACAAAACCTTTTAGTAGAAAATCTTTTAGTTTTCCCTTGAGGGACATAGACATATAGGTTACCCAAATTTATCCTAATCTAATTTTTAATACAAAAACAACACTGTAAATTCCAACTTTTATTAATAATTTCTGATCAGATTTATACATATTTGAACTTTTAATTAATTCAAAATCTTAGTTTGACACATCTCTCGAAAAATTCGCATTCTCAAAATTTGTCAGAAAAACATTTTGTTTAATATTTAGTGGAGTGCGATTGGCACATATTCGCTTTCTATGTGTTTGCACATATGAACTTTTACTTATATTCGGCTGACTTCTGTGTTGTATCTATATGTTAGTTCTGTTCCTTTAGATGTTTATGATTGGTTCCATGTTTGCTTCATGACTTACTTGTTCGCTTCGCTGTAATTTTCGGTTTCTATCTATACATTCTTCGTGCTACGTACTTCCTTCGTTTGCTATTTATTATTTTCTCCATAAAATTTTTGTATATTTTTAAAGAAACTTTAATTGCTACCACTCATAATTCAGTTAAAATTGTTAAATAAAAACGGAAATGTTAGTTGAACATTTTCCTCAACATATCCAATTTAAAGCACGAGGGATTTTCAATAACACTTTTCTATTTATTCGCTCAAAAAACGGGTTCCTGAACACCTTAGAAAAATTTGATCAAACGAACAAACCGATGCTTTTAGTGGTATTAACCATTTGAGCAAAACTATAGAACCTTTCAAGTTTTGTACACTTCTCGAAATTTGAGTAATTTATCTACCATTTTGTATGCCTTTTAATCATTCCTATTTAATTAATATCATTTAATGTCCTTTATTATTTGCCATCCTCATTTATCACTATGCAATTTATGCAAATGAAATCAGCAGCGAAGGAGAAGAAAAAATCTTCCCAAAATATGTTTTGAATGATTAACTTTTGATATTTGAGAGAATTTAATAGAGAACGAGGAGCTAAAATAATCATGTCGCCTTCATTATTTTAGAAAATTCTCTTAATATCTTTACTCATTGCATCCTTCTCTTTATCGCAGTTTATGTAGGTGTGTATACTGAGTAGATCTGAGGCTTAAGTATTTTTGTCCTATGAGATGCTTACTAACATTCTTTTAATCTGAGTTGCCCACACATTAATATACCAACATTTAAAATACGATCACATATAGATAAAATGCCAGGCATACATTGTACTCAAAAAGGT
Source organism: Ceratothoa steindachneri (assembly GCA_963969495.1). Lineage (NCBI taxonomy): Eukaryota > Metazoa > Arthropoda > Malacostraca > Isopoda > Cymothoidae > Ceratothoa > Ceratothoa steindachneri. Next base: position 243,052,138 of record OZ018317.1, on the reverse strand, counting down.
TATTCGTCCATGAAACTTGACGTGGAATTTACACGTGTAAATAATCGCCTTTCTAAGAATATTTTATGACCATTTGAGGCATTGCATCGCCTGGCGCTCGTGTGCCTATGGAGAAGCGCGAAATATTTATGAGACGAGGTCTCTCGGAATATTTATTTGTAGAAATCAATTTTTATTTATCGTTTTCAATTCGAAAATTGGTTCTGCCCTAAAGTGTCCGGAAATGCGAACAGATTGATACTAAAGTTATTACATTAAGGAACACAATATTTAGGGTCATTAATGACTTTGACCGTTTTTTATTTAGAGGACACAAATCAAAAAAGGCTGGTGACGTCACCATGGTGGCTACCTGTGTGACAGCCCCGTGATCCTTGAGTGTGAACGAATTGCTTAAAAACGGGTTTTTCTTATAAAGACAAAACACCCGATTTTGGTACCTTTGGTTATATAACCTGACTTAACCTTAACCTAAAAATAAAGGTTATTGACCGATTGAACCTGATTTAGTGAAAATAAAAAGTAAAATAACAGCAAAAATTTATTATTTTAAAGGATAGAAATTTCTTATGTCTTTATAAATTAGCTAAACCAAGTCCAAGCCAAGCAGCTTTGCAGAATATTATTATGGTGTCTCATTGGCCAGTCGACCTTTCTGGCTGGGGACGTCACCAGCCATTTTTGCTTTGTGTCCCCTAAACAAAAAAGCGCCATTACTTTAAAAAGACTGTTTATAGAAGTTTTCTGGACGCACAAATAGAACCAAGTTCACCCTTGGTAAAGTTCTATCTCAAGGATCGGGTTGTCTTCAGTTCTATAATTAGTCAAAATTGGAGAGAAGCACGTGTGAACGCTTGCTCGCGCACAAGCACAACGGTTCTTAAGTAGAGAAGGTCTGCGACGAAGACTCATCTGACCAAAAAGAAACATACGGATAGGATCCTCTTTTTGTGGAATTATAACGAATGGTCTGTTGAAGACTGGGAAAACTGATATTTTGGGAAGCTTTATTCCCCTTCTTTGGAGCTTCTCTATCATTCCTCGTTATGAGGGGGAAAATGGGACCGATTTCATGATTCATGTGCAGTGAAGCATCCGGACACTTTATGTCTGCGACAGCTTTTCATCTAAAGGATATGGAGAACTAACATTTTTCCCAATAGTACTGCCATGAACGCAAACTCGTAATAAAACCTGCTTCTTCAGCACTTTTTCGGCGGAACAAATAGAAAATATATTTTTTTTTTTGAAGTTCCCTCTCCCAAGAAAAATTAACTAACATAAAAGAATGAAAAAGAACTAGCCTACAAAAAAAGACGAAATCTTTTGGTGGTTTAAAACAAGCTATCAATGACAAGATGGCCACCGATCTATTTTTCATCATAACATCAAATTCAGACATTTGCACACCTATATTATTGAAAGTGCTATATTATGTATATCTTCGATATACACTATTAATACTTAAATAATTAATAAAAAATACCCTCACCCGTAGAAATTAAGCTAACCTAAAAATTACAATATATAGAGGGAATTTCGTTTGAGTCAAATGTATTAATCTGTAGAATTACCAATATCTTATATAAAAAAATTATAGTAGTCTGAAACTTTTGATGATATCTGTATAACAATTCTATTTGCGCTTACTCAAAGAAATAATAAATCACCGACACAAGATCTTTTTACCTGTTCTGGTGATTTAACCTGAAATATCATTTTGGAAAGATGTCACAAAACTAGAATATAAAGATATCTCTCTTGGCAAGTGACAAGCTGAAGAATGTCTACGTAATCTACCAGCCATCGTGTGGCGATGCGAAAGAAACAAATCCAAGATACAGAATTGCCATTTCCACAAATACACTATGAGCTTCCAATAGCATTTTAGGTGACTTGTTTGCCACTAGGAAAATCAGGTCATAAACAGGTTCATACAACAACACAAAGCAGAACTAAATTCCCCTGCCCATATCATTTTTCAGATCATTCGGCGCACAGAAACTTTCACGAATGTTATCCTCGAATGATTTATGTAAGTGTTGCTCTGACCCAGGATTCGTAAGCTGAAAGATTAAAAAGGATGGTAAATACATTTTTTAAGATAATATAAGATAAGGCAAGATTTATGATGGGCAAAATGAATTGAATTGAGTATTACCTAAATATATACTAAAAAAAAGAGTTTATTGTTTAGCAGAAAAAGGCGACTTTGATAGAAAACAATTACTATAAATATTTTGAGAAATAAATGTTGGAATTACCATTAAAGGATAGTGTAACATTCTAATCATGCAGAAAATCCATCGATAATCTGGTTTATCCTTCGTATGAAATATTTTGATTTTTACCGTATTTCTGCTCATTAAATTTTTTCTTCGTCTAAAATGGGGTCCATTCAGTGTCGCTGTCTCTCATGCTATTTTTGAAGTTCGAAATCAAATCTCAGCAGCAGTAATAACTGGATTAAAGAACAAATAAGTTCTAACGCGATGAGATCGTAAAAACATAATTCATAATGTATACAGAAAATAAATACTTGTAGAGATAAATATTCGAAAAATTATAATAAAAGTATCAAAAGATTCTGATAATTTGGTGACGTAGAAAATGTTTGAAATTAAATCCCAATTTCTTCCATTTTCAAAGACTTTTCTGACCAAGTTTAAATTCACTAAGGAAAAATGATTGCACTAAGATCTTTTAACCCAAATTCTCCTTGTCTTATTTAATTAGAAGATGGCTTAAGTTAAATGATATTTAAAGAAATTTTAAAATATTTAAATTTAAATAAATCAACAAATCGATATGGCAACATTTACAAATTAAGTCAAATAATTATGACCTCTCTACTTTGACCAGGTAATAAAGAGCAGCATCCCTATTAAAATAAACCAAAAATATCAAAGAAACAGATCTCAAAGAGCGATAATAAAAATAATATTGAAATAAATATCAAAGAGGGTCAAATTTCTGTAAAATGGTGGTTACCAATCTCGTAAGTTATTATAAAATACTTTAATTTTCGACAATTTCAATGCCCCCTAAAGCACAATCAAATAACCCAATCTAAATTATTAAAACAATTTTAAACATACCTAAATTCTTTCACGCAAACACATATTCCTCAAACACTGACATCCATGCAAATCCTCACTCATATATGTAAATACACGAAATAACAAAAGCCTATATACAGGTAGAAAGAAACACATAAATACACTAACAAATATCCCAGTGAAAACAAATGGATGCAAGAAAGAGATACTAAGCTTATATACGTAAACAGAGAATCCTTCAAAACCCCATACACATAAACACAAGCGAGAGCGGACACAATCTCCTTTTAGATCGCCGATCACTCGACCATTAAAGAGAGAAGGAGCCTTTGTGAGGTATCAATTTCCGCTCGGCCAAGCGAGTTCTTAGGCTGTGGCAATCGCTATTCTGACAGATGCTATCAATCAGCTGTTTATTCAAAGAAAGAACCTTAGGGTAGTTCGCCAGAAACACTGTGATTTCTAATGATTGGAGAAAGGAAAGGAACGATAACTAGTTGATTGGTATCGTAACTTGGTCGATCTTTAATGTTAAGTTCAGCATTGAGGAAAATCTCACTTTAGCGAGACCTTATTTCGAGATGAGGTTATTAATTTTTATAATTAATCTTTAGACCGATTTTGGAATCAAAAATGAGTCTGTTTAATTTCTTTGCCTTAAAATATTCATTTTCCTTGTAAAAAAAATCGACAGAGATATTTGTACATGTGTATGATGGGATTGGAACCTTGTTTAAAAGAAAGAACAAATGAAAATTAAAACTATTAAAAAAATACAAATTCCCAAATAGACTCCATAAAAAAACAAATGACTATAATTTTATCCCAATCAAAATCTAAAATTATTTTAAGATCATAAAAAATAAAAAAACTTAAAATATAAGATGAATGAAAGTGACGATAGATGTAAGTAACACAATAGAGAAATGTGGCCATCTTAAATATAAATTAAGAATAAAAACAAAGAAATGAGGAAGAGGAACAGAAAAGATATGAGCATTGAATTATAAAAGCGAATTTCACTGGTAAGTGTGGTCCACTGTGGTTGCCACTGGAGGTATAGGATTGGACGAAGCTCTCCATGTAGGTTCTGTAGGAATACGCTACATATTCTAAAGAATTTGGGACGAGAGTGTTTGTACGGAAATAGAGACTGGTATATTGTAACATTAGTATAGAAATAGAGGTGAATTATTGTGCAATCACAAAGGTGTGTGGCGATTCTCTGATCTTGGTAATGAAGTGAAGGGGTAAACGAAGAGCGAATGACAAGATATCTTGCCATAGGGATATCACACAGATGGGCGTGGCTTTTATCACTCTCGAGGTGATAGTCCTCAGATCTCTGACTAGAGGACTGCTTTCCAAATAGAGTTATCCATTACAATGCTGTTGATCACTTTAACTTGCAAGCTTGGCACAGATGAAGAACTACACTGTCACAACATTTTCGGAGCTGGAAGATTCCATCTTAATTTCGGGGTACAAACTTGAATGACAGGGTCATATATTCAAAAGGTCATCCTTATAACCTACTGTTTGGAATTATCAATAATTTAAAATTTATTAGAATTCCCTTGATCTTATTTATTTTATCTCTATTATTATTGCGAAACTCTTTCTCCTTCAGGTCTTTTATATGCGTATTTTGAAGCTCCTTTGCTCTTTGTAGGAAATGTGAGCTTCATTTGTCTCTCCTCCTTCTGTAGTCGCCTTTGATCAATGAAGAAACACACACTAAATAGTTACCAAAGAATGCTACCTCCTTCGAAAGGCATAATATGTCTCTTTTCATCACTGTCTCCCTTTCTCTCTCCTTCACGCACACGTACACAAAAAGTAAACACATTTACTATTCTGTAGACCTCATTGGTGTCATTGCCACAATAATTAAGCTAATCTACTTATTATTTCTTCCTATTTCGCAGCTTGGAGAAACAGGGCAATTGGATATCTCGGGACGACATAATGAAATGCATTAGACGTTTCAAGGTGGCTAAAGATTGCTTAAAATTTGGGCGAAAATAATAAAAATATCTTGCCATATATAGGAGTCTCTCCTTAATAAAATATCAGCTGTTATTAATCCCTCCTGTAATTATGGACCACTGGCTGCGGAAAAGAAATACTACTGAATTGTTTTATTCATTGTAATTTACAAAACTCCCATTTTATCTCATTTCTTTTATTAAATCTAAATCTGATTTGATTACTTTGTAAGTGTAATACAGGACTTTATGAAAGGAAAACTCTTTGAAAATACTGAGCGTTACACGTTTCTCAAGTAATGTTGATAATTTGGTTTTAGTAATCATTTCATCACTGATCATGTTTTCAAATTCATTCTTTCTTAATTTATTTTGCTATCATATAATGCATTTTCTTTTCTTAGAATAAATGGGCATCCTAATCAAACTGATGTGAGTGTGTTTAAATTATTACATAAACCAACATGGTATGAATTTATTATTTCAAATTTCATGTTTGATGATGCTGAAAGAGTTAAAGTGCTAACGCAAAATACCAAAGTGACTGTAAAATTTACAAAAAGACTTGGAAAGTGTATAAAAATGGTCAGGAGGTTTGCAGATGAAATACAAAGTGAATAAGTGTAAGTTAATTTAGGTAGATAAGAAAAATCCCCGAAGAAATTAAGATATTCGTGACCAAATTTCAAAGTATCAAATTGGTAAAGAATTTGGGTGTCTTAGTCTTGAGTAACCTCAATTTTTCGAAACAAAGATGTGCTGTGTCCTTGATAGATAACTGGACATTTTGTGTCAAAATCCAAAGTAATGATTTTTGTACATAAATAAAATGATTGAAGATTTCATTTGGACTATACACTGGAATTCTTGACTCCATTATTAATGGAAAGACTTTTGGAACACCTTCAGTGATGAAATTAGTTCTTGCACATAAAAATAGATAGTACCCCTGAAGAGAACGGAATCTGAATTTACTTTCGCTTATATCTGCAAAGCCAATTTATTGGTCTCTAAAAGACTAAAAAGGTTCACTAATATAAATTTTGACTCAATAATTACTAGATAAACCAGGGGCCAAAATTATTTAATTAACATGCGATATCGCAAAATTATTTTTCTTATAAAATAACACAGCCATAAAATGACTTGTCTAGAAAATCGTTGAAAGCCCTGTAGTAAAAATGGGGGAGAATTGAATCTTTATTTATTATTTCCAAATATGACATAACAAAAATTAGAATAGTGAAACTAATTCTTTATTCATATCATCTCTTCCCTTTACTACTCCTTTATCTCTGCTGTCACCATTTCCCTTTTTTATTCAGCTTACTTCGAGTATATGTTATCGGTTTATGCTTCTTAGTAATTTTGCAAAGGACATATGTACATATATCCACCATGACGTTGCATATCTTTGAAAGACCTCAATTAACTGCATTTTAAATCGTCTTCGAAGCCATTAAAACTCTTCTAATTGAAAGCATTCCTTCGAGATCTCAAACGAGTGAACTTGAATGATGATCTTTTGCTTCACGCCAGAGAAGTTTAACTTCCGTCTGTGTTGGAATGATGGAAGATAAATTAATTCGAATTAGAGAGATGATAAAAGTGTGTTAGAATATTTGGAATCTCTGGGATTTGGCACATCGCTTTACCTCATTTCTTATTTATTCCTTTACATCATTTGTTTCATTTTATAACCGAAATCTTAACGAAAAAGTCCGATTTTTTTCATGTTGTAATATTATTTAAAGATTATAATTATTTGATTTAGATTTATTTTTCATGTTTTATATATTTACAGTACAACACAGAGAATCCACATAAATAGAACAAATTGATAATAAGCCAATAAAATTGAAAGGGCGAATGTTTATGTGTATTATGGATTTAAGTGAATGATCGGAAACTGTGTAAATTCATTAAACATTGGCGTCGTCTTATTAAGTTAAAAACATACATGTGCTCCATATCCCGCTGAAATAATTATCGCATCATCACATTCATATCTTTCATGCCATACCAAATCAACCGAATGTATAAAGGGTTGGAGTTGCCTAAACTCATGCAGCGATTTGTCTGGAGTTTTGCACTCTCTTGCTTAGATCTATCTTGCACTTGATTATGAGTAATCAGTGTTCTTAAGCTGTGAATTAAGAGTTAATTAGTGATTAACCTCTAATAAACTCTTTGCTTTTGAATAAAATACATTCGAAAAGATTTTTCCGATCCTTATTCACATTCTGCTTTTTCACTTCTTTGGAAGGAGTCCAAATGCATCTAGGCAGTGGTGAACTCCTGGATGAGATGGAAAGTATTTTATAATTGAAGCAATGCGAGAGCTATGGTGATCGTTGACCGAAAGGTTGATGCATATAATCTGAGTATTATGGTGTAAGATGACGCTTAGTTGTTAGTGGAGGAGAGTGGGTAATATGATTAAGCTAGAGAGTAAGAAATGGGTGGAGAGTGATATTCGATTCTTCCTTGTTGTCCTGTAGTATTGACTACTATGTTAGTCAGAGTCAAAAGATAATATCATAGACTCTTCTTTCACCATTACGTAAGTGACGGCCACTATAAAATGTTATTGACCATTGATCTTGATCTTGATCACAACCATTAACTGGCGTGCCTGGTAAAGAGTTACACCGGAAACTAAGACATACCCTGCCCAGTTCTACTTCAGATTTATTATAGCTTCCACAACCTCGTGAAGTTTAGTTTGTCCACGTATGCTTTTCTTCAAAGCCAAGTTATCCCTATCACATTGCATTAATGGTCTCTTTGTGTTTTTCTTAATTTCAATGTAATTGTTCACTTTACATTTCAAGTTTCTGTTCCATAGTTCATAATTGTGATTATACCTTAGGTAAAAAACTGTCCTTTTTAGGCAGAAGGGCATTTATCTATTGACGATGATGCTTCCATGACTTCCCAAATTTCAATTGAATGAGTAATCTCCTTCGATCCTAATGCCTTTGTTTTTCAAGTTTAGTCTTCGGAAGATTTTTTCTGACGGAAAGGACAGGATCAAATTTAGAGAGATAATACCTACTTTTCTTACACCTTCCTCTAATTGAAAGATGTCTAATCCTTATACAAGCTAATATAGGATCTACAATTTAGGATCGTTGGTGTTTTCTAGTCAATCAAATGCTTTCCCGTAGTCAAAAAATATCAAGTATAGAGGGATATTGTGGTCGAAACCTTTCTCCAAGAGTTGGTAGAGATATGTTGGTGGTCAATCGTTGAGAAGTCTTTTATGTAGCCAACTCAGTCTCTCAGTTTGGGTCTTCCAGTTGTTTTTTGCTCGGATTGACTAGTGTTAAGAATTTATAGACGCACGAGAAAGGGTTTATTGGTCGGTAACTTTTTAAAGTTAGCTTAATCTCCGATTTGTGTAGAAGTATTATTATGGCATTGTGCAAGTTTTTGCGAATCGTTATGGCACCAGGCAGCATTGTGCCATTATCCTACCTTCTAGAGCGATGCCAGCTCAACATTATACAAATTGTTATGCATTTTCTTGGCGAGTTATGATGTCTTCAAAACAAATGTACTTAAATGACAAGAATTACTATGGTTAGTACATATTAATTGCAGATAAAGGTTTGTATGATAACTCGGAAGAGGGAAAGTGAAACATGATGAAAAATTTATCTAAAAGAGGAGACTAAATGTGACACTTTGAACAAAGTGACGCACAAACTAAGCCATGAACAAGCCTTTACAAAGAGTACTAACGGTCAGGAGCACTAAAGTGAATAGCGTTGATGAAGATATGATACCTAAACGTCTTTGAGCATACACAAATAATCTCAAGTTTTACTTCGAGGATAAAAAGAACAAAAACTGCTCTTATTACTAAAATATAAATAATTTAGAGGGGGATTCGCCCCCCCCCCGCATACATGGTAAGCCTCATTGGGCATGTTGTGGTGGAAATATCTTTATAAACTAAATACCTCTCAATTTTAAGCTCCAGAAGGAACGGTTTGGTAATTGCCCATCCCGTCACTTACCAAACCCGATTTGCCTTTTCTTAGCTGTAAAGGAAAGAGGCTCGGCTCGGCCTCGTATAATTAAGTGAGTATATTTTTTGATTATGTTCGGGGGCTGAGTTTGGGGCTGGGTGAGTTTAAATTAGTGGTAACTAACCATTTCTCCCCTAATTATAGTTTGCCCCATTTCATCATCATAAATTATTGAAAGAATTTTTCTTGATTTAGATTTTTTAACTTTTGTGTCTTTTATGGATTAAAATAGAAATAGGAGTTAGGATCTTGCCTCTATGTCTTAGGAGAAGGTTCCTTGCTACAAGACGGCACACGGGTCGTTAGCATTTCTGAGGTTTCCCTAAAGATTAGATCAGCCTCGATTAGATCAGGGCTTGGGGAAGTTAGGTCACGGCTAAGGTAATTTAACTAAGCATAAATGTGTTCATGTCAGAGATAGGTTACGGTTTTTAAGGTTAAAGTTGTGTTAGGGTATGTTAACTGTGGTTATGTCAAGGTTATGTTAGGTTTATGAAAAAAGGTTAGGTTAGGATCGAAATCCTATGGTGTACCATAGGTGAAAAAGGTGGACACAAGTAACTCGAAGCTCGGCGCACATGACCGTATACAGACGTTCACAAACAAAAATGGGTTAATAGATACACATACAGGTATATATGGTCATACTTTACATAATCCTACATTGTTATAATTGGTTAAGCATCGGCTTATAATGGCTTATATAGGTGGTGACAGCATTCGTAGCTCTGCACATCTTTAAACTGTATTTAAGTGTTTGGGGGGCAGGATTAAGAGATAGTGGTCTGAAAACCCGTCTTTATGTGAGTAGTCCAAAAGAGTCAATTTAATTGGCAGCTCTGTGCAAATATGTTTCTTAGTGGTCCATGAACGGTCTTTATGGCGTCGTAGATGGCTTCAGTTCGGCTTCGCTGTCATAATCTTGGATTTCCTTTGGCTTGGGAAGTCAACCATTTATTTTCCAAGTTTCGGAAAGCGGTTTTTTTTCGAATTTTTTATACGGCAGCCTTATAAAAATAGTAATTAAGGATTGTTTTGAAATATCGGCATCATATGCCTTATTTTTTCCCTTTCATACTTTTCAAATTTCTCCATAGTTTTCGTGAAATCCTCTTCCTGCTCCGTCCATTGACTTTCCCAAAAGCTCAAGCCAACATCTTTGTTCTTTCCCAATCAGTTTTTCCAATGTATTCACAATAGCTTAAAGTAGGGAGGGCCGCTCCTTAGACTTATTCCTAAAACACAAGGAATTCCTTTCCGTCAGGATTGTTTACATTTTCTTGTCCGGTAAATAAACACAGATATTCTGGTAGTTGCCTGGTCTCTATGGCAACGGAAGTTCGGCTGATTTATTCAAAATATACGCCCAGTGTAGTCTAGGTGGTCTCTATGGGAACGTAAATAGGATTAAGGATCCGTGTAGTCTACGCAATACATATGTGTCTGGACAGTGTACTTATGAAGATTAATTATGCTAGAATTTAAATAAATTTAATTTAGCTGGCATTCAATTTTATAAATTCAAGTATTATATCAGAAACGAAAAATCAGTGATAGAAAGGTTTTACTCGTCGCCAATCGACTTATGTTAACTTTACTTAAATTTAATGAAATTAATTTTAGTGAATATCTGCTCAGATTTCTCGAAGTTCCCAACACATCCGAATAATTCTGAAATAAATTTTAGATCCATGAAAATTCACCATTCGGATATTTTCCTACAATTGCAGCAACTATCTTTCTTTTTTTAGCCATTTGATTACCGCATTGCCACACAGTTTAATTAACTCCAAGTGTACTACCTTCGCTCCTTGATCAAGCCCATAATTGAGTGAGTTGGAAAATATTTAAGATCTCTATTTTTGAAGTTAAAACCTTGAAAATATACGAACAATTATACTTAAATATATATTATTTTATATTTATTCGTCATGGGAAGCATGTTTGGGTATATATTTATATTTATATTGCTATCGATCTTTTGAGGCTTTGATACCTTCAATGCTAAATTTTGTGAGCAATGCTTTGATATGTTACTAAATTCAGTGAAATAGTTGTCTTTTTCGTTGTTGTTGTTTTTATCCTGAAATATCTAATATTCTGAGGTGTTTACCTTCATTGTTTGAATGCAAAGTATTTATTCCATATCACGAAATGTAATATCAACGCCACATGTGAAAATGGCAAGCTGAGAATTAACGGGAGCAGAAGTTGTTTCCCAAACTGCCGAGGTGAATAAAAAAAAATTTTATAACTGAAATTCTGGATTAGTTTCCAAATCGTTAACCATCTGATCACTACTTTTCGTTCCACTACTACGAGAAAACGACTGCTATCTAATATTTTTATCGTTCACAACAATTAATCTATGGAAAGCTTACAAATATAATTATATATTCTTTAATAGAATAGCACTTCGAATGCTTTGCCTTCTTAGAATTTAAATATGACCTCTTATGTCAATTTTATTGAAGCCTTTTAAGTTTTATCAGAAAAGCCTTTAAATCGGCCACTGTGATGCATTAGGAGACCTAATTTCATTTACCTCATTTCACTTTTAAGGTCACCATGTATGATAAATGTTTGGTAGGGAAAAAGCATTTATTGTTATATTATTTATAGACAGCAAGGAATGCTGATCAGCATAATCAGGTAGTGATGAACTTCAACAAAATCTATCATACATCAACTTTTACTCAACCATTTTATTTAAAACAAAGATTTCCGTTTAGTTACCATAAAATTATGGGGATACCAAACAACCTTTTTTCAATTGAATTCAGTTTTGTACAAAATTATTATCACATTTTACAATTTCATTTGCAAAAATAAATAAGTAACTCATTGGTAACTATGTAATTGCTACCTGGTTTTCATTAATGTATACAACATGCAAACCATTTTTGCGTCAATTTAAATAATTTTTATTATTAAACAATTAAATCTATCAAATTTGTTTTTAAAGAATTGGAAAAGAATTATTAACATCGTCTTTCTATTTCTATTCTACAATTTAGTTCTAAATAATGATAAAAAAGAGAACTCTAAAATAGGAAATATGGAAATAAAATTATGCAAAAGAAAGGTTTGCAAAGGTAACCTTGATCAAATTAGGTTGAAAGTAATGTTATTATTTTATGAGTTATTAAATTATATTGGAAAATATAAGTAGCTAAAAAATGGGTATTAAATGGGCCACTGCGGGCCATACGAGGTCGACTTGGGGGACAGATATATACAGAGTGCTACAACTCATCAGTATGTGAGTTAGGGAAGTGGAATAGTTTTGAAAGAATATAGAACTTACTTAGGTCATTGAGAAGATGAGTCACAGGTACGCAACTTTCTTAGGTTTTAACTAGATCCCTTAGGAGCAGTATTGTCTCTTTTAAGGCTAAAGGTATTAGAGGATGGGGTCATTATAGAGGTCAAAGTAGCAGGGATATGGAGGGGTGCTCCGGTAATGGCATTTCAAATAATATTGTGGTCGAGTTAAAGCTGATGGCTCATTTGAGCCTCTCAATTTGGCATCAACATATGTTTGCATGGCTGCATGACGTATCTAACCAGCTTTATCCAAACTCCGTAACATAAATATTTTTTATTATCGCGCAATTAAAATAGATAAGTTTTTATAAATTTATATTAGTTAATGTTTCTAAAAACAAAAATAAAAGCTAACCAAGAGTTGTCTCGCGATGGTACGTTAATTATTAAACCTACCACGGCAATTAATTTCTCTATATCTTCTTAACTTCAGCTAAAATCAATAGCAAAGGGTACTTAACGTAAGAAGTCCACCTTGACTTACATAGAAATAAGGTAGAGGCGATCATCACATTATATCCATAGGTCATAATTATTTCTCCTATTATTTCCATATATCAAAGCGTTCAACACAGGCCGAGCTAAAATGGATAAAAGCAAATTTTGTATTGTCTTCTAAAGCAGAGATAACATTTAAAAGAGCTGATTAAAAGACAAATTTTGGTGGTTTGTTGTAGAAAGGCTGGCTAATGCGTTTTTTTCTCGTGACTGTGAGAAGAGATCCTGCAAAGAGTTGATGAAGAGATTAGTTAGCTGCAGCATTGCCTTTTTAACCGCATATATATAATATATATATATATATATATATATATATATATATATATATATATATATATATATATATATATATATATATATATATATATTAGGCTGATCCAAGTCATATAGGGCATAAATACAGATGCTGATTTTTTCTCTCCCAAGTGTTTATTTTAGACCTGTACCTAGGAAACTCTTGTGAGTCCAATTTTAGACCAAACATAGAGTATTTATAAGTAGCTCAAGACAACTAGAGGCTTATATGCCCTGACTCTCTCTTGGTCTCCGCAAATAAAAGGTCTATCTGGGTACTAGCCACTCAAAGTGGGGCTTTTACAAATGCCACTTGACTCAGTGTTGGTCCTATGGCATATCAGCCTTTGAGGACTTTGTGAATTCCTGCCAATGCTGATCCACAATCTTCAGAAGAAACTAAAGCTGGTCCTCCTTGGTGTGTTTCAGGCAGTAAAACTCTTTGATAAGAGCAACCCTCCTCTCGGCGTGGACGTTGAAAGTAGTTAGTTTCAGAGCAGTTTTCTTGGCAATGCAGTAACTCTCATTCAGCTTCTAAGACTCTAAATCATGCTTCGAGAAGGAGTCCACTTGAAGCTAGTCCAAGAACTTCTAAGATGTGGATGATGTAAGGTATTCTAAGGTTGCAAGCTCTGGTTTGCCTACCTTGACTCTTTATGGAGTGTTCTCTTCCTTATCATCCTCCTAATTCATCACCTAGACCATTTTTATCATGGTTGTACTTGGAACAAGTTCATCAAATAAAGCCAATGATAGCAATTCTGGGAAAATGTACCAAAGATGTCCTTCCAGTTTTGCAGCAGCAACACACTCGCCAGAGTGGTGGTAATTCCTAAGCTGTGATAGGATGGTGAGGTTTGTCCTGGGTGCTGATTTTACATCACAGGCTGTGAACCAGGGCTTCATGTAGACTTAGAGAGAGAAAATGTTTACAGTTTTGGCAAGTTCAGCATCCATTTTGATAAGGTTCCTAGATCTGATTACTAAAAATCCAGATATTAAGACAATACATCATATTTGTCATCTAGTGAGCATCGTACATAGCTTTCGGCTGCTTGAAGAAGAATCCATGGACTTTTCATCCAAGAAAAATAATGACTAGTTCCCATAACTCATTGTAGTCATCTCGCAATTGCTTTCTTCAAATTTGGAGGTGGGCAAACTCAGGGAGATCTTCATGATCGCTTAGAACTGAATTTCTTTACAGTTCCAACCCTGCTCAAATTGACTTTTTTCCAGAAAGTTCTTTTTTCTGAAATGAGTTAACTATCTTTATATGAGGTCTATAGGATATAGAAAGAGTAGCAACTGCCAACCCGGAGCCCAATAAAGCTCCATTATGTCTCCCAGTGTTCCAACCAATGGTGTCAAAGCTGAGGCCAATCACACTTTCATGTAGTGCCCACTTTTGCCTGTTGCTTTCCAGTTCCAGACAGCAACATTGGAACACTTAGAAGTTGAGTTGCTCCAGTTGAGATTGACGTTACCAGAACCGGTAATCGATTAACTGTTTTTGTTGAGTCTAAGAGAGACGGCAAAAGTTTTCCATCCCAGTGGACAACACATCAAGTACCATAGAAGCTCTCTCTAAGTTCTCCACACTTCTGCTCTAAATTACGTTCTCTTTACTGTTTGATGGATGAACCGCTGATGGTTATCTAAACAGGGTTATGTCCGAGACCCTTGGTTGTTTATGCAAAAATATATGGTGCCATTCGGTCTGTAGTCGTCGAATGATCAAGAGCAGCAACTAGGCCCGGAGTCATTATATTCTGGACCCTCTTTTTCTTTGGAGGATGAGCTCCAATGTTGAGAGGCCTCTCTTCCTGTACACAAGATACAGCAGAGATCTCAGAAGAAGAAAAGGTGTTGGCGCATGACTCTATTTCGACACGGCTTGTCGATGCCTCCCGTTTCATCTCTGTTCCTTTCATGTGCTTCCATCTTATTCTTTGCTGTTCCTCTTTTCGGGCCAACCTCTTCAGTGCGTGTAATACAACCACTCCTACCTTTCTGTTGTTGTTAGACGAGGAACTGCTTGTTCTGTTTATTTTAAAAGAGGTATAGTGCATCTTGATGAGCTCGTCTAATAGTTGTCAGAGAGTTAGTTAATTTTTTTTATCTCTTTTTAACTTTATTCTTCCTGAATTTGATTTGGATATTTTCTACTTGATAATTTAAAGCTTGATTTTTTCTCACTAGATCTTTTAAGGTTGATTTTTTTCTTTTTAATGTTGTTTAAAGAGATATTTTTGTCATATCATTTAATAACACTCGGTTAAGAAAAAGACTTTGTAAGTCGTATAGGTATATTTAATTTATTAAGGACAATTTTTCAGTGTTGAATCCGCAAATCTCTGATATTGTAACTGAATCTATTACATTTTTGTGATCTTTTTGGTTGATTTTTGTTGATATTCCTCATCTGAAATAGGTTTTTAAGATAAAAATCATCGTTTTCTAACGCAATTTATGAATTATATGTTAGAAAATTAATTAATATAATTTCAATAGTAGACATTGATAGGGTTAGTATATGTAAATTATATGTTAGGTCATCACATTTTAGAATTTATGGCACTAACGTCGTTTCTTCGAAATTATAGAGTGATCAGCAGTAGGAATGTCTCTATTCAGAGTCAAAGAGTAATCAGGCACCATGACTACATCCAAGCGTCCCTTATACTTGGTCTCCATCTCCTTCACGTCTTAAATATACCTCTCCCCCTGATCGCCACTCATTGATCCCAGATTCTCAAGAACTGATCCATAAGTGGGAATAATTAATGCATTTTGATGCTCATGTTGCATACGATGTTTCTGATAGCAGTTAACGGATGGGTGATAAGTCATGTTTAGTTTAATACCCTTTTGCGCCAAGAGAGTTTTCAGCACCATATCAAATGCCTCCCACGGTTCTAGTTCCTCTTCTTTCATTGAAATTTCAAACTCTAAATCTCCGTTGGGCTGACGTGGTTGTGGACTGTCAAAGTGGCCAGCTTTTAACTTCATCGTCCATTCATGAAAAGCGTGGCACAAGTAAGTAAAGCAGCCACCATTCTTGTTCTGAGCTTTGCTGTACTTTTTTATCAAGCAGTTGTGAAAATAGAATCCTTTCTCCGCCCCGCAGAGTGCTGTTTATGTGGTTCATGCTCTGCAAAGCACCAATTCCTCGCGTACAGTCCAGTCCTTTCTTGTAGAATGGTGAACTGTGTTACTCCTACCTTATATTGACAGAAAACACTGGTAATTGTTGAATTGGACTGTTTTACAAATAAAATATTAACCATCTTCATGATGAAACAAATCAACATCTTATGCTGATTATACGAATTTTCCTTAGCATGTAGTTGACCGCTTCAAACATCTCCCTCAATGCAGTGGAGTGAGCGACGAGTACATTGACAAACTGGTTATTATTTTGCAGCAGAATACATTTCAGCGATCACTTGCTGCTGCCAATCAACAGTCTCCAATCCTCGGGTTGGTATTTAGGCACTTCAGGCCTCTGTAGAACCTGCGTAAACCTGTACATTCTATAAAGTTGTTCTCTTCAGATAAAAAAGGAGGTACTTTTATTGTCTATTTAGGTAGAAGGTGAGGTGAGAACTGTCAGATATCAGTTTTTTCTTGAATCTAGACACCAACAGTTCGGCAGAGGACCTTGACAAGCTGAGATAGAGAACTAGATTATTTAGGTCCTTTAGGCAAAAAGCATGTGGAGCATTATTGCCAAAACCTACATCTTCTTCATCCTTTTCTTTAACACTGGATAAATCTTCCTCAATAATGTCAAGAAGTTTTTCAAAGACAGTTACTAGAATTTCAAAATAATGAGCTATAGGACGACCTGCTGAAGGAAAATCAGGATACTTGAGGTTGCTCCTGTTCTTTCTGTTGATTTCAGTCAAAGCAAAAGCGCAGAAGTAGCAGTCACTGCATGATTTGTCGGCTCCCTGAAAGCCATCGGAATTTAAAACATCACACCACTCTTCTTGCCCTTTGTGCAACGACGTAGATACTAAGGGCTATCTTGAATATAATGTGTGGTGCCCAAGCTTTTTACTGGTCAGCAAGTTTCATACAAATATTTGCATGGTAAGCAAGTTTTAGGAATTTTGTGACTGTATTTTTTAGGAACAGTGGTGTTTTCACTTTTGATGTAGTCAAATACATCGGGCTTACTTTTTGCAAGATCTTCTGGCCAAATATATTTCATTTACCTGCAAAAGAAAAATAAGAGTTAGTCAGAAATTACAACTAATTGCCATTTGTATACATTCTCACTACCAATATCAATGAAACAATAAACACCAAAGTACATGTTAAAGCTACCAATCTGAGACTTTGCATGAATGCAGACAGCGAAAGCCCTAAACGCTATCGAACAAGCGTGATAACATCGTATATTAAGCGTGCCTTCACCCACTGCACTACATGGAAGGCTACACACAGTGAACTTGAGAAAGCCACCCAGGTTTTCGTTAATAACGGATTCTCCAATATAGAAATACAGACAGCTATAAGAATTAAAATGGACCGATGGTACCTGCAAAAACCCAAGGAGAACCGAAACACAGACACGGAAGACATTAAAAACTCTTTTACAAGAACGCTATGAGCATATTACACCATACAGACGAGAGAGTAATCAAGGACATTATAAACCGAGGAATAAAGCCAACGAATGCCCAAAAGAATAGCGCACTAACCATCCCTATCAAAAGAACCCCAAACCTCCTCCTCAACCCAAACAAAGGACCCATCTGGGATATGAGTACACATGTTACTTAGGATATCGTCAGCTCTTACCTAACTCGTATATCGGAATGACCGAAACCACACTCTCAAGAAGAATATCAAACCGCCTCAACGATGGTGTATCTAAAAACATACACAAGAAATACACGGAACTTGCCTTAACCGAAAAATGATCAAAGAAAACCTTAAAATTTTAGATTATACCCCCACCAGATGCCAATTACTCCTTCTTGAAGCAATATCTATTCAAGTAAACCAAACAAGTTTAAATATAGAATCTAACTCCCATGAAATCCTGCCAAAAGCAAAAAATAATAAAATCGGAGGACCAAATAGAATTAGGACAGCTGCCTTTAGCCGCTAATCACGTCTGGCCACTTAATAACACTTCCTCGACCAGTCCCTACCTGTACCTCATCAACCTGCTAGTGGGCCTACACGTGTCTACGTTCCGTTCAGCAGTTTGGTAACACATTTTTTTCTAAACTGGAAAACATGTATTAATTTTCCATTCTAACTCTGAAGACGACACTTGCCGTATCGAAAGAAGTCAGTAAAAAAAAAGAAAGTGCTAAGGTGCATTAATTTCCTTTCAGCTTTTTGCAATTAATAAATATCAGTCTCTAATGAACTTCGGTAGGCTTATTCACATGTTGAACAATGAAGAAAATGCGAGCATAAGACAAATCGAGAAATTGAAAAGAAAAGTATTAACACGAGACTAGCGGTCGTTTTCAACTAAAACCTGCCCTAATAAAAATATAGTGACCAAATTCACACACACACATATATATATATATATATATATATATATATATATATATATATATATATATATATATATATATATAATATATATATATAAAGTTTTAAGGATGAATGAAAGGGCGTAAAGTTGGAAGTTCATTTCGTTTACATGATAGGTACAACGTTTCGGGCTTAAGTTTCACACATCTTCTGGTACTGTAAAATTTTAAAATTCGAAAAAAGTCTAGTATTATACGTTGAAATTTAAACATTTCAAAATATGGATGTAATAGGTTAATCGGACAGTTAATATGGGGGAGGGGGGATGCGGAGCTATACAGGTTACTGGGTTGTCTTTAAATGGTTGAGAATTTAATAAATAGGTAAAATTTAACTATATTAATTAGATAAAAGACTGGATGGAAAGCGCGAGGGGCGTACGAAGAAAGAAAAGTTAAGGTGGGGGGGGGTATATTTTAGAGCAGAAGTACTGGGTGGTGGGAGGAAGAGTCAGAATTTAGTGTTGTCAAAAGATTATAAAATGGATTTTTGAATTCTTAAGGATATTGGATCAGGGGTAGTCTTTAAAATTTTAAAATCATCTAAGGATACATCAATTTTGCAATGGATGGAATGTAGCCGAACAGGCGAAAACTCTTTCTTTGACCGAACCCTTCCGGCTAATTCCCATATGAGCACAGAATTTCGCCTTCACCGAGCGCACCATAGTCCCGATCTAATTCCCCAAATTACATCCGGGGCAAGTGAATTTATAATTGACGGAACACTTTGCTTCTGGCGGGATTCTGTCTTTACAATAGAAGTATCGTCCTAGGAGATGATTATTTTTAAAAATGATCTTAAATTCCGTATAGTAAAAGAAGTTCTTGAATATTATCGTAATTTTTTTTGAGAATTTTTGGATTTAAAAATCCATATCCTGAAAAAGTATATAACAGTTGGAAATAATATTTTGGGTTGGTAGACGTTTAAAAATATTTTGTCGTAATTTTATCTATCAGCAACACGGGATAAACGTTTATTTGGAAGTAATGACTCAAAAATTCAACTTCTTTATGAAACTCAGTGTATGTTAAGCAAATGTTATATGCGCGAAGGCCCAAGGGACTGTCCATGCCCACCCCATCTTTTTGGCAAAAGGTTTCGTTAATGAAGGTAAAGTAATTGTCCTTGACTTCTAATTTAACTTTTTCTTTTAAAAGTGTGGTAGTAAATCCATGAAATTTGGATATGTTTGGGAGAAATGCTCGTTGGATAATTATATCAATAGTTTGGTCAAGGGGGATCTTTGTAAAGAGAGATGGTACATCGAAACTACACATAAAGGAGGGATAAGGATGTTGGAAATTTTGTAATTCTTTAACAAAGGAGAAGCTATTTTTAATTTTGTAATGGTTGGAGGAGAAAAGAGTCAATAAAGAGGCCAAATATTTTGCAAGGTTGTAAGAGGGGAAATTATAAGAAGCTCAAATGGGACGTAGGAGCTTACCCTCCTTGTAGAATTTGGGGAGTCCCCAAAGGGAACCTAAGTAGGACCCTGATGCGCGCAGGCGGTTGTTACTGCAGGAATCCAGAATAATTAGACTTTATAATTTGAGAAAAATGCGGTTTATTTTGTCCTCTATCTTGATGGACAATGTATGAGGGGATTCCAAGATCTCACCATATATTGTTCTCGCCGTTTTCAGTGGCAATATTATAAGATATGGGCAAAAAAGAGCTTAATTAGCAGTATGTATAACAACACTTTGCGCACGTTATACAAATATGTATGGGCTGTCAGACATACCTCTATATACTTGCCTTTTATGGTTTTGTATGTTCAATATCTAAGATTGGGAGATCCCCGCTCCGCTTTCTTAATTCCTATGTATAATATGAGTTGGAGTTATTATTTTTCCTAATACAGCCTGAGAAGTTTCATTAATTGAAACAATGCGTCATTTTGACTGTGTGAATCATTTTAGCTTTGTTAAAGTGTTAAATATGTATATATATAATTTAATTTGTGTCTGTTCACCAAGCAAATGAGTCTTCATGAGTTTTAATTGTGTGTAGGCATTTCAAAACCTCAGAAGTGTAGGGAGGTAAGAAGGAGTGAAAAAGACAAAACCAACGAGAGCGGATCCCGCAACGACAAATCCTGCAGGTTGGAAACAAAGTTCTCGCTCAGCATTTATTGACAATGATTTACAACGAAACAATACAACAAAAGAAACATAACAATGGAAAAGTAATCAGTGTTATTTTTAGCACCTGCCTTCAACGCCAAGTTAGATCATGGTTGCCATTGTTATAAAATTCAACTCATTGGCTATCAAAGAATTCTCCAGCTTCAGTTTTCAGTTCGCCATCATTTGCGAACCTTTTGCCATTCAAGAAGTTCTGCTGTGTCCAGAAGAGATGGTAGTCTGTTGACGCCAGTGATGTCAAGTAAGGTGGGTGAGGGAGAACTTACAACCCCAGCTCTAGAAGTTTTTCACGCATATAATTTGCAGCATGGGATCAGGCGTTATCATGAGAAACCATGAAATAACTCAATTGTAGTTCTTTATGCGCAACTGCATTTGCCACCTGTTGCAATCTGGGCTGCATAATTGAACGTCGGTAGACTTATTGCGTTCCGACATTTCACATTAAATCACTTCCTACAAACCAGAAGTTTGTTTTGACAATTCGCTAGCCTTTCCTGAAGATGTGCGCACCTCTTTTGCATGCCATGTTCGAGTATCGAAAGCATTTTTATCTGCATCAACACCTATGTTTAGCGAATCAAGATGACGTTTCTTGGACAGGGGTGTCTGGAAGCGTCTATGTGGCAGTGACTGTCTAATTCGGTCATTTGACGCATAATCCATACGTCCAGTTTGCTGACTTTTCCCATTTCCTCCAAATAATGGAAAATGGCTGTATGGCTGAGCCTCAGCTTTTAAGCCAGCTCGAGTGATGTCAGATGTGGATCAGCTTTGACACAGAGGCACAAAGGGTATTTGTCAATAAATGATTGTCGACCACATCTTGGCAAATATTAGCGAAAAGATTGGCCAAGCGGACACTTTGTAAACCAATCCTAATGAGTGTGACGGACCCTTATGTGATTTCTCCAAATGCTTGGTTGATACGACGTTGCGGTTGGGCAGCGTTTCGGCCGGAGCTATAATCATAGTGTAAAGAGTACGTTGCTTTTCACGAGAAAGGGTCATTTGTTGGGTAATTTTTGAAATCTTAGATCTCATTAAGGGGGACGACTAATTGCGAGGCTTTCCTAGGCCTTGCTTGAAAGTGCATAGTTACCTAGACTACCTAGACTCTAGGTCACTGTACATTTTCAAGCGAGACCTAGGAAAAACTAGGGCCATTACACATTAACTAGTCGTACCCCCTGTATACATATAAAACTAAAAAATTTTAAGAAAAGCTTGTGCAAGAACTTTGTTTGTAACCTAAAGTAAAGTTTTCGTACCAAAACCAAGTCTTCTAGAAAACAAAGCAGAATATACATTGTATTATAAATACACATAGTTAGCGTAATTCGGAGACTTTGTTTGACTATTTGAATCAATTTTGGTGAAAGTATAGCACAAAATGTCGATTTTAGTTTAAGTTAAAAATCAGTACAAAATAGCCAGAGACTATTTTTGTGTTTCCACCGCTGAACGACGAGTGAAAGGAGATCGTGTTTCAGCAGGCAAAAATGCGTTTCAGAGCCACAAAGAGGCTCGTCTACAGGAGGAGACGTAGGGTGCCTGCCATAGGTACATCATAAAAGAGAGGCATAAAAAGCGTTTATTTCGATAAAAACGAACACATGGACCTGATGGGTGGGCTGTGAGACGGAGATCCGAAAGTGAATTCTCTGAGTGTCCAGTTGTATGTATGGCCGAAGATGGAGCCACAATCTAAAAAGGAAGATCTTCTCTAAGGAGAGAGTGGTAAACCTCGTCTTCCTCCTCAAAAGAACTGTTTGCGATTTCCCATCCCGTCCGTCATAGATCTCGACAATGAGTCTCACCTTCGACTGAATCCGACTGAACAATTCACAATAGACAAGAAATAAGATGGAGTTTATGTATGTAATATCATTGTTTTGGAGACGTCGTCTCTAAACAGTTTCTTATCTAATTAATGTCTATGGAGTCCATTCGCCCATGTTTGATATCATGTTTTTAGTCAAGAGATCCTTGAAACCAAATGATTAAGCAGTTACCACATGGAATTCATAATGACAACGTCGTTCAGATTTAATTATTAACCATGCCACCACATATTTGATATAAACACTTACTAACCTTTTAATGTATATTGTGTATCCGGTTAATATCGGCTTAACTCTATTTCTTCTAATATCATATATCCTAAAGGTATTCATTAATATTCATCAATAATGTTCAGAGTGTGAGTCGTCGCTTAAAGTCTGATAGATGAATTTTATCTTTATGCATATATCTTTTTCGAGCTAGAGCAGCTGAAATAGATCGGTATTGTCATTGCCATCACAATTTTTTCCACAAATTCCCTTAGTAATAATATATTTACTGAAACAAATAAACACACTTGTCTTTGAAAGCAAATTAACCATCGACGACCACACTTGTTTTTTCTGGTGGATGAAACAAGAATCAATTGCATAAATCTGAAGATACTCAGTTTCCCACATACGTTAAAATGCCCGCGGATTATGTGCATGAGTTACTATTAACAATAAATGTCTTTATAAACAAGAATAGCGGACAGGTTCGAACTGAACCAATGTTCTCACAATAAAAAAACTATAAATCAGAAATATATAGAAGTTTCTTTCAATTTTGAAACTCGCCAAGATATTCTGCTATGCATTGGGGCCGGATGTCACCGGCAGCAAGGTTACCAGACACCTCCTCACGAGTGCCAGATGTAAGCCAGAGTTAGCTTATCGGGGCCACGCTGGCAACTTCTTCGAATGAGTAATGCAAACACAAAAAATAATATTACGTTGTCATGAAATTAATTTCCTTTTTTGAAAATAAAGTAAAATTATATTTAATATAAAAAGTACATTGATTCATTATGCACTTTCGATTATAAATGGCAATCTGTTGTCATTGCTTAACTAAGTATTAGATTCTTTCCTTAAAAAAATTCGCTTCTGATGGAGGAAATAATTGTATATCCTTTTCCATCTCTTTCATATCAGAGCAGTTTTTGCCATTTAGATGATGGCTTAAATAAACGGCATCAAGATTGAATGCAATTCCGACAACATAATTATCGAAAGTTTCAGTTCAAAATCACATGAACGAATGTGTTTTTTTTAATTATGGCTGCCCTTAACGAATAATGAACAAATTTCCAAACACTTTTGCATTATTATTACAGAAAATGCAGCACCATTCTCTTATTGTATTTATTAATCATGAATTGTTTCTTACAGTTAAGCTTTGGAATAATTACAACAATCATTCGAGGCATTTTTTCCTGTCTACAAAGATTTTACAGTAAATTCTTGCCAACCTCATAGATTCTTCTACCAGAACATGGCTGCATAAATGTAAATCATTAGACTACTTCAATCATTCATATAAGTATAAATGTGTATATGAGTATAAAATTATCTGCCTTGTTTTCTTGATGAGCACATATCATGGGGCGTATGTGTATATATTTGTTGATGTTTGTGTATTTTACCGCACTTCAGAGTCTTTCTGTGTCTAAGATGTGTTAGTATATCTTTGTTTACTACTGTTTACAATCTATTCCAACTTTATTTATTTATTTAGTAAGTAAAAGAATGTTTGGAGGTTTCTTAACAAAGTTGAGATGTTAAGTCAAGGTGAAATGTCATTTAGATAAATATCAGCAGTAGATAAATGAGAAGAGTATTAATGCAAAGTGCATAAAGGCACGCAATTCTCCTGATCTGCTCCGTCCAGCAACTACGTCAAACTTAATTAGGAGAAGCTTCATTAAACTATTCAATTTAATTGGGAAGTCGGTATTTTTAAGAAGCTTTTCCCATTTTTGACCTCAACCGTCGACAAACTTGTAATTACTTTATCACTATGGGATGTGAAAGCTTTATTAATCGTTTGTAAATACTGATTTTGTTTAAAAGTAGATTTCTTTTAATGGTTTTCACTTTTATTTTATACCTCACCTTTTTCATTTTTGTATTTGTATTATTATATTTGTTTTTCTATTTTACTTGTGAGTATTTTTAGTATATAATTCTAGTTTTAATTGTGTATATATTCATATCGCATATTTTCATTATCTACTACATTTAATTTTAGTTATTATCATTAATACAGATGTAGTTTAATTGGCATATATAATTTATGTTTCTTTTTGGATTCGCCATTTGGAATTTTAGTGCAATCAATCACATGAAACTTTTGTGAAATTTGTATTTATGAGATAAAGTTTGTCTTGTTGTGCTGAAATTTTTATTCGCTAAATTGTTACCCAGATTATTGCATACTCTAAATATTAATTTCTGAATTAATATTTAAGTTATTATTACGGATTTACTTAATTACAGTGTTTTTAAAAAGTTTCCATTAAAACCCAACTGGAAATTATTTCCTTCTAAGTTGAATTGGATAATTGTTTTTCTTTTGTTTTTCTATTTCTTCTTTGCAGTCTATGAAAATTATGGCCTCGGGAGATTTTGCGAAAGAGAATTGTGCTTCGCACCGAGATGCTGAATTCTTTCACAGCAATTCAAAGTCTTCATTAAAGAAAGTGCTACTACAGGTGCGGCATTGCCTGCCTCATTCGGTAACTTGTATCTCTTTTGTTTCAGTTTGCTTTTTAGCTCTTCTGTGGCTAACTTCATATATCTTAAATTCATTTCCTAATCACAATTTTTTATTACAGGTCACAAGGGGAAGTTAAATATATGAAAATTAAAAATATTCCTTTAAAATTCCTTTAGAGCTCTCTAGATAATTATTGGTAATTGGAGTAGAATTAAATTCATTTTGCCGTAGTTAAAAAAGTTTAATTTTTAAACTCCTCATCAAGTATTTTAATAAAATTCCCTTATGACCCAAATTAAGTGATAAGACTACGCATAGAAAAAATCATTCATGTTTTATTTCAATACTAATTCAGCCCAGCAAATCATTTGTTTCATAGACATCATATGTCAATTCAAGACCGATTGTTGCTTGTCTTAAAAGAAAAAGGTTAATTCAGGCAAATAAGAGAACAACCCCAATCTTGATGATCAAAACAAACTTTACATCTACACAAACTGGACCGCAAATCCTTGATCGAATTTAGTGATTTTTAAAATGAAATGAAAAGGAAAGTAGTGAAGAACAGCAGAAGTTTGGAAGACGTGAAAGGAGTTATTCATATTAAACTCCTCAATGATAACCCAAGAGTTAACTCAAACCAAAATGTTCAAATGAAACTCTTGGAATAAATCGTCCTTCTGTACTCAAATAAATGGGTGTCTCTTCTCCTCCTTCATGACAATACACGCCCACACCCGGAATATGTCACCCAAGAAATCAATATTGTGTTAGGTTGGAAATCTCTTCCTCGTCTGAGTTCCATTTAATTAAGTCATCTTCTAAATGGCAAAAACTACTCTGATATGAAAGAGATGAAAAAGGATATATAACTATTTTCAAAAGAGCAGTTTCAATAATGATATTATTTTATTATATTATTTTAAATTCCTTTTAAAAAACGACATTAATTTCTTGACCTCGAATTATTATAATAAAGATTAAAGAACTTCAAAGATAAAAAAAGAATGGGTGTATCATAGTAGGAGAGTGCATAGGTAGAAAAGAGTGTTATTTTAGTAGAAGTGTATGTGTGGCAGTACGTCTAGCAACTTATTCACGCGAGCCTTTATTTTTATGTGAATATTATTAAGTTTTATTTATTTCCTTTTTCCACTAAGGATCTTTTTCTTTTTCTTGTTCAGTTCGGATTCATTTGTATTTGTTAATTTTAGATTAATATCTCTTATATTGTCTTTATCTAATTATCCATTACGTATCATTTTCTCTCAGATTAATTAATGTCTGCATATATACGGAGATATGCATACATTTATATATGTATATTCTTTTTACTGGTTATCGTATTTTTGAAGTTATGTTTTGCCTTTTTGTATTTATCTAAATATTGGTTCAACATCCTCCTGCGCACGCAGCTTGCTCCTGTAAAATCCTCTTTGGTAGTGTCTGTACTGGAGTTCAAAATCTGGTATTCTAATATCTTGCAGTATTCTATTTCGGACATATGAATTAATTTTTCTCCATATTACTTTTGCTTTCTCGTGTAGGCTCAAGTTCATTAGGTCAAGTTCTGCAAGATTGTGCAATATTCTTGATGGAATGCAGTCCCAGCGAGTGATATTTGAAATAAGTCGCAACGATTGATTATTTAACAATTGTGCCTTCTTTAGTTGTTTTACTTGTTAGGTGTAGTGGAATGAGAGGGTAGAGTAGAATAGGTCTTAGCAAGGCCATGAACAATTTTCTTTTATTTCTTGAAGAGAGTGCCTTAAATTGGTAAAGGTAGCGTAAATTCCAATTAGCCTTCATAACTTTCTCATTAATATGTACTCTGTATCCTCTTGTCTGATTTATATTCTTAGTAGACGACCTCCTTGAGAGTATGTGTAGTATTTTCCCCACACCAGGCCTGGTGTCCATACCTTTTCAAAAGCTGACTTGACGTCTCCAAGTACGACCCCCACATTTTAATTTTCAGCCTCTGCATTGGCAATATGCTCAATAATCAAAGCCAGGGCTGTTTCTGTACCCATATTCCTGCAGAAACCATATTGTTGGGCAGTATATTGCTAATCTGCATCTAGATAATTTCTTAGTCTGTCATTATCATTTTTATATTATAAATATTATTCTTATTTGTACTTGCATTGCTGCCTCGAGAATGGGTGTCGGGTAAATCTGCTGCGGTTGACAACTTGCCCCTCTCCCTTTCATATATTCTTACTCTCGTAGTTTAGCCGAGCTAATATATATATATATATATATATATATATATATATATATATATATATATCTTTATTTATATATATTTATTTGTTTTATTAATTTTTAATAAACCAAATAACTTTGAATTGAGGCGTAGGTTCGTGCCTCAGTGATCGCTTGAGAATCGGGCTCTAAGAGTGCTAATCTTTATTTTAATTCTAATAAATACCTAAAAGGGGTTTCTTTCTTGACTTTATCACTTATTGCCACTTTAACTCGTTCGAAGATAATTAAAACGGTACTTTAACTGAAAAATTATACTTTAATGAACATGAACCATCTCATTTAATAACATAAAACAAATACTAATCTAATACACTTAAACAAAGAGAAAATGGGCTTACTAGGTGAGCTCTCGCGGCTCGATTCGAGATATAATTTTACGAGGGGAACAATATTAAGTTAATATCGTTGTCCTTGGCCAGACATCAAATAAACTAATTATTCTGCACGGGGACATAAACAACAGGATTAATCTTTACTCACATCAGGTAATGGAGATTAAATACTCGCGCCCAGTTAGATTATCCTCGGAGATTTTTGATCGGAGTTGGTTGTTTGTTCGCTAGATGGCGCTCGACAACTTGCCTGGCGAGTTGACGGGTGACGTCACGAGGGATCTTGGGTAGTGGCAACTTTAAGCAAAAACTTAGCCCTTCCACTTTGCTTCCGGATGAGATGAAATCGTTGTCTTCTTTTTATTTTTTCTATCTAGTTGGGGTTTTTCCAACTCAGATAGAGTAAGATTTAGAGTTATCAAACTGGTTAGCTGGATACTAAATCTCTTGGGGGCTTAAGCGGCACCGAGCTTTCTTGGTACGATATGTTTTTGTACAAGGACTACAAAGTTCTCCTTAACTTGCAGAAATCTTTCTACCGTTGATTTTTCTGTTTCTTTCTCGAACTCGAAAAATCTCTCAACCGATGACTTACTTGTCTCTTCCATTAGAACGAACAAAAAGCCTGGTTTACTCGGGTCAACCTGTTATATACACAAATTACTCCCGCGGAGGTGGGTGGGGAGGTAGGAGGGTGGGGGGGGGGGACTCGGAGAGAGGGTAATATGAGATCGGCAGTTTGCACTTTTGAATGGGTTGTTTATAAGTGCACCCTCGAAGGGCCTGCCTTTTGAGCTGAGGTCAGGAATCAGTCTCGTATCATTTACCCTTTTGCCCGTTATCCTATGTTACTGGAGAACATCGAAGGGGCAAAGCTAAACCCAGATGTATTTAGTTATTATTTCCTTATACTTGATATATATATATATATACTAAACTCTTATTATACCTCTACACTCACTCAGATTTCTCCTTTCTCAATTTCGGCGAGATTTTCTTTTGTTGGTATTTGTACTTTAAGGCGATATCACTTTCATTTTACTATTTTTTTACTACGTTAGATTATCATAAAGGAAATTAAAGCTTATTAAAATCCCTTTTATCCTTGCCAAAATCATAATAACCTACGGCGCCGTTTTTGAGATATAGTGTGTTCTTTCCGAATCAGCCCCTTGAACTCAATTCACGAATAAACAATGCACATATGATTTAGTTATCATTTCAAATCAGTTTCTTTAGTTATATGTAAAATTGTGTTAATAGGGCACTAAAACATATATTTTTAGGACAAGGTCAACTATAGGTTTTTTTCTCAGTTGGGAAAGGGGGTGTTAGTGAATATTAGTGTTGTTCTGAATGCCTTGTAATTTAGTTCAATGTATATTCGAATGATGCTAAAAATATAAACCTTTCTCAGGCGCCGTTTTTGTACAAATACCTCAAATTCGCATGGTTTAGTTTTGCGTTTTGTTCACAAACCAACTTTAAATATCTACGGAAAATTTCCACGAATGTATAAAATTTTATATTATCATAAAGTGCACAAAATTTGCAATAAAATGATATGAAAATCAATGATGTAATTTTGTTTTGTTTTTCACAAATTAACTTTAAATATCTACGAAAAGTTTTCCACGAATGTATACAATTTGGCATTATTTTAATTTTCACTATGTTCTATTGATGTTGAAAAAATATTTATATCATAAAAAAGTGCATAAAATATGCAATAAAGTGATATACAAATCCAAAAAATGTGAATTATGAACGAAATAATTTGAAAAGTTACTAATGAACAAATGTGCTATCCCTTAATTCGACGATCAAAGATCTTTTATTACTTTTGTACAATTTACCATTCCATTTTCGTATAAATACCAAATAATAATAAAGTCTAGTTAGTGATAGACAATAATCCTATAAATTATATTATAGTTACATGACAATAAATATCAGTACTCTAAAATATGAATAAGCAACATGCCCAGTACGTGTAGCCATGAGACGAGGTACTAAGTAGAATTATCGATGGTTTAGAGGGAAATAAATAAATGTCCGTCAGTCAATGTATGATTCTAGGGAAGATAAAGAGATGTACGTTAGGTAATGTAAAATTTAGACAGAAATAAACAGATTTACCTCAGTGAATGTATGATTTAGACAAAACATAAACAGTTGTACATCTGTCATTGTATGATTTAGCCAAGAGAATAAGAGATAGAAATCATCTATTTATGATATAGACCAGGATTTACCAACCTGGGTGGTAGCGCGCACCTGAGGGCGATTTTTATTAATTGGTGAGTTTTACGCAATTTAGACATCCAATACAATATCACTCCTAAGTGACCAGGCATTCATATCTATATTTTATTCTTCATAGGAGTATTTGTGGTGTTCGTCTATTCTTTTGACCTTTGGACATTTGTGTCTCTCTGCTCATATTTAGCTATCCTTATCTTACGTTCACGCGCAAAAATTAAGCATAACATCAACGCTTTACTTTACCAGCATTAACCTAAAAGATTACATTGAATTTAGTAAACATTATTTAAGTCCAGTTTATATGTAGAGATTAAAATTTTTAAAAAGAGGTGGGCGAAGAGCTTCTAATTTATAAAAAAAACCTTTGAAGGGGCGGTTAACTAACAAAGGTTGGCAAGTTCTGATTTAGATGGAACATAAACAGATGTACTTCAGTAAATGTATGATATAGACTGAACATGAACAGATTCACGTCTGTCAATGTATGATTTAGATGTAACATAATCAGATGTACGTCTGTCACTTTATGATTTAGACGGAGCAAAAACAAAAGGTGTACCTCAGTCAATAAATCAGTAAAATGAGACTTGGTTTTTAAAGACTTGTAATAGATCAACTCAGATGAAATCTGTAGAAAAAAATTCAATATATAATATATGAGAGACTGAGCCTTGCTATACGAATATGAATACATAAATGAGATATAGATTTGCTATAGGTTCACTATTGAATTTAATGATGAAGAATAGAGAGGAAAAGATTAAATAAAATGAATTAGAATGTTATCAAATTTATTTTTTTTTAAATAAAGGGAAGATATTGGAATGTCCTTCGATTTATTTGTTTGTATTATCGATTTTTTGGGATATTCTTTCCCAATATTCCACGTTTGCTCTGTCTCCAAAATATTCGGATCCAAACACCAAGATTAGCTCTGATATTACTACTTCTCTCCCCTGCATAACTCATCCAACATATTGATTTCATTCTCTTCATTCCCTAACTCGAAAAAATACTTACTTTCTGGGTCAATTGCGCAACCGAATTTCCTTTCGAGGTTCAGTAAATTTCTTTGCCATCCTTTAATCAAATCTTCAAAGGCCTCCGAAATTTGAGGAAAGCAAACTTGAAAATTTTACAATTTTGCTTTGTGGAAAATATTTCCTAATTTCTTTCCACTCAACTAAATACATGATTTGTGAATTTCTACTCAAATATTTTCATCCTCCTTTCAGTCACTAAAATCCAAAATTTTAGCTATTTTAGAAAGTGGGTAAATTATGCATTCATCTTTTGAAAGCTCTGAGATTTCTTTACTTTTGGAACTTTAGCTCAGTCTGTATTTCTGCACCCTATAGTTTTATTTAGGTTTTATTGCTCATTTAGTGCCTTCATATATTTGAGAGAAAGTATGTGAATCTTTTTTCACAAACATGGTAGTTCCAATGAGAATTTGTGCATAAATTTGTTATAATGACACATAGATTATAACTGTTATAGCTTGAACGGGAAATTTGGCATAAAGGCAAATTTCATAGAAGTGACCTTCACACTGAAATCGATGATGCACAGTAACAAAAGTCGTTAATAACCATTAGAGAAAAATAAACCCTCTCTTAATGATATACTATTATAGTAATAAATACAGAGAGAAGTAGTTTACATATATTCTCTGGATACAAAATATATGTAGGTACAAATTTTACTAAGCGTTCATAACAAATTTTCCGTGGCTTGGTTAATAATAAAGTGTGGTGGGTGTGTGAGTATTGATACAAAATGCGAACGACTTCTTCATTTGGTTTCATAGATTTCTTACGATAAATTTGATATCCTACATGGAAGACTGGACAGGGTAGGCTTTATTCAGAGAAGAAGGGGCTTGGAGGCGCCCACTGTAGGTACTTAATACAAAGGTAGGGTATACATAAATTTAATCCTCAGATAATACCTGAGAGTGGAGGTTAGGCCGATTCTTTTGAAATGCCTCCGGTGCAAACGGATTGTATGAAAGGGATAGTATTACAAATGTTAGAAAGAAAGCCTCCCCCCCGCTTAAAATAAAATTCATTTAATTAAATCTTTCAGGAGTTCCCAACATTTTAAACATATTGCTCGTTCGTGAGACAAATCTGATAGAGCCAAGAAGGTTCAAAAGAAGATAAAACTATTTACTTACACAGATATCTTTTTTCAATTTGCTGGGAAAGTCTTTCCTTATTTGATTTAGACTTGCTATTAACCAAAATTCCTTCAACCATAAAGAGAATTTACATTTATAAAAATTCCCTGCAATATTTAACACGATTCTTACCAAATATAATTTTGAATCTCTGCTATCTTTTCTGTTACTTTGATCTGATTTCGATTATTTTCGTGGCGTTGAGGAAGACTCATCTGCTCAGAATTATTCTTCTCATCGAAAACAGGGTTAGGCACTCAGGGAAGTGTGCGCTTTTGTACATTTGAAGAGAAGAATAAATTATTGTGGACCTCCATCAAGGACGAGATGGCGGAATTGCCAAAAGAAATCTGAGGACGAAAATGTGGCTTATCACTTACCCCTTAGGTAAGATCTTCCTTTGGATACTGAAAGCCCATCTTCGGAATCCAGGGTACTGGCCTCCAGTCGCATCCAAATCGGACCTACATATCACAGGTACGTCATTTTTAGCCAATTAGAGGTTGAAGATTTTGTGGGAGTTACTTTTCTATTTTCCACGAAATCTTTCATGAAAAAGAATCAGTAATTAGATACGTATTCATGTAGACACCAACGAAGGATGACATTATCCTCATCCCTAAATGAGAAAGAGAAATAGTTTGAGAGAATAGAGAAACGTTTTCTCCTTTTAATTTCTCTCGAGTTTGTAGTAAAATATGTTGTTGTTTCTTTTATTCAAAAGCTTAAACTATGAGTTTAGGTCAACCTTTAATTCACACATTTTATTGTTCTTACACCTTTATTATTGCTTCTCATGATGTATGTAAGTTGTGTGTCGTAGAATAAGCTCTCGACGATATACTATATATAACTATTCGTTGAGGGAATTATTCTAATATTTCGAATGCGTGATAATCTGATTGACCGAGGTTAGTCCAAAGGGGATGGGGGGCCTGGAGATGCTTATTTATCTTCAATATGCTTAAGAAGTGGAACGGAGGACAAGGATAAATAATATGCCTATCATTAATAAAATAGAGTTTTATTAATTAAACTATCAACAACACACAAATTTTTTTTTACATAAACGGAGAATGGAAAGGGTCGTGGGAATATCTGACTAATCCGAGGATTAAGATTTGGAGAGATTTAAAAAGGTAAGCAAATAAAAGTTAAAGAGGGGGAATGGTTCGCTAAACCATTTAAAGCACAGGGTAGTGTTGACACAAGGTTAGATGATTAAAGGTAATGCTCAGCTCACGTAATTACAAAGTTATTGTGCAGAGGAAGACGATGCGAAGGAATCTTCGGTCCACTAGCGATTTCCAGCAGAAGGGTTCTTCGGGGGGTTGTCCTTAGCGAAGGGTAAGGACTGTCTTCGAAGAGTGAGAGCAAAGTGGGGCTCGGAAGTATGAGCGATCTTCGTGACAGCAAATCGGGGACGTTCTAGATAAACAATGGAGGTTATTGTTGAAACCAAGCGTTCTCTTGAAGAACGTTAAAAAGGGGGGAATTAAATTATCCTTACGTGATGTCTTGAAAACGAAAACGGTTTCTTAACGAACGAGGTTGAAGAACAATAGCTGTTCTAACGTTGTTCTCTTTCTGAAATACAGGAGGGGAAGGGGTGAGAACCGTCTCCTGTCAAACCGGCTCAAAGAACAATGGCTGTTCTGACGTTGTTCTCTTTCTGAACAACATGGGGGCCTTGTTGACTTGGAGTCTGGAAGGCACGAACCTTGGCACTCAAGGGATATTGTCCTCTTCTGGACGATAATGGGGTTCTCGAGGTAGAGAGTTCCTAGGTGCACAAGGGAGACCGGATCGGCGTGATGCCTCGCGAAGATAATCGGGATCTGCTTCAATTTGGAAAAGCTATTGTATAAGTACCCGGAGCCGTTTCCATGGCGTAGGGGATAATTGAGTGTGGGACTTCGGGGGAATGCCCCGGTCGCGCCTGGGAAAATACCTTATCTGCCCATAAGCCTAACTCAATCTGGCGAGATCGACGTATAGAGGCGTAACGGGGGAGTAAACCTCCTTGATTAAACATTGGCTATGGTGGGCGATAACGCGCTCTGCTTCCTCTCGCAGATGCACGTGAGTAGCATGTGTTTCTAACATGTGATAGCGGCTGAATTTAAGCGGCCTCAGACCGTTCTATCACTTTAGAGTTTTAAAGGATTTTAGGGAAAGAGAGAAGGCAGAAACTTATCGAATTCATTTTACAAATTTTTCAAACTTTCTCTAAACTTGAATTAGTTGATTTTGACGAAAAGATTAAAATGAAGTTTCTATGACTATCTTGTGAATAAGATAGATATTGGTTTATTTTGTGAAGGAGTTTAGAGAATATTAAAATATCGCAATGAGTTTGTTGTGACGACATGTAATGAAAAGGGGGAAACAAAGAACCAATGTGGAGGTAGATGAAAGGAATCGAGGAAAATGGAAAATATTTTTTGAAGGTATGTCAAAATGATTTTATTTGTTAGAGAGAGAGAGTAAAAGAGATTTTAAGAGTAAAGCGTTAAATTGTATTGGAAGAGAAATTTCCGTATTTTCTGCTGATTGTGACTCATAAACAAAAGAGACACAAATCTCTTTACTTCGGTTAATTTAGGTTAGGCACCACTTAGGAAAGTACCAGCTAACCTGACAGGAGTAGATGTGGTTAGGTCTCTATCGATGTTGTCAATTACCTACGACGAGGAGAAAGGACCGAAATTCTAACCTTGGTAAGATCGTGTAAATGTAAAGAAAGAAAGAAGGAAAATTAAAGAGTAGTGTTAGAATTAATTCCGGAATGGTTTAAATGTTAAATAAGAGACATGAAAGCAAAGATTTTGGTAATGTTTAAAGTATTGAAAGAGCGATTGCTGGAGATGATAAGTTAGTGTTTATGAGTAACACATGGGATAAATTTAAACGTAGAGAGAGGAATGAAGGTAGTGTTAAAATGTAATGGAAGAGAAGGTTCAATGCTAGGAAGAGTTAGAGACGGAGATAAAAGTTTACAAGAGGACACCTAATCCGACCTAATATGGCAGCACTGAGCCAAGTCATTTGTACTCATATACCACTAAAAAGATCCCAGCCACGGTGTAATCTGCACGTCGTAAATCGGCACTAAAGGCCGTTGTGGGCCTGTGAGAGATGACCCATGACACCCAACGAGAAATGTGCGCTTCCATATAAGAATCCCATGAATCCAATCAAAGGTTATTGGCTCAAATTCGGGAGACTCACCGGTGTAGAGCTTTATTAAGGGGATCTCTCTATCTATGGGGAGTTTGCAGGGCAGGTGATCTTACCTCTTGACCGCCATTGATGTTACCTTTACTATTACTCTTAATTACGATGATACTGCTACTGATACTACTACATCCATCTTGCTGTTATTTGCAGAATTAGAAATATTATGGCAGGCAAATTGCAGTGTGGGTATAGCCTTATATGGCTACTCAATAATGCCATGAGCGGGGATCTTTGAGTATTTGTGTACGTTTGTGTATGTGAGTGGCAGTGTATGTATTGAGGGGGAACGATGTCATTGGGAGAGAGTTTATGGTCATCCAAAAGGAAAGGAAAGAGACTTGGAATAGATACTTCCATTTTCCTCTTGGCGTGGCTAAATTAGGAGGGGGTGGAGGGACACTGAAAAATTTGTTTATTTTTTTGTTTCTATTTATTCCATGTTTCTCCTTTGGTAATTTCTTTCTTATTTTTTCTCTTCTTTTCGTTCTTTTTCTTTTTCTTGCCTCCTTCTTCACTCTTTCATTTATTCTCTTACTTCTTCAATCTTTTTCCCTTCTTTACTAGATCTTTTGTTCTTTCTTTCTTCCATACATTTTTTCATTCACAATACCAGAAAACATTTGCCTCCAAACAGCGCACACACGGAATCACCTTATTGTCTTCATGGTTAGGCAAAACCTCATCGTCATTACGTTCAAACTCTTAAAACATTACAAACAGACAAACCTTCAGTCATTAGAATACACACTGAGAGTAGAAAGCTTTCAGCCATTAAAATACACCAAGATAACATATAACCATCAGCCATTATTATATACAGAGGCCCAAAATCTTAAACATTACAATGCCCACATAATGCAAATAACCCAGCCATTATAATCCACACTGAGAACATAAAACCCTTAGCTATTAAAATACACACAAGAAACACAAAACTCTCATCATTCAATATACACACCCCAAAACACAAACCTCTAAGTCATTACAAAACATGCAGGGAATAAAGTAGCCTCAGCTATTTCAATACAAAGAGAGAACACAAAACCCTGAGGAATTACAATACAAACAGATGATACAAATCCCTCTGCTACTAAAACACACTCAGATAATACAAATCCATTAGCCACTAAAATACACTTTCTAAAAAGAGAACACGAAGCACTCAGCTCTTCGAATACACATAAAACTCAAACACTCAGAGATAACAATGTACAAAGATAGCACCAATTGCTAACTCTTTAAAATACACACAGATAAGATAAAACTGTTAGCCATTTAAATACACACAGAGAAAACAAACCATAAGCCATTAAGTTACAAACAAAAAATACAAAAAACCGCAGCCATTACTATACACAGAGAGAACACAAACCTTCACCCTTTCCAATACACACAGAACACATAACCTTCAAGAATGAATATACACAAATTGAACACAATATCTCAGCCATTAATCTAAAAATGAATTCAAAAACCTTAGTTTATACAATACGTGCAGAGGAAATATACCCAGAGCCATTACAAGAAAAATAGATAACACAATTCCTTGGTAATTATAATACACACAATGAACACAAAACCCTCAGCCATTTTAATACACAGACAACACAAAACCCTCAGAACTTACAATGTACTCAAAGAGAACAGAAAATTCCTCCGCCATTATAATATACACAAAAATACAAAACACAAAGCCATTACAATATACACAGGGAAAAAAATCAGCTATTAAAAACAGATAGAATGCAAAGCCTTCAGCTATTATAAAACATACAGAGAACAGGAACGTTCATCCATTACAATAAACACAAAGAAAACAAATCATATAGCCATTACAATACAAATTGTGAGAACACTAAACATTTTAGTCGTTACAATACATATACTGAACAAAACTCCCTCAGCATTTAAACTACACACCTAGAAAATCGTTCTGTCATTACAGTTCATACATAAAACCCAAAAGCTATTACAATTGTTTCCAAGAATAAATAGCCCATTTATTACAATGCAAACCATAACCCCTAAACATTCAGCTATTCCAGTTCACAGATAATACCAAAGCTCTAGACACTACAATAAACAAAGATCACCCAAACCTAGTGTTAACAATACCCAAAGAGAACAGCGAAATCCTTAGCAATTGCAATACACACAGAAAACACAAACTCATCAGACACTAGCATAAACACAGAGAGGATAAACAGCATCAGCCATAAATATAAAAACAGAAAACACAAACCGTCACAATAAATATAAAGTAACCATAACATTCGGGTATTACAATACATACAGAGAACAAAGCCCCACAGCCATTACGATATATACAGAGAACACAATATCATCAGGCATTACATTACACACAGAATCCATCCCCACAGCCATTAAAATACATGCAGGGAAAGCAAAACTCATCAGCTATTACAATACACACTTACAACACAAACACTCAGTCATTACAATACAAATAGAGAATACAAACCCCTCAGCCATTATAATAAACACAGGCAACAAAAATGATTTAGCTATTACATCACACACATATAACACAAATACCTAGCCATTACAAGACACAGAGCACAAATCCCTCAGCCATTAGAATACACACAGAGAACACGAAGTCCTCAGTCATTACAATACGCATAGATGTACTGATGGGCCCCATAAGCATTTTGGATGTCAGGTTGGCGTGTATGTATGACACAAACTCTATACAAGGGAGTATCTAGAGGTTGAGGATTTATAGAGTGTGTGGGTCTAAGAGAGATGCATTAATCTGACAAATGAGTGTTTGCGGTGTGGCAACAAGTCTCTATGTGTTATTTAGATATGTGGATTGTATGTGATTGCAAGTGTAATGCGAGGTTATGCTAAATAGATTACTCTGTTAAATTTATGTGTAAGGAAAACCTACCACGTGGTTTACTAAGCCATTGTAAATGACGTAATAGCGGCCAGTTGAAAGCCGGCGTGAATTTAGTCACGTAGACACTCGCGATGAAGATTGTTATAAAGTGGACCCACATCTCGAAGAAGGAGAGCCGACCAGGACTCCACACCGCAAGTACCTACTTTTACCAGCAGAGCCTTACCATACCCATGCCAGTACTTGACTCTCTCACCTCTCCCGCTGCACCGATTGCAAGCTCCTGATTTACTAGTCTCTCTCGCTCTCATCAGTAAGTCGGATACATTTGGGCTCGTTACGACTCTCCCCTGTTTCCATGGCAACCACCCTCTGTGCACTGCCTCACTACTTCCGTGAAAGGCATTTGGAGTATTTCTTCTCATCTTACGCCACATTTTTACCTTCTTGTTATCGAGACCTTAAGTTATTATAAGGGAGGTAAGACGGGAGTGATGGACGGGGGTATATATTCCTGTACCGATTGTCCGTAGTAGTAGTGCTTTTTTATAACGACGTGTTTTGGTCGATGGTTGAATTCTATCATATTTTTGACCTTTTAGTGCACTGTATTTATTTAATATGTGACCTGTTTGTGCACGGTATTTATTTAATATCTGACCTGTTTGTTCACTGTCTTCATTTGATTTGACATATTTGTGCAGTGTATTTATTTAATAGATTTGAGGAAGCATTCCTTGTATTATTATACACTGACAGATAACTGAGACCTTTCTGTTAAACCTCTCTTTTATATTTTTCCTATTTATTTAGTTCCTCGCTCTTCCTTTGATTTGGGCGCCCATTCCACTTTGGTGGAATGGTGCGACTTAAACTCTATATGTGATTGTATGTTTACATATAAGTGTAGCTGCTATGTAAATGCTTAAAGTAGGTGGGTGGTGTGGAAGCATTAGTGTTTCAGCGTGAGTTTACGTGCCCAAAACAAGGGTTTATGTGTATTTATGTGTGACACAAACACTATATGTGGCTAGATCTGCGTATTGAAGCGTGGGAAATCTGTAGGTTAAAGAGATGCATTACAATGTGATGTTTATTGTATGTGATACATAGACTGCGGGTGTAGCACCGAATATTTAGGTGTAATAGTGTGTATTTGATTGAGTATGTGAAATGCGTGTGCGTGAAATATAGCGTCAAATATGCGTTTAAGGTGTAACAAAGACTGTATGTGACATTGTAAGGGAATCGATACTCCTTACTCACATTGACCCACTTGTCTTTAACTACAACATCCTGGCATTTTGTTGCCGGCGTAGCCGGACCACTTAACCTCCCATCCTCTTTCCCCTCGCCGCTAGGAGAACCTGAAAGGCCGCCCTAAAAAACCCACATAAGGCTCTAATCATATCATGGCTGACCCCGGTGAGCCTAACATGGCTTAAAACAGCAAGATTTCCCTTAAGTGTTTATATTTAATTTCCCTGCATATACTAAATTAGAGGAGCGTCGTCCTAAAGCCAAAAGGTTCCTTAGGGCTAGCTAAATGACGCTCTGAGATAAACCGTTGGAGGAGAAGAGTTAATGCAGTCTTTCCACGTATCTACCCCCTTCTTCCCCTACCCCTGGTAGGGTGGCAAAGTATAAAATCAAATAACTTTGGTAAAATGAGGTAGATTACCTTAGTCATCAAGGAGCCGAAGACCGCCAAAAGGAGGGCTACCAACAAAAGGGACTTACAAGAAGCTCATCCGGAGCCAGTTCCTGGTGGTCACACCGAATTTAAGAAGCCTGTCAAAGGTAAATCGTTAGAGAGATATAGACAGTGAAGACTGGCATAATTGCCCTGCAAACCAACGAGAGAAACTGAGAAGAAGCTCACCTTCAAGCCAGTTCCTGGTGGTCACACCGAAATTCAAGTTAATTTGATTTAGGAAGCAAGTTTAACTAACTCTCGTCAGAGAAACCCCCTATCCTGGTGTATCTCAAAACCCAGAGATAGCCCTCGCCTGTGAGGAATACCCCAAAGTGAATTCCCTCAAGCACTCCCCTGAGTCAAAGGATTCACGCATTGGCGCATCGCTCGCCAGTGTGAATTATTCCCAGAGTAACCCGAAAGGGAGAAGAAACATTCTTTCCTTGTCCCTCTGGTGAGATCATTTCCTCCAGAAGGCGTGCGTCTCTCCATCAGCCACACGTTCCGAAGTCCTCTGTGGCTTTAAAGAATTATCCCCATTGAGAACACAGCTGTAACCGGCGATCCACGCGTCAGCCCGGAAACAACATTCTTGAGATGACATAACAATTGAGTTCAAGTTCAGCCTCAAACCCGACTCTAGTGGAATCTTGAAGGTATTTAAACCCCCGGTATCTGTTTCTTAGTAGGTCAGTTCGCATTTAATATTGAAATTATACATGGGTCAACCATTACTGTAAATTATTAGTGTGTAATTTAGTAAGCTTCACTTAAATTTGTTTAATTCATTTCTGTATAGTTGGTCAGTTAAATTTCAATCTTGGTTCATGTTTTTAATTAAAGGTTTAGTTTTCTTAAAAACATCTTTTATTCAATCCTCGAAACGCTGAGCAAGGCACTAGGAACCCTCAAAGATTAAAGTAATAATCATAATAATAAAAATATATCACTCTTAGAGATAAAATTTAATCATGGAGTTTTGAAGTACGTAACCAGCCTAGACGTACGAACACCATCACTCGGTCTTTCCTTTACCATGAAAGACATGAAGTTTATGTAGTGTGAAAACTTTTGCACTGTGTATAGTATGCGATTGTGTGGAATGCACTGGTGTTAAATATGACATAATAAATCAAATGCGCGTTTTTGATGGCAAATAGACGCTTTGTGTAGCATAATCTAAATCTGTGTGAGTGAGTAGAGGGTCTTGGTGAGAGAGCTACAAATATCTACTCATTCTGTTTTGTTTCTTTAAGAATGAGGAATTAACTAGTAAATGTATGGAATAGTTATCACCTAAACATTAAGTGTATGTGTAACTGCTTACATGTCTTTGTATGTATTTAGGCGTCTACAGGAAAGGAATTGAGCAAGAAAATCCGTACGAAGTTTTTGGGTCTTTTGCTAGACACATTTTGCCAGATGTCGCAGGATGTTGCTCACAACTTCCCAGGTTTTTACAACATAGGCGAAATTCTTGGATGTTTGTGCGTACGTGCGAGTATGTGTGAGTGTGTATGTGTCGATTAATATAGCTCGCATAACCAGAAGAAGCGAGCGAGTGGTGTCCTTTATGAAATTATTCCTTAGGAAGTAACTGCGAGGGGCAGAACTTTCATCATATTATTATTATTCCAGCACCGATTCTTCGCCATCAGGCACAGACATTTTTATTTCCCCAAATTTCTGTTCCCCATTAATTAGAAGTTAGGTTCATCCCTTCAACAGACTTTGAACAAAAGAGGAAACTATGTCTCATATTAGTCTCTCAAACTGATTTCACACTCCTGTTCTTTCTCCTTTTGTCACCTTCCATAGTATTCTGTCCGTCCCTTTCGCCTTATCTTGTTAAATAAATTTATATATATATATATATATATATATATATATATATATATATATATATATATATATATAAAAATTGTATAGCAATGCACCTGAGAGCCATGTTATTAGTTTGTGTGTTGCTTGCAGCGTAATATCACCGTATTACAGTCGAACCCATTTATGACAATCAATATATTGATCTCTCTAGAAAATCAATTAACGGGAACCTCTACCCCTCCTATAATTGCTAGCCCCTTGCTAGGGGTGCTTTTAGTAGAAGCTACCACCTCTGCTGCCATATTCTCTCTTTCTTGTAGCGCACATGTGATCAACTCTTAGAAAAATTTGGATCAAATTAAACTGATTAGTTGTATTAAAGCCTCATTTTTGTCAACCCGGGCCAATAAAGCGACACATCTCCTAGTGTTTTATGACCTTTGAGCCATTTTATAAATTAACCCTCTTTACTCCTTAAAGAAGATTATACATCATTAACGAACCGCAATATTTATGATCATGTTATGATATTTATGACTTCCTATGACATTTCAGGTATTTCAGCTTTTGCATACCCACCATTGGAAAGGATACCCGGGTGATGTTGCTTCCAATGCAAGAAGAGGAATTCAAGAACCCTTCAGCCTTGTACGAGATCTTCGATAGACTCTTATTCCTGATTAATCAATGTAATAGGAATTTTTCCGTAGAAGATTAATTATGGATATTTCAAGACATATAAATTTTATAATATTTTATTAATTAAAGCTAAGGATTTTATGAGAGGCAACGACTTATATTAAGGTATTCTTAAAGGCTGAGAATAATAATTATAAGGCTTTTTTATGTTTGTGGGTTATTTTTATTCGGATCATTCCTTGGCTGCTTTGCAATGGATTTTATAACCGATAAATTTATGTGATTCCTAACGTCTAACTCATTATAATTAAATTCACTCCTAGCTATATTAATCATACTAACTTACGCGAATAAATACCATCAATCAACTGTGCCTATATTCCATTAAAACTAAGCACTTCTAAGATTGCTTAAATTGACAAACTTTGGTTCCTTGAAATTTCCAGAAATTCACAAAGAACAAAAGATCGTTTTGATTTTTCCTTCGAAATCGCAATAACAGCGAAGGCAAAATTCATTTCTACATCTCTTAACTCATTCACACTTGACTTGATTCGGATTTTCCTTTCTGTTCAACAATTCCTCAAATTTCTCTTCCTGACTCAACTTGAAAAAAGAAAAAGAATTGATGTTAAAATGAAGTTGTCGATGAAAACATGAAAGGGATTTTAATCCCTTTAAAGAATCATTAGGATTAATTTCAGCCAATGATCAAAACTATCTTGCATTTCCTCCTATTTTCTTCGGATTGTCTAAATTACCGTTTAGTCACGTTGTAATTGTTCAATTTTATTTGTTGCTTTTATTTGTTATGCATCGAGTGTCACCTCATACATGTGTAAATGAGGGTATTCTGTACAAAGAGACCGCCTCATACAAATAAATAGTCATAATATTCATTTGTATGCGGGAGTCGT
The DNA here is from genome assembly GCA_963969495.1 of Ceratothoa steindachneri. Lineage (NCBI taxonomy): Eukaryota > Metazoa > Arthropoda > Malacostraca > Isopoda > Cymothoidae > Ceratothoa > Ceratothoa steindachneri. The sequence continues at coordinate 243,008,437 of OZ018317.1, read as the reverse complement.
TCCATTCAACATGAATCGCATGATTTACAAATTTAATGGAGATTTTCATCTGCGGAAAAATTTAATGCATTGGTGTTATTTTTTAACAGCGCTAAAATAATTAAAAAAATTCTGTATATTTATTAATAAAAATTAAATAAAATAATTATAATTATTTACAAATTAATGTAAAACATTTTGATGAATTTAAAAAAGTTTATATTTTTTTCAAAATTTGAATCAAAATTTACTTTAAGGGGATCTATTATACTTAAGCCAATTGCAAAGCAGATGGAGTACAAAAATACATATGTTGCTGCAAAACATGAAAACTGCGAAATAGGTTGAAATAAATAAATGAGCACCAATCCAGTTGCTGTATTAAACAAATAAATATAAAAAATTATTTATAATTATAACATATAAATAACACTCAATATACATAAAATAATAATTAGCCCAAAAATATTTACTAATAGAAGTGGGTAAAATATTACTTTAGATTCTAGCTAAAAGAAAACAAAGACTATCAGCAACAATTTCCGATCTTCATCCCAAATTAGCAGTGAGAAATTAGAGTACAAATATTATCCAAACATCTCAGCCAAACTATGAATATCCAAAAAGAACAAAATAGCAGAAAGAAACAACGAAGCAGAACAAAAAGAGACACAAACTTTGATCAAATTAAACCAAAAGAGTAAACGGCGAATTATTCAAAATTTGAGGGGGGGAGCACAAGTTCCCTCTTCTCGGTACTTAACGACTTCTCACAGATCCTTCCTCTTGGTTGATCACCAGTTGATAGCTTATCCGCCCCTCCGTCCATTTTTGACCTCCCTTAATAGAATGAAGTCACTGAAAACCAAAATCGCTAAATGGATTTTTTTAGAAATTTGTCCCTAAATTTCTAGAATGAACAAATGAGGAAATGTTTCGATTAGAAAGAATTGAAGTGGTTTGGAATCAATTCATTTCTCAAGTATTAGTCGTGAAATTAGAAATCCTCAGTGAGGAGTAGAGAAGAAAGAATAACGAGAATTAAGGAGATAATAACAATGCAAATGAAGAAGTGAGGATAGAAGAATAAATATTATACTTACAGTGACAACCAATGAGGGCATCTGCAGAAAGATAGTTTGTAAGGAGAGATGTGTAAAGGAAGTGATGGGCAGAAAGGAAATGAAGATGCCGGTGCTCATATGTAGAACAAAAGATTCTCCTGAAGGAATGGAATATAATTGGAGGCGCTGGGGCCTGGGAGGGCACCTAACAAATGAAAGAGGGCAGGCAAGCCTCAAGATTTGATCTGCCCCTACTGTGTACATCTCACAGCCCTTTGCAGGGACGTGGGAAAAGATCCTTGTAAACATTGATTGCGGTTGAAAACTTTTCTAACCATAACTAATTGGTTTTGGACATTTCTTTAATAATTTTCTCAGTTATTCTATTTTCTTCCTATTCTCTTTTTGTTTTATTCATGTTGGGTAAAAATGTCTGATACGACTCCACTTCATTCATCTTTAAACCTCATTAAACCACATTTTCCAATCCAAATATGATCGTTTTGCATCAAATTGTCAGATTTTCTTCCACATATCCACATTTATTCCACCTCTATTTCACACAAATTTATATTCTTCTATTGCTTCGGAGTTTACCAAAGTTGGTAATTTTCTACCAAATTTCACCGCAACAATTTTTACTCTACACTTGAAACTGATTATTACTACTCCACCTTTGCCATCGTCAACAACTTAGCTAAACTCAAGTCATTATACTTTACGCGAATCTTCACCTCTTACCAGGACACACCTATAGAGACCACTCCAACACCTTTCCACTTCTTATTCTTCCATTCTTTTCTATTTTCCCAATTTTAGTACTTTTATACAACTTATTACTACTCCTACTTCTTCCTAAACGAATCTCACCATGAATTTAACATCACCTACAAACAGAGTTCATTATTTCACTCTAATCTCCACTTCTTTCTACCACACAAAGTCTTAACACTACCTTTCCTCACACCAATACTTTTCAGCCTGCCCTCATATACTCCCCTAAGTCCCTTCTCCTCTTTCAACTTTATCCACAACATGCGACCACTTAGTAGACAGTAACATTCTATTCGGCTTCCTGCCCTCGGTCTCACATCCACATCCTTGACCATCTTCTCCTCTCACTCCAGAATTTCTTCACCCCCACCACTCGCTAAGAGTCGACTTTATGCCGTCTATTTCTTCATAAATCATTCTCTCGCATTTATTCACACTTTCACTTCAACATTCTTCTATCCACGCCATTCTCAGGCACCTTCCTCCACTCCTTACCTTTTTCACACTTTGATGCAATTACTTAATCTTTCACACTCCTAATTATTCATGCGCTATTCTTGTTATTAAACATTTCTCATTCTGCCACTCTCTCCTTTTAACGCTTTCAGTCTTTGCTTTTTTATTTTCTACATTTATTTTATCTTCCATTATCTATTGTTTTCTCTTCCTCCTCTAACCCAAATCTAATTCTTCCTTTCTTTCCTTCTTCCCTCTCTGCCACACGCAATGGCCCACCTCTCTTCCTCACTGCTTCCAGACTGATTATTCCCTAATTCTTCATGCTCTATTGTTTTACTTATTTATCTTCCTTCTTCCTGGTTTCCCTTCTCTATATCTTTCGCGCTTACTCCCTCGAGGCACTTTTTAGAGACAGGCCAAAAAACTGAGGTCCTCCCTCAGTCCAAGCAAGAACTCACCATCCTACGAACAAGTTCGTTCTTCTTGTTCCTTGAGGCCATTTTACGATCCGTTTCCTAAAACTTCTTTTTACGTCCCCCATTCCACTACTCTGGGTTTGTATTGAGGGTCTCATATCAGTATTATTGCATTTACTCACAATCCACCTGTTCAATCTTCGTTTTGTTTCCACCCCATTTCTTAATTCCTGGAGTAAAGATCTCTCTACTTTATGATTAGATCTCTAAAGGGGCATCTGTTTTTACTTTCTATTCTATGTTTCATTTTGTCTAATAGAAAGTGACGCTGTCAAACTCTGTTTCTCTCCATGTTCATGTTTGACAGCAACGATTATTGATAACCCTATCTCCATTTATTTTTATTTTTATCTCACTACAGGGTTTAGCTTTTTCAAAACCTGTTTAACATTCTTTGTTTCCTTACCTATCACGTTTTGATTATGTCTGACGCTCTTTTTTTGCGTTAATATGTATCTTCAAGGAATTGTTTCCGTTCAACTTTTTGTGTCATCTCTGTGCGCAAGGTTTGGCAACGCTTTAACTCTGTTTTTTTTTACATCTAATTGGTTAGTGTTTTTTCTTCTATTCTCTCTTCTTCTCCAATTCACTGTTTTATGTCTCTTTGCAAGACCTTGAATCTATAAAACACTCTTTATCTATCTAATGGAATAGCCAGACTATATATATATATATACGTAGGTACATTGGGGCTTTGGGCCGAAGTTGGTTGGTTGAAGACCGTAGTGAAAGGGAAAATTGTTATGAGTCCAGTGAAGGTCGTTTATTATTAACTTTGCAGGGGCCTTTTTAATTCAGAGACCAAATATATCTTTATTGACAACAAAATAATATTTAAATATACAAAAATATTACGTTTAAAGGAAATGATCGCTCAGACGGAGTTAAATGTCTACAGAAGATAGAGGTGGGTTAATCAGGGGATTAAGTAGGTCGGATTCAGGTCGGTGATTTAAAGGAAGATTTAAACCGGGGCGCACACACAAAGAATGGATAGATTGGGTAAGCCAGATTCAAGATTACCTGCAGGCGGCAACGGTTACAATTTTTTACGTGCTCGTTGCAGAAAATGAGCCAGTTGAAATACTATGACTGCGAAGGAGAAAGTCGGGTTACCTCTCGCTTCAGATGAGGGAGCACTCGTAGATGGCCTTCGAAGTTGGGAGTCCTCGTCAGATACTCGCCGATTGACTAAGGCAGAGTTGACGCATATCGATTTATCCTTCGTCCTCGAATCGAAATCGGCGATGGGGGGAGGCTAGAGTCCTTCAGCTCGATCGTCGTCGTAGTAGGTAATAAGTCTATTAGTGCTTCTTACTAAACTGGGTCGAAAGATTGTATATATGCCTGGTGAGGTGGCTTTTGGTGGCTTTGGCGGCCTCTGCCACACACACGTGCGATTTTGGGGAAAAGTCGGTCACTCCTCCCCAGGGGGAGGAATTGTGATAACGTTGGCGTGGAATGTTCGACGGACTTCGATCTTATGACGGAAGGCAAGAATGTTGGCTGAAATGTGACCATGGGAGACGATGAAATCAGTCCCTAAGCAAATAGAGCTAGAGCGTCATAACGGCGTAGGCTGCACCCTCACCCTGGATCAGCCGTGCTTTCAAAGCTCCATGCGGTGATCTCAGGACTACGTGGTTATAGAAGGACACGTGGTCGCCCTTTGACCTTATTCTGCATCAATGTTTTTTTTCTGCATAGAGTAAATTTTTTCAGTCTAAATCTGTTTCCTTTTATTTATTTTTATTTCTTCTAGGATTTGTTTCATATTTCTTTCCCTTTCCTTACTTCCATGTCTGTCTAACTGATTTGATTAAATTTCTCTCACAAACAGTTTGTTTCTGTGTAAATCTCTCTCCACTTACAGGTTGTTTCAATGGGTTTTTTATTCCTTCTCTCATTCGTCTTCTCTACCTATATTTCTCTCTCCTTATGTCTTGTTCTCTTCTTTTCCTCTTTCCTCTTTCTCTCGCACCACTTCTTATAATAGATTAAAGCTATAACTGCCTTGCAGTCTACACTTTCTCTATCTTTCTCGTCTTTTTTGAGGGTGAAATCTCTCCAAAGGCAGACATCTTAAATCTTCCATGTCTATCGTCTGCGCCCCACAAAACAAAGCATCATAGAGAGTTTCCCGATCAAATAATCTCCCGCGCCATTGTAAGGCTTGTTTTACGATCTGTAAAATTCGTTGGTTTCAATATACATCTTTACATGGACAAGTTAAGCCCCTCAATTGGGGGATGGGAAAAGGCGTGTGGAGGAGGCAGAGAGAAATGAGTGACGAATGAAGGAAGAAGAAAGTGATGTGTCAGCTAGGGATGGGGGGCGCTTTAGCCCGAGAAAAAAATTGAATACCACAAATTCTGACTTCGACTCAATTAAAAAGTTTAGGATCTTTCAGTCGGGGGGGGGGACGAGTAGATACATAAATCGTATAGACAATCCATAAACAGAGAACAAAAGAAAATAAAAGATGGTAAACAAGCGAATTAAATGATAAAAAGTACCCACCCACCCACGAATAAATAAAGGTTGAAAATATATGGAATGAGTAATAGACCGACGTTTAAATTTCTTTAGCTATCTTAAGCGTATGAACCGATTAGAGGGCGGCGACAGAGTGCAAGTGATAGAGGATTCATGAGATTCTTATAGAGGACTGCCAGTTTCTCCCCTGACGTCATCGGTCGTTGCACGTATGCACGCATCCACCCACAGTCGGGTTTTATGACGTGCAACTTACTCCATGGTGGTGGGTGGGATTTTTCTATAGGGAGAAGACCGACTTATTCTAGATGCCAAATTTATGTCGCTTTGTCACTCTCTCGGTTACTCTTTTATGGATGTCCGGGTCAAGATCGGTCCTCACACTTCACCTCTGGTCATTTGGATTCTTGCAAACATCACTCAAACTCTTTTCAGCCTTGAACTCTCTCTTCCATTTCATTTTAATCTTTCAAGTTTCAAATTTTCACCTGTGTTAATATTTTTTTTCGCTCTGAAGGATTAAGATTTCTCTTCTAATGCTTTTAACCCAAACTTGGATTTTATCTCTCTAAAACTTTAACACTACCATTCAATTATATTTCTTTCATATTTTCGTTCTCTATGTTCACGTTCCCCAACATTCAAATTTTGGTACTTTACTCTAATCGTCTGCTATATCAATGAAAATAGTAATAAGATACAATCTAATACTCTGCGTCTGTTAGGTGGTACTTTCTTTGCTCGTACCTAACCTAACTTAACCTAAGTACAGAAATTGGCTTGTCAAGTGTTAATTTTTATTTTATCAAAACCAGAATGAACAGAATTTTCTCTCACCAATACATTTTAACAACGCTTTACTCTTTGATCCTTTCACGCTTTCTCTAACAAATAAAATTCGTTTGCATTACTTTTCAACAATATGTAGTAATATATCCATTTTCATTCATATTTTCGATGATAATAAGAAAAATACATAAAGAATGTTTCTCTTGGTCTTTAATTCTCTCTCTTTCAGGAATGAGATATGATGAAACCGTTTGTGGTTGTCTGCATGATCACATATCACATACCTGATTCCTCCAGTTCATTAAAAGTTTCCTTGAAGATAGGAAAGTAGCTTTACCAAATCTTCGACATCTGAGTAGATAGAAATGGCGGAGTTGTATATTTTAAAGATGATGGTATGTTTTGTGCTATTTAAGGAATAATAAACATCCTTTTCTTTAAAAAGTAAGCACCAATTTGATGCTCTTACCCGCTGCGTTAAAGTTGTCTCAATGTGCGCTTTTATACCAGTTTATGTTATCATTTTGGGTCAAAATGTAATTTTATAGCAACATTCCTGCACTTTTTTCTTTTAGCTGTGGTTCTGCAAAATTATGTTTTCATTTTTATAAAATATGTCTTTAGTATGGTCCCGAAAGCCCAGGTCCATGGGAGTAAAATACTAAAAATACTTTGGCAGGTCATTTTTACCAATAAACATGAGCCTAGTTGTATTTTACAGAATCCTGTATAAACTCACTCGTACGAAATGTTGCACCTGAGTTAAAAAACTCTCTATAAAGGTATACATTCTCTTTTTTTTAAATTTAGACAAATTCCAAATTAAATTTTCCATTTTGGAGAAGGAAGTTTTCGCGTTTTTCTCATCTCGTAATAACAGAGAAAGCCAATATTTTATAATAAAATTAGACTCGGCAGATGATAAAGTAGTGCGGGAATACTTTTCCTGCTCCAACCATGGCAAAACGAATAACCCTTTGGCAAGAAAAGGGTTCCATCATTCTCTACTTATGTCAACACAACTTTTACGGTAATTCGCGACTGATCTGAGGTCGTTTAGTCTTTATATTTTTTCAATGGTGAGCTTAAATTTAAGGAGGGTTCAAAACCACTGTTCGGCACACCGTTAGTAGCGATGTGAGGTTGACCCTCACTCGAACTCTATCCGGTGACTAACTACTCCTGGTGGGTATCATATTTAAATTAAATGTTGATTTTATTTTCATCTAAGGCTGGGTTTAATTGAGATCAAAGCGGTTGCTCGCTGCCTCACTCTGCTTGGTTCGAATCCCACCCCAGTACGGAATTCTTCCAATTAGGAAATAAGTTTTTCCAAAGAAAAAATTATCCTTTTTTTACTGTTACTTGCGTTATGCTGGATGTATATTATATTTGAGTGTGTGAAAAAGAAGTGACAAATATATATTTGCCGCTCTATTTATCTATATCCTCAGTTTCTGTATCAGTGACCAAAATTATTTTGTATAAAATACATCAGGATAATTTCTACTTAATTATAATTACGGAATAAAATTTTCGTCAAACATTTGCAGAAATGTTCCACTTCTCAAATATCCCCCCAAAAACTATTCATGAATCTAACCAACCCCTACATCACCTTCCATTTGAAGCTCATGAAATCTAGTGTTGAATTCCTCCCAACTGATTTCTTTGCCTCAGACAACAGAGGGAATCAATTGTCTTCCTATTAACTTGAAGCTATGTCTGGAAGCACATTCAAAGACTTCGGCATAATGTAAGGATGTGATTGAATGTGGGTGATGATTGGTGCATTCGGCTTTATAACATTCTTTGATTGTTCTTTAGAGGAGTCTATCGTGAATACCCTCTATAAATCTTTCTTCTGAAGTAGAGAACTCGTAAGATCTTGTGTGTTGAACTTCCCACTGCATTACATGTGGTGTGTGAATACGAGTGTTTGGAAGATGATTATACTCAGCGAATATTCTGTCCCAAACTGTAAACACCATGATTGTTTCGCCAACAGAATGTAACCTGCTCACACTTTAAACGTTATATTCTGAATGACTCTATATGTAGGGGAATGGTCACTCCCCCCCCCCCCCCCGTTCACTCGCAGGCCAGTTCCAAAACGGTCAGCGCAAAGACATCCGGCCGAAGGCATCGGCGGGTCCCGCGTGACCGCAGCGCTGCACCAGGCTGCGCCATGAAAGACCTTAAAGGTCAAAATGCAAGATCTCCCCCAGGAGAGTGAGACCCAGTTTCACGTCAAATAAGAAATTAAAGACGTGTTTCTCCCAATCTTGAAGGCTAACGAGGAGCCGATGTTTGACTTCGTGGGAAAAACCGTTGGCCAAAAGAACTCTCTTGGGCCGTCCTCAAGCCCCTCTCCCCCTTACCCATCCCTCAGTGGGGGTGCGAGGTATAAATGAGGAACTCTGAGGAAAATCGCCGTTGTATACGTCAGTTTCGAGGTGACGAAGTCCTCGGATCCAAAGCCGAGCTACCGAGACTAGAGAGGTAGTGTACTTGGCTCGCCAGACCAAGAAGTACCCTGCAAGAGAGGCAGGGCTACCTAGCTTAAGGGGCTAAGAAGAAGCTCATCCTCGAGCTAAGTCCCTGGTTATCAAACCAAACGATAAGTTAACTTTGGTAAGTTCAACTTACTCTCGCCAGAGAGATTCCTCATATCCTGGTGCACATTAAACACCAGAGGTAGTCCTCGTCTTTGAGGAATTAAGAAAAGAAGAAGGAAAAGGCTCCCCCTCGAGCCCGTTATTCGGTGGCCACACCGAACTCTCAAGTTAACTTGGTAAGGAACCAAGTTAATTTATTCTGGCCAGAGAAACCCCCATCCGTTATCCTCGCCCTTGAAGAAGACCTTCCCCGAGTTCAGTCCTCGTCCATAAGGAAATTAGAACGAAGGAGAAAAGCTCCTCCTCGAGCTCGTTACTGGGTGATCACACCGCACTCCAAGATAACTTGATTTAAGAACCAAGTTCGACTTACTCTTGCCAGAGAGACCACGACGGCCTGGGTGTTGCATAAAGCACCGTATTTGTTCTCGTCCTTGAAGAACCCTCCCCCTCGGAAGAACTTGTGGACCCCCCAGCTGCTACCCTCGCCAAAACGACCGTGGAATTTCGCCCATCTATATCTGGACACACGGCACGCGTCGTGAGTCAATAACCTTTCTGAGGCCTTTAAACTCCACATGAGTCCGTAAGCCGAATTCTTATATTATTGTTGTGTGTTGAGAAATTAACCAATTTTTGTGGGTAAACTAATTTAATTAATTCTTGTTTAGGATAATATTCAGAGTATTGCTGTAATTAATGTTTAGATGTTATGTATTCAATTGATAAAGGTAAAATATAAGTTATTTTAGGATTAATGTTCGTCTCTCTTATATATATCCTTATGTGCTTCAGAACGGCTCTGTTCCTTAAGATATTCTTATAATATCAATATATTAGAGACTCTTAGCACTCTTAGAATGGAACAAAAAGGGAGAAAATTCTACGACACTATACTTAGATGCTTGGACTATTGTTATTGTTTCGGTGTAGCATTAAAATTGAGCAAAATATGTATTGATTTAGTTGTTTGTAGTTATTCTCATGTTCCTAATTTCTTTCAATTAATATAATAATTTAACATAATGTTTTTTCCTTGTGATTGAAAGACTGTGGCTTATATTTTGAGAATATCTATCAACATTCTCCCTTTTTGCCTTTCAATTCGAGAAGAGAAGCGCAGGGCTTCAAAGCTCAGCTTTAATGTGTGATATTCATTGCGCTTTTATATAAAGTTAATTATCAAATAGGGAATGCAATCATTATTCTTTCCTCTTATTTAATTTATTAACAGTCAAATATTTCATCAATAAATCGATCTTAACATTGCAATTAGTTTCTTGATTGTCTCTACATGTTATTTAAAATTAATAATTGCTATAACTCCTTCATTATTTAGCAATTATCATATAGCCTTTCCTATCTTTACCTTTTTCTGTTATAGAAAGTATTTATTACAATTTGTAAGACTTCATCTTATCAAACTTCAGTATCACTTAAAGCACAAAAGACAATATCGTTTCTGTTATAATTTTTGCGGAATTTTCTACTTAGTAATCTAAAATTCGAAGATACATTCTCTCATTTCACCTTGTTTGATCATTTCCCATTAAAAGACATTAAGTCCAAAACGTTTTTAGAATCTAAAGTTTTGCCATGCTGAACATTTATGCTCCCATTCTAAAGAGATGAGATGTTTTGAAAAATAAATTGGTACTTGAAAAAGAGCTAAAATAATTCTCTTTATGTGGAACAACTTAAGTAATTTCGCATTTCCGCCGAGATGAACTGATTTTTTACTTTGCTCTGATTTTTTTTCACTTAAAAGGAATTTTAGCTCATTTGAAATATATTCGCAATATAGGTCGTAATTTTTTGCTTATCTGCGAGCAACTTCACCAATTTGGGGAATATTTTTATGACCAGACGGTGTCGTAGGTCAAGATCAGATCTGCGACCTTCGTTTGCCTTGATCCGGCCAGATGGTGCGGGATAAAACTTTCGGGTAATTTGAAACCCCGAAGTGCGTGAATATTAATAAAATTAAGTAAGAGTGCGGTTAGTCAAATTAATATAAATCTTAGACATGCTGGGGAGAGAAACTGGTGAAACAAAAATATACTTTACTATTTAAAGGCAAATTACAATTAAATAATGGATTCGCAAAGTTACAATTTTAAGGTCAGATGAATTCGGAAGTTAAAAGGACAACGGGAGGCAGGTGGCGTGCCTACTTTTATCGATATGCTCTGGGGAGTTGTTGGAGAGAGAGATTGCAAAATTGTAATTGTAATAGCCACATTTAACCTCAAGGAGTACTACGCCGGACGGGAAGGGAGCAGATTCCAGAATAATATTCACTTGCCGATAGACTATCGTTTAATCAACAGAGAATTCGTGCCTTCGAACTCGAGTGGTGCGGAGCCGAATCGAGAGTTTACGCGGCGCGTTCAAGGGGATGGTGATACTAATTTTTTTAGGCCGGCATCTGATATTTTATACGAGGCACGCCGGAAGTGATTCGCCCCGAGATCCCGGAAGGGAGTCTGCCTTATCAGATGCGGCGCCAACGGAAGGGAACCTTAGCCTGGTTCACATGACCTCGGAGAGATTCTGCCGGTATCCTCGGTTTTCTCGGTCCATCCATTGCTCTTCTTATTGCAAGAAGGGGGTTGGCTTCTTAGGGAACTGCTCAAAGATTTCCGTCCGCATGGCGCTTTTTTCTCTAACTACATATGACAGAGGGAATTTTGTTAGTGGGCAATGTTTTTGTTTCTTTACGTTTGTTCATTATTTTATTGAATAGTTTTATATTTTCGAACCTTTAGATAGAGGAGTAATATCTTCGAAAATTCTCGAAAAATTTCTGCATTCAAGTGCTTGTTTTTATCTTTGTAAGATTTAGTTTCCTCTCAACAGATTTGTGCTTTTTTCTTTGTTTCAAACTTCGAAAGGTTGCCATCCCAAGCAGTGAAATGCCGGATCATTTTAAAGAAAGCCACATTAATAAATCGGAAAAAGTAGGTAGTAGGTAATGGACGATGATTAATAACATACTTTCCTTAGATTTGATAATTTTAAAAATGAATAGTTAACTTATTACATAACTTATTTTACAAATACAATTTGATTGAAAAAATAAATTTAACTTGATACGTCTCAAGAAGCATCAGTAGAGAGCTATTGTCCAATAGAAGAAATAATATGTTAGATATTTAAAAAAATAGTTTCTACTTTATTTTGGTTTAAATCTCATAAATGGCAATAATTTGATTATTTAAAGAAATGTCTATTAATTAAGTATCTTAAAAACTAACATATTTTAGCCTCCGTCTCTCTCATAGGTAGCCACCCCAGAAAGTCCTACCACTTCCTTCAAGTGCATCCAGAGGTCGCTCATTGAGGGGGTGGATGTTAGGGCAGTCCAAGTAATGGAGTTGGGGGCAACAATACACTCTATTGCATCTGAGCCCTCTTAGGCTTGGGGCAAGAGGGATTCTGTAGTTGTATTTCTTTAACTTTAAGGGATTATCATACGGGACACTAGTAAGGCATCACTGAACCACATTGCTGTTTGGTAGGAACTTTGTATTTTATAGAGAGGTATCTCGGGTGGAGACAAAGTTTCTCTTCGTTCCTCACCCTTCTCGCTCACTCTGTCAGTATGTTCTTGTCCATTTACTTGCATTTCACCAAGCAAATAAGTGGGAGGGGGCAGGAGGAGGAGGGGGAATTGGAATCAGCTATATGCAGAATTTGGTCAGCTCGATCAATCCCTTACTGGATTTGGCCAAAGGAGACGCCGAATCTCGTCATTAAAATCCGAAAAGTAAACATTCTCACATGTTCCTTAATCCACCCTCCTTCTGGATGGAATTTACATAACACGCAATGAATCTATATATATATATATATATATATATATATATATATATATATATATATATGTATAGATTCTAACGGAAAAAAATAACTTAAAAAAAACCGGGTTTAGCTTTGCCCCTTCGAGGTTCTCCGGTAACATAGGAGACGGGCAAAATGGTAAGTGATACGAGACTGATTCCTGACCTCAGTTCAAAAGGCAGGCACTTCGAGGGTGTACTTATAAACAACCCAGTCAAAAGTGCAAACTGCCGATCTCGTATTACCCCCTCTCTGAGCCACAAGACGCAAAAGTGTGGCAGACCAACCCGAGGTCCCACCTTGCAAGCCCTTCCCCCATCCACATCCCCACCCACCTCAGGGAGAGTAAGTTGGGTATATAAGTTGGGCTTTTTTGTTCGTTCTCACCGAAGATACAAGAAAGTCACCGTTTGACAGAAGATTTTTAGAGTTCGACAAGAAGACTCAAAAATCACCGGTACATTGTTATTGCAAGTTAAGGAGAATTTGCAGTCCTTGTACAATACCAGATTGTACCAAGGAAGCTTGGCTACGTTAGAGCCCCAAGATTAGTGAGTATCAACCTACACAGATTGAGGACCCTAAATAGTATTCTATCTAAGTTTGACAACTCCAAACTAGATAGATTTCTCATCCAAAATCGAAATTATATAAGCGAGACCAAAATCGCTAGAAAAGAATATAAACATAACTTAAGATTAGAAACCTTTTCAAGGTCATAAACGTACGAGAACCAACCCTCCTCATCGGCGTCTATGTTTTGATTCTCTTACGCCAACTCGAAATTCCGTGTGACGTCACTTATCTCCCTTTAGGCCGGAGTAGCGCCATCTTGGGGAGCAAACTGCAAACTACTCAAGCTACGCCTCTCAGGAACAAAAATCCCCGAAGATATTCTAACTGGAAACTGGTATTAATCCCCATTACCGTATGTAAGTAAAGAATAATTCTGTTAATTATGTCCCCGTGCATAAAAATTAGTTTAGCGGATGTCTGGCCAAAGTCTACGCCATTAACTTAAAAATTATTCCCCCGTAAAATTTTATATTTACTTGAGCCTCGAGAGCTAGCCCCCTTAACCCATTTTCTTTTTATACGTGTGTTAGATCTGTGTGTTTTAATGTTAATTAGTGAGGTGGGTTATGTTTATTAAAGTCTATTTTTCTTTAGTAAATGCACAGTTTTAATTATCCCCGAACTAGTTGAAGTGGCAATATTTGATAAGGTCAAGAAAGAAACCCAGTTTATTCATTCACTAGAATAAAAATCAAGTTTAGCACTCTTAGAGCCCCATCCTCAAGCGATCACCGAGGCACGAGCCTACGCCTCAATTTAAAGTTATTTGGTTTATTAAAAGTTAATAAAACAAATAAATATATATTAGCTCAGCATTTTACGACATATTATTTAAGTGGTGTCAGGTTATTGCGGTTAAGTCAGAAGAACCCAAATTTAAGCCTTATTCATAACAAATATTTGCCAACCCGTTCGAGGAAAATTTAAATAACGAGACTTCAAACAAGTCTTAAAGATTCAGTGAAGTGTAGTTACGAAGGTAGAAATTATAACTCAACGAAGAGTGTTGTGTAGTGTGCTGTCTTGTTTTCGGATAGGAATAATCCAATCAAGAGTTTTAGAGAGAGGTAAGGTTAGGGAAATAAAAACTAAGGGACTCCAAGTTGCATGCGTAACGTTCGTTACAGTGGTGAGGTTTCGACGAACATAGCCAATATGTCTTCGTTTGAATTATTTGTTAAACAAGGTCAAACCTTGGGACTAAAGGACAAAGAACTCCTTGCGTACGTCCAAGATAAAGAAAGGACGGAAAGGGAAATAAGGAGAGAAGATGCTAAAAGGCAGGCAGAAGAGAGGGATAAGATAAGAGAACACGAGAGAGCATTAAGTAAGGACCAAGTGGAAGTGCATTCCGTGGGTTCCAGGACTGGGACATCGCAGGTTCGAACTATGAAGCTGCCAGCGTACAAGGACGAAGACGACCTATACCCGTACCTTTCGCACTTCAAAATATTTTTTGAAGTGAATCACTGAGATATCAAAACAGACGGTATCGCCAGATTACTCCCCCTTCTCAGTACTCGAGTAAGAGACATATTCGTCTCTCTACCATCTGAGTTGACGTTAGACTATTGCACCCTAAAAGCAGAACTATTGAGAGCAATTAACCTGAATCCTGAAGACTATAGGATAAAATTTAGGCAGGCTAGGGTTCAGCTCGGACAAACCTACCGACAATTTGGTTTTATTCTCAGGAGACACCTAGAATTTTGGTTAGAGTCAGCTCGAGTGAGAAATGATTTTGACTCACTCATCGACTTCATACAGAAGGACCAGCTATTAAGCACGCTTCCTCTAGAATTAAGGGCCTTTGTCAAGGACAGGAGAGCAGAGTCCTTCGATGAGTATGTGTCAGAAGCTGACTTGCATTCATCAAACCATAGGTTATATCCTAAAGAGTGTAATACAAACAAGCCCTCGTCCCCCAACAATGGTGGGTATCAGCAGAACCCCTTTTCCCCAAGGGAAGGGGATTATCCCTATAAAACCCGCAAAATAACTCCCCTAAATTTGTCAGGATTGCCGTAAATCCCAGAAACCCCATAACTTGCTATAGTTGTGGCATCCAAGGCACCTTAGCTACAATTGCCCCAAAATTTGAGGCTTAAGTCACCATCGAACCAGCAGGTACATAACCTGACAGCAACATTGAAATAAGAAGAACCTTCGAATCCCTTACCGTCTTTGACCACAACGAATTCCCCTGAACAGCAGGTGAATTTTGTATACATCAAAAATTCTCCCGAAGGATTAAAATTCTAGACTGGGGTCGTAAATGGTCGCTGAGTCTCAACCGTGTTACGTGATACGGGGTGTACCTGTATCGTTATATCAAACCAATTGCTTCCCCCTATCAGCCCCCAGCACCAGAAGTTCGTGGTCGTCCAGGATTTCCTGGTTAGACCCACTAAGTTCCCTGTCGTCCGATGCCACATACAATCGAAATATTTTTCTGGCTGGACCGACGTAGTAGCAGCGCCTATTAAATTCTGCTCTGTATTAATAGGCCAGAGTGCGCAACTCTCCCCAAATCCGATAGCTCAATTAGTAGTCACCCATATACCCGCGAATGAGAGACACACAGTTTCGACCCATTTGTTTTCGTCCGAGAAACATGTGGACGAAGGGATATGTTTACGAGTCGTCAAGACTGCGACGGATGTGGTGCCGTCCCTCCCCCCCCGGAGTGGAAGGTAGCGAAGAAAGAGAATGAAGAAGAAAAAAGAAGAAGAAATATAAGAAGAGTAATACATACGCCTAATAAGCAAGCTGTAGCCAAACAAGTTCCTCCTGATCACAGGACAATCAAAGAAACTTTTAAAGAAAAAGTTCTGACTGAGAAATCTTCGCAAAATCAAAATAAATGTGCAGAATCGCTGCCGGAGCAAAATCCAGAAAATAAAGATTCTCATAAAACAATGATGGTGACCGAAAACTCAAGGTCAAATGCAGTGATTAAAATGGGAGTACCAAGCTACTTTCAAGAAAATGAGGGTTCTAAAGAGAGTTTAATGAAACAAGAAATGAACGAAGAATGTCGGGAAGATCAATCTCCTCTCCCTGATGTAGATCAACTCAACTCCCGAAAATAAAAGTCAAGAGTAAATAGGCAAATAAAGATTAAAAGAGAAGAAGCAAGAAGATGTGTAGGTGGCTGGAAGAGGCCATCCTTCTATCTTGACCACCTGTACGTGACTACCCCTACATGTGAAGGACCCTTACATGTACGTAGCGTCGTCTCAAAGCGTCCCTGCGAACGCATTCACACGATTGGAACGTCTAAATACTACTTTTCTGATGAGGCCATCTCTGAGTTAGGAGTCAAAATTGGGAAAAACGGATTATCCACAAGACAGAATCGGGTAGATGCCTTAATAAAGATGCCGCTACCCCGAACCAAAAAGCAAGTTCGTTCGTTTGTAGGAACCACCCGATGCTACCGCAAATTCATTCGACATATGTTATGCGAGTCGAAAACTTTCGATGTAGGAAACAGCGTATGCGACTGGAGTACTGAAAGCATTAGCCATAATGTAATACCAGGTTAATATAGTTTACAAACGGTAATTTGTTTTGTGTGTAGATAGAATTTTTTTAATTGGTTTATTTTGTACCTATAAGTGTATCCCTAATGTTTTAGTTTAGTTTGTGTAGTTCGTAGAATCGGGTAAGGTAAGTGTTAATTAGGCGACCGGAGGACATAATTCAATCAATAAGAGTGATGTGAGTGGAGCGTTCCCACTATCGGTCGAGTAGCTTTTTGTACAGATGTTTTAGTAGGACTCTTTGCGTAGAGCACAGACGATTCCCCCCTCCCCCCAGATCATCTTAAGGGTAAAGGAATGTAGAGGTATAATGAGAAATTAGTATATATATATATATATATATATATATATATATATATATATATATATATATATATATATATATATATATATGTATGTATCGATTCTAACGGAAAAAAATAACTAAAGACATCTGGGTTTAGCTTCGCCACTTCAAGGTTCTCCGGTAACATAGGATAACGGGCAAAATGGTAAGTGATACGAGACTGATTCCTGACCTCAGCTCAAAAGGCAGGCACTTCGAGGGTGTACTTATAAACAACCCAGTCAAAAGTGCAAACTGCCGATCTCGTATTACCCCCTCTCTGAGCCACAAGACGCAAAAGGGTGGCAGACCAACCCGAGGTCCCACCTTGCAAGCCCTTCCCCCATCCACATCCCCACCCACCTCAGGGAGAGTAAGTTGAGTAAGTTGGGTATATAAGTTGGGCTTTTTTGTTCGTTCTCACCGAAGATACAAGAAAGTCACCGGTTGACAGAAGATTTTTAGAGTTCGACAAGAAGACTCAAAAATCACCGGTACATTGTTATTGCAAGTTAAGGAGAATTTGCAGTCCTTGTACAATACCAGATTGTACCAAGGAAGCTCGGCTACGTTCGAGCCCCAAGATTAGTGAGTATCAACCTACACAGATTGAGGACTCCAAATCTTATTCTATCTAAGTTTGACAACTCCAAACTAGATAGATTTCTCATCCAAAATCGAAATTATATAAGCGAGACTCAAATCGCTAGAAAAGAATATAAACATATCTCAAGATTAGAATCCTTTTCAAGGTCATAAACGTACGAGAACCAACCCGTCTGTGTTTTGATTCTCTTACGCCCACTCGAAATTCCGTGTGACGTCACTTATCCCCCTTTAGGCCAGGGTAGCGCCATCTTTGGGAGCAAACTGCAAACAACTTAAGCTACGCCTCTCAGGAACAAAAACCCCCGAAGATATTCTAACTGGAAACTGGTATTAATCCCCATTACCGTATGTAAGTAAAGAATAATTCTGTTAATTATGTCCCCGTGCATAAAAATTAGTTTAGCGGATGTCTGGCCAAAATCAACGCTATTAACTTAAAAATTGTTCCCCCGTAAAATTTTATATCTACTCGAGTCTCGAGAGCTAGCCCTGTAAGCCCATTTTCTTTTTATACGTGTGTTAGATTTGTGTGATTTAATGTTAATTAGTGAGGTGGGTTATGTTTATTAAAGTCTATTTTTCTTTAGTAAATGCACAGTTTTAATTATCCCCGAACTAGTTGAAGTGGCAATATTTGATAAGGTCAAGAAAGAAACCCAGTTTATTCGTTCCCTAGTATAAAAATCAAGTTTAGCACTCTTAGAGCCCGATCCCCAAGCGATCACCGAGGCACGAACTTACGCCTTAATTTAAAGTTATTTGGTTTATTAAAAGTTAATAAAACAAATAAATTTATATTAGCTCGGCATTCTACGACAATAAGTGATATATATATATATATATATATATATATATATATATATATTTATATATATTAATATAAGGTGTCCCAGAAAAAGATTAACCGTACTTTGAATTTCTATAATTTAAAACCTATTAATACATTAATGGGTTTAGTAGAGGGTATGAAAAATATGTTTGCGTAAGGAAGTAAAATAATGAAACTTCGAAGTTAATATCAACAAATATATTCAAATCCATTTTTAACAATAACACCTCTTCGTATGGGTAATACAAATTTATTTTTTAATTTTCTAATCACTGTTTCCTTCCACATCTCCTCCATTTTTTTCCAAGCACAGTTGCACCTTTGATCGCAATGATTGAACAACCTTTTGGATCAACTTGTGATTTTCCTTGAGTCTATTGACCTCACGTGTGATACTCTTGCTTAACTGGCTGATGCTTTGTGCTTGAGTAGAATACACTTTATTCTCTTGATATCCCTATAAGA
The DNA here is from genome assembly GCA_963969495.1 of Ceratothoa steindachneri. NCBI lineage: Eukaryota > Metazoa > Arthropoda > Malacostraca > Isopoda > Cymothoidae > Ceratothoa > Ceratothoa steindachneri. Next base: position 242,989,590 of record OZ018317.1, on the reverse strand, counting down.
AATAATCGCACAGTGTTAAGTCAGGGGATCTTGGGGGCCATTCAATTGCATGGGTTAGCGCGACAATGCGTTTGTCAAACGTTTCTCTTAGTTTTGTTTTTACATCAAGCTGTCAATGAGCTGGTGCGCCGTCCTGAATCCACTAAAGTCTATTGAATTGATTGCCGTAAATCTGGAGAAGTTCCGGGAAGATCCTTTCGTGGATTATGCTCAGGTAGGCAGCACTATTCAAGTAATTCTCCTAAAACAATGGGCCGAGAAGGTAGCCATTCTCGCATATTCCGATCCACAGAGACACTTTCTGCTGCCAAATACGTGTGTCAAAGTTGAATGCGGGGGGGGGGAGGGTTCAGCGGCGCATGCTGCCGAATGTTATGGCTATTTACCTTTCCATTCATAGAAAAGGCTGCCTCATCACCAATCACAATGTTTTCCAAGAAACGAGAAGGTTTATGTAGAAGCCATTCTTCAAATTGTCTACGACGATGAAAATCAGTTTCAAGAAGCTGGTATCTTGCATGCATCTTATAGGGATGCCATTTTAAGTCATGTTTAATAATGTAGTGAAATGATGACTTTGACAATTGCAACCCATTCTTTCTGATTGATACATGTGGATTTTGAAGAAGTGTCATCGGGACATTTTCGATTATTTCTGTTATTCTCTTACGACTTAACGACCTTTGTTTAGATTTAAGCATGTTCCTTCATGTCGGTATTTGTGAACATTTTTCCCGATTGTGGGCTTGCTTGGTTGGTGCCTACCTGGGATACGTTGTTCCAACGAATCTTGTAATTGTTTAATACTGCCAGTCTTAATAAAGTTTGTAAATGCGCGTTGATCTTTTGCATGATTAAAAAAGTTCTATGCAAGTAAACTTTTACACAAAAACGCCTTGATTTGCTTAGTAAGCAATAATGACGAGACCCCACCACAGCATGGCTGAAAAACCACTGTAAAATGGCCTAGGCTTTGCTTGAAGAATCGCACAGTGAGCTAGCCTACCTAGGCTCCCTACGCTTCTCTTGAAAGTGAACGGTGGCCTATCCTTGGTAGGCTTCGTTTCATTATTTTACTTCCTTGCGCAAACATTTTTGATAGCCTCCACTAAACCCATTAGTGTATTAAAATCATAAAAGGAAATTTAATGAATTTATTGAATCGACAGATGAATAATTGGTAAATAAAACACTTTTGGCAGACTCCAAAAGTCTCCAATAGTTTTTGAGTTATACTAATTCGAATTACGGTTAACTTATTTCTGGGACACCCGGTATATATATAAAGTTCAAGATATAAAAACACACTTTAGTAAAACCAACTTATTAAATTATTAGTCAGCAGAAAGAGTAAGATTATGAATCCAGACTAGTATGGTGAAAGGATACCCTTAATATTATATAGCTGGTTGGCCGAGCCTGTGCCTGTAAATTGTAAGGAAATTTTCCACATCAAAGATTTAGAGTAGAAAACTTTAGCGACCTTAGTTCTTGACCTCTGGCAAGCCTGTAAGCTACAGTAATCAACGGCATTTGCAACAAATACCAGATAAATTTATATTGCTTGTAATATTATATTCGGGGATCTAACGGTCGAGTCACGATGAGAGAGAAAATAAGCCGTTTGAATCTGCATGACGTCACTGGAGCCAGACGTCGCATCTTTAGTGCCTTGTTTATTCATAGTCATTCGGCGCTCGCCATATTTAAAGAAATAAGTTATTTCCAAACTTTAATTCCTTTCTTAATTGCTTTAGCTCTTTTTATCGCTATTTTACTCTCCCCAGGAGCATTCATCTTGAAAATTATGAGAAATAAAAAAGTGTTCCTAAAGAATCTACGTTGAACTTATCTCTCCAATCCTAGACTGCACGCGACCACAGAGAACCACATCCACTAATGATATTCGCATTGATAATCCACGGTTTCTTTTTTTCTTCTTATTTTATTCTTCTTTCTGTCTTAATACGGATACTATGTTATTATATAGAGATGTGGAATAGTTGAATATTATTAAAATACAACATTAGCCAATATAGATTATACGTATTATTGTATGAGTATTTATACCATTAAGAGAAGCAGTATAGGCAAGATAGATAAGAGATCCGGATTGTAAAGGATATGAGCGTCTAAAATTAATTCTATTTATCAATCAAATTTAAAGAAGAAAGTCGGAAATCAGTAGAAAAGAAACTAGGAAATTTTTTTTCTCGAGATTTCGTAAAACAATCATAATATAAAAACGAAAGAGAAAAGGAAAACTTTCGAATGACCTTATCTCATTGGCCTCAGAACATATCACTCTTGGTCTGTCTCCAATCAATTCATTCGAATCCAAACAAAACTTTATGTCATATATTATTTTTCATTTTTTTCCACCTTCTGCACAACTTTAAAATGTTCTGTTTTTTACCATTTTCTACCGCGGAAAGCACCCGCCATTAGGGTCAATGGCTTAAAGGCCTTTTCTTCCGTTCATTATTCAAAGTAAAAAAAAAATCCTTTTGAGACCAAATTCGAATATGAAAAATTGTTTCCTAAATTTTCTCCACTTAAATGAAAGATAGAATTTACGAACTTCCAACCAATTGGTCTTTCCATCATTTTACCATATAAATCCAAAATGGTATCAATTTTGACATGGGGATTAAATTTCGAGTCATTTGTTAATTTCAAGGAGATTTTTAACTGTCCGTTATATTGTTTAAATGAAGCTCCCCCAGTCCTACTGCTTATGTCTGGATCTTTGCTGCTTACAGGGCGTCATGTGATAACCAACGACGTCCTAATTTACTTGAGAAATTGTGCATCTCAGGATGTGTTTACTCGATTGCTGCATCCTTCATGCAAATTAAAATCCTAGTCTTCCCTATACGAACTAATTTTGCGTTCAAGGATTAGGGGTATGGTTTGGTTCAGTAGAAACCAATATTTGTATAAGTATTCGAACGAGAAATCGTATAGTAATAATTTAAGCCATATATTCTAAGTGTCTTTGCGCGAAAATGTAGCTTGAACAGTCTCAATATTAAGATTTTTTATAAATATTGAAAAAGTAAGCACAAATTTAACAATATACTAATTAAAGTAAGTTGAGTAACGTATATATCATCGATACAAAACCTGGATACCAACGTTTTTTGAGGCTTATAGCAATCGAATGACCTCAATGAAATGCCATTAATTTTCAAAAATGTGAACGACTTGATCTTAGTCTTTGAAAGGTCTTCCCATCAATTACAAGATATCAAACTTGGTAAATTCCTTGCATAGACTTTTCCAGTTAAAGAAATGATTAGTGGCAATCTCCTAGAGTTGTAATACCATGAGATTACATAAAATTCACCTTATCTCCTGTGGCTTGTGAGTAGCTCAAATAAATCATGAGTTGAGGTTTTGCTGATTATATTGAAAATTATTTTCTACAAATGAACCGCGTGAAATGGAGGGTATTTCAAAGGTTAGATAGCGAGTCATCCACAACATTAGATAGAGCAATTAGGACTTCAAATTATCCAAAAAGTGGAAATTAATTGCAAGTACCTGGGACGAATCCGATAATTCAAGTAAGGTTCAAAAGAGAATAGAATTATATATCTACATACACAACTATCTATTTTCAGATTTCAATTTAGAGTTCTTGAACTGGTGTATAGAGTTAAAAATTAAAAATAAAATAGACCAAGCCATTTCCAAAATTCCAATAAAAATTTTCCTTCCTCGTTTTTTGTCACTCTTGTCCAATGTAAATTCCTTTCCATTTTCGTATGGCAAAGGCTTTCAGGACATCAAAACCTCAGATTGAATCTCTCCTTAAAAGTCATTGCCTGGGACAAATATTCCTAAAGAAAGCAATTTCCTAACTCCTTCATTAGAAATTAAGAATAGGCTATAAGATTGATAGATTTTCTTTTGTTTTTTATTAATTAAAGACTAATTAAAACTGAAAGTTATGGGAGATTTAGAATCACTGAAGAATGATTCCAACCATACATTTTATGTCCCTGGTGAGCCGAAAGATTAAGGGGCAATTTTAAATCTTCCAAAGAAAAGTGGGAGAATTGAGTTTGGGGATTAAAACTCTAAATTTCACACACACCACAGGAATTGAGGTGCTCAGGGAGGAAATAAGGTTAGGGAAATAATTTGGGAAACAGTTTTTAATTTTGAGTCACGGGTCTCCTAATGAGGTTTATGGTTCATTTTAACTTCTCGCATTGCTCTTCCTCCTCTCGCCATTCACAGTGAGTTGTCGCAGAGAGGCAAATTCGGACTTGGTCTCGGGGTATGAGTGGCAAGTCTCGAGACTATGTTCTTGGCTCGCTTTAGTTCAAGGGGTACATAAGGTTTACTTAGTATTATTTTGATTTAAAGCAAAGACTAATGAGGTGATATATTGCAAAAAGATTGCAATGATATATCTGTACAAATGTGGTGTTGGCAGAGGAAGTAAAAAGGTGTGGAAGATAATTTTCCGCAGATATACCCAAAAGCGTTCGGAGCCAGAAAGGCAGCAATGGGCCAGAACATAGCTGAAAATGGGTCCTCATTGCTGGGTAAAAATCTCCAAATTTACAGATGAGAAAAAGGTAAGTAACAGAGCTTCTTTACTTCCATGTTGTAGCCATCCAATGATGGAGAGATTTATTGTATAGTTTCAATTTTAATTCGAAGTATGTAATTCTGCCATGTCTACATAAATTCCTCATCTCTCATTATCTCGTGGCCTCATTCAAATTGTGGTCTCTCTACATGAGTAAAGATGTAGCGCTTCTAAATTAGGGTTCTCTTTAGCAAGTAAAGTAACTTCTAGCTAAGAAATAAACAGTACGGAAACCTTTGATCCTGAGGCCAATTAACAGTCTGGGAGAATATCTGGTGATAGAAGCTATAAAAGGTTTAAAGGAGTTCAGTGATATATTTTAGCGACTACGGTTCTAAATAGCACAAACGCCTGTCAAAATGGATTCCAATTGGTTACAAGCAATCGATGCGTCCATATTTTAAATTTACTTTTGTTACGAAATACCCAACGTGGAATGGTCTACGTTGCTGGAGAGTGGAAAGTGCGTCAGTCTATGTCTTTAAAACCCAACCTGATGACCTTTAGGTATATGTAAATATTACCTAATCGGAACCATAGATGTGGACGTCCACTGAACGAGCAAGAGTGGTAGCGAATAAAATGACAAAATCAAAGATGGCAGCGATTAATTAGGTAAAAAGTGGAGTTTAGAAGTGTTTTTTTTTTTAATCCCACTTTACTGTCACTGTAAACTTTTTTTTTTACCATGAGCAAATGATGAACTGTGGGAAGAAGAAGAACTTTTCTACTTTATCCTATTTTGTGAATGAATACTAGAAAGAGTGCAAATAAGTTGAAGTTTCATTGGAATAAACCTACAGGAATTAGATGTACACACGTAGAGGTGTGTAGTCCTGGATCTACTACCTATTGAGTGTGATTTAATTATTTGTTCATTCGTAGATAAGTGTGTATCCGCAGTTCTCGTACTAACATCACCGTTAAGAGCCCCGTAGTTTGGGGCCCTTTAATTGTAGAATAGCTAGGTAGGTTTGTCTAGTAATGTAGTTTGCATCTCTAGAACTCTCTAACTCCCCAATGAAGATGGCCTTGAGTAGATCCGAAGGTCTTTGCCACTGTTCTTTGCTCCGTTTCGTCTTCTTCTCTACATTCTCCTCTTGTCCTCAAAGTTGAGGCAAGGGGAGGAGCACTAGATACCCTTGCCTCTCACTCGCTGACTCCATTCCTTCTCACGGCGGTGGACGTAAATAAATTAGATTTCTTTCTTATCTAATCTGTAATTTTAAAACAGGACCAAAGTTTAAAAAGCTGAAAATTTGAAATTATTAAATTAAGGTGACCACCAATGATTCATTGCCAATAGGTGCCATATATATGGCGCGTATAAACATATTTGTATTCTGCGCCGCGCAGCTATCATAATAACTCGTTTGCCTTATAATTAACACCTTGAAATTCATCAAATTATGGTCTCGGTGGAATAAGGGATTAGTCCTCAAATATGGACATGATCAACCATTAACCTAATGTCTTCCCCCCCTCCCCGCCCACTCATTGGAGTCTGGGAATTAAAACAATTAACCTTATCCAGGGCTTCCATACCATTACACTTCCACTAACTTTACCAACTTACGCATTAACTTCTGGGCAACATCTTTCAGGCGAAGATGCCCTCGTTAGTCTTTTCAAATTTATCTCTCCTCTTTATTGCTTGCTTTATCTCCAATTGTTGGTCTTTTTTAACACCGTCTGCTGCCAATCTCAGTGGGGAACTACAGCTCAACGAGGGAACCGAACCATGGGACTTTCCCTTAGCAAGTTCCTATCTCGTTCTTTTGAAGGCACCCATAAGGGCTGTATCTAAAATAAACTTACCTAATCTATCGCAATTTAACCGGTGCTTACCTAACCTTAGTTTACCTTACCCTAGTTAACTTAAGCTTATTAAAGTTAATGATTTCTAATCTAGCCTCACCTTGCGATCAAAGCACTGCTTAACATATCCCATCTCCCTTAACCTCATCCCCAATCCTAGAAATAACAGCTTTTGCTGCCATGCCAAAATAGATCCATTCCTATGACACTATTTTGTGTTGTGACGCAGAAAGCTCGGAAGAGGCAATACTCAGAATGTCTGAAAAAAGGTGACTTTAGTCAAGAATTCCAGTAGAAAATTATCTTTAGCTGGATCATCAGTCCTTTGTTATTCCCTATTTTCCTTACTTTCTTTATCACTCTCTAACAAATCGCTTCACTTCTAAATATCCTTTGTTACATCTCCTTCTTTTACTCAAACAAGCCATTAGTGGACATCGTCAAACGGCGGACCTACACTCATCTTTGGTGAAGTCTTAGCAAAACCGGATATAATCTCAAACAACAAACTCCTCTCACCATCTACCTACTTATCTACTCAAGTGAATCTTGAGCAAGATTTGTCAGAGTGAGTCTAAAAGAAGTAAATACGTGGATGCCAAAAAGCAACATTGAAGAACCTTTAATTGGATCGAAGCCTCAAAGGAGAGAATTTCACCGGATATTCGTGGAGAAAAAACTCATTTACATTTGTTGTTTTTACATTCTTTATTGTAGTGTGTTTTCTTAACCCATGTGATTTATCTCTTTATTTATATAACAAAATTTACACACTTGGCTTCTCCTGTCTCATCTGTAAAACTATACCCAACTACCATGTGGAAGAAGATGTTGCCTCCAAACCTCAGTCATCGTAGGGGAATCTGCTTCAATTGTAGTGATTTGGACATGTTCTGGCTTAATTTTGGCCCACCTCCTGGTCTCTTCTATAGAACACTTGGGTTGTATGTCTTGCACACCTTTCATTTTCGGTAAGACACACTTTCCCCACTCTGCCAGGCGGAAAGGACTTTGGTACTTTCGCTAAGACTGGTCGCGCTGCTTAAGATGGGATGTAGACTGAGGCTTTTTGGTAGAAGAGGTGACTCCAGAAGCAGGAAAACTCCGATAATCGGTTCGAATCCTTGCAATCGTCAATAAATTATAAACTTCACTTAAGTTACTACTTACAGCAAGTATAAACAAATATTTCAAGCGTTTAAATATTACCTGTAACTAATTTTCTTGATGGGTTAACGAAAGAAAAAGAAAAATTATGATACTAACGAGCATATTCTATTTTATTGGCCAAAAGATAAAATAAGGATGGGAATAAGTACATAATCATTCAGGAAAAATATTATATATTAGCTTATTTAAATAGTTATTCGTTCAATATTTTTTGGTTCAGAATTAAAATGATCCAATAGATTTCAACAATATTTACAAAGGCATGTTTTTTGTAGTCTAATTTAGTCTCTGAGCGTCATACTGCAAAATGGTGCCATCATGGCTAAAACTAAAGAGCTGTTAATTGGTTTGTAAAAAAGATATTTAAGCACTACTGAGAATGTAATTTTTTTACAACTATATGTGTTTCTTTTAGCACTGTAAATTGTATTGTTAAATTATAGAAGAGCTTTGAGACCACTCTAAGCACCTTACTCTCAGTGGAGCTCCGAGGAAAAGTGTTTAATAAGATCGTCAATGGATGCTGCTATCGGTATCTAAGATACGCACGATGACAGTCAGAGCCCCAACACGATCCACCTACGCCTTAGGCATTAAATAATAAAAGATTCATTAGTAAAAAGCACGATAGAAAAAGACTCAGATCTTGTTCACTAGGCAATAGCGGAAGTTTGCTCACGAGCATAAAAGAGAAGCCAGATCAAATTTGGATTGATATGATTTGCTCTGAGCATACAAAAGTTGAAATCCTTTGCTCGATTAAAGATCACCATTTTTGGCGCCGCTATGGATGCGCTTATCTTCGGAAAAAAGACCATCAAATCAGTCATGCAAGGAAGCGGCAGCATTATATCGAGGGCCAGTTTTTCTTTTAATGGTACTGGTGCTCTTAATTTTTGTGATGGAACAAAAATTGACCAAAAGTTCAACGGTAACTAAGCATGATTTGCAGATACACGTTCCACTACGCAAGCGACACGTGAGTGATTCCTGTAGAACAATATGAATATTCAACCGTCGTCCTCTCATTAGCATGACTTAAATCCGATCAAAATTTAGGGGAAATATTGAAAGAACAAATCTGCCTACAAGAGAAATGATGCAAGCTTCACCAAGAAAGCTATTTTCAGGTAGGAGGGGAGCAGATATTCCACGGCAACGTTGTTTCTCGTATAACTTAGTTAAATCTTATAAGAAAGGTTTTATAACAAACATTGGTGAGGCAAGGAAATATTTACCTCTCGCTATTGACTATCCAAATACTTATTTCCGTCCTTATATTTTATCTGTTTGTATAATGTGATATAAAATTGAAGAATATTTAATTATCCCTTTTAAGGTAAGAGATAACTTAATTAATGAGACGAAAAAATCATGGTTCAAATCACAAAAGTAACTTTTTTAACCGTCAAACTTTTGTTTCTCCTCATTGTAACTGACATTTTTACTTTCAAACAATTTGATAAATTTTACTCCTTTCTTTTAGATCATAACAAATACCTATTCTGTTGATGCGAGTCAACAAACGTAATATCTCGAAATCATTTCTAAAAGAAATTAATTTTTATATTCACCCGAAAATAATCGGGAAAACTATTTAATGTTTAACATTCAATTCCCGCTTTGATTAAAGGAAGAAAAATAGGTAATTGCGCTTTACAAAAGCTACAAGGAGGACGTCAAATAGAGAAAGAGTGAGCTAATAGGCGCAAATTATCGGCGAGAAAAACATAAAATACATTAACTATGGATGTAAGTGAATAAACTCCGGTAAACTATTCAGATTCTCGTGTTCGATTCCCGAGTAAAACCGAGTATATTTCTTATTTGGTTCATTGTATGTCACTGTTTAGCTGAAGTTAACGCTCACTTAGCCAGCTAGTTCCATCTGATGATTCAAATACTTCAATATAAAACAACAACTTTGGGTATAAAATAAGACAGGAACCACCTTCGACAGGTGTTTGTTAGTTACAGCAGACTCACGTTGTTGCGCACCCTATATAACGTCTCAGACCATTCATAACCATATGGTTACAAACTATATGGGTTGGTCTCAAGTCTAGTTTAAGGTTTTGAGGGAAAAGTTTGAAGCAATCTCGTATTGTCCTCCGCCTCCGCCTCAGCCTGTCTATAAACCTGTATTCTTGTTTCGCATTTCAACCAGTCTCTCAAACAGGGGTTTTTTATTTCAAGCACTCATGTCTCTCAACTAAACTTGTCCTTCTAGTTGAAGGCTTTTCTCTTAACCGTATCACTTCTCATACAATCAGAGGGCGTTTCTCTCACCCAACGCGGTCTCTTCGCTCAATACTTTAAATCGCCCACTTTAACCTCTTTCTCACCAGTCAACTCTCTTCCAAGCCAACCAGTGTCTGTCAATTTGCCTTTACTTCTCACCCCAAACCTGTCTCAGAATCCGACAACCTCTCTCTTAAATCAAGCTTGAAGGCATACATTAAATCTCTTCTAGCCATATTGACAGATCGAAACTCGAATTAATTGAATTTGTATTTAATTATAACCAATCTATCTATCAAATATTTAATTCCATACATCATTTAGCTACAGTCAACAGAAGTGATAGCTTTACTTTTATGTATCTCTTTGCCTATTTGTTTTTAGGGGGTTGATTCAATACTCTCCCAATCAATTAGTAGGAGGTTAATTGAGGTTATCAGAGAGCTGTTTCCTGAACTTATTAATGATCGAAAAGTCTATAAAAGAGCTCTGCGGCAACAAGATTTAAATTGGTTACGAACATTAGCCAACAAATTTTAACTTTTTTTTCTGCTAGTTGAGTAAATGTTATATTACCTAATTGACTTTGGTACGCTGATTCCAAATCTGTGCTCAGATTTGCCTTAGCACGTAAGGTTCCTGAGTTATGCAACTAGGCTATATGGCTCACTTTGTCACCTTGGATCAAATAATGATATAATTATTACGAGTTTGAGAAGAACGAGACGTTTTGAAGCAAAGTTTGGAATCGGGGCACCATATTTTGCATTATGTCCGTCCTTTTGCAGACCTAGAAAAGATATGTGTGACGTATAGAAGAGGTAGTACTCACCTAAATCTAAATTTCTTTAAAAATGTTTGAGACCTGCTCTTGTGCTTGTACATGGATATAGGATCCTCCCATCGTAGGAACCAGCAATAGTCACCCATCATGTTTTCCTTGAAGTGGCCTTGATACCTGCTTTCCATCATTGCGATATATCAGTGTAACCTTTCTCCATGTTCTTCACTAATATCACACATATTAGATGGAAAAAATATAGATGCGAATGCTAGAAATACATCTAAGAGATATCAGACACCCCATTCGTTGATAAGCCTATAGCATGTTGTCCACTAGTTCTTCATAGTTTTCAACCCTATTATTACTAAGAAAGTTCTGCACTACATAGACAAATGAATCCCATGCTACCAGCTCAAGTGAAGTTAGTGTATTTCTGAACTCCTTGTCCCATATCAATTCTCTGATCTCCATCCTTAAAAAAATGCTAGCTTTAAGTTTAGCATCAGTTTTCTTTGCACCAAATTTATCTTTGAGTTACAGGAATCCATCCGAATCATGGGCCATTGCTTTAACAAAATTCCTGATAACGACAAGTTGGATATAAAGTGGTGGAAAGTAGATCTTCTGTGGATGTACCAAAGGCATGTGCTTCACATTGTATCGGCCAACTATGTGTTCTTTTCTTTTAGGGCCATATTTTGACAATATTATGATTCCTGTCGTCACAGTTGTTCCTTTAGCATAAGAAGCACAAATTTCTTGTATATCCTAGCTGCAGTCCAAGAGTAAAGAAAATATACTTAGATCACTACAGATATTCCAATTATGATGCGAGTAATGAACACCTTCGAAATAAATTTCATTGAGTCATATGTCTCTACTATACCAACAATAAGTGCGACAGGAATTGATGTTTTTTGTTACCATTGTGTAGTTTCCATTCATCAGGTAAATGCTCGTTTCCTAGCTGATTCTTGAGGCTATTAAAATCAGTACACTAACAAGCCCCATCTTCTTCTTTATAGAAGCCAGCTAGGGCCTCATGGTGTTTATCGTTCTCTAGAAGATTTCATTGCTGTATTCTGGAGCCTACCACTTCTGACTTCTTTTTTTGACAATGAAAAATCTCTCACTAAATTATTCAATCTTTCTTGATTTACCAACTGGATCTTCTTTTCCTTAGAATAATCCTCATACATTTCATCGTCATTGTTATCCTCCTCTTCAGGCGATAAATCATCTTATTTAACTGCACTAGCTGATGGAGGAACTGGGATTGGCATTTCCATATTATGGGGGACTGGTTTTATAGCTGACTTACACTCTGAAAAAACAATTTTTGACTTATTCTTATTTGAGAATCCCACAATATTTCTCATACAAAAGTGCCAATCAAAAAAATGATTTGTTGGCACACACCAAACCATTGGTACAGCAAAACGCATATACCCTCATGTTTGCCATTTAACCACTGTGTGAGCCCCGTATAACAAAGAGTACAAGATTTATGAAGTGTCCACAGCTTGGCTTGGTCACCAACTTTACAACTAAATAATAATTCTATGCAGTTTTCGCTCTTTTAGCTCAATATTTCTGCTGGTAGCTTGGAGTATATCTTCCACAAATATAACAAAAGCTGTCTGGGCTATTTATACATCCTCGCCGATTTATGTTTTCAATTGGTTTGTTTATAACATGTTATATAATTTTGTACAATCTTAGTTCATTTACAAATTAATTGAGAGATAAATCTGAAAGAAAAATGCAGTTAATCACTGCATGTAAATACCGTTTCAACACCACTACTATAATGGTTAAATCTGACAACGTGATAAAGCAAGCAGGAGTATAACACAGGAACCAAATACACACAAGACATCCTCTCACTATGGTAGCCGAAGCAACACTGCCCATATGTGTAACTAAAGAGTATGTGTGTAACTCAGCAAACTTATGTGCTAGAACAATTCTGATTACAGATTCGGAATCAGCATACTTGATTTAGTATAAAGCACAAGCTAATACCCAAGTAGCAAAATCATTGTTGACTAGTGAAATTTAGGGAAAGAAATTCATAATATTATCAGTTTGTCACTCATGACAGGTCCAATTAATAATACTTAGAGTTCTATCGTTGGTTACTGTATGAAATACTTACTCAGTTTAAATGTTGTCAATGTTTTTGTCATCATCATCATAATCATCATCTTCACCTCTGTGGAGAAATGGCTACATTAAGCATCCTGGAGGAGTATAGGTACATTAAAGCCTCCCCCCTCATGAGGAAAAGCGTGGGGAAGGTAGCCGGTGAAGCTGCTTACCATGTGTGATCTCCCCGCCGCTGTGGGCAGTTGGAGCTAACATCTGTTTTAAGGCGACCACCTAAGGTCCTTAAACGACGCTCTAACGATCCAATTACCTATAAGACCCATAAACCCGTAGTTATGGAAAAAAAAGCAGGTTGAGTCAGAAGGCACGCCAAGTAGCGGTGCGGTTGCGAGCCTCTAATTTTCAAACTGACTTGGGCACCTCAGAGCCACCTCAGCAATTCTCGCTCTCCCTAGATGCTAACTCACCATTCCCCCCCCCCCCTTTGCCTCTGTGGCCTGGTCACTTCCCCCTTTAGATAGGGCGGCAATCCGCCTATAAATAAGCCCTGCAAAGAAAGAGAGGGGATTATCAGAAGTCGATACGCCAGAGTAGGATTAGTTCGTGAAGATCGATCCATCGGCCAGACAAGCAGATTATTAGAAGTCGATTCGCCAGAAGAAAGATTAGTTCGTGAAGATCGATCTTTCAGCCAGACAAGAAGATTAGAAGTCGATACGCCAGAAGAAGGGTTAGTTCGTGAAGATCGATCCGTCAGCCATACAAGACTATTTCCGTGAGAAACGATAGGATCAGATTGAGAAAATCGATCCCCCCTTTTAGGGACGTATTAACCTAAATAGTCAAGCTTTATATCGGTGCCATACCGAAGAAGCCTTCTTAGTCTGCAACGAAGTCCGACTAAAGAAAAGCAAAGCCACTCACACTCGAGTGATTCTCACATCTCAAGCACCGTAAGAGTGAGAGGAGAAGAACGTAGCCCCAACGAGCTCCCGTTCTTTAATTACGGTGAAGAATCAGCGCCTGTCACAGGCGACAAGCAATCTCTCCCCGACGAAAATTCAACCAGTGGCCACAACACTTCAAAGCGAGAGATAAGTCCTCCAGCGACATCTGGCAATCCCTAATACCTACCTGTAAGTTAAAAATAAGATTTATATTCCTATTGCGATAGTAGAAGTTTAGTACGTTCCACGTTTTAAAGGAGAGTAGAAACCATTGTTCTTGAACCAAGGTCATATGTGTTTGTAGACGAGAGTACGTTAATTTAATGTTTAACGCTAATCAAATAGAGTCGCGATAAAAAAATACTAATCGGCAATTGGTATGTTTACGGGAAGCCTCTTTGTTTATTTTTTGTCATCGAAAGATCTTTGATGCCAAAGATAGAAATGTGTTAACTGTTGGTTTGTAATAGATAAGTGTTTCATTTAAAATACATGTTTATTTTGGTAGATTCTGGTGATTCCTCTTATCCTTATATGTTTAAAAATAGCTCTTCCTTAGAAACAAAACTACTGAATTAGAACTCTTATAACAAAGCCTACTTCATCATAGAAGTAACTCACGCCCTTTAAAGCATACCGCTAGTAAAAGGGTGTCAAAGAGTATAGTGATCAAAACCAAGGGTCATTTTACGACATATTATAAAAGTGGTGTCAGGTGTGGGGTTTTATATTAGAAAGAACCCAGCAGTGTCTATTTAAGGAAGAGCTAACACATAAAAAAGAACACCAAGAATAATAAAATATTTGACGAGTTGAAAATTGGTAAAGTTAGAGGTGGAAACAAACTAAAGGTAATTGTTAGGCCAAGTGGTAAGTTTCGGTGGTGGAGTAGGTCAGGCTTGATTAAAAACAAGGTAGATGACTGATATAAGCGCAATGGCATCGTTTGACCTTTATCGGAAGCAAGGTCAAAGCCTCGGACTGGAAGGAACCGATCTGAGTTCGTTTATTCAGGAAAAAGAGAGAAACCAAAGAGAAGAAAGAAGAGAAAAGATGAAAATGGAAGCAGAAAAGACGAAAATGGAAGCTGATAAAAGAGAGAAGATAAGGGCCCACGAAAGAGCTCTTAGCAAAGACAAGTTAGAGGTGCAGTCAGTGTCATCCAGAACAGGAGTGTCACCAGCGGCCAGCATGAAACTCCCGGAGTACAGGGACGAAGAAGATTTATGTTCATATCTCTCCCATTTTAAGAAAATATTTGAAGTCAATAATTAGGACCTAGAAGAAGATGGGGTCGCCAGACTGTTACCACTACTCAATCGTAGGATAAGAGAGATATTCGTATCTTTACCCTCAGAATCGACTGTGGACTATTTTACAGTCAAAGCCGAACTTCTATTAGCAACAAACCTTAACCCGGAAAAATATAGGACGAAGTTCATGCAGGCAGGTATAAGACCTGGACAAACATACAAACATTTTGGCTTTGAGCTTCGTCGAAGCCTACAGTTTTGGATGGAGTCAGAAGGGGTAGAGAACGAAGTCGCTGCGGTCGTCGACCTCATGCTTAGAGATCAGTTACTAAGTACACTACCCCAGGAAATCCGTGCATTCGTTAAGGACCGAAAAGCTTCTACCTTCAACGAGTGTCTGAACGAGGCTGAGCTCCACGCGGTAAATCATCGTTTATATCCGAGGAAGTACAAGAAAGAGAAGGCTCCCTCCTCAAAGAAAAATGGGCCGCCACCCAGGCATTTACAGAAGAAGCCCTGTAAGTTCTCAGCAGCAAAAGGAACTTATAAGCCAAATTTTGGAGGAGAAAAAAATCTAAAAGAAGTTAGGATTCCACAAGGATCATACTCTAATACCGGCACGTATCCCAGGAAGCCCGTCACTTGTTATACCTGCGGGATAATAGGTCACCTGAGTTTCCAGTGCCCACAGAACTCCCGACTGAGGGAGACCTCGAGACAACATGTGCAAAACCTGACTGCCGCGATCCCAGCAGGACAAGCTGATTCGTCCTACGTCCCCGCGCCGACATCCGAAGGACCCCAGCAACAGGTAAACTTTCTATTCACCAAAAGTTCGCCAGGCGGCCTACAATTTGAAGAGGGCACTGTTAATGGGTGCCGAGTATCCACTTTAGTCAGAGACACTGGATGTACGTGCATAGTGGTATCCGACAAGTTGCTGCCCCCAGTAAACCCTAACCATAAGAAATTCGCAATCATTTACGACGATTTAGGACGCGACAATCGATTCCCCGTCGTGAGATGTCATATACAATGCAGATATTTCACCGGTGGGACAGACGTGGTAGTAGCCCCGATTAAGTTCTGCGCAGTACTAATCGGACAAAAACCCCCTAATTTCCCAGCAAGAAAAGGCCCAACAAGTAGTTACTCGGGCACAAGAAGCCCAGAGGAAAGAGCAACCTGCTAAGTTTACTCCGAGGATTAAGCTTCGAAGACAATGGGTTGAAATTGACTTCCTTCGCCAGGGCTCAGAAAGAATGCCCCACTCTTAAACCTCTATGGGAGAAAGCTATTAAAGGTGAAATTCTCCAAGTGAAAGGAAAGAAGCCTATCCAGTATATCGTAGAAGACTCACTTCTCTACCGTACTATCAGCGAGGAGGATAAGGAGAACAAGAAAGCACTGTGTGTACCTCAAGAATACACGCAAAGAATTTTGAATACCGCGCATGATGGAATATTAGCCGGACACTTTGGGCATAACAAAACGGCGCAGCAGATATTCCGACACTTTTATTGGCCCCAGCCCGCCAGGGAAATTTTAGCCTATTGACGATCATGCGACGTGTGTCAGAAGGATCCCTCTAGAGGACGGGTACCTCCCGCACCCTTACAAAAGGTGTCCGTTAATACCGAACCATTCTTTCGAGTGGCTATTGATTTGGTGGGACCAATTCACCCCCCTTCAAGTGGAGGACACTACTACATCCTCACCCTAGTGGATTGCGCCACCCGGTTCCCAGATGCCGTGGCACTACGGAAGATTGACACTATTTCCTGCGCGGAAGCATTAATTTCAATATTTGCACGAGTAAGCCTGCCTAAAGAAATTCTTTCGGATAGAGGGCGCCAATTCACCTCAGAATTGATGGAGTATTTTAATAAACTACTGTTAGTCAAGCCAATTTTTACGAGTCCATTTCATCCATCCGTTAACGGAATCTGCGAGAAATTAAACGGGACTCTCAAAAATATATTGAAGAAGTTGTGTCAAAACAACCCTACACAGTGGCACAGATACCTGCCTGCAGCCCTTTTCGCCTGCCGAGAAATACCTCATCGGACGTTGGGATTCTCGCCCTTTGAGCTATTATACGGGAGAAATGTGCGAGGTCCTATGAGTATTCTTAAGGAATTATTTTCCAACGCGAAGCTCAACCAAGAAATGAAATCGTCTTACGCCTACGTGATGGATATGCGCGAGCGCCTAGAATACTGCTCTGGCTTAGCTCGCGGAAACGCAGAGAAAATTTAGCCAAATACCGGGACTACTTCGATATGAAAGCAAAGGCTCGAAAATTAAAGGCAGGAGATGAAGTCTTATTATTACTCCCGACCGAAAATAAAAAGTTATGGGCCCAGTGGAAGGCACCGTTTGAAGTAATCGAGGCACGGGGTCCAGTCGATTACTTGATAGATACCCCAAAAGGGCGAAGAATCTATCACATAAACATGCTAAAAAAATATCACCGCCGTGCGTGCATAAAGAATATTACCCTTCTAGACGAAGAAGAACCGATGGATGCCATTTACCCGTGTACGTCCCTGCAAGTCATACACCGTGTGTGTGGAACAAGACGAGGAATACGAACTTCCCTCGCTCTCACCTACCCCGGAAGACCCTTGGGTGGATTTAAAGATAAATCCCCACTTAGAGATTCAACAAAAAGCGGAAATGTTGAACTTGCTCATGGAATTCCCAGAAGTAATTTCCGAAAACCCCGGATGTGCCAAGGATTTTATCCATGAAATAAAACTAAAAACTAATTCAGTGGTTCGGAGCAAACCATATCCTCTACCGATCCACCTACGAGAAGCCTTTAATAAGGAAGTCCGGACTTTACTAAAATTGGGAATTTTAGAGCCATCAGGGGCCGATTATTGCTTCCCCATAGTAATGGTTAAGAAACCTGATCAATCATTTCGGATGTGCGTGGACTTCCGAAAATTAAATTCAGTGACTGTTTTCGACGCCGAGCCCATCCCACTAATAGATCAAAATCTCCATTTATTTGAAGACGCTGATTTCATCACTGAATTGGATTTGTGTAAAGCCTACTATCAAATACCTCTCGCTAAGGAGTCCAAAAAACTTACGGCTTTTGCGACCGAGAGAGGTCTGTTACAGTTTACCTGGCTACCCTTCGGTCTACTTACAGCCGGTGGCAATTATAATAGGATGATGAAGCGAATTATCGCTGGATTAAGTGACGTGTCGTTTTACTTCGACAACGTGTACGTAGCTACCCGTACATGGGAGTCACACTTGCACGCCTTACGCTTATTGCTGGAGAAATTGAAGGAGCAAGGTCTAACCGATGGGCCGACCAAGTGTTATTCTGCCTACAAATCCATTGACTACCTGGGATTCAAAATAGGACAAAAACACTTGACTACCCAGCAAGAAAAAGTGGACGCCATAGTCAAGATGCCCTGGCCGAAAACAAAGAAACAACTCCAATCGTTTTCTGGGAGCGGCCTCGTTCTATAGGTGTTTTGTACCACACTTCACTTCCATTGCGGCCCCACTAAATGATTTGTCAAAAGAGACAGCGTCAGACTCGGTCACGTGGAACCCCCATGCAATAACTCAGTTGGAGGTTCTAAAAGGAAAACTCGTAACTGCGCCCATTCTTCGCTTACCAAATCCCAACAAGATCTTCGGCCTTCGCACGGACGCTAGTCAAGACGGGTTAGGCGGAGTATTGCTTCAATACGAAGATGACGAAACAGCCTATCCCATAGCTTATGTCAGTAGGAAACTGTTGAGTAGAGAAAA
Organism: Ceratothoa steindachneri; assembly: GCA_963969495.1. Classification (NCBI taxonomy): domain Eukaryota; kingdom Metazoa; phylum Arthropoda; class Malacostraca; order Isopoda; family Cymothoidae; genus Ceratothoa; species Ceratothoa steindachneri. The sequence goes on along the minus strand of OZ018317.1, from coordinate 242,970,879 downwards.
AGCCTACGATACTATCGAAATCGAAGCTTTGGCCATAATATGGTCCATAGGTAAATTCAAATATTATCTAATACGGCGCGAGTTTAAGTTGGAATGCGACCATAAACCGTTGTCATACTTAAGTAAAAATAAGAGTAAGAATGGAAGACTCCTGAGATGGGGTTTACTCTTGATGGAGTACGAGTACTCCATTCACTATATAAAAGGGTCAAACAATTGTATGGCTGCCTCGTTAAGTCGGAACCTTGTCGACGATTAAGGAGCAGCCCAACTATTGTATTATAGCAAAGTTAAGTGTAAATCAGTAGAACTCTCAGAATGATGCAGAGGGTACAGAATAAAGCCACGCTGCTGATTACTGGCACGCGAAGGATCGACCGTATCCGGCAAACGATTCTACACCAAAGAATCGGTTTAAAGCCGATCAATACGGAGATCCAAATGCTAGGGAGAAAGACTTGGGACAAGATTGACCAAGCAATACTCCCGAACATCAACCTAAATATGAATATACGTGCAAACCGTAGACGCGCTATATGCAGAACTGCTTTGTTCCCTAGTAGTAGAACCTGCGCAAGAGAAGAGGTACAACCTATATTTACGTAGTTGTAGTCCACTACTCCGGTGCACTATGACTAAGACTTGTGAACTCTACAAATTAGTCAAACTTAACTAATCCAACACTTCAATGATTGTTAAAAATAACGTAGAAAAAAGAGGCGAAGTGCCCACAATATAGATTCCCCCCCTTCCCCCCCCACCCAACCTCAACATAGCATAAAGTTAAGAATTGAAACTTACTTTAAATACAAAAGAGGCGAAGTGCCCAATCAAATAACCATAAAATAAATATTAATTATCAACTCAGAATAAAAAGAGTCAAAGTGCCCAACTCCCAATCCCCACTAGTAAGAATAACCATATAAATTATAAATAAACAATAAATGATAAACAAATAAATTACAATAATTAATAAATAAACGTTAAAAAGAGGCGAAGTGCCCAAAGATAATAGACAATCCAATACTCAAAACTTGAGATTCAGCATGAGAGAACCTTGAAAGGCTTGAATGCTTCAACGATATAACAGAAGATAAACAAATAGAAACAAATATATATTATTACGGAGGAAACTGGCTGTCAAAAACAGCCAGCTAATTATTGACGGTGAAATTTTACAATAAGAATCACATAAGAAGAACGATAGTGATGCCCTAATACCAGGGCAAACTAGGAAACTTATTCACACCTTTATATACCTACCACACAATTTCATCACTTTAACCTAATGTAATGTAATGTAAGAGGGGATTATCAGAAGTCGATACGCTAGAGTAGGATTAGTTCGTAAAGATCGATCCATCGGCCAGACAAGCAGATTATTAGAAGTCGATTCACAAGAAGAAAGATTAGTTCGTGAAAATCGATCTTTCAGGCAGACCAGAAGATTAGAAGTCGATACGCCAGAAGAAGGGTTAGTTCGTGAAGATCGATCCGTAAGCCATACAAGACTATTTCCGTGAGAAACGATAGGATCAGATTGAGAAAATCGATCCCCCCTTTCAGGGTCTGTATTAACCTAAATAGTCAAGCTTTATATCGGTGCCATACCGAAGAAGCCTTTTTAGTCTGCAAAGAAGTCCGAATGAAGAAAAGCAAAGCCACTTACACTCGAGTGATTCTCACATCTCAAGCACCGTAAGAGTGAGAAGAGAAAAACCCAGCCCCAACGAGCTTCCGTTCTTTAATTACGGTGAAGAATCAGCCCCCGTCACAGGCGACAAGCAATCCCTCCCCGACGAAAATTCAACCAGCGGCCACAACACTTCAAAGCGAGAGATAAGTCCTCCAGCGACATCTGGCAATCCCTAATACCTACCTGTAAGTTAAAAATAAGATTTATATTCCTATTGCGATAGTAGAATTTATTACGTCGAACGTTTTAAAGGAGAGTAGAAACCATTGTTCTTGAACCTAGGTCATATGTGTTTGTAGACGAGAGTACGTTAATTTAATGTTTAACGCTAATCAAATAGAGTCGCGATAAAAAAATACTAATCGGCAATTGGTATGTTTACGGGAAGCCTATTTGTTTATTTTTTGTCATTGAAAGATCTTTGATGCCAAAGATAGAAATGTGTTAAATGTTGGTTTGTAATAGTTAAGTGTTTCATTTAAAATACATGTTTATTTTGGTAGATTCTGGTGTTTCCTCTTATCCTTATATGTTTAAAAATAGCTCTCCCTTAAGAACAAAACTACTGAATTAGCACTCTTAGAACAAAGCCTACTTCATCATAGAAGTAACTCACGCCCCTTAAAGCATACCGCTACTAAAAGGGTGTCAAAGAGTATAGTGATCAAAACCAAGGGTCATTTTAAGACAACCTCAATATTTTTCTCATCACCGCTTTCAGTTTTTATGTTTGGAATCTTCAGGACCGTTTCGTTATGCGTGGAAAGAGTGCAGATACCGCTAATTTCTCGAAAGCCACTCGTGCAGAATGGAAAGAGCATGATGCATGCACTCCTTCTTCAAAATAATCATGCATGTTTGTATATGGCGCACTTTAGAGCTTCACAAATTTACAAAACACCTGTCAACCAACTAAGAAATTACTTGAGAGATCGGGTGTGTTTACGAGTCAAATGTGAAGGCACCCAGGGAGGAAAGAAAAAACGCTAGTTCATTCCGCTCATTGGCAGCAAAAATCAAGAGAGTACCATAGCCCCTGCAGCACAGGACATAACGAGGTGTAAGCAATGAAGGAGCAGCGCCAGAACAGAGGGCTCTTAAGGATATGGATAATTTTAGTTATTGAACACATATAAAGAAGGATATTTAAGAGATCTTTAGGACTTGTATTTAAAAAGGAGTAAATGAAAGTGATGGGTAATATGATGAGTAACCAAAGAAGTTCAAGGAACTTTTCGGGGAAGATGAAGCCAGGCACTAAAGTTTTGAAGAAGTTGCAGTGATGAAAGTCTAAAAGATCGTGATTTGGTGCAAATGGAGTTAGGCTCGTCCAGCCTGAGAAGGATAAGGCGTGGATAGAGATCTCGGAGTTCTTGTGGTCATATTGGGAGCCGATACAGCATAGATTATGAGTGAGACAAAGAAGACCCGTAGAAATTAGTGACATCAGCTTTAATAGATTGTATATTCTCAATATTGACGCACTGTCGGTTATCAGTGATGCAAAAAGAAACAAGTGAGCAAGTAAAATTATTAAAAGAGGAATCCATTACAAAGAGCACCTACATGATAAGTTTCCAGCAGAAAAACAGCTTTTAGAAAGTTCTGTAAGAGAGATTCAGTAAAAATCTAAGGACTCGAACTTGTGCTTGGACAGCGGGCTCATGAGTTCTAATAGACCTTCGACGCAAATATTCGCCGTTACATTTGAGAGAGAAGAGACGAGGAAAATACTTCCTCCTACATTACTGTGAAGAAAAGGAAACTTCTATGTTGAAATACGCGAAAGACACATAGTCATGATTGGGTGTTGCTGGAGAGAGCCTCTCGATCTAAAACAATTCAACATGTAAAATTAATGGCATTAATGTGGTTTTATGCGCACGCGAATCATTTGATCATTTGGGTGAGTAAAATATTTATCTTTGCCTCAATGAGCAATTCCATCCTGGTTGATCGGCATAGAAATGGCGAATCGATGTTTTGATCAGATAATGTCTAGGGTCGAAAATTAAATTTGCTCTGGACCAGCCTAGCATACAAAGCAATCCTAGCTTAACCTTAATTGATCAACACTAACTCAACCTAACCTAACCTCACATAACAAACCCTAACATAATATTAAATTTCTTAACCCAACCAAAACAAAGCTAACGTAACTTAACCTTACCAAATTTGATAACTTTTAATCAGATCGACGCAAGCAATTTTGGTTAATAAATCATGGCCTACCGCTTTGGATCTTTGCAATCCAAGAATGGTGAAGCTCCAATGGTTTGATTGTTATTATTTGCATAATTTAGCTATTTGTCGTGCTAGGGATATTAATTTGGGATTCTTAGTTTTATATAATGAGTATAAGTTGTTTTCATTTACTTCATTGCGCAGAAAGTTTATAATAATGAACATTTTTTATTTTGGTCACACCTTCTTGAAATGCCATGAGATGGCCTATGTTACACTTTTAGTTTCAAGGGATCTTGTTTGTAAGGTTAATATTAGTCCTATTTTATTTTGTCCGATCCACGATTTAGAAAACTGGAAATTGTAGGTTATTTAAACTTGTTTAGTTTTAGTAATTATAAAGCCATTGGCAACAAATTCTGTTAATCGAGAAGAGTAGGGGGCAAAGCCCTCTCCTATTTAAATGGTTTAGCATAGTAGCGCGAATTCGAAAAGACACGATGAAGCTTATTTTTTCGTTATTTGAGACAAAAAAGTCAAGAAAACGCGTTTGCCTATTATCGATTTTTATACGTTAATTTGTGGAATTACCCAAATTAAACTAGTTTAAATAGCCTATTACCCCTAGTCCTCTTCATCATGGATCAGAAAATAAAAATTAACTAATATAATCCTTAAAAACAAGTTCCCTTCGGCCGCTCTCTTTAAACGAGCGAGCGTTCAACTCTCGTGGTTTGTGTGGCTATTTTTGATTTTGTTTCAATGGATGCGTCGTTTAAATTACAAATAACAGAATTTATGAAGAAAGGATCTAAAAGAGGAATGGCAATGCGAATAAGATCAAGCCTTTGGAAAAAAAGAAACCATCTCAATACGTTGCGATTGAAAACGACACAAAAATAATCATTTTTATTGGCAACGAAGAAAGCGACAAATGAGTGACAAATTTGCAAAACAAGATAACAAATAAATCCGAATAAGGCAATAAATAATAGATTAAACTCTATATTTTATTATATGGGAATTAACCTAGATGTCACGAAACTACTTTTAAAGCGGGAATTTAATTAAACGCATCAAAGAAATGATCTGGACATGGTTTTTCACGTATATTTTTCTATATTTATCCATCTATCTTTCGAACCTTTTTCTCCTTAAAAAGTTTGAATGTCCCACATTTGATCCCATATTCATCTTTTGTATGTTCATATTTTAAATCTATCCTTCACAGAGCGCTTGCTTAAATCCACTTCAGAGCTTCAAAGAGATCCGTCTTTGGACTCAGAATTATTGGCACGGTAAATATTACAAGGAAGACCTCTCGGTTAATAAGGACGCTGTTTTGGGGAGGAATCATTAGGCAGAATTAAAGGAGGATTCTCTTCGCTAACTAAGGAGTTATGATATTGTGATAGATAATGCTAGTATAACTCGTTTGAACTATAAATTTAATTCCTTTATATTATTGAAATCTAGGTAATTTATTTAGAAAAATGTGTGTCTATCACGTCGGAGACAACTAAACACAGAGAAATGCAGAAGAACCTTATGCCCCAAATTAGTCTGTCTGTCTCTAAGTGAGTTGAAGTCTCTCTCTCTCCTATATTAGCCTGTATTTACTCTAGGAGATGTATTCGTTGGTTTACAACCCCTAAGGGCAATAAGAATTAAATAATATAAATATAAAAAAGCCATTTGTTTAAAATTAGACGGTTCTATCTGCTCTTGTAAGCACTTCTGCTCTATCAAAGCCAATGACACATTTACATTCCTTTCTTAAACTTACATTGTTGTTTGCTTTTCACTCCCAAGAATCACTTGTTGACCTTATCTTCCTTTACAAAACTTCTACAAATAATCCACTCGATGCTACTTGTACCCACACAGTCCAGCTTTAACTTTATAGATAGCTGGCTATTCATTGCCTAACAGAGCCTTAATTAATAAACTCATCTGCAATTTTGGACAATTCCCACAATTATTTATAATTAAGATTCTCCTTTTGAATGCCTCGTATAGAAAGGCAGTATCTAATGTTCGAAAGCAAATATTGAAGCTCTGATGGGCGAAGCCTATTTATAGCCTGGCTAAAGCCTGAATATTAGTTATCTTAAGGCGAAGATTAATTGTCGGAATAAGCGCCACAATTGCAATCTTCTTCTTCCAGCCATGATAGAGGTCGGGATCAGTGGAGTAGCGGTCGCGGAATGAGGGTAATTCCATTCAGCAATTCAAAGACCAACGTTTGGATTTAATTGTACGGTTTAGAGTTGTCTCCCCTCTTCCTTCCAAAATTGAGATAAAATTTAATTGCGCCTTATATAATTTCACTCAAGCAGTAATTTGCTAAAATGGTTACCACATTCAATAGACATTTACTAACTCTATTTAAATCCCCAATTTGGTAGAGATTGGCATCAAATTTAAACTCCCCTTAATCACTTATACTCATTATTGAATTTGCTTAAAATGGGCACCAAATTTGATGGCACATTATTCATTATCGATCCAATATGAACTTGAAAACTAACAACATATTTGATCGCACATGACTATGGTTCACTCCATCAAGAATCTTTCCGCCTAAACCAAATCTACTCCACAACCATTTGGGAGAAAAAGAGATTAATTTTCGTTGTAACCTCTAAACTAGAAAGAAAATGGGGCGAATCCCTATTCCTTAAAATTTCAGAACTTTATGGAATGGAATAAATAGGATAAATCATAAGGTAATCGGGTCTTTTTATCAGCGAGATCCAGTTTATGTCGACTAAGAAGACACAAGAGAGGAAACACCCAAATTTATAGAATAAAATCGAAGATTACTTCGATGGCGAATAAAAAGGCAACAGCGAAAACAGCTGCAAACTTTTGTTCAGATAACAGAAGCTCAACCATTTAGACGATAGGCGGAGGACGTCTTCAGCAGATTACTACACTAAATCCGGGGCCATAAATTAAAGTTGGCAACCTCATCTGAATTCGAGGAATAATTAACGAGATAGTTGCCGAACTTCGCCAGATGCCATGAATTACTTGGCCAGCAACATGTTTGAACTTGTTGCAACCTCTTATTTATGTTTTTTGGCCTTCTCCACTTCACAGTATTTCCCACACCACACCTTCCCTCCTCCACCCCATCTTTCGCATAAACTCTCCTTTCTCTGCCTCGAAAAACAAGAAGAAAGATATAAAAGAAGAATAAATTAGGCGAAAAATTAAAAGTAGAAGAAAGAAAAAATAAATAAAAGAAAAGAGGAAGAGGAAGGGCACTAACGACGAAAAGGAAGAAGTAGTTAGCATGACTAATCTTGCTTGAATCAGTCATCACTGCGTCAATTACTTATTATTTATTAAAAAGACCTTAAGTATTAGATAAATAGTTCCATTAGTCCATTCCCTCTTCTAACTTAGGGTTGCGATCAAAATTCATTTAATGATCCTTTAAAGTTATTTATATTTACTTCTTTCAGACATTGTTACAATTTCCGGGTTTTTGCAATTCTAAATTCAATTCATCACAACAGGATGTTTTGCTCAATTTCTTGAAAAAAATAAATATTTCGCTTCTTATCCGCATAATGACTTCATACAAAGATGAACAAAGACTCGCAAAAATAAGGAACTAAAAAACAAAAGATGTTTTCCGGGATTTGACAGGCAAAGAACCTCGAAAATCTTCCATTTTTTCATTTCGAAAAGCTGGGAGATAGGGAGAGACTCATTTGAAAGGTCGAGAATATCTCTCGACATGGGGTGCTTTGGGTAAATATAGCACATACGAGCGAGGAAACCATTTATCTATTCTATATCTATCTCATTATCACAATTCATTTCGACCTCCTTATCGTTTGTTTCTTTTCTGTAAGACAGATTAGAGTAAGAAGAAATTATTGGGAGTTAACTTAAAGGGATCCTAGGTTGGTGAGAGTTGCTTTCTCTCCCGTTCTTTACTTGATCCTTGGAAAAGAAAAGAGGAAACTACATTTAGTACTTGAAACTAAGAGGTGAGATGCAACTCTTCATAAATCTGTCCGAAATCTAAAGAAAAATGGCACTACCGAATCGTAATCAAAATCAAGGATCCAAAGAGCGAAGGATGAGGTATGAGCTTCCAAAATACATTATTATTATCTGCTTAAAACTTTTATAGTTTTTACCAACGTTAGAATCTTTGCCATAAAGTACTTAAAGAGGTCTTGAAAAAGAAAGTGTTGAAGTTAGGTTAATTGAGAATAGGTAAAACACATTATGCGGCGCCACTAGTCGTTTCTAGCGAGGGAACCTGGAAAAACACTGGTGGATTTCTATAGTTATTTTTCAATAGAAATGCTAGGATTAACTGATAGAGATACATAAACCACCAATGATTAAATTTAGAGATCCAACCGTATATAATAACATGACCTACGACACTACAATAATACAAAAATATCCGTACTTGACGACGAGTATTCTCCCTTGCATAGACAAAGAATCCTAGTAAAAATCGCGTCATCATCCTTATCACGGAAATATTCTACTACTTTAGAGTATTTCTGTGCCAATATTTTTCAGTTAAGTTGAATCTTGGAGTGATCTCTGAGGTAGCTCATAATTTTTCTTAAGTAAGGGCCCTTTGAATTATATATTTTGATGACCAAGACACAGAAGGACTTATTAATAAAATCGGAAAAGCTTAAAAAACTGGATTAATTGAGAATTAGCAAAATTTAGAAAATTCTTGAAATATTTTATAAGCAAGTATCTAAAAGTGATAGAGAAACTTTTACTGCCACTCCAACGTAAATCATAGGGTGTTTATTCGCCTCACCGAACTTCAGCATTATGCAGTAGAATTGAGAAAGGAGGACACTGTCCGTCCTAAAAAATTGAGGATATTTTAGGACACAGATAAATTAACGCTAAATTACTTAAGCTTTAACCTTAACTTATTCAGAGTTATTTAAGCTCTAGTAATTCAATGATTAATTAGGTTGGTATGCGAATCTAATGGGAAAAAATTCATTCTCGAAAAGATTTAAACTAAACCAGTCTTATTGAGAATGTCAGATAAATATTTAAGCTATTGCATAGTCGATTAGGGCGGAGCAAGAATGGAAGTATCGTCGGCAAATGAAAGCATATTATAATAGTAGGTAAACAAACGCGAGCCTATTTGAGAGGATAAGACAGTTTCTTGCACATCATTAGGATAAGAAAGCATTCACAGGACTTTCCCCTACAATATCTTAGAGAGAATACCATTTTATGTTTACCCTAAAACTGAATGAATTTGCCTCGAAGTTTCAATAGAAGAGTTTTAATTTAAGTTTAGAAACATTTGTTCCATTATTTCACACATTCACTCGTTTAAATAAAATATAAAATGTATTATTCTCAAAACCTTTGATAAATTCAAAATGCTTCAATAAATTGACCATACAGCCGCAGATGTTCTAGAGTAAACTCAAGTTAAGCGCTAAAGTCATTTCTCAAAGAACTCGTTTAGGAAAACGTCTTGTCACACAGCGTTGAACGCTAACTATTTTAATTACAAATATGTTAATGCAAAAATGGTGCCCAAACCTAGGAATAATATTATATCTGTACATTTTTATGTCAAAATTTGAACAGTGATTTATATGATTGACTTTACTTACATTTCATCTCAAGCGCCAAATTGAATTTACTGCTTTGCTATCCAACAATGTGCATGGCTTGTTTCCAATAGAAGAAAGTTTCTATGTTCTAGAGCAATTAAAGAAAAAATATGTTAATTTTTACCTCTTGTTTGGGTGGTATGCGTTAGGCCGTAGCGTGTTCTCGTCTGTAAATATTTCCATTGTCATGATTAACAAATTACCGAAATGATTGTTTAGCAAAATTAAGAAAAGTACCTCGCTGTAATGACAGGAACCCATTTAGACTATAGTCATTTTATAAGTGTTATTTTTCTACTGAGGGCAAGCTAGCTTCAAATGAGAAATTAAAAGATTGTCTGTAATTCCGAGCGCTCTAACTTTCTACAAGAAGTCGTCTCTGAGTAATCGAATTAAAAGCCCTTTTGTAGTCCAACTAAATTACGTCTACAGCTTTGAAATTATCATAAATACCGGTCATATCAAGAAATACCTCAAGCATGTTTGTTTAGCAAACGCTACACATCTAAAAAATGTTTTTTTACTGTTTGATAACCATATTTTTCTAAACGGTAATTTTCTGTTACTTTCTAAGAGTTTACCAACAACTGACGTAAAACTGATTATCTTATTATGGTCGAACGCACTTACATGTATTCCTAAGTCAGTTTTGAACAAAGTTGTGATTGGTAACTATGACAAAATCTATAGCAAATCTTTCTAGACCTATTTGACTAACTCCCTGGTATACAAGTTTTGCTTTGGACGCGAAACAGACGTGCTCCTTCACCATCCGCTATGTCATCTCAAAGTTTACATTAGGAAAGTTATGTAAACTCACCATCAACATAATTTAGCTGGTGCTTAGTGATATCAGCCAAAAAATAGAAAAAATGTCTCTGTATCTTTTGATTTGAGAACTTGATTTTAAATGCAAAATTAAAATTAATTTTATGCGCATTTAAGCTAACTTCTATTACTTAGGTTTATCTTAATATCAGTGAATCCAACAACATGGTTTCACAATTTTCGTTGATGTAGATCCCCTTCCAACGTCGACATTCATCCTTTTCTTTATTTTAAAACCAGCAATATGATATTTTCCCCCAAATCTAAAAGATTTGTTCACAGCAAAGTTTTGGTTATGGCGATCGAACCAACATTATTTAAACTAAGATGACAAAACTTGTGTCTAATAAATACTACACAAATTAAAATGCATCCACTGCAAACTTTACAGTCACTTTTTTAATTATGTGATTTAATGTTTATAATTATGCAGGTTAAATGGCAATGGTGCAGCTAACTTAGCTCATCTCGTAAGAAGAAAGAGTTACTTCCGAGGGATTGGTGAAGAACTTAGCTACACCATTGCCATTTTAACCGCATAATTATATTTCCATCATTGAAAATACTTCCAATAATAATTACTAAATATCATATGGTAAATAAGCATAGAGGCAAAGAGCTTGAGGCTGAATATAACTTATATTCATGGCAGAGAAGGAAAGTGTTAACGATAAGAGATCAGAGGACGAATAAGAATGAGCTTAGCTTCCCTTTGTTTAAATTTTATGACGGTTCAAAGTGTTGCCAGGATTGAGCTCGACAGGAGAATAAGTCCAGTTTCTCACTTTTACCCGTTTTATTTTACAGCTATTTTTTTATTTTATACTGATAAATTTATAACTTTGCAGATAAATTTGGGAGGATTAGGATATCTCATTTTAGGCAATCATTTTATTACCTCTGGCTTTGTTTTTTACCTTTTTTGCCACTTCGTTTGAGCTTGTTTCCTTCTCCTGATAAACTTTGATCTGCTTTTACTCGCTCTTGTTTTCTTCTTTATTGGTGATCTCTTGTCTTAGAAGCGCCGCTTTCTTTTTTTTCTTTCTTATATATAACCTTGTGATATTATTTTTTTATAGTTATCCTTGGTGAGGAACTGAGTAAAGTTCGATAGTACTCGAAAAGTACTCTCAGACATGCTGATATGAGTTACTTACAAGAGAATATATATATATATATATATATATATATATATATATATATATATATATATATATATATATATATATTTATATGTAAAGGCGACAAAGTTCGGCGCCCCCATATGAATTAATTTTCTCGCCTCTGAGCCCTGCACCGTTAGTCGATGCTCCGCGCGCGCGCTCTATAGTCATCCCAGAACAGTGGCACGCGCATGAGTCTATTACGTCCCGTTGGTCACGTCCATCCTTATAACAAGACGCTTCCTTCTCTCTAAGGCGAGAGCCCGTTCAATTCCGTACTGCGAGGACCCTGGCCTTATCTCCTGCCAGTTTCGACGCTGATCTTCCAACCTGCTGGACGTTTGACAGTTCTCCATAGGGAAGTCTGAAAACTGTGGGCTCGTTTTGGCTCCCCCCCCCACACCCTTTTTATCACGCCACCACCTTTCGCTTTTGGAGTTTCGTCACTAAAGATTATCTCCGTGGGGTACGCTGGTTCCTCTGCCGTACCCCTTTCCGACTCCCTCCTCACGGGGATCATCTTCAATTCCATTGGTCCCATCATCACCTCCACCCTCGCCCTCCCTGGATTTATCCTCCGTTGGATTACCATCATCCGAGGTGTCCCTCCACTGCTTCAGTATCTCGCGCCCTTACTAGCCTCCGATTAAGTCTCGGGTCTCACTCCGCATCGTAGGAAAGGGCGTAAGACGTGGGCGGCGTGTTATTCCGTGTGCACCTCGTACCCGAGGAGTGAAGCCTATTATTTCCTGCTTTCTTTATACGACGCAAATTTTTTTATATAACGACTTAGGTCGTTTGTGGCCGATGTGACATTGATTTGTTATAAATCTTATTTTTGATATTTAATGGATATATTTTGTATTTGTTATCAAGAATTTCCTCTCTTTAAATTATAAGGTTAGAATTTTTCTTGTTTCGTTTTTCCCTCGCTGATACTCTAGGACCCACCTGGTAACCAACAGTAATCTACTCAGTGTAGCCTAGTGGCGCGCCCTTTTGGCTGCCTCGAAGTGAACTTGGTTTCTTTCTGAATAAATATTCTGGCGACTTTGTTATTTTGTGAATGTATTATAGTGCCGTGTGGACTGGGTTCCGCGTTTGCCCTTACAATATATATACAGCCGCCTTCACCCAAATTATGGTGCATTTATAAAAAAATAGAGAATACGAATGAAACTCATTCATATAATAATTGAAAATAATATAATAAACAGGCGAGTATAGCATATCTATAATTAGTATTCTATATATTTTCCCTTTGCTTGTATAACTGCGTTAATGCGTTTTTGCATATTGTGCATAAGAGGTTGGAGCAACCTTTTGCCATTCAATGTGTGTTACTAACGTTTATTCCCCTTTTTTCAGTGATTATCTTATTGTTACTCACATTAACATCCGTTAACAAACATTGATACTTACTTTTTATCAATGGAAACGTAACTTTCTAACACTTTGAATTATCATCATCATCATCATTATCATCATCATCATCACTAACTGTTGAATTTAAAAAGGGGATTTTTTGAGTATTTAAATTATAATTTCATCTTAGTTTGGTTATGACTTATGTTTTTGTTATCAAACTTATTTCTAATAATTATTTTCATAATATCAAAAAACAAAATCGTGAAGTTCAGAAATAAATATAAGTATCGAAATTTTATGAATTTTTCAAAACCCAAATAATTAAAAAGGGTGAAGTACAGAAAATTTATTTTTATATATCTTCTATAACTATATTTTAGAGACGTGATATTTTAAAAGGGGAGAAATTTAGTTCCTTTTTAAAATTATTATAATTGGTGGAGTTCAGAAAAATGATAAGAATTTAACCATGGCTGTTTTTTTTAAATTTTAATCTTCGTAGCGGCGAAGCCATTGCCTGGTATTTTTTTCTAACATGTTTTCCCCATTTGCAGGAGATTGGCCATAGAAAGAAAGATATTTTCTCTTCTCCTTTGGATCAATGTCTCCCAGGATAGTTAATGTCTCATGTTGAGTCTGTTTTTTTATATTTTTTATTTAATACTCTCTCACTCTTTCAATCTTTTTATCTATCTGTGACTGTTTGTATGCTCAATAACTTTTTCTTTCTTCTTCTCATTCTTCCTGTGTTTATCTCCTTCTGTTGATGTTTTTTGTCTTATGAATTCGCTGCCTTTATATTAATTCCATCTCCTCTTTTGTCTGATTATTCCCGCTTTTTCTGGTTGTTGGCCTGTCTCTCTCTGTCTTTCCTTCTCCCTCTCTTTCTGCCTTGTTGTCTCTCTCTTTCTCTTTTTATATGCCCGATAGTCTATCTGCTTATTTGTCTCTGTTTTTAACCCATTATTTCATTGCTCACTTGATTCAAAGCTTCAAACTCTCCTAACAAATTTCTGCTTCACAAAATATTTGTTATGAAAAATTCGGGTCCTTTAATTCTCGATGCTGATGGAACCCGAGTCTCCTGGTATCGTCGTGCTCCAATTTGAGTCTTCTTTCCCGTGGCAGGAGAAGGGGGGGGAGTTTCGAGATTTTCAATCTCTCTCTCTTACTATATTCAATTTTGACGCTTGCTTGTCGCGTCTGAATCCTTTAATGTAATAGGTGACTATTATTTCATTCAAGTTCCAGTAGCCAATCAGCCTAACAGGTTGGTAATTTAAAGCGGTGTGTAAGAGCGTTAAAATGTACCATAAAGCGAATTGTTCATGCCATAATCCCAGAGCTCACGAGCTGTAAGTGCAGAGAGGATTGATATGTACTTAAAGATATTATAGACGTGGCGATTCTTAGAAACGATCACTTTTAGAAATTTAAGTTACGAAAAAAGCCAAGAACATATGAACTCTTTTTGTAATTTTAGATAAAGAGAGAAAATCCAAAGAGAGGATCTTCGGTAGGCGAGAAACATCAAATATGCGATCCTTTTACGGGCTAGGATTACGGGGGAGGGAGAGTGATAGTGGTACAGAAGAGCCTATGTACGAGTATACTTATGTACGTGGAGTTTTCGAGCTCGATTGTGTGATTTTCTGTAATTACAGTCGTGACTTACACATCAACACAAATTATACAGATACAGATGCATCGACATATATAATAATAGTATCTACTACACATAGTTCGATTACCTAACCTTTTAGGTGTTATTTATCATAGTTTTGACTCACGTGTAAGTTATGAGTTTCTTTTTATAATATATATATATATATATATATATATATATATATATATATATATATATAAATATATAAATCATCTGGCACCCCAACACTAGTTTTGTAGTTCGAAAAAGCCCAAAGGATTACCAGCATAAAATAGGCCTAAGAATGATTAGCTTCATATGTCTATGAATTAATTATCTTTAATTCCACTAAAACTAGATTAATTTATTGACAACATAATTAATCCAAATAAACCCAACATTATCATCATCAAAATAAACATCTAAATCTTTCTTTCATTTCTTTTATCTTGCCTACAAAATTACATATATGACTTGCGTGAGAGAAATTGACTTGAACGACCTTTTAGCGGTACAACCTCCTTCTAGCTCCAATAAGCCCACCACACATATCACAAGACATGCACACTAACGAATAGATAGACCATCAACACAAACACAGCCTCTCCATCCATTATTTTTAAATATCGTTATCTTCGCTCCACGCTAAGACTGCGTACTTAAGCCTTACCAAGGACATCCATCGCACCTAGTGGTACCATATCCTATTTCTTAATCCTTTTCACACACACTTACACGACCCAGCAAAGGGAGTTATTTGACCAAAAACAAAGAGTTTTTGCTCTCATCTTTGTTTTCAGGAGCCGTCATATAGCAGCGAACAGCACCTTCTCGCGTGAGACCAAAAGCTTCTCGTTTTCCGAACTGTTTTGGTTGGCAATGATTATCTAGAGCTGGATTCGCTGTTTTGTATGTTTGGACTTTGTTTGTAAATGACGTGTGTTTGTTTACTCACAGTTAAAAGTTGGGTAGACAAAATTATTATTTAATAATAATATAATATTGCTGTGTCACCTCATGATTGCAAAGTATTTAGAGATTAAATATATTTCGAGAGCGAATGCTAAGGTCTTTCGTGCGAAAAATAAGAAAAATTGATAAACCTCTCATTACGGATCTTAAACTACCCTTACTTCACCTAACCTGATACTACCTAACATAATATAATATGGTTAGCCTAACCTGACTTGAGGTGGGCTGGCATAACAGCCATATACCCTCGCAAGGAGCCTCCCACACTTCTAGGTTCGGTCCTGAATTAAGTCCCATAAATTTGAGAACCCACACCCCCGGGCCCTTTACGTCCACAGCTTTTATACACCGCAAAATATAAGTAACTCTCCATACATTGCGTCCTTTCACATACATCCGCTTTCTTTTTATCTGATCATTCCCTATTTGACTATCTTCCTCTTTTATGCTCCTTTGGTTGGCCTCCCCACTTCCTCGTTGGAATACACGGGTATTTTCCTCTCATTTTCACTCTGTTTGGGCTTTCGATTACCCTCTCTGTGCGTATCTGTATCTTTTTCCGTGTGTATCTTTTCTCTCTTCACTTTTTAACACCAATATCCGCTATCCTGATGGAACACAAAAACCGAGCAACCTACATGAATCACTCACGTTCCTACATACATATAGTTACTTCCACACGCAATTACACATGCACAAACACCTACTCTACTTTTGCGCATTCCCTGTTTGATTGGGGCTGGGAAGTTTCGTTAACAACCTCTCAATCTTTACAAAAATAACGGCGTTCGTTGAAGTATATCCAATATCCACTTTAGTTTTCTTTTATCTTTCTGGATGAAGTTTCGAGGTCCGAAGTTTAACGTTAAGCGGAGTTTGGGGTATTTGTTATTTAATAACGCTCGAAACTCATTTTTATTTAGTTGGGTCTTTGTAGCTTAATTGACGAGGTATTTATACTGTCCTGATAAAAAGAAAATGTGTGGCAGCGTTATTTATTTGAACCAAAGTTGAAAACTAATATAAAATTGATAATTACGAAGTTTGCCAGCTATTAAGATCATTGAATTAATTATTTCGGTTTGACTGGTTGTAAAAATGACTCTTTACACTTGAAATATGGTGGTTCTCAGGATACGAGATGGGTATCGAATCCGGGTTATATTTATAAACAGGACTGATGTCGTTTATGGTGAGTCATTATGGATTTTAAAGTTATTATTCAATTTTATTATTTTGATGAAGGTTTCAAGGTCTTTAAATTTACGAGAAAACGTAAAATGAGAAGTAAATTAACGTAGATTGAAAATACAAATTCCGAAATCTTTTGTTATTTTGTAACAATATCAAGGGGTAAAGAGGGGAGGAAGAATAAATAAGTTAAGAAGCAAGAAAGATTCTTTCTTCCTTGCCTGGTCCTTTTTTCATCTTGTTAAAATAAACAAAGTCACTCGGAATCATTTTATTTCCAAATTCTCTATTTTACTTTGGTCATTTTTCCTTATCAAGTATCTATCACATTGGTGCTTTCCAGGTGTTAAAAATACATAGGAAGCACCTTGTATTTGATTAAAAATACATGTATACGTTCTGAACTAAGTTCTCGGTCCCCATTTGTTCAATACAAATGTGATGGAAATTTTGGCTCCAGTTATTAAAACGAGAGGCATCGCCTTTGCTGACTAATTCTGGTCTATTTTCGCTTTTTCGAAGGGAACTGGTGGGGTTAGGAGGCAGTTGCAACAGCCCTCTGGACATAAAATATCCGAAGAAGACATTGGACGACAACCTTATTTCATTGTGTGGATTATCATATAAATTTAACATTATTATTCTAAGTATAAATTTGATTTATGTGGGGAGGGAGCTCAAGTTTTAATAGTGGCTTAGGCAAAGTCTGGGGGTATTGATTAATTAGCTTCGTCGAGTCCTGGATTCAAATCTAAAAATATTTTATTGTTTTTATCTGATTTTTATCAACGAAATGGATAAAAGTTCGATTGATCCAAAATGTCGTGGATTGAAGAATGTGAACATCGCCAAAGAACAAGTGTCATTTATATAAGACATACGCACTCATGTACTGATGTACAAATGGGGTAAGTGGGGTTTGTTCGTACTCCTGAGTAATAGCTGCTCTTTAATTCTTTTTTCAATTCAAAATGTGCTTTGTGAGTCATTTTAGCAGTTATCTATTTTTTGTTCGTTCTCTTCATTCGCCCTCTTCTCTCCTTACTCTACTCCACTACTTCCGCCTAATTTCCTCCATGGATAACCTTAGTTCAATTTGCTGAGGAGTTTTAACAAATTTGTAATTTCAAAAGTTTTTATTCTTGTGCAAGTGTATTTTTCACATTTTATTAACAAGTTTTTGATATCTTCTCTTTATCATTTTTTTTCATATTTCCTTTATTTTTTGCCAAAACATACTGGATTTAACAAATTTACAAACTTAGAATTTCATTCAATGTTTGACAATGGCACAGATGCGGAAAGCTTTGTCCGATGAGATGTAATCGACAATGAAACAAACTAATTAAAATTCAGTGGTAGAAAATGCTAAAAGTAATTGCCTTCATTTGCCTTATATTTTTGCCGTCGTCCTGGCAATTTTTACACGGCAATTTACTACACGATATAATTATCATAGTTACTCTATGCAGTGCGTTAATTATCTCTTCTTAATGGATAGACAGAGATTATAATCCAATAAGTTAAAAATATATATATCTTTACTGTTTATCTCTTTTATAAACAAGATGTAAGAAAGTTGATCTGCAAATCGCTTTTAATCTGAATTACGTTTCCTACG
The DNA here is from genome assembly GCA_963969495.1 of Ceratothoa steindachneri. Taxonomy (NCBI): domain Eukaryota; kingdom Metazoa; phylum Arthropoda; class Malacostraca; order Isopoda; family Cymothoidae; genus Ceratothoa; species Ceratothoa steindachneri. Next base: position 242,952,569 of record OZ018317.1, on the reverse strand, counting down.
AGAGAGAAATTAAGATGAAAATTCATTAGTTTTGGAGATGAAGAGCAATAAAAAGTGAAAAATTAATCACCCTAAATGTAGTGGAGGGCGCATAAGAAAAGAAATCTCTCCAGAATAAGGTAGATAAGACGTATATTAAGTTAAGGTATATGTTTTAGGTTAGATTAAATTAGAGTAGAAGAATAATCATAGGCTGGGGGTGGCTAAAGGCTAGATTAAGTTAGATAAATTAAGATTAAAATAAAGGAAAGGATCAGACTTATACCATAAGACAAATAAAGTTCAAGTTAGGATGGAATAAATAATAGTGGATGGATTATTTTGCACACGCTGTGTGTAAAATAAGGTGCAAAACAACTTCTTCCGCATGGCAAAAAGGAGTGATTACATTTCGTTGCGCTAAAGGCATCCTCTAAAGGATTTAGCGGGATTTACAGGTGTATCAATACTTACGGTCATACGGGTATACCCGCAATGGCAAATATCCAGTTCAACAGGAAATTTGCACCAGAAATGTGGGCAAAAGACGACAGTGATGGACCGAGACCGCCTGAGTGTTTGGCCGACGGTGGCTAAAAATCGGTTTGTAACTGAAAAGCGGCTTTATTCGTGGAATTGAGAGAGAAATGTGGGAAAGAGAAGTAGATGGAAAATGGGCTATATGGAGAAAAGGTAGATTGTGCGGATAATAAATTCTATTAACTTATAATAAATACTGTACTTTACAAATATAATTAAGAAATGTTATAAAATAAGACCTCTTTTTGTCCATATGGGTCACAGCTAATGATAGCTGTATTAATAAAATTATCTTCTCTTCTTAAATTGCTAACTACTTAATTCATTTAAACAAATTCTTCCTCAATCAAAGATAACTAACATATGCAAAAATGCCATCATTTTATATCTTAAATGTGCCTTTTTTAATAATATTATTTGAGGATTTATTTGGATAAACTCTCAAAACATTGCTAAAATATGTATGTAGAAATGTTAGGTCTACATACTAAGTAAATACACTGAAAATTGCACATTCAGGTCATTCCTGAATCTGGATGTCATTGAAGTTATTTACATTAGTTTTAATGTATAGAAATACGGCAATAAATATTGTAAAAACGGATGAATTGCGTAAATAAAGGTTTATTCAAAATTGCTTTTAAGGCCGTTTAATTTATTTTAATTTTGCAAAGCAACGGAGCAAAGGAGCGTAGCACATATGTTCGGTCCTCTGTTAACATCAACTAAATGGTTAGTTGATTGTTTAACGCTTACTAATGGCCTCCAAGAAGAACTTGTACTTCGAAATTAACTGACCGATTACAATGTCAATTACTCTTAAGCAGGAAAAATTATTAAGCATTCTAATTTGCAGTAATGGTATGCTATCTATCAATGGCAGGCATTACACAAGTTCATTAGTGTCCTGCAAATAGACAATAACGAGGCTCTTCGGTTACAAGTCAAAGAACTATGGCCCAAAGATTGCTTAAAATGGATTTTATCTAAATTATCACCTCCCTCCTGAAATGATTAATTGTCATTCTTATTCACGACTTCACAACTCTTTTAAGGCGCATATATGCTAGCTCACGATCAGGTAACATCATATTATATGTGGATCGCTATATTAGATCCCTTCAGTATGTAAAAAACATAATATTTGCCCAACAAATAATATAATAATTAAGTTGAATCCTGAACCATTGCTGACCTCAATAGAACCACAACAATTCTATCGTTTTTAGTCTTTTCTCAATGTCAGCAATAAAAGATAGTATTTTTGTCCTGTATGTTTGAATTTAACTCTTTTTTTTTCTTTCTTAGATGATCAACAGTAAATTTAACATCGTGCTCACAATCTATACGAGTACACGTTGAATAACCACTTTTCCTACTTAATTTGGCTAATCAGGCAAATTTATAGATATAATTGATGAGCAGTTTAAAACAATCTATTTTCTCCCACCGTTTATCCTTCTTTACTTTGTAAGATCAATATTGCCAACTGTGATGAAAATAATTTAATTCTAATCCATTATAGTTTACAGTCCTCTGATAAATTTGAAAGAACATTTTTTTATTTTCATTTGTTTCACTCCCTTCTTCATCCTTTAATATACCTAATTCCGGGGCGATTACTCTAAATTGTTATGGAAGTAGCCTGAGAAAAAAAATTAACAGAAACAAGAGAAAAACATGTATCCAAACGAGATAGATGAGCCTCACCCTGTAGTAGAAGTTTCCTTAATGAATACACTCTAGTGTTGTATGGAAGATTACAGTGTCCCTCGCGCAGCAGAACTCTTTCTCCTAAAATCTCTGAAGACCATAATTTTTACACGTTGCTACGAAGCCAGAGAAAAATAGCAGACAAGTACTGACGGAAAATTAATTAAAACTTGGAAGCAAATTATTTCGTTTTGGGTTTCAAGGTAAACTACAACCTGGGTAAAGAATGATCCTATCTCGAATGAAAACATTTCATCTTTCAAGTTGCAGGACTTTTCTAAAACGCTAAAATTAATTTCTCTGTTAATATTTTAATTTTCTAATTCATAAATTAATACTCCAAAGTAAAATCATCTGAGTCTAACTCTCGTGAATAAAAACATTCACTATATGAATTAAAACTTTACCTCATAAATAAACATGTGTGAAATTTCTTGGAATACATTTTACTAAAATTTCGAAATTGTAAATTCAAAATGAAACAAAATTATGTATTCAACTCAAAACTCCAAATATATTAATGGAAGTAACTAAAACCGAATATGGTAGAAAATATAAACTACAAAGTAAAAATATACATAATTTTGAAATATAAGTAAATGAAACAAAGAATGAAGTTTTAACAAGGAAAATATAGTCGAAATAGTGAGAAGTGAAATAAAAAAACAAACATGACCATCCAAAACAGAAACTGAAAATGTTATAAGTTACAATAAAAAGAAATTCATTGAAAAATATAATTTTTAACAAAATCGGTATTTCCAGACCATGAATAAAGTTTAGAGATTCCATAGTGATGGATTAATTACAGGGTTTTCGAATACTGGGTGTTGAAGTTAAAAGATTTGTTCAGAAACAATGAACTCCTAATTAAAATTAATTAGATATGCTAATAGAGCTACCCGTAACTGGTTTTGAAGTAGTCACTGGGCGGATCATATCAGGAGATTTGCGTGTATTTTAGATCATTGCAAAAGTTCCCTTCTACCCCTACTTCCTCCCCTCTACATACTTTCATAAGAATCATATTAACATTCTCTTATTTATTTAATAACGCTTAAAAAAAGAGAATGAGAATAAATTTTTTGATAAGGTATTTTTTGCGTAAATCACGACTATAGCACTGTATATTTCTGCAACAATACAGTTTCTCGTAAATTACCGTCTTACGTACGTTAAATGCACTCATTGTTCCATAGGAATTGAATGTAAACAGGATTGGGCCGAAACTGACACTCTGCATGTTATTAGCCGATTTTGATGTATGTTAACCTACGAAACTTCTAAAAGTATACTCAATATTTTTCTAGTTATATGCGTCTAAATCTGATGTAACTCTTAAGTAACATTTGATCATTCTGTAACTTATTATAAATGCTTTTCCTATTTTTACTTTTTATTTAATGTTTTTTTCTGTTACTATTTATATTATTTTTTACATTCTATCGTATTATTTTCTACAGGAGACAGCCAAAATAACTAGAAAATGCCAAGATTTGCCAGACAGTGTTACTGTTTTACGTATATGTGAATCAGTTACAATAAGACAATACAAGAGACAGTTGACTAAACACGTGAAGAAACTTTAAGAGCTGTAATTTGGATGTAAAATGTGTAACATGGAAAAGCGCTGGGCTCGTCAAATATGTTGCTCCAGGTGTACAAGTTCCCTCTCTGCCTGGGCGAAAGGCAAAGGGCCTGGCCTCATGCTTGGCGCACCAATGGTCAGGATGGAGCCAAAGGACCATTCAACGGATTGCTATTTTCGCTTAACACTTATTAAAGGTGGGTATTCAATGTGTTTTCTTTCCTGGTCTTTAATATATTTTTAAGAGATGTATCCATTAAAATGTTTAAAATAATTAATATGTTGTGCTTACACTATTTCTGAAATTGATCACAACCTCTAATATCTATTTTCAGTCTGATTATATTGTATTTCACTACAGGTCGCAAAGGAAAAGGCAAGAAATCTATCATGTACCAAGATTACCAGTCTGCTATTCACCCATTTCATTATTCAAGTGCTATTCCTCTACCACTGCCACCCTCTGATCTTCCAGGCAGTGACACGAGAAACTCACACGATAAGCTTGAATGCGACAAGAAACCATACATCATCACCCACCCCGAACTCAATTATATAGTTTGTTATATAACTCTTACTAAGCAACAGAGTGAACTCCTGGCCTCAGGTCTACAACAACGGAACCTGTTGGATTAACATGCTCGAATTACAGTATTTAGAAAGCGTTCTACAGATCTACAGCAATTCCTCACTTTTCTAAACAACTTGGCTTGAATGAGTGGATTTCATTCATAGCATAGATGTGGTCCTGTTGCACATAGAAACACCATGCCTTTCAGTTTCATTTGCTCACTCAGTCATTTTAAGAGAGACATATTATAACTTTGCTTTAATTCTAAACTACATAAGTTACAAGGACCATGAGTGGCCAGTTTTTTAGACTTGAAAGTAGTATCCCTACTTAATGGGATACAAACTGGATACAGTATGTTTATGTGCTTCCTTTGCAAGCAGGACAGTAGGCCCAAATCAGAACATTATGTACTCTCAGAATGGTTACCTCTGGAAACTGAGACGCCTGGATGCCATAATATAGTTCATGAGAAACTAGATAAGAAGTAAATAATTATTTTATCACCACTGCATATAAAACTACGCCACATGATTTCTAGCATCGGCTGCAAATTGCAAGTTTGCACAATTAGTCTTTATTTAAAGGTTTTAATAACAATCGGCATCCGGTGCATAGTGTCTTGCTGGACCTTTCAATCCTCTCTGTGTGACAAGGTTATACTCTTATTCTTAATGATTTTGCTATGAATCCTTTGAAGGCTTGGTCTCACTGTGCAAATTTCTCAGTGTTTTGTTCATTCATTTGTCCAAATTTGGAATCAATTACTCAATGATATTGTCTCTTCTCCTAGCATCTATACATTTAAGTCTCAATTGAATGTTTATTTATTACAGTAACTCCTCATTCATTATTTGGGCTTACTCGGGGCCTGTTTCATTTAGATGCATCTGCCTTTCTCCAGTACCCCTGTTAGTTTGTGCAAATTCAATTTTGTTGTCTCTGCATCCTGTGAGAAGGCTTTGGTAGTTTGATGATAATAATAATGAAGCAATTTACCAAAGCACGGCCTCATAACAAGCCATGTTTTTAATATCATAAAGTAATCACCCCTAAAATAAGTGATGCCAAGATTGAAGAAGGCATATTCATAGGACCTCAGATTCGTCAACTTATAGTTGATGCAGATTTTGATGCGACAATGGATGAAACTGAGCTGGCGGCCTGGCAAGCATTCAAAGATGAATGCAAAGGACTTCTGGTAAAGCACCAAGGGGTCCCGCGAGAGCGTAGAGTGGAGAGCGTAATCAAGTGCTACCAAGAACTCGGATGCAAGATGTCACTAAAGACACACTTTCTTCATTCTTATCTTTTCTTTCCCGTAAGCAGCGCGTCGATATGCTATCTTGTCCACCATGCTGACGGGACTCAGCACTTCGTCCGTCCCTAGCTTAGCCTCTTCTCCTTCTTTCAGATAGCCTGTATTTCTCCGCTCCTGGTTCAATTCTCCTATAACCTCTCCCAAAACTTTCTTTGGTCAGCCTCTAATTTCACAGGGTAGATGCTGACCTTCTTAGCCGAAGGTCAGCCGTTTCTCGGACGGGAGTCTTCTGGCGAATGCGGCAGATTCATCCGAGGCGGCCAAGATAAGTGCTCTTCGGAAACTTCATGGCACCCCGTTGAGTGTGACGACGCACTCTACCATCAACTTTGTTAAAGGATTTTTTTTTTTGTTAAAGGAACTCGTTAACTACTCCATAGAGGACTTCACCTTAAAGATGGCCGACCATGGGGCGGTCAAGGTCAAACGCGTGATGAGAAAACATGGAGGGGCCTCGAGACCCACCCCAAGACTCTTCGTCACGTTTGACTGTGACAAGCTCCCTGAGTAGGTGGGTATGGGTTGGTTTCCGTTACCGTGTGGAGGCATTCGTGGCACCGCTTTGGCCATACAAATCGATCATGTAGACGTGCAAAGTCAGGGTCACACGAAGTATGTGTAACAGGAATCTCATGTTATCTTGAACTGCACTGATGATGAAAGTCTTGAAGAAGAGTTGGACACTGACTAAAGGATTATTAAACTGAAAGTGGAAATATTGGAAGCATTACTCTCGTAAAATATTAATGATTAGAACAATTTTTTTCGACTTTGGAATTTTTGGCCTGTATTGATTTAAATATAGAAAGTAATTAAGAAAATTAGCATATTTGTATGTGTACTAGACATAAAATATGTCATACCAGTCTAGTAAATATTTTATCCTTTTTGTCCTAGTTAGTCAATTAATTTGCATATTTCTAATTGCATTATGTTGAGAACATTATTGCTGATATTTTGTGTGCTAATATGTTGCTGTAAGTTAAACGATAAATATTTTTATGACCATTGATGTTTGCTTTCTTTAATAAATGTGAGAGGAAAGGTGCACCTGTCATCTCAAACTGTTATCATGAACTAAAGACCTTTTTAACAAATACAACAAGGTCTATTAGAATTTTTCGTACCGATATTCTGTCTGGCACATGAATGAAGTTTCCCAATCATCAAAGACAGCATACGACACTTCATGCAATCTTGCTCTCCTATCAGCCATTAGTAAAGGAATCATTTATCTTTCTTCAAATTTCATAATCCCTGGTGCCATCATAAGAGCTAACAAGCTACTAAATTACGAAGTGGTAATGAAATAGAATGTATTTCGGTCTCATAAAATAATCATACACTCGTATTGATGAAATAGGAAAGGATTTCCAATAAGAAATAATACAGAGCTTTAAATTTGGTTGGCAGTTTGCTTTACAAATTGAAGAGGGTAAGAATGTTTTACCTTGTATTTGTGAGATATTATCAGAGTAAATGTGTGGATAGAGAAGTTTTAGCAAGTCAACAACTGGCCAAGCGTACTTTTAGCGGAACTACTTTCAAACCATTTAATAATTCTATCCAATTGAAAGCCGAACTTTCCTAAAACTCGTGTATAAACATATATTCAGATGAGGAGGATGCTATGAAAGAGTAAAACAGTGAGAAATTCATACGACTTTAAGCACTAAATCCAGCTATTGTTTGCCAACACAAAATAATTTACAAGGAAGATTTTTTGACCCCCAAATTGAATAGTCTTTTTCAAAAATACTGAATAATACTGTACAAACAGTAAACGACATTCGGTCTTCGGTAGTCAATTTATGTATCTTCAAAATTCCATGTAAAGTAATGGGGCAGATAAATAGTCAGTTGCCTTTACTTAAAGAATTCCATTGATTTCACGAGAATTGGAATTATTAAAGGTCGTCGAAATGAAGTGAAACATTTCTTCTTGACAATCAGAATTAAACTTGCTAATATTAGTAGTATTTGAGAAATATCTTTGTAAAATAAATGATTTGGCGGATATATTAGCCAAATTAAATGAATAATTTTTCAGGGTTTTAACAAAAACACTTCAGTCACAAGAAAATATAAAGGTCTTTTATGGAACGAATAATGTCTCATCTTTTAAGCCATTCAGCGATGGTTGTAACAAAAACAAGTTTCTTATCCCTGAGTAAACTTGGATGCATTATTTACTTAGCGTTTAGGAATAATTTCTGCACTTATTTCAAAATGTGAATTTATGATCAAAAGATTTCTCCCTCGGCTGCGTTTCCCATGTGACGAATTTTTAATATGTGGGACGTTGTTCCGCTTTCTCTAATATTATTTCTCAACGTGTTAAGATTTCATAGTCAAGATCTTAGTAACATTAACGGTAAGGAGACGTTCCAATCACAGATCACCCCTCACCTTAAGTCCCCCTTTGAAGGGATAGCTCCTCATTTTTTAAGCGGGAACTCTCATCTACTGCCATCATACTAATGACGTAGTACAAACGAGGGACTCGAGTACGTAATGTTGAAGAACAGCTCCATGTTGAAGCGACGCAGGACTTCCAACAAGAGACAAGAGAGAAAATCGAAGAAGAGTGCAACCGCTAATTCCCTTCTTTTATCGACGCCAGAAGCATTTTGATCGGTCTTTGTCGTTCTCCCTCATATTGTCACCCCTAGAGATCCCTAGGTTTATTCACCCTCCGCTTCTCGATGGTTTCCAAGAACAGGAGAGTCACGGACCTATTCACTAGAGTGCAACTGAAACTCATATGGCAATTTCCCTTTCATTCTCATCGATGGCTAAATCTTTTAGCTAATTTACTAAAGTCGATTCTCAGTGGATGGTTTAAGATAAACCTCATTATCACACTCATCACTCTTCCCCTAAAATAGCGGCGTGAATCTACTCTGAAATTATTGACCAGATCCTTAAAATCCTTGCTTATCCTAAAAAGTGAAGCCATTAGAGCAGAGGCATTTCTGCTAAAATGCGTTGTAAGACAAGCTGTCCTTATCGAGAGGTATCGAGTTTTGCAAAAGTTCTGTTACATTCGTATTTTAGCTTTCGAGCGTTTAACTTCGTGATCCAAACTTTCTGTCAAACAAACTAAAGGTTCTACTTTTCTAACATGTTTTATTAAACCGTTTTCTATTGTGTGCAGGTGTGTCGAGAATATAGTGGAAATAGTTGAGTTCTCTACTATCACGCATCGGTAGGTTATCAGTTCTATAAAAGGTGGCAAAGAGAACTTTTTATAAAACTAATAACCCACCGGTTTTCAATTACAAAAATTGTCTTATCATGCCATAATTTTAACCATTTTTTCGTCTCATTCGTATTTTTAAGCAACTTAATATCTCTGTAAATTTTAGATATGAATCTACTTTATATAAAATGTCAGTCCACAATAATACAAGGAGAAAAGGTGGGGTATATTCTATTGAATGTTCTATTTATAAATTACCTTACTCCGGGCAACTTGGTAAATCTTTATCTACTAGAATTTACCAACATAAGTATAAAAGCAGAAGAGGTGAAATTAAAAGCGCTTTATTTTTACATTTATCGGAAAATATCCACCCCATTGACTGGATTTCTGCAAAATCTTTTATCGTTACGCTCATTTCACAAAAAGAAATATTGTTGAGTGTTCCTTAATTGGCATCTTACCCAATATAAACATTTCCCCTGGCTTATTTAAACTCGACCTTGTTTTAAGAAAACTGGGAGCAAATGAAATAACTTCATAATGCAGCCGGTTGTCACTCTTTATTATGTAATATTATTCACATTGCCTGCCCCACCACGTGTCTTTGCTGTGCTTGTGAATTAAATTAATTCTTCTGGCATTCTATTCTCTTTCAATATTATGCTGCAAATTTATAGGGGCATACATATAAATATATATATATATATATATATATATATATATATATATATATATATATATATATATATATATATATATATATATACGGCGGTTAGGTGAGATGCCGGTGAGGCAAAATTTAATTTTCACGACGAAGCTAGTAGCGAAAAATTATTCAAGCATTTTTCTAAATCCATTTATTTATTCAGAGTAACAACGTTTCGAGCTTTTGCGCTCGTCTTCTGGTTCCTAGGAATATAGGAAAATTCATTAACAAAATTAGAAATTTCAGCATTAGATGAATAGATGGTAATAAATATAGAAAATACAAAACATGGTTAATTGCTTGCAAAGGTCAGCAATAAAGTCCGACCACACCAACTCTGAATTCAGATAATTCGTCCGTTCGTCTTCAGGTTCTTTAAAAACCACAACCTACCAAACCATACTCAATATTATTGTTCATCAGTCGGAATATTTCATCGTTTTGTGTTTATGTGTGTCCTTTACTATAGTAATCAAAACCTTTGTTCATCGCATAACTTTGTAATCATTTTTATTTAAAAGTGTTCAATTATTGCATATAGTAAATTATCAATTTATGAAAGATTTATTTCTTCCTTGTTTATTAGCAACAAATGCTAATAAAAAGGAAATTCTGGTCACTAAAGTATTACACCAATAATAATGTTATTCAATTAATATTTCCTAGCATAACATCTGTTTGAAATAATATATATTCCTGTTTTATTACACTCGTACCATGGAAGAAAGTTTATCTCACTCTTTTTATCCATTTTGAAGTTAATTTGGCCATGGACTTAGATCGTTGTTGTTGTGAAATATCCATTGATTAATGTTTGCCGTCGAATCCTTTCTCACTTCGATGCAACTTTTCTTTCTGTTTGATTCCATTTGTGGCACCGTCCATTTATCTATCAATTATGTATAATGCTCCTGTGCCATAGGCATTAAAATAACTTCAAACCATGAGCCTAATTCTTCCAGGTTTCATGGTTATGATATTGTGGTTGGGATTCATTGGCACTCTCTTCTTCAAAACAAAGGTGAGGAGCAAGATTTTGGATGAAAAGTTCTCTTTTATTCTCATCTGACCATCTAACATTTTCTACCAATTTACTTTCCTTTCGAGAGGCTTTTAAGTAAACTTTAAACGGTTCGTTGCATGCTTTGTATTGTGAAGTGGAGTTGTTTGGGAAGGGAAAGAATCGTTATGATGGAGCTCTATACCAATAGTTCTTTTACCGACTTGAGTCACTGACAATTCAATATCGCTTTCTAGATCTTTTATAATATTCATTGAATTATTATTTCGAATTATAGAACTTACCGTTGCATCCCGCAATTCATCTTGCTCAGAAATATTCTTATATGATAATCCACGTTAATTAAGTGATACTTCTTCTTATAATGTAAGATTGGGTTCACAAAAGCCCCAACAAAACTGCTTTTATTTCACTAATTATATAAAATGCCACCTTTTGCGTTATAGAAACTCTTCCATTTAATAGGATTCCTGAGTGTTTGAATAAACCACTGTTGTACAATGAAGAAAGAGATAATATCATTTTTTTACAAGATATTTAAAAATACTCCTAAAGATAAAATTTGGGGGGGTGAAATTATTCACATTTAAAAAAACAATGGTTAAAATTTTATTAACACATCTAAAGTAACAATAGATAGAGATTATTGGTGGTAAATTACATGTAATTCTACTATAAACAACCTAAAGCTGTACTGGAAAGGTTGCTTAAGATGATTGAAGATAACAATGGGGAACAATGTATTTGGTGAATTGACAAGAGTACATTTTCCTACCTAATTCGTGCATACTGAATTCAAATCAGAATATCTCTAAATGCTATATATTTTTCGTAATATCAATGAAAATATTATATATAAATAATTGTAATTTTAGCACGCCTATCATCCTTCCCTGAAGTAATTTGGAATCATCATTTTGCGTTCTTTATAATAAAGCAGGTCTTTTGCACAAATATTTTATTGCATATGAGAAGAAACTTGAATTACAGATTAGGATTACAAATACTGTAATCAAATAGATGGTAATTTATTAATGACCGTACATCACGCTGGAGGACTTTTTTCTTGATTCCAATCGGGCAAAGATTTGCGTTTGTAACTCTTTCTCTTGTAAGTCTTCTCTGGCTGATCTCTTCTAATCGTCCAGCAATAGTCCGCGATCATGTGTCTATCCAAGTGACTCTGGTAGCGCTCTTACTTCGTCATAAAATACTGATGGAAGCGTTCCCCTTGTTCGTCGTTCACGGCTCCCAGATTATCTGGGAATCTGGTGAGGTGACTATTTAGGAAATACAGCCTCACACTCATGTTGCATCACAGATCACGATATGCTAAATGCATATTATTAATTAGATCCTCTTAGTTATGCGCTTTTTTGTTTCCCAAGAAGTTACGAACAACGGCAGAAAATGAGAGCCAGGCTGCCTTCTCTTTTTAATTCATGGTGTTCACGAATCTAGAATCACTCAGAAGTCTTCGGATTTGGGGACAATCAAATACTCCTGCTTTTATTTTTTCGTATGAAAAAGCAGGAAACGCCGATACTATGTACTGAAAACAATCATCGTCAGTGCTCAACGCCTTGACATACTGCTCCATCAACCCCAGTGTGAGATGAAGTGGAAGAAAAACGATCTTCTCTCGACTTATGATTGGCTCATTAACAATGTTTGGCATTCCTGCTTCCAAAGTTTCCCGAACTAGCCCATCTTTTGGGGACCAGTGTTTTTCACGGGCTCGACTGTCCCACATACAGATATAGCAGGGAAACTTTGTATATCCCTGCTGATGGTCAAGGAGGAAGCTAGCCATATTAAATTTTCTTCATGGTACTTAACTAAATCCATGACCATTCATCTGTCTTCGTGAGTTTGTCACAGATGGACAGAGTAACCGAGAAGAACTGCTCCAAAGTCATTGCCATTATACAAAAGGACACATTTGAGGCTACGCATGGAGTTATCCAAAAACAGTCTCCGCTCAGCAGGGATATAGGTGCCAAGTCCGAACTAGGTAAACAGACCAGGAACATCGTGGCAGTATACAAATTGTTTGTCCTCTGAGAAATACTTAACAAATGTACTCTCTCTTGTTTGATATTACGATAATACGATGCCCACTTCTTATCTTGATGGCCAAGTGAAACATCAAAATATGCCTAATAAGTACGGATCACAAAGTTTGATGTATGGCGCCTTTGGCGAACTAGCAGGTAACAGCAACATATGTAGCAGAAGGTGTCTGGATCATTAACGCCCTTTCCTCTTGACGAAGCCATCACTCTAACATGAGACCTGAAGAAAGAAATAATAATGTCAATATTTTGCACAATAACACCTATTACTATCTTACTACTATGTACTGTAAAGTATTTGCTTTCTACAATCACTTCCTCTTTCCGTCCGGAGGGCAGTTTTCGGGAAAATGAGAAAATAAAAATTACAGAATAACTATAGCATATAGGTAAAAATGAAATATATATTTGAAATCAGCATGCAAATACGAATTAAAATTGACAGATAAATCTAACTCACCAGAAAATGTGATTAAAATTGTTCCCCTGTGTCATCGATCTTAAGAAACTAATCCTTTTAGGGAATCTACCTAGGTTGAAGGAATCTTCAAAATTACCAAGCTTGACATTGATATCTTTTATATTCAAACCAACTTTAAGCTTTTCTAAGGATACATTGGCAATTGCTCTGAAGTTATTTTGTCTAAACAGACAGAAAAGTTGGATTCGTGGCAGATCGCAGCCAAAATATGAATCTATCGCTGTTTATTTCTCCGGAAAACCAATCAAGAATTTAAATAGGTTTCAGATACAGATGCTGGTCGGATCCACCGCCAAGAGGCCGAACATAATTTTTCCTTATGATTCATTAGTTAAACTTTTGGCAATTTTACTAAATAAATTTACCAAATAAATGCAAACTATTTTTGCGAAATTAAAAATCCTCCCCAAATTACAACAAATTTAGTTTAAAAGTGATAATTTCTTTTTAATGCTAAGATTCTTTTTATATCAAATTGTTGACAAACAACGAACGGAAAGAAAAACATTCCATTTTTAGAACATCCTTTGAATATTCGTTGTTGCAAATGAAAAATAGAATTTACAAAGTCTCACTTAATAAATAAATACACCTTTTCACCGCGCCCTCCCGGCTCTAATACCGCAGAAGGATGTGTGGCTATATAATTTCAACACCTTTACACCCTTCTCCTTTACCATTTTATTAACCTATCACTTCTTACACATTTTATATTGATTTGATCTTTAAATTGTAAAGTAAAAACCAACGACATAATCCAGCTTCCCAACCTTTGGCTAATGTGACCACCTCGAGAATAAAATGCTGTCAAATAACGAACGATGAAATGTGACCATTTAAGCTAGAATCAAATTTATGTGACAGAACAGAAAAGCATCGATTCGTTTAAGAGGAATATTCAGAAGCTTTGGGGTGGCAAAAAAAACGCTGAGAAAAGAGTATGGCAGAATATCTATTGGGTGTAATAAGTTTTCAGCCTTTGAATGAGATTGGCCCTCGAAAGAAGGATATTTTCTCTACTCCTTTGAATAAATGTCTCCACAGGATGGTTTATGTCTCTTTTGGAATCTTTTTTTATTTATCTTTCACTCTCTCTTTATCGCTCTATTTATCTGTCTTTTACTGATATTATCCTCCATATCTTTCCTTTCCCCTTTTCTCATTCACCCCGTATTTCTTTCCTTCTTTTGTTTTTGTTTGCCCTATTCTTCCGCTCTTTTTTGTTAGTTTTATCTTTTCGTTTTTGTGCCTATTCCCGCTTTCTCTAAATGTTATCTGTCTCTCTTTCTGCCTTGTTGTAACTCTCTTTTACCTCTCTATTTGTCTGCTGATTGGTACATATATTCTTCGCTTTTTCTTTGCCTGTTAGTTTATCCGCTTATTTCTGCCTATTTTTATCCCACGCTTTCATTCCTCACCTTTATTCAGAGCTTCTTTCTCTCCTCCCATATTCCTGCTTTACAAATGATTTCTTTAGATAAAAGGGAGTCCCTAAATCCTAGATGCCGGTGGAACCCGTCTCTACTTCTATCTTAGTCCTCCAGTTCGAGTCCCGTTTGTAGCTGCAAGGAGAGAAGTTTCATTATTAAGAAATCTTTCCAACTGAAGAAACGGAAGCTCCTGGAAATGATTGGAGAGAAGAATTGTTGAAACATTCTTCAGATGAAAGTGTTCCGTGGTTTCAACAAAACGACGGAGGTGACGGGAAGGAGCTCAAGACGTACTGTAGCAGCTGACATCTTTGCTAGCTCCTACAAAAGTTCCCCAAAAGGCAATAGGCATTTCCCCATCTAAGAAATTATGCATCTCGTCCCGTAAAATCCATTTTTACGACATTCCGATATTATTTACCCCATACGAATACCATATTCGATGTATGGTTTCCTCTAATAAATTACAACCCTTTTCTGACGAATTTCAAACCAACCGATCAGCGTAGACCTCCTCGTTCCTGCCTCCCTCGCACTTTCAATCTTCCACTTGTGCTTTCTTACCCGTCGGGCAAGTTCTCCCTGAGGTTATATTAATTGGCTATAACATAATGTTAGACTATAACAAATTTACAATCTATATTCTGTAAGGTTAAAATTTAGCACAATCTACATAAAATTTAATTATTACCACTTTGCTAAGCCATTCGTATTATACGTAATAATTCAATCCCGGCATATCAATGCAGTCATGTGATTATTATTTAAAATACCTACTTTATTGTGCAAATCTTTTCCCCTAAACAAACAAATATTACACAAAGATCTATTTTCAGAATCTAAAAATAATGTTAGGATAAAATTTATTTTTATTATTTCACTGAATTTCGTAATTTCCTCCGAGAATTTCAGAATTCTTTAGAGGTAATTTAATGAACATATTCTATAATCTTATTCAGAATTCTTTGGAGTCCAGAATTCAGCAAAAATTAGAATCTTGTCACTACTCTTCATAAGATAACTCTGAATGGTCATCCGAGTGGAAAGACAGATTCAAGTGCTACTGGTTATTTAGAGATCAGAGAAACGTTAGCTGCCCCTCTCATGACAAGTTCTTAAGAGGTTAATGATCAAAGGTCACTTCTGCGGTACAATGTGGAGGATTGAACCATAGTCAATCTTCCATGTGGTTAAAATTGCACTAGATGCTCAGTTGGGACTCCTGACATTAGGAGATCTAACTGCCCGAATAAGGACGTGTGTTTGTGTCTCTGGATCTTTGTCTTTTTGTGCAGATACTCGATCTTCGAGCCCCATTTCCCACGTTTACGCCTAGAGATCATGTCAAGTTTACATCCAAGCAGAGATTGCACACATTACGGCCTTTCCAACACCCATACTACTACACACATAATTACTTTACACACCATACCACCTCAAACAATCCCCTAAATAAGGTTTGTGGCACACATACGTCCTTCAATTTGCACCATAAACGCACATTTGACGCACGTTAAACTCAGGCATTTCTCACTGTCAGTAATATACATCGTATCATACATAAGGTTTTTATTTTATACATAGTATATGTGGCACTTTAAACCTGCATCGTATTCTAATGCATCTATTAGACAAACAAATCTCACACAATTCAATACTAAGGACACAACTGTAAAGGTTTTTGTTACATAAATACACACATACTACAGCTTTTGGGCACCTAATCTCACGCTCGGGTAAAGCTTCTATAACGCCCATTTACATAGTACGTACATTTACACTTAATCATGCAAAGCCACTCCCAAAAGACACTCACTCAACTTGGCCCCAAATCACACATTTGAGAGATTAATCCAGCTCGAACATTCACATACTACACACATTCCTAAACAACACATATAGGAACCTCCGGCCACACCTACTCATTCGACAGATTACTGCATCTCTCTAATATCCAGAAACTACATAAATTCCCAACCTGTACATATAATCATACGTACACTTTAGTTCATTTATAGACACCCACATGACATCTAGAACGCATATTTGCTACATTATTACATCAAATGAAATGTGTTTCAATGCAGTTGGCTCCATCTAAACGTCCATGACAAATGGCACTCAATTCACTAGAGCCGATACCAATCTTTTTCTATAATTTCGTTTCGTTTGTTTTCTTTTCTTTTGCATCAATGCTTGCAATTATTTACATTACCCTCCTAAAATCGAATGATGCAAACTACCTTTATTAGACAGCTACACATTTTACCTTTAATTCTTGGTTCATTTTTTAACTACATTTCAACCATAAAATTAATATTTGTCAGGGAAAATATATGTTAAGTCTGGTGAGGCCATACTAATAAGGATAATATCATGTCAACTTCCTTACGAAAATTCACTTGTTCCTTCAAATACTGTTTGGTTTAACTGCATGTAGTTCATTTATTTATGGTACTTTGCCATATTCAGTTAATTTTTTTACGTTTTCAGTGATTCCTTTTCTATTCCCTGTGCTAATGTACTATGGGAATTCTCATGCATTCATTGTACTTCTCTCTACTCACCCTACTATTCTTGTACATCTAACTGTATTTTCCTTACAGTGTAGTTTTCTTATGAAACTACAATTACTAATATTTAGGGATGAGTGTACTGTATTATTAAGTCAAACAATCCCACATTTAGCTCGTATTTTATTTGCCTTCACTCCAAGTCAATCACCTGAGTAAAGATCCTTCATTACCTAAAATGTAATAATATTCATTCAAATAGCTTTCAATGTAATTAAAGTGTTATTAACTTTGTGATATTTTCTTATTCTCTTTCAAGAGCTGGCAAAGTAAAAAACACACCCTTGAAAGAACTTTCACGCGTAAGCTACGTTAAGCAGGATTTCTTTTCTTCTTATCGATAAACGTTTACAAAGAAGCTCATGAAAATGAATTTAATATTCGTTATAATTTTAAAATAAACCTTAGTGCCTAGAATTTTGAAAGCTGGAAGACATTTTAAGGTAGAAACTACATTGATGTTTAAAGAATATTTACGTAGAACATTCAGCATACGCCTCTGCAGGAAATCTATTCACATTGAATAAATATGTAGTGGGAGAATTGATTCATAGATCATAAGCAATCTTACACATTACTAAAAAGATTAGTTGAGTCATTGAAAGATTAAAGGTGAAAAATACTTGTCTGAACAATTTCACAATTTAATAAAGTGTATTACGTCTCACACACACGGAAATGAAGTCTAACGGTAGAGCAGAGAAGCTGACCTTTCAGGTGCGATCTATCCGAAGCTGCCATATTAATGATAAATATTTGAAAGGTGATCTTATCACAAGTCAAACGAATATGCAAGATTTGAGAATGCCATGGTTATGATTTTGGAAATTAATTATTTAATATTTTCGCTGCCACATCTTGTCTCCTACACTTCACTCGAAATCCAATTATTTAAGATACAACAGCGCGTTTTCGTCCGATTGAAATTCGCTCGAGACGGAATGGAGAAGCGAACGGAACGACGTCTTGCGGCCGAACAACACCAAAATTGAGGTTCGCAGCCAATTAACCACTTAGCGGATCTTGTCACGACTTCATCATGGAGACGTCACCAATTTTCTGCATGACATCACTAACAACACCAACAGATTTCATGGACCTTATGGCCGCAAAGAAAGTAGCGTCTCGTATGAATACTTCAGTTACATACTGCGAATAAAGGCTTGACTCAACACCGCATGTTTACGTTGAAAGTAACGAAGCTATTTACAAAAGACGCGACTTTCATTGCCACCAACAGGAAAATGCCTATTGCAATTCCTTGGCCTTTATGGCTCGCCGGAGAACATTCGGAGCAGTCTTTACTCGCCTCTTAAAAGCCATTGACTCAAACACACACATTATACCATTCGCACACAAAGACACACGCGAACACACATGCTTGTAGGCATAAGGCACAGTAAGTTAGTGCCCGTATCCGGGTATTTAGAAATAATAGTAACAGTAACATCAGTTGCTATGAGTAAGATTTGGCCAACTGATGTTACTTTTGGCACTCGCTTTGGAACTACCTTTAGTAGGCTTGTATTGGTGACACTACCGAGGCTTGGTCTGGATTCTTCAAGTCTGGTTATTTACTTTCTTGTTAACCAAGACATTTTCTTTTACCAATTTGGAGTCTTATTTCTCCATGAAATGAACAAAAGGCCCCCGATGTAATGATTCAAATGCTTTGGATATGAGGATGGAGGAGCATTGAGTAGCCTTCACCTTTCCTTGCCTTGTCTACACTTCATTTTTAGTTAGGGATTTATTACCTAAAGCCAATTTATTACACAAAATATTGTAAAAAAAACAACAAAAAGAAACCCAATAAAATACCAAAGATTCTTAAAGACCAATCCAGCAAAAACACAACAAAGATCAAATTGGTATTCAGTCTATAGATTTGGGGCTGGTTATTATTATCGAGGGATCCTTTTCTCCACGAAGACCTCTCCTTTGGAAGAAGCGCCACATAGGAAAAAGTATTCACTCTGGGAGCACTAACTATAGGACTGTATATAAAGCTACGAAATTTACAGATAGCCGAGACAGTGAATAGATTTATTTGCATATTTATATTTAGAGCGAATGTTTAAACTATGTAAAATACGAATTTCAATTCAAGCAATATACGAGCCCCGTTTTTAAGGGAAATGCTTTGACTGTGAGCCCTCTGGCAAATGGAAATAATTATAACCATGAGAGTAATAGCAAATACAAACTGACAAACGCCCGAAAACCAAAAGAGATATTAATACAATGGCGATATATGTAAATGGTCAATGATGATAAGTTTATTTAGTTGTTCGAGCATAACGCACTGGCATCAGACGGCTTCTTCGCCGTGGCTCACTTCTCGGTGTTCAAAATTAGTCAAATGAACAGAGTAGTTCGCCCGAAAGAGAGGCTGATCATTTATTTCTAGCATTTGCTAGACAAACTCTCGGCTAAATTGTTTTCACTTTCGCAGCGTTGATTAAATACAAGGGAGGCCTAGGGAGCTCTGAAGGAGAGAGAATGCATGGTATTTATGTGCAGGGAGTGGAAAGAGCGTGGCGTTGGTTGCCATGTGTATGAATGTTTGTTTTAGATTGTATGCTTATCAATAGAACAAAATATTCTTGAGCAAAAGAGTGAAGTCCTCATTGTGTATGCGAGCATTCTTATTCATTCATGCATATGCTCCCCACCCTTCCTAAGGTTCTGTGTTGTTATACACCATTTCTGTTCATCCTCAACCAAAATTCCATTGCCTCAGTATTTAGAGATATTAATCAGGGCTCCAGGACGCTTCCTCCTCGTATCTCCTAAATGTTACAAAATAAATATTACTCCAACCCTCGCAGTGTTCATGATCGATGATGCTTAACTATTTAAAGTTCTTCAAGTGCTCGTTCTTTCTTCATGGTTGGTCTTTTCCCTGTCATCTTAATTTTTGTACCACTAGGGGCCGTTACTCTTGTTACTTTTCGTTTCCGAGTTTTAAGACACAACATTCACTTATAGAACGCTCCTCATCCCTAAGCGTGAGATGGGCCCCTAGTTCATATTTCCTCAACAATAGAAGGAGAAGATATTGGAGACATGGTAAGGTCTTGGTATCAAATAAATGTGGAAAAGGAGAGAAAAAGAAGGTCTGTTTGTGCCGGAAAAAGAGAAAAGGAATTTGCATAATTATGTATTCTCCGATGTTTTTCTATGAGCTTTTCTACTAACGTCTTTGCCATTATGTTCCCCTAATGGGAGAATTATTCTCAGAACATCGAAGGCCGTCAAGTAATCTCTCTCACACATACACAATATATGCACGTAATTCTGCTATTGAGTTATTATGCGCATCGCCAAGAAATCTTACAGACTTATTAACGAGATAATCAAAGTTCTACTTTGACCGCCTTCTCCCACTCACTTTGCCTGCGACCGGAAGGATCAAAGACTTTCCTCAATCAGATCAAATCTCGATTCCACTTCTAAGTGAAACCTGACACACTCTCTGCTATCCCTAAACGTTCCTTTTATATTTTTTTTAACAACAAAGGACACTTTACTTCAGATTCCAACTTCCTTGTATATGTCTCACTCTGATTATTTACACTTTCCTATTTGTTTCTCCAATACCTCACTTGCTCCATTCGGCCGAGGCGTCTTCTTTATGAAGACTTCACTTTAAAGGAAAAGGACCTCGTTACAGCCTCAATTTACGCATTTCTTTTGACCCTTTGTCATGGCATCGTGAAAGATTTCCTGTCAGCTCTTGTGCACGCCATCCACCCCAATTAAACAAAAGCATAGACAGAAGAATACAAAATATGTGTCTCAGCTGAGTTATCTTCTAGTGATCTCTAGCCACAGTACTCCCACCCGAACTTACTTGTTCTATTTGCTGCTGAAACTAACGAAACGCTTACTTAAAAAAATGTTCCTCAACCCTATTCCAATCTTTCTATTTTAAAATTCCTATATTTATATTTTTTCAAATTTTCTCTGATTCTTATCACTGCTTGAAATGTAAGATTTTTGAGACATGGATGAACTTGGAGGCCACCATAGTATCTTACCTATTCAATTCATTGCCTCTCGTTGTTTTTTTGTCGTTCACAAGATAATAATGCCAATTAAAACTCTTTGGTTTTATTCCAAATTTTAGATCTTTTTTCAAACCATCAAAAATGAAAGTAAAAACCATCACAAATATCCGGCCTCTTCTCCAGCCTCGTGGTTTTGCGGTTTCTAAATCAAATTCATTCCTGGATTAACGCAAATCGCCTAAAGACTGAAGGAAATAAGGAGAGGTAGGGAGTGACCTATCCTTATGAAGGTGAAGGGATAATAAGCAAAAAAAAGGTTATTATGGATTGCAAAGGAAGGGGAGTAAAAAGAAAGGAAGGAGGGAGATAATGGAGTTTATTTATATAGTTTTACACGTGTTCCTAGAATTCTACGTTGATGTCTTGGTTTCTTTGATGTTAGTAGGCGTTACAACCTCTGCACCATTTACCTTTATAAATCAGGCGTGTAAGAATGAAGCCGATAGATCTAGATGACTCGAAAGAATAAACGTATGTTTGCTGTGTTCATTTAATTTCCTTATTACTTGTTTTTATTGCTTACACCTCTCTCTCCCATAACAATGATATCAGTGTTTTCATCTCTTGCTACGATTTCATCATATTAAGCCTCCATCAGCCGAAGACCTAATAATGATGCTGGGGCTAAATTCAATGAGTCGCTTTTTCCTGAATCGGCCGAGAGGACTGTCGCTTGCCATTAAAACGCGGGTCTCTGGAATTTTTCACTTGTCCCTGACTATCCAAGGGCACAGGCATAGTAAAAAGTGGGATTAGCACTCGAAGAAGAGAGAAAGAGAAGTAATTCATTGAACATCTTCGTTTGAATTGAAGATTAGCTGGAAATCCGTAAGCAGAGAACTGTTGTAAATGGGAATTACTCCTCGTGGCTAAGTTCCTCTGGGATCTGTTCTTGATCCATTGCTGGTTGTTTTCAATAGAAACAACATTGAAGTGATTTTATTTTTGTAGAAACAACCTTGAAGTGATTTTATTATTGTAGAAACAACCTTGAAGTGATTTTATTATTGTAGAAACAACCTTGAAGTGATTTTATTATTGTAGAAACAACCTTGAAGTGATTTTATTATTGTAGAAACAACCTTGAAGTGGTTTTATTATTTATATTTCATAATTTGCTCATGAAAAGAAAAACTAGGGCAAAATAGGTTTTGAACTGCAAAAACTAGCAAAATAAATGAATAGATAGGTGGGATATTTTAAAAAATAGAAGATGCAATCCGACGTGTAAGAGTGAAAGGTTGTGATATAGATGATGATAATCTTCGAAGAGATATTAATAAACGGGTGGCTAAATTTTTAATTTGTCATCTGAGATGTTGCAGTTAACCAAAAGACGCCGCCTTTCCATTATCTAAGCCTCATTTAATTAAAAGGTGATTTTGGAGGAAAATTCCATACCTGACCATAAAATAGGTCAATCTTAGATAAGAATGGCTAAAATTGATTAAAATAAAGTGTTTTGGGAAGGCAATCAATATAATTCATCTATAACAATTGCTTTCCTGCAGTTATCATTGATTTGCTCTATTTATTATCTTGATTTCTCGTGTTTTCTTTGGGAAATTCTCCATCTAAGTTTCTAATACACGTTTTATGTAGTGTTGGCAACTTGAAAGATTTACTCTTTCGGACCTTGTCAACCTTAACTTGTTATAGTCTTTTTTCCTTATTTCCTCTATCTTCCTTGTTTTCTTGATCCGCCATCCTTTAAAAATAATTAAACTTGTAAAATTTCCCTTTTTTCTATCGAATCAAACAGAAAATTCTGCTGGAAATGCTGTAGGAAATCGTCAACAGGTTTCAGTGTAGGAATCTCTTACCTCCTGAAGCAAGAAATCTGCAATCAGAAAATGGACTCCTGACACTCGATCTTTTCATTTTAAAATTTAAAAATAATATTAACCTTCCCAATTTAACCAAACCTGACATTTCATCACCCGAAAGTGCATCAGTATGAGAGGATTGTTATAATTTCAAACCTACTCCGTTTCACTCCGATTCTCCCGTTGCCATTTTCCCACTCGAAAACATCGCATCTGAGAACGTTTTCCCGCGAACTGCTTTAAGAGTTCTTCAATAACTACGTTTAAAAATAAGTTGAGTTAATATTTGATTAAGAGAATTGGTAATTTAGAAAGCAATGTTGAAACTAGTTGAATAAATATGGTTGAGAATCGATTGAATGAGGAATTCGTGAACGTCTCTCTTACACTCAAATAGGCGATTGTGTAAACTATGTAAGAAAGAGATGTCCACCTTTAGTTTCCTTCCTCTCTGTCTAACTTCCCGAAATCATGTGCTTGACTTTCTTTAGTAGTTGAGAAATGTGTGTCTAAGTTACATGGAAGTTTCCTAAAGAATAAAATAATCAATAAATAGAATTAATAAAACGAAGAAGCCAAACCTTCGGAACTCCTTGCAGGAGATTGGCTGTCCCTACAGGGACTCTAATAATTTGCTATTTAGATATTCTTTTATGGGCCTAGGACTTCATTTCTCGGACTAAAGGTGGAATACCATCTGTTTTTATCGGAGTTCTTTGACAAATTCCCGCAAGAACCTTCCTACGCGCTGTTCCTCCCGAACTAGAGAGGCTCTAATTATTATTTGCTCTCCTTCTCCGGTGGGACATCAAACCTTTTATAAAAGCTAAATAATCCTGGGAGAAAATCCCGTAGTAAATTCTAATGTTGGGATGAATAAAATCCCACCTTTGGGTTTTGGTCCAATTTCTCTTCGAATATTCGGCTATGGTCGACTCAAAGAAGATGACAGTTATGGTTGAAAGAGACTTCTTTCCCGTGCTGGTCGAATACAAGACACGTGGAGGAAGTGTGGGAGAGGTTCCGTTTTCGCATACCATTATAAGTGAAAACATGAGAGTGGCAAAGTTGGACATGGCAGTAAAAGCCAAAATGATCGTAATTATTAAAAGTTAGGCATTCTTTGATGTTGGAAAATGAAATAAAAACAAATCGCCCCCCCATAATTTGTTTAGGATTCAATCCGGATATAAGCTTTCCTCTATTAACGATTGTTAGTTAATTATGCTAAATTAACGTATGATAAATAAAGAAACGTGGAGTCAATATTTAGGAAAAAGATCTCTTCTCACCGGGAGTTTATGTTTATCAGCCTCATATCCCTATAAAGACAAGATTCTCCAACTTACACATGATCAATTTCTAGTGGATGAAAGACAAATTTACTTTCGCAAAAACAAATCTCTGTCGAATCTGATTGAACAAAAAAAAATGCAATAAAAGTTCATAGAGATTAAACGATATAAATGTTCCTCTTTTGGAAACTTTGGTCATAATTGAAAGTATACAGAAGAGCTAAACCGTAGAATGAAAATATGGATTAGCAGCCATAGAAGGATCGTTAGGAAATGATTTATCTTAAATTCCTCAGAGTCAGAACTATTCAAGACAGAACCAATCCAAGCTTTCCATACCCTAAAATGTTTTGACAAACTAAAATGGAAGAGAAATTTCCATTAGACCAAATGGACAGGAGAGATGGCGGCAATAAATGGAAAGTGGAGGTGCACAGAAAATATTGCGCGGAATTTATTTTATATATGTAAATTTCTGCTAGGTTTGCTTGATTTTTATTAAAAACAATTCCATAAATCAACTCAAGGAATGTTTAAAATAAAAACTAAAAGTTAGATTTCACATCGTTAAATCGTTCTCGCTTTTTGTGAATCTAGTGAGATTTAGCGACTCCGACACAAGGCATCCAATTCTGTAGAAAATTTAGGAGCGTTTAAAGTTTTAGTTGAATAAATTTATTTTAGGGATGCCTTTTTATCTATCCTTTGAAATACCTTCAATTTCACAACATCATTTGCAAACAAAAGAGTTTTCAATCTAATCAGCCAAACTACAACTCAGGAATTATCTGAGCGTCTCAAAACTCACAAGGGGTAGGAGGGAATTATGTAATTCTAAGGTGTTGATTCTAATTCTTTGACGTCTACAAATACTTCCAAATTCCAATCAAGTGTAGGGAGTAAATTTGCTAGGTTCAATATCTTCTAAATTGTATGTCCAGAAGAATTTTAAAAGAAGAAGATCAAGTAGATGACATTTTGTATAATTACTAGCAACTTATTAATACCAACCCGCTAAAATTGAGTTAGCAGATATTAATACCCATTGTATATATTTTTTTTCATGGAATCTAGGCTACTCATCTAAATGTTTAGTAATATCTAAAGATACAGCTTATACTGTGCTAAATGTAATTAGTGTGAATCCTTGTTTTTCAGTTTAATAGAAGCCTATTGCGAGCTTTATTTCTATGTCACATTTCGTCCTCAAGAGGCTACATAAGAAATACATTTTTAATGTCGTTGGTTTCATAATTTCTGGCAAGAGAATCTCATATGCACTAGAAATTATTGATAAGTGTCTCTCTCTCTCTCTATCTCTACCAACGCCGTTATTAAAACAATAAAACAATCGTATGGTTTCCAGACAAAGCGAAGAGAAATTCTGCTTTACTGTGCTGTGACTCGGTCAATATTACCCTTACAAATCTATATGTACATCTCATGGATCGGGATTATGTTGTTTTTCTGGGTGAAATTGTGTATATTATACAACGTCACAAGTCGTCCATCCTTGGGTATTTTCAACTTGACTAGAGTATTATATTTTTTATGATATTTAAAACAATTCAGAACCTATTCTATCTCACCATGTAAAAAAAAATTAACTAATGCAAAATCCGGTTCTGGTTATGGATCTGCACCCGAAACTATTTCCCGAAGATGTTGATAGAACCTAATATTTCTTCGTCCCTAGATATTTTCAGCTTGAGTAGCCCAGGAAATATTTCTGATATTGGAATCATTTCATAAAATCTCCTTTCTCACAATGTTCACATGAGATTTTAAGTGATCCACAATTCTTACCTGTTTCTGGATCATCTACGTGCTATAATAAACTCTTTTAGGGGCCAATGTCCAAACTTGAACAAAACTAACATTGAAATTAGTTAATATCTTTATAGATATTTTGTATACAGATAGACAAACGCACACGGGTAATCACATAATCGCCGGCAAACTATTTTCGGAGGTAAAAAAAGATTTGACCCAAATAGATTGACGCACTAAACTTTGAACGGAAATCTATTCACTGATATTAATGACTCTTTGTGTAGTTCAAATGAATGAACCAGCAATCGATTGCATACATCCGGAGATATCTAGTTTCCCACATATTAAGGAGGAATTTCCTATATTAAAGTTTTGAGTTGAGCGGAGAAGAATTAGGGATTAATTTTCTACTTTCCCAAATTCACAAATCTATGAGTTCGGTTCCTCCCCCGCACCGACCTTTTTTTATCGTCTTAGGAATATTTCATCAAACGGCGGCAGGAGGTCGACTGAATAAGAAAAAGAAAGTGCGCTTACGCCATTGACCCTAGAAGTGTGTGGTTGTTCTAGGTAGGGATTGATAGAAAAAGAAGGAAATATTTGGGGAGAGTTGTGTGGAAGAGAGAAATAAAAGGACCAGACAAACACTTGGAGTTTAGATTCGAAGGTATAAGCGAGAAGGCAACGAGCATAAATTATCTTCGCAAGTGGAAATTTCTCAAAGAAACTCTCATCTTCTCCCTTTATCTGTAATTTCTATTCCTTTCCTCCTTTCTTATCCAATATTTACTTTTTCTTTTTTTAATTAAATAATCTATATCAGATACTCATTTTTAGTCGCGAGTGACCCTACATCTCACTATGTCGGTCGGACGGTTACCGATTTGCTTTTTTTACTTCTTTAGGCAAGAGCATCATAATTATTCGGCCGATTCTAACGAAATTTGAAAAGCTTATATTGTTTTGCATTCTCTTTCGAATGCTCAAATTCTCAAAGTCCTCCCAAGGTTAGCTCAGAAATTATTTTGTTTTGGCAATAAAATCCTAAATATTCAGCCGATACTCTGCTAGACTAGACTAGGCTATAAGACGCTATACTCTGACAGGCAAGCCTACAATAGGATTTATAAAATGCTATGCTAGGGTAGCATATAGTATGTTAGGCTAGACAATACTATCTATTCTTGATGAAGGTATAATAGGATAGTATAGGCTTTAGTTTTCTAGGATAGTTAATGCTAGGCTAGGTTAAAATATGCTAGGCTACTAGGCTAGACAGGGAAATGCTATGCTATGGTTGGCTAAAGTATAATATGCTAGGGAGGGCTATGCTCTGCTATGATAGCTATGTTAGGCTATGATATGCTATGCTAAAGTATGTGGCTATACTATGTTTTTAGGCTAGGCTATGCTATGCTAGGCTATACTATTCCCTGCTCTGCTATGCTATCTTATGTTATAATATGTTATTTTATACTATTCTGTGCTATATTACACAATGTTGTTATATGCTATGATATTCAATAATATTCTATAATATCCTATACTATACTATACTATACTATGGAATACTGTGCTATTAGTGTGTGTGAATCTTTTTAACGTTCTAATTACATAATTAAGGGGTGCTCAAACTTTGCAGCCCAATTTATGATTTTTAAAGTGATTTTTTTTATTTTAATATAATTTAGGGCCTACTTGGTTAGCTACTTAAAATGTTTGCCTTATTTTTGTCACCTTGGGGAATTAAATGACTATTATTACATTAATAATTATATCTATTTAACTTTTTTTCTTATTTCACCGTTTGGAACATTTTCATGAGTGTGCTGAAGATGACGTGGCCTT
The DNA here is from genome assembly GCA_963969495.1 of Ceratothoa steindachneri. NCBI lineage: Eukaryota > Metazoa > Arthropoda > Malacostraca > Isopoda > Cymothoidae > Ceratothoa > Ceratothoa steindachneri. The sequence continues at coordinate 242,924,551 of OZ018317.1, read as the reverse complement.
CAGTACTACCATCCTACCAGTGGGATTTGACCTACAATTGCTTTTTAAATTAGGACAGGACTAGCGACATTCGCACATTTGAAAGCAAATTGAAAATAGCAAAGTTGTTGCCATCTCAATTCCAAACTCTCGTTGACGTTCTGAAATGTGGATGTGAGAAACTACCGAGCAGCAAATCTTGCAAAGGATATTTACCCTAAAGTGCTTGAAAAGTGTACAGTTCTTTTCTAGCCCCCGTTGTAAATTCAAGAGTCACAATCTTCAACAGATCTAAAAAAAGTGGGAGCAGGCCAAAAACATCATATCCTTTGGGAGAGGAGAGCTACAGGCCTAAGACACCTTAATTACAAAACTAGACAACCTTTTGATTTCCCCAGGCGCAATTGTAGAATTGTTTGTTGCTGAGAATTTGGCTGCCCTGGTTGCAGAAACGATAGTGAAATTAATTTTAAGCCCCAATGGAGATGAAGATCTCTGTGAAGGAAATTGCTTTCAGTGGAGGTCACAGAGAAATTTGAAACCCTTAAGGTGTATACATTGTCTTTCGTATCATAAAATTGCTAAGGTTCTCCCAAGGTTTCTGCGGGAATTATTGAAATTTTTTGAAGGAGGTAAGGTCATAAATCAGAATAAGTGAGGGCATAGCATATAATACAATAGCATAGCATAGTCTAACCTAGACTAAAATAGCATAGTATACGCACATACTTTAGCATAGCATAGTAGAGAATAGCCTAGCCTAGCATAGCGGATAATTGTATAGCATAGCATAGCATAGTATAGCCTAGGCTAAACTTGCCTAGTATAGCATAGTATATCATAGCCAAGCATAGCATCGTATAACCGACCCTGTTTTAGCATAGTATAGCTAAGCCTTAAAGAGAATAGCCTTGCTTTGCCGATCATAACCTAGCCTAGCTTAGTATAATCTAGCTACCCTAGTATAACCTAGCATAGTGTAGCCTACTTTATCTTACCTTATCTTAGGATAGCCTACCCTATCGTATCCTACTATATCCTAGCCTATCTTAGTAGACCCTAGTTTAAACCTAGCATATTATAGTATAGCCTAGCTTAGTCTAGCATAGTATAGCATTGCCTAGCGTAGCATTGCCTAGTGTTGCCTAGCTTCCTATAGTCTAGCCTAGCCTAACCAGGTATACTTAGCATTCCATGCCAGAGCCTAGCTTAGCGTCGCCTACAGTAGCTTAGGCTAGTATATCCAAGTTAGAATAGGCTACTATAGTATAGCCAATATATCCTTGCATTCGATAGCCTAGCAGAGCCTAGCACACTATATGCTAGCTTGGTATAGCCTATCCTAGCATAACCACACCTAACATATTATAGCCTAGACTAGTATAGCATACCATACCGTAGATTAGTACAACTCTGTATATCTTAGCCAAATATAGCCTTGGTTAGCCAGCCTATCGTATCCTAACATAGTATTAGCTAGAATACCCTAAAATAGCCTAACATATCAGAACATAACCTTTCTTAGCTTATTGTACGTTAGCCTACACTAGAATAGCATAATATAGCCCTGCCTAGCTTATTCTAGGCTTGCCTAACAGAGTATAGCATATTATAGCCAAGTCTCGTCTAGCAGATTATCGGCCGAATAGTTATGATGTCATTTACCCCCCAAATACCTTGGGAGGACTTTAGCAACTATATCTAATTATTTCAAATTTCGCTAGAATCGGCCGAATAGTTATGATGTTATTAAAAAAAACAACAAAGAAAAAGCAAAACGGACACCAACCACCTGAGATAGTGAGATGTAGAGTCGCTCGTGACTCGGCTCGCACACGATTCAAAATAACTATAGAATTCATAAGTAGGGATGCAAATTTTAGCACTCCTCATTTATGAACTTTGAACGTGGAAAATATTCACACAAACTAATATCACAGCATTTCATAGCATAGCATAATATACCATAGCAGATTAGAGCATAGTATATTATAGAATATTATTGGATATCTTAATATGGTATAGCACATCATTGCATAATATAGCACAGATAGTATAACATAACATAGTTTAACATAGCATAGTATTTTATAGCATAGCGCAGCAGAGAATAGTAGAGTCTAGTTTAGTCTAGCCTAAAATAGCATAGCATACCCACATAATTTATCATAGTATACTAGAGAATAGCCTAGCCTAGCATAAACTAGTACTGTCTAGCATAGAATAGCCTAGCCTAAACTTTCCTAGTATAGCATATCATAGTATAACCTACCCTGTATAGCCAAGCCTAACCAAATATAGGATAGCCCTGCCTAAAATAGAATAACATAGATATGCCGAGTAAACCTAGCCCTGCTTAGTATAATCTAGCTAGCCTAGCTTAACCTAGCAGAATATAACCTACTTCATCCTACCTTAGCTTAGTGTACCCTGGCATATTGTATTCTAGTATAGTCTAGCTTAGTAAACCATTGTCCAATCTAGCATATTATTGTACATCCTAGCTTAGTCTAGCCTATTATAGCCTTGCCTAGCATAGCATTACCTACTGTACCCTAGCTTATTATAGCATAACTTAGCCTAACCCGGAATGGCATAGCATTGCATGCCAGAGGCTAGCCTAGCATAGCCAAGGTACAATAGGCTACTATAGCCTAGCCAATATATCCTTGCATACGACAGCATAGCCTAGCATACACTAAGATAGTGTGGTATAGCCTATCCTAGGATAACCACACCGAACATAATATAGCCAAGCTTATGATATGATAGCGTAGCCTAGTATACCCTGAACTAGTGTAGTATGCCGTACCCTAGACTAGAATAACCTTACATAATTTAGCGCATTATAGCCTTGGTTAGTTAGCATATATGGCTTAACAGAGTATTACCTAGCATAGGCTATCATAGGAGAGCATAGCCATCCCTAGTCTATTATAATTTAGCCCACCATAGTATAACATAGTATAGCCCTGTCTAGCCTAAAATAGCTTAGCTTATCCTAGCATAGTATACCCTAGCCTAGCATTAACTATCCTCGACAAGTAAAGCCTATATTATCCTATTATACCATAGTCAAGCATAGCTTAGTATTGTCTACGGGGGTTGGGAGTAAATTCGCAATATAGAAGCTTAAGTCTTTATCTTAAGTCATACAAGATAAGGTTACTTAGCGTCTGCCTCTCAACTGTTGGCGTACTACCTGGTCGTGGTCTCCTGGCCTTTAACTGTAGGTACGTCTAACGACCGAGTCCCGGGCGATATAACCCGGCCAACCCCACTGCCGTACGGGAGCCCTTGGAATGGCCAAGGCTTCAGGAGTAAACCGGGAGATTAAATCAGCACGGTGCTTGTGCATTAGGCGATAGTCCAAGGAGGGACTATTTCCGGCAAAGTACTGCACCTTAAACCTGCTCCAGTCGTCCTGGATCATTTCCTTGCCACCGGACTCAGCAGGGGAAAGGGAAGATGGTGGACTGAAGAATGCACAATTACTTTCCACCTTAAACATCATCGTGCAAGTAATCACTCCATGCATTGCTCATTCATCCAAATATTGTTGCAATACCCTATCCACAATGCTGCAATAGCCCCACGTGCTAGAGAACACAAACAAATACAAGGACGAAAAATCTGCAATCTCTGTGGAAGAGGCTGGGCCAACCTTCGCAGACTCCGCAGCCATCAAGGATCTCACAAAAGATGATAATCTTCAACCAAACATCATCAAAATCATCCTTGTATGGAGTGACGTCGTCATCAGCAACGATTGACAGCATTAAGCAGCAATAAACAAGTATTATCTAGCCTAACATAATATATGGTATCCTAGCATAGCATTTTATAGCCTAAATTAGCATAGTATATCTCACCCTCGTAAATTTTATCATAACCTAGCTTAGCATAGTATAACCTAGCATATAATAGCCTAGCATAAGATAGCCTGTTATAGGCTTGCCTGTCAGAGTATAGCATATTATAGCCTAGTCTGGTCTAGTCTAGTACAGTATCAGCTGAATAGTTATGATTGTATTGCCAAAACAAAATAATTCCCGGGCTAACTTTGGGAAGATTTTGGCAATTATACCTTTCGAAAGAGAATATAAAACAAGATAAAGGTTTCTCACACAAAGGGGAAGTTACCTGCCCCTCCTAGAACCCAATGTCTACCCGTCGCGACTAAGAAAAGATATATATGCACGCCCCGACATCCCAAGGCAGCAGCGAGAATCTCGCGCAGTCGTACGACCTCACCGCTGTTATTAAGAATGGTCAGGCCAGTCGAACCCAATGAGCAGTCTCAGGAATTTCGCACAGCCGTGTGATCTTTGTTGGGTTTCCCTTCTCCCTTGTCGCATCGCCCGATCGGCGCCAGACCTACGGCTTCGAGGACTTTCGAGTGAGCTTTTTATGCTCCCTGAGAATATTGCCTCCCACCTGGAGCGTCAATTCTAATGAGATCCCGGTCCTCCTTTTGGAGGACTCTGGCACCCGCTTCCGCCGAGGCAATATAAATTTTTCGGGAAAAGCTTTGCGAAATTAGTACCAGGTATCCTCCTCTTGGTTTGCAGCCACAGTCAGGCTCTTACGCCCTGCTCCGCTTCCCAACGGCTTCCAGCTACGAAGGGAGCGCGTCACCTCTCTACTCGGACTCAAGTAGACGATAGACACAGACAGATATCTATCAGTCGGGTATCGACTACGTTCTCGTATGGAGTACTCCCTCGTTCATATCTCAGCGAGGTTGAAGAAGAAGGAATTTTGCAAGTGGATCTTGGCAGCACCCCGCTTCCTCGTCACCTCCAAAGACTCCGGTTAATTAGGCTTTACGTGAGTCTCTCCGTTATTAACACTCTCCCCCTTTCCCTGGAAGAAATCACCGTACATCTTCTCTCGGGGTCTGGTCCCTGTCGAATCAATTGTATCCCTCCTTTCCCCGTCTAGGACCCCGGGTGACATTTTATTTATTGTCATTTATTTACTTTTACCAAAAATATTTTCTTTGTATATGGTAGGGTTATTTTTCTACAATCAATTTTTCTAAACCAAGAACCTCTAAGAATTGATTATTTAGGCCTTCTGTACTCGATTTTGATAAAGTAACCCGCGTACTGGGATCTATATACCCCTCACAATTTTTGGCTAGCTCCCTTCCCCCGTCATCGCAGAGTTAATCTTCAGCTAGCAACGACGTTCAACTCTACGACAGTTTCAAATTTCTCTAGAATCGGCCGAATAGTTATGATGTTATTGCCCAAACAAAATAACTCCTGGGCTAAACTTGGAAGGACTTTGGCACTTATATCATTCGAAAGAGAATGTAAAACAACATAAGTTTTTAAAATTTCGTTAGAATCAGCAGAATAGTTATGATGTTATTATAATAACAAAGGAAAAGCAAACCGGGGACCGAACGACCGCCAACATAGTGAGATGTATAGTCGCTCGCGACTAGAATCGTACCTGACTAAAAATAAGGCACAACTATAGAATTATTACTATTGCAGTATAAAATCACTTATTAAAAGATATTAATTATGATTTGCATTATTGGTCAGATAAATTGAAGGATATTTATATTTAATCAAATAAAATACATATGTTTTAAGAGGAGAATTAATTAGAGATCAAGCAAAATATATAGACATTACTTGTTTCAATTCAAGAATATCCATTGATTGCAGAGAGGGTGTTCCTTTGCCTTTACATAATTAATCAAGCCAAAATATTTTTTATTATAATTAAAGTGCTAATTAAATTTATATTATTCCCATGTCAATAGATTTGTGACGAGAAGATTCTTGGCGTGATTAAGATAGTTTTAATGCTGAGTTAATCAAAGATTCTTGAATTATTCATTTTAAAGTAGATTCCAAAGATGGATTCATTAAACGAATGTTGAGGTGAAAAAAGGTTTCTAAGGGGCAAAATGAATGATTAATTTCCAGTGCAGATAATTTGAATTTGCTCTTTATGATAATTGATGCCCAAATTTGGATAATTGTTAAAGTCAACTTTAATATGACTCCGTAGAGGATAGCCATAAAAAAGACGCCTTATTCATTAAAAATGAGAAAGAAAGACATTATGCAAAATATATTTCATTATTAGGGTAAAGAAGATTCATGCTAAGATATTTCACTGTTTATTGAATGTTATTTAACATATTTATATCTGCCATCACCTTACTCATTCAGAACGCCATGTAGACAGGGTTGCTATCCAGTACCGACATGATGGCAACCTATTTAATATAAGAAGAGTTGAAACCCGCATGAAAACTGTGACCAATCATATTCTGGAACTTCAAAATGCAGTCGACTGTGCGTTGATCGCACACACACACACACCACTCGCCATACAAAGATCCCTCAATGTCATAGTCGGTCTTTATGAAGCAATGGGTCTGAAAATGAATGTCAATAAAACAGATACAAATGCAACGACAGAATCCAGAACCACGTCTTACTTTTCACATCAACGGTGATGACATTAAACCGGACACAAGTTTAAAATATCTGGCAGCATCCTGTCGGATAAGTATAATATAGATGGAGATGTCTGCAACAGGATAAATAAAGTCTCCGTATCCTTTGGAAAACTGCGCATAAGAGTCTTCCAAAACGATATCCTCAGCCTAAAAATGAAGATAGCAGTCTACAGCGCTGTATGTATAACTACTCGACTCTACGGTGCTGAAGCATGGACTGCTTATAGAAGGCATATAAGACAATTGGAAGCATTTCATATAAGAAATTTGCAGAAAATCTCAAACTAACATGGAGGGACAAAATTCTCCATGTAGAAATCCTTCGACGCGCCAGCACAACCTCAATTGAGACCATGTTTGCTCCATACCAACTGCGATGGCTGGACATATAATTCGCATGAGTGATGACAGACTACCTCAACAAATCCTTTATGGACATCTCCCACTGGGACGCCGTAGAGAAGGTGGGCCAATGAAACGCTATAAAGATCAAGTAAAAGCAACCCTAAAAAAGTGTAATATTGAACCTAAAAGCCAGTGACTGACCAGCATGGAGATCGAAGTGTATGAATGGACTGTCTACCCTTGAACAGTACATCTACAACGAGAGAGAGGCGAGAAGACAACAACACCACAATCCACCAGTCCGACAGCCAAATAACCACGGAATAGAGTGTCATTTCTGTGGCAGAGTGTGTGCATCGGGGTGCATAGTGATCTTCGCTGGCTCAACCGACAGCAACCATAAATTCATACCCATAAATTCATACCCATAAATTGATCTCCGTTTTTATCGAGTAAAGCTTGAGTCGTCTTCGTATTCGAAGGACGGCCATAAGGCATAAGGATATTATAAAGTTGGAAACAAAGTTCTCTTACAAATTTTATTGGCAATGATTTACATGAAAACAATACAGCAAAAGAAACATCAATGAACAATGTAAACACCGTTATTTTCGCGTACCTGGCTTTAGCGACACCGTATAGATAGATCCTTGGATGCCTTTGTTGTATAATTCAACTGGTTTGCTATCAAAGAAGTCTCCAACTGCAGTTTTCAGTTGGTCATCATTGCCATGTTTTGACATTCGAAAAGTCTTGATTTGCAATGTGGGGTCGGGCGTTACCATGAAGAAACACGACATCACTCAATTCTGATTGTTTCTACGCAATTGCATCTGCCACCTTTTGCCGTTGTTAACTGTATAATTGAGCGTCGATAGACTGATTGCGTTACAACATTACCCAGTAAATCACTCACTTCACATTCCACCAGACACGAACTATACGCTTCTTTTGATGTTGATCGGCCTTTACTTTAACTTTTGCAGGTCTAACTTTGTCTGTACAGCTTCTTTTGTGTGCCACGTTCGAGTGTAGAGAGCATTTCTCATCTGCAGTCACTATTTTGTTGAACCAATCAAAACGACGTTTCCTGGGAAGTCTTCTCCTTCAGGCGTCTATGCGGCGCTGACGGTCAAAGTCGGTGAGTTTACTTGGTGGAATCCATACATTCTACTGGAGCTGATGACGTCATGACGATTTTGTGCTAGAACCAGCATCAAGGTAGAGGGGTAGGTACAGTTGCCCCAATTAGTCAAGTCAAATTTTCCGCTGACTTTAGTCCAGACAGTGAAGAATGAATATTTTTTTATTTGATGAGACATGAAGTATTTGGGTTTTATTTAATTATCACAGAAATATTCACCTTAACAAATAGCTATTTTTAAAAGAAATATCGCTATAAATAATTTTACAATTTAATATGTAAAATAAAATATTATTACTTAGCAACATAAGACGGCAAATCCTAGAGACAAGGCTAGGGAAAGATTTATAAAACATATAAATAATAATATCACAAATAACTTGTCCTCAAAATTTTCAATGTGACATGATTAATTTGTGCACAAGTGCATCTGAAAATGTAACTTCCACTAATTGAATTTGAGACACCTAAACAAAGAAGAGAGTGGCCAAATTATCCCTTTAGGTAAACGGGTAATTTGGTGTGGATTAAAATGGTAAAGACAGACCTAAGTGTTCAATGAGTAATGGTAGTCTTGCTAATGAGAGGTGTTTGTAAGAACCATTAGAACTAAAAAGACACTTAGAAAACTATCATAAGCGCAGGAAATAATTTCAAAGGAAGACATAGCGATAGTACATCTGGTAACTATAATATGCCGTGGAATTTGTGCAATCGCAGAACATTTACAACAAATATTTATTATACGACTACAATCTGATTTAGATTTCGCAATACACCTGAACTAAAGCATCGATGAGGACCTTTGTGCTGCACATTTAGTTCATGTTTCGGGAAACATGAACATATTTTCACATATGTCAGATCTTACACATTATGAATGAGGTGGAAGTAGTACGGAATCTGAAAAGTTTGTGGTCTCGCTTGAAAAAGAAAGAAGCGGCAACCACACCTTGGTTCAAGAGCATAACATCGTGTCGAAATCAAAGTTATGTCAGCCTTAGTCTGCGATGCCAAGAGGTATTCTTGGTCAAGCTGCAGAGTGGTGCTAGTGTCGGGAAGGAACGTGGTTTCAGGGTGGCAATCTTCCATTTTCCACTGTAGCTGCATTTATATATGCATGGGCGAAGGGGATGACTATGAGTAGATTTTGTAAAGAAAAACTTGAACTCGATAAAACGATAAATTCGCGGAAATAGTACAACAAGGGGAGAGTTCTTCCACAACAGTATGTATTCGGCGAATGTACCTGGAAACTTTTAAGGTTTATCTCTCCCCTCTTCAATCACAAGATCGTCAGATATTAGAAGAATGTATTAAGCTTTCGTTCCATTTAACCATGAACCACAATCATAAGCGACATGTGGAAGACGTACTTCGTCGTGGAGCTTCCCGCTCGATGTTGGATTCGTATTTGAGTGAATATTTGTGTCTTTAGAGATACGAAAGTACGAAAGTAATCAGGAATATATGGCAGTGTATCTCGGAGTTTAAACATTAATTTAATTTCTCTATATGTTAAATAATGAAAAAATATATTCAAAGTACATATGTTTACTTCAAATACCCTAAACTAACTTGTTATCTTAAAATTACTTAATCTAACCCGACCCAACCCAACCATAACTTTTTAACCTTTCAATTCTCCGAAAAGATATATATTATTGTAATCAGCGTGTAAAACTAAATCATTCACAAAATTTATAGAAAAATAGGACACCGCCAACAAACACAAAAAGTTAAAAAAATAATTTGAAAAATAAGTTGGAATAGGAGAGATTTAAGATCAAACAAAATAAACCATAATTTAAACCAAGGTTCAGAAGGCAAAAACGGCAATCCAGATCACAATGAAATAGGTTTCATCTGGCATGAAAAGGGCTGGGTTGGCTGGGTAATTTGGATTGTTTTTCACCTACATTTTTCGGAACCCATCCTCTAAATTGTGGAGGAAAATACGAAGTTGCAACTCTATGGATTTCCAAAGGGGCCAATTTCTCTGTTTCAGAGGAAATCGTATAAAAGCTTGACCCAAAACACAAAAGATGTTTTGGATCTAAGGATGGAGGATGAGAGATGTGGGATAAAGTGGAAATGAGGAGATTGTTTTGGGGGTTACGAAAAATTTAAGTGTTTAGGTGGGAGTAAATGATGGAAATGGGTTATTATGTTTCATAGCAGGGTTGTCCAACCTTTTTTCCCAACGATCCAACTTAGAAATGTAAGTATATTCACCGGGCCACAGAGGTACTTAAAAATAAATTTTAAAAAGTTCAAAGATATATATAATTACAAACAATATACTGTATATTAAGAGGAGAAAATTAAATTCGACTAATATGCCTTCCTTTTATGATATTCTCAATTTCCGGTTTTCAAAGTAAATGAAAATAATCCTAAAAAATACTGCGTAAAAATAAAATCTGAGCAAGCAGAGGGCCACTTGAAAATGGTAAGTGGGCCGCGGGTTGGACGACCCTGTTTTAGAGAAAGGAACCTCTTCGCTTTGATTCATCGCGGGGGAGGCGAGCGGGAGGATATGGGATTAAGGAGCTACAAAACTACAGAAGAACTACCAACGAAGAGCCTAAGATTAACTCGAGGGGAAGATGAAGATGGAAAAAAAAGAAAGGAAAGAAGAGAAAAGATATTAAAGTGGGGGAATAAAAGCCGGTGGACAGATTTTTTTTATTTACAGTTTTTACCGAATGGAGGAGGCCGGGAATGAGTTGAAATAGGGGTAAGTTAAAACGTGTAGTTACCGGCCAAGCAAAATTAAGAGACTATTTGGCGCGCGAAAGAGGTGAACAGCCTCTCTGCAACCTCATTTAGCAATGAAGACCGATCCCTACCTGGATAAATGGGGTATTCAAATGCATGAACACTCTAAACGTTAGCTGCTCGCAGTAAGTTTCTTGACCTTACTACAGCTAACGTCTCGATGATTACGTACCCTTCTGGCCTTAATGCCTGAGGTAGATTCCTTCAATGCAGAGTTTGTTTTTTCATCCTCATCTTTGGATGCAACCCTCACTGAAACCTGGGCACTAAACCGTTAATCGTTACTTAACGAAGATAACATTTTCGTTAACGATTTACCGTTTAGGTTAACTTTGGAAATCATCATCGGACTAATTAACTTCAGTTACATTTACCTTCCGTTAACTCAAGTCCGCTAACCAAAAAAATTCATAAAAACCGGTTAACGTTTAACAGTTTTTTATTATTTTCTGATTTTGAATACAGATGTAGAGTCTTAGCATATTTAATAATGTATGCGTCAGTCTTACAACCTGGATATAACGCCCCTTATTATTACAAATAACATTTCAATCAAACTTCGAATTGTGAGTTCAAAATTATATTTTATGTATTTGATATTTAAGAAATTATTTTCTATTAATAGATGATATAAAGTTTCCTTGAAAAAGAAATAAAATATTAAAAAATAGCACGCAAAGCAGCGATATATATATAAGGTATTGCACCATAGCACGCAGCGCAGCGATATATATGTAAGGTATTGCAACATAGCACGCAACGCAGTGCTATGAATAAAAGGAGGTGCCTGTAGAAAGAGGCTTCACTTTAGTCTTGAGAGCTACTACGGTTACAACGTGAGTATCTGTTAAAATAGTTAAACCTTTAGTGTCCTCAACACCATCATGGATACTAATAGGCCTGTTCTCCACAGAGTCATGACCCATCCGAAAGTCAACAGCTACAACGACCAGGATGTCAAATTAATGGAGTGGGCTAAGTTAATGAGTAAATATGATTGTGAGGCCGCTTAAATTCAGCCGCTATCACATGTTAGAAACACATTCTACCCAAGTGCATCTGCGAGAGGAAGCAGAGCGTGTTATCGCCCACCATAGCAAATGTTTGATCAAGGAGGTTCACTACCCCGTTTCGCCTCCATACGTCAATCTTGCCAGATTGAATTATGCTTATCGGCAGATTAGATATTTCCTCAGGCACCAGCAAGACATTCACCCGAAGCCTCCCACTCAATTGTCCGCTACGCCAAGGGAATGGCTTCGACTATTTATATCATAGCTTTTCCCGATTAAAGCAGATCAGATCCCGATTATTTTGGCAAGGCATCAAGCCGATCCGGTCTCCCTTGTGAAATTAGGAACTCTTTACCTCTAGAACCCCCTTATTGTCCAGAAGACAACAATATCCCTTGAGTGCCAAGGTTCGTGCCTTCGAGACGCCAAGTGAACAAGGACCCCTGCTGTTTAGAAAGAGAACAACGTTAGAACAGCCATTGTTCTTTAAGCCCGTTTGACAATAAACGGTTCTCACCCCACCCCTCTGTTGTTCAGAAAGAGAACAACGTTAGAACAGTCATTGTTCTTCAAGCCCGTTCCTTAAGAAACGGTTCTTGTTCCCAAGACATCCCGTAGGGATAATTTAATTTTCCCCCTTTTTAACGTTCTTCATGAGAACACTTGGTTTCAACAATAACCTCCATTGTTCATCTAGAACATCTCCGATTTGCTGTCACAAAGATTGCTCGTACTTCCGAGCCCCACCCCGCTCTCATTCCTCGAAGACAGTCCTTTCCCTTCGTTAAGGACAGCCCCCCGAAGAACCCTTCTGCTGGAAATCGCCAGTGGACCGAAGATTCCTTCGCATCGTCTTCCTCTGCACAACAACTTTGTAATTACGTAAGCTGAGCATTACCCCTAATCGTTTAACCTTTTTTCAACGCAACCCTTTGCTTTAAATGGTTTAGAAAACCATTCCCTACCTTTAATTTTTATTTGTTTACCTTTTTAAATCTCTCCAAATCTTAATCATCGGATTGTTCAGATATTCCCGCGACCCTTTACATTCTCCGTTTATGTAAATATTTTTTTTTGTGTTGTTGATAGTTTAATTAATAAAACTATATTTTATTAATGGTAGCCATATTATATATCCTTGTGCACCGTTCCACTTCTTAAGCATATTGAAGATAAATAAGCCTCTCCAGGCCCCCATCCCTTTTGGACTAACCTCGGTCAATCAGATTAACACGCACTCGAAATATTAGAATAATTCCATCAACGAATAGTTATATATGGTATATCATCGAGAGCCTATTTTACGACATATATATATATATATATATATATATATATATATAATTTCACGGTGAAGGTAAGGACACATAGGAGGCTGAGGTACATGTGATTTATTTATCGAACAACGTTTCGGGCGTATCACCCATCTTCAGGTTCTAAAACATGAAGTAATCTAATACAGTTAAAGAATATTAAAAATAATTAGGTTATGACTATGTAGGTAAATCAAAAATTAGAAAATAACTCAGGAATTTAAAAGTCAACAGAATCAAATTATCAATCTAATATAACACTATTGAAACGAAAAAAACTCACAAAAAACAAAAGTAAATACTTACTGTATAATATTGCTTACCGATAATTCAGGAATTTAAAAAGCAAGAGAATCAAATTATTAATCTAATGTAATCACTATTAACACGAAAAAAAAAGAAGCAAAAACACAAAAGTAAAAAATTACAGTATAATATTGCTTACCGATGAAGTTCAGGAGAAATCAGAAAGTGAAGAAATTATAAAGGATGTGACTTAAAGATGGATAGGAATTTGATTGGTTGTTGAATGAGGTAATTAAAATTAAGAAATAAGAAGAGGAACAGCGGTATTATCTATGTTGAGTGTAGGAGATTTTGTACGTATTAGTAGGGATTCCAAAATTCTTAGACTATATTCATTGTTATTATGACCAATTATTTTGAAGTTATCTATGGAACATTCTGTCTTGCATTGTATACTATGATTTCTAATTACAGAAGCTTCCTTTTAGACAATATTTTACCAGTGCGATGGCTTATTCCCATGTGAGAACAAAACCTCTCTTTCAATGAGCGAACCGTACTACCAATATAGGTTCCTTGCAAACAACAAGGACAAGTAAAAGCATTTACAACACGGCTGCTCATTTCTAGAGGAAGTTTGTCTTTTGACGAGAAGAAACTTCCTTTGGAAAGTGGGTTAATAAAAGTGATTTTGAAGTTGGTATGAAAGAAATTATTCACTAGAAAATGCAACAAATTACTCAAAAAATATTTCTTTCATACCAACTTCAAAATCACTTTTATTAACCCACTTTCCATAGGAAGTTTTTTCTCGTCAAAAGACAAACTTCCTCTAGAAATGAGCAGCCGTGTTGTTTATGCTTTTACTTGTCCTTGTTGTTTGCAAGGAACCTATATTGGTAGTACGGTTCGCTCATTGAAAGAGAGGTTTTGTTCTCACATGGGAATAAGCCATCGCACTGGTAAAATATTGTCTAAAAAGGAAGCTTCTGTAATTAGAAATCATAGTATACAATGCAAGACAGAATGTTCCATAGATAACTTCAAAATAATTGGTCATAATAACAATGAATATAGTCTAAGAATTTTGGAATCCCTACTAATACGTACAAAATCTCCTACACTCAACATAGATAATACCGCTGTTCCTCTTCTTATTTCTTAATTTTAATTACCTCATTCAACAACCAACCAACCTTCTCTTATTTAACAACCAACCAATCAAATTCCTATCCTTATTTAAGTGGCTTAAATAAGGATAGGAATTTCTTCACTTTGTGATTTCTCCTGAACTTCATCGGTAAGCAATATTATACTGTAATTTTTTACTTTTGTGTTTTTGCTTTTTTTTTCGTGTCAATAGTGATTACATTAGATTAATAATTTGATTCTCTTGCTTTTTAAATTCCTGAATTATCGGTAAGCAATATTATACAGTAATTATTTACTTTTGTTTTTTGTGAGTTTTTTTGTTTCAATAGTGTTATATTAGATTGATAATTTGATTCTGTTGACTTTTAAATTCCTGAGTTATTTTCTAATTTTTGATTTACCTACATAGTCATAACCTAATTATTTTTAATATTCTTTAACTGTATTAGATTACTTTATTTTTTAGAACCTGAAGATGGGTGATACGCCCGAAACGTTGTTCGATAAATAAATCACATTTACCTCAGCCTCCTATGTGTCCTTACCTTCACCGTGAAATTGAAGATTAGACTGGTCAGCAGCAACTCATATGACTATATATATATATATATATATATATATATATATATATATATATATATATATATATATATATATATTTACTATTTAAATTTGGTGTCAAGTGTGTAAGGTTTAACGCTATATCTTTGCAAACACTGGTCTCAGTCGAGGGAAGCATAGTGTTATTTTTTATAAGAATAGAGTATAGTAGATCCCTTTTGTTTTAATGATTGCTATCCCCTTTTTGAAACTTAAGAAGCTGGAGTAGCTCAAGAAACTGTTATAATAATTTGTTTGTGTTTTTGTATTATTTTAGTCATTGGTTTTCTTGGTCGAAAAAAACAATCCCAAATAGTTTAGTGCCCATAATTAGGTAGGCCAATTCTCTAGAAGGCCTAATTCTTATAGCAAGGAATTTAGGTGGTTGACTATTGGCTCCCTTCCCCAGTGCAATATGACTTAGTTTTAAATCTTTAAAGCGCAAAGAGAATCCTTGGGACTTTTCGGAAGAGCATCGATTGAGTACGTTTAAGGGGAACAAAAAAAAAGAAAAAGAAAAGTTAAGAGAAGAAAGGCAAAGAGAAAGAGAAATCCAACAAGAAGAAAGATAGGAACGGAAAAGAGAAGCTGAGGTTTACCATCAGCTTAAAATGGCTCCCGTACAGGTTGAAATACAATCAGTCAGTTCACGTTCAGAAGCCTTGCCCAATCTCCCACTTAAGCTCCCCAATTGCAAGGATGGAGAGGATTTCAGAGCATTTTTAGCACACTTTGAAAAGATCCTCGAGATCAATAACCTGGATTTGGAGGCTGAAGGTGTAGTAAGATTACTTTCCCTTTTAGATTGTAAATTGCGCGACATTTTCATATCTTTACCATCTGTATGTACAATTGACTACAGCACCTTAAAAGCTGAGTTATTATCCGCTCATAATATGACTCTCGATTTCTACCGATAAGAATTTCGAGGAGGTCGTATTAAACCCGGACAGACGTTCCGTCAATTCGGATACATTTTTAAGGGGAATTTTAAATTCTGGTTAGAATCCTCAAAAGTTAATTCTAACTACGAGTCCTTAACAGACTTCGTGTGGCGGGATCAATTTTTGGCGTCTCTCCCGACGGAGATCCGCGCGTTCGTCAGGGATCGTCGGTGCCAGACCTTTAAAAAGTGTACCGAAGGAGCGGATATCTATGCCGCAAGCCATAATTTATACCCCAAGGAGAATCAAACTTCTCACCAATCCCCCTACCAGGTAAGAAAGAAGGATTCGCGCCCCTTCCCAGGAAAGCCGACGAAGTTTCCGGGCTACGTAAAACCCCAAAACTTCTTCTCCCCAAACCAACAACGGAAAATCAAACCCCTTGTTAAGATTTCTCCTCCATCACTCTTCCCGAAGCGACCAATCATATTAGCTCTTTTGGAGTGACTGCGCGAAAATGGCCTCACCATTGGCCCCAGCAAATGCCATTTTGCCAACGAAACCATAAAATACTTAAGTTTCAAAATAGGACAAAGCCAGTTAGGTCCACAGGAGGCTAAGATTAAGCCATCGCCGACATGCCCCTCCCGAATACTAAGAAGCAGTTAGGATCATTCCTAGGATCAGATTCTTACTATCGGCGATTTGTCCCGAATTTCGCTGCAATTTCGGCGCCCCTCAGCACCCTTTTAAAAAAAAATTCCCTTTATCGACTACGATGGAATGATGTCGCTGTTTCTCATTTTAACCAGCTCAAGAGTAAGCTCATTTCTGCCCACATTTTGAAGTTGCCCAATCCGGAAAAATCCTTTGGGATTAAGACCGACGCGAGCAACGAGGGCATTGGAGGTGTACTCTTTTAATATGAGGAAGACACACCGAGTCATCCAGTTGCATATGCTAGTCGCCAGTTATTACCCCACGAAAAGAGATATGCTACTATAGAGAAAGAAGCTCTAGCCATTATTTGGGTTATTGACAGGTTTAAGATGTATTTGATAGGAAAATCAGGTCGCTGACGCACTCAGTAGGAATGCGTTACCAAATAGTGTAGATTAATTTGTAATTCGTAGGAATAGGATCTCCATGTATGTATACCCGTCTTCTACGACTTAAATTAGATTCTCCTGTAATTTAATTAGTTAATGTATATGTCTGAATTTTGTGGCTCAATGTCTATTTTTTTCTCTTATGTGTATATATTTGTACCCATTAAATTACGTATAAATTCTTTTGTCCCATATGTACTAATTTTATATTATTTCATTGTTCCAAGTCTCTTTAATGGTTAAGTTTGTATTAAATGTTAGTTTGTCCTCTAATCAAATGATCAACATAATCATATGTATTGAGGGAATATAGCTAGGTGCATGAAGGTACGGTCGATGCAAGAAAGTGAGTTATCCAAACGAAGCTCTATGGTTGTCCCTTCTCTCTTTTTTTTCGAAGTGACAACTTTCCCTGGAATGGAGGTGTAGAGGTATAATAAGAGTTTTGTATATATATATATATATATATATATATATATATATATATATATATATATATATATATAAATCGAGTCTAAGGAAATAATAGCTAAAGACATCTGGGTTTAGCTTTGCCCCTTCGATGTTCTTCGGTAACATAGGAGAACAGGCAAAAGGGTAAATGATACGAGACTGATTCCTGACCTCAGCTTAAAAACGCAGGCCCTTCGAGGGTGCACTTATAAACAACCCATTCAAAAGTGCAAACTGTCGATCTCGTATTACCCCCTCTCCGAGTCACAAGACGCAAAAGTGCGGGAGACCAACGTAAGGTTCCAACTTGAGAGGCCCCCCCATCCCATATCCACCTCCCCACCCACCTCAGCGAAAGTAATTTGAGTATATAACAGGATGACCTATGTAAACATAGCTTTTTGTTCGTTCCGACCGAAGAGACAAGAAAGACACCGGTTAATAGAAGATTTTTCGAGTTCGACAGGAAGACTCAAAAATCACCGGTACAAAGTTATCGCAAGTTAAGGAGAATTTTCAGTCCTTGTACCATACCAGATCGTACCAAGGAAGCTCGGCACCGTTCGCCCCAAGATTAGTGAATATCAACCTACACATATTGAGGACTCCAAATCTTATTCTATCTGAGTTTGACAACTCCAAACTAGATAGATTTCTCATCCAAAATCGAAATTATATAAGCAAGACCCAAATCGCTACAAAAGAATATAAACATATCACAACCTTTTCTGAAGGAAACCTTTTCAAGGTTATAAACGTACAAGAACCAACCCGCCTCATCGGCGTCTTTGTTTTGATTCTCCTACGCAAACTCGAAATTCCGTGTGACGTCACTTATCCATCTTTAGGCCGGAGTAACGCCATCTTGGGGAGCAAACTGCAAACTCCTTGAGCTACGCCTCTCAAGAACAAAAATCCCCGAAGATATTCTAACTGGAATAAGGTATTAATCTACATTGCCTTATGTAAGTAAGGAATAATCCTGTTATTTATGTCCCCGTGCATAAAAAATTAGTTTATTGGATGTCTGACTAAGGACAAAGCTATTAACTTAAAAATTGTTTCCGTCGTAAAATTTTATCTCGAAGCGAGCTGCGAGAGCTCACCCAGTAATCCAATTTTCTTTTTTTAAGTGTATTAGATCTGTATTTATTGTATGTCATTTAGAGAGATGGATTATGTTCATTAAAATCTATTTTTCTTTAGTTAATGCACTGTTTTAATTATTTACGAACGAGTTGAAGTGGCAATATTTGATAAAGTCAAGAAAGAAACCCAGTTTATTCATTTACTAGAATAAAAATAAAGATTACCACTCTTAGAGCCTGATCCTCAAGCGATCACCGAGGCACGAACCTACGCCTCAATTTAAAGTTAGTTGGTTTATTGAAAATTAAAAAAACAAATAAATATATATATATATATATATATATATATATATATATATATATCTATATATATTGTCGTAAAATTCCCCCTCTTTTTGTTGTATTCTAAGAGTGCTAAGAGTGTCTAATATATTGATATTATAGGAATATCTTAACGAACAGAGCCGCTACGAAACACGTAAGGATATAAAAGAAACGCTCACTAATTCACAAAATAAACTTATATTTTATCTTTATCAATTGAATACATAACCTTTATGCATTAACTACAGCAATACTCTGAATATTATCCTAAACAAGAATTAATTAAATTAGTTTACCCACAAAATCTGGTTAACGTTTTCTCTACACACAACAATAATATAAGAATTAGACTTACGGACTCATGTGGAGTTTAAAGGCCTCAGAAATGTTATTTACCCTCAACGCGTGCCGCCGGCCAGATGTAGATGAGCAAAATCACACGGTTGTTTTAGTGGGGGTGGCAGCTGGGGGGTCCACACGTTCTTCCGGGGAAGGGGGGTTCTTCAAGGACGAGAACCAATACGGTGCTTTATTTAACACCTAGGAAGTCGTGGTCTCTCTGGCGAGAGTAAGTCGAACTTGGTTCTTAAATCAAGTTAACTTGAAGTGAAGTGTGATCACCGAGTAACGAGCTCGAGGAGGAGCTTTTCTCCTCCGTTACTTATTTCCTTATGGACGAGGACTGAACCTCGGTGAGGGTCTTCTTCAAGGATGAGGAGTACGGAGGGGGATTTCTCTGGCGAGAATAAGTTGAACTTGGTTCCTTACCAAGTTAACTTAGGAGTTCGGTGTGGCCACCGAGTAACGCGCTCGAGGGGGAGCCTTTTCCTTCTTCTTTTCTTAATTCCTTAGAGACGAGAAATACCCCTGGTGTTTAAGGTGCACCAGGATATGAGGAGTCTCTTTGGCAAGAGTAAGTTGAACTTACCAAAGTTAACTTATCGTTTGGTTTGATAACCAGGGACTTAGCTCGATGATGAGCTTCTTCTCAGCCCCTTAAGGTAGGTAACCCTGCCTTTCTTGCAGGGTACTTCTTGGTCTGGCGAGCCAAGTACACTACCTCTCCAGTCTCGGTAGTTCGGTTTGATCCGAAGACTTCGTCACCTAGAGACTGACGTATACTACCCCGATTTTCCTTATAAGTCCTCATTTATACCTCGTCAACCCACTGGGGGAGTAGTAAGGGGGGGAGGGGCTTGAAGACGGCGCCAGGAGAGTTCTTTTGTCAACGGGTTTTCACACGAAGTCAAACATCGGCTCCTCGTTAGCCTTCGAGATTGGGAGAAACACGTCTTCAATTTCTTATTCGACGTGAAACCGGATCTCACTCTCCTGCGGGAGATCTTACATTTTGACCTTTAGGGTCTTTCATGGCACCGAGTTGTGCCACACTGCGGTTAAGCACTGAACCCGCCGGTGCTTTCGACGGATGTCTTTGCGGTAACCGCCTTGTGACTGCACCAAGAGTGAACGAGGAGGGGGGTGAAGGGACGATTCCACTACATACCTCCCATCGAAGAACCTAATGAGGAGGGGGGATGCTCCCGGGAACTCAAAACAACTTACACAACATAGTCGAGATTAGCAAAGTTGTATTTCTTGAGCCCTTTCATACATTAAGTTTCCTTACACATGTACGCTCTCGCGCGCCATTACACAGGCAATGTGTCGAACTAGACATAATCGATTTACAATTTTACATAAACATAACAAAACCTTAATTCATCGATTACCCACAAAAAACAAAAAACAAAACAAGCTACTTCCTTACATTTCTAAGTTTTTGAGAACTTAAATCCTACCGATAAATATTAACACGAACAACAAATGAAAGCATGGTTTCACGCTCATTAGGTACTGAAATAACTCTAAATGGTTTTTCGTCTCCGCCTATAGAGCAGCTGTACTTTATTGGCTCCTTTGATGTAGCTGAGCCTAAAATGGTGCTCTAATACCAATACTTTACTGCGCCTGAGTCGGCCGTTCGGGTTATTGAGTCTACCCCAGTATGTTACTAAATGGTAGCGGTATTTCAACTTACTCGACTTACCCACATTATGGTACTTGACTACCTTTAAATTGAACATTAAGGCTAGAGCGGCCTGTTGCAGCGGGGCATAATTGATGAGAACTTGAGTCCCATAGCTCTCCTTTAACCAGGTACACGGGAAGATCGTGTCTGGGTTCAATCTTTGGGGATCGAGAAAACTTTTCCCCGCGAGGTCGTTAATGGGCGTGGCGCTCACTACGACTTGGCGATTTAGCGGTAACTCCGTGGACGTTTCGTTCGGGGAGGAGACTACTAGGGGTAGGGGATACTCATCCGCGTCTACCATTTGACTAGTCTTACCTGGGTGTATTGCAATAGTACCACTTTCCTCAAACCTTGTCAACTCATTTGACTCACTTCTCTTAGTAGGTAGTTCCTCAGGTACACCTGCTCGTCCCTCTACTCTACCTCCTTCTTCTTCCCTGATAACCCCATTTGGCTGGGTTCTTCTCGTAGGTTTTCCTTTAGGTACTCCTACTGGTACCTCATCCCTACTTCCTACTTCTTCCATCGTTAACCCATTTGGCTGGGTTTCCCTCGATGGTACCTCCTTAGGTTCAGGCCGGGCTACAACTTCCTCGACCTCTATCAGATTCTCGATAGGTGTTCTTTCGAGTGCCAGCAATCTTTTCTTTTCTTCTCTCTCTTCTCTTTCAGCTTTAGCACGTTCTTTTTCCCTCTTCATTCTCCTTTCCTCACCTCTTGTTCTGCTTTCGCTATTTCATTTTCCCGTCGGGTTCTTCTTTCTTCATCTTCCAGGTTTATCTTTATTTTTCTTTCATCATCTTCTCGTTTTATCTTTATTCTCCTTTTCTATCCTTATTCCGAATTTTTGTGCTTCTCTTTTCAACTGTCTTATTCTTTCGTTTGTCTTGCTTCCTCTTGAGAATCTTATTTCCTCTATTTCTATTTTCCGCTGTGTTCGGGCTAGTTCCCTTTTTCGGTTCATCCATATTTCCATTGCTTCCCGTTTTCTTTTATCTTCTCTTTTTATATTTTCCCTCTTTCTATCAAACCTTATTACTTCTTCTTTTTCTTCTCTTTGTATTCTCAATTCTTCAAGGATGTATGCATCCATATCCTTGCCTTCCAATCCCAGAATTTCGGCTTGTAGGTAGAATCTTTTGACCGGATCTATTTTGTGTTGGTCCGTCGAATTTTCCTTACTGTACTCTCAGGTAATTATGCCACCACTCACCATGTAGCGCTCAGCATAACTTACCCTTAATCCCACTACTATGCTGATTTAAATACCACTCCCGACAACAAATTTACCACTTGACCTACCAATTACCTTTAGATTGTTACCACCCCTAACTCTACCAATTTTCCTCTAGCAAATTATTCTCTTACTCCTGATATGATATTCCTTTATGTGTTGGCTCTTTCTTAATTTGACACTGCTGGGTTCTTTCTAATAACAACCTACAAACCTGACACCACTATTATTTATGTCGTAGAATTACCCCCCTTTTTGTTCTATTCTAAGAGTGCTAAGAGTGTCTAATATATTGATATTATAGGAATATCTTAACGAATAGAGCCGTTACGAAACACGTAAGGATATAAAAGAAACGCCCACTAATTCACAAAATAAAATTATATTTTATCTTTATCAATTGAATACATAACCTTTATACATTAACTACAGCAATACTCTGAATATTATCCTAAACAAGAATTAATTAAATTAGTTTACCCACAAAATCTGGTTAACGTTTTCTCTACACACAATAATAATATAAGAATTAGACTTACGGACTCATGTAGGGTTTAAAGGCCTCAGAAATGTTATTTGCTCTCGACGCGTGCCGCCGGCCAGATGGAGATGAGCGAAATCACACGGTTGTTTTGGTGAGGGTGGCAGCTGGAGGGTCCACACGTTCTTCCGGGGGGGGAGGTTCTTCAAGGACGAGAACCAATACGGTGCTTTATGCAACATCTAGGCAGTTGTGGTCTCTCTGGCGAGAGTAAGTCAAACTTGGTTCTTAAATCAAGTTAACTTGGAGTGCGGTGTGATCACCGAGTAACGAGCTCGAGGAGGAGCTTTTCTCCTTCGTTACTTATTTCCTTATGGACTAGGACTGAACCTCGGTGAGGGTCTTCTTCAAGGGTGAGGATAACAGAGGGGGATTTCTCTGGCGAGAATAAGTTGAACTTGGTTCCTTACCAAGTTAACTTAGTAGTTCGGTGTGGCCACCAAGTAACGCGCTCGAGGGGAAGCCTTTTCCTTCTTCTTTTCTTAATTCCTTAGAGACGAGAAATACCCCTGGTGTTTAAGGTGCACCAGGATATGAGGAGTCTCTTTAGCGATAGTAAGTTGAACTTACCAAAGTTAACTTATCGTTTGGTTTGATAACCAGGGACTTAGCTCGAGGATGAGCTTCTTCTCAGCCCCTTAAGGTAGGTAGCCCTGCCTCTCTTGCAGGGTACTTCTTGGTCTGGCGAGCCAAGTACACTACCTCTCCAGTCTTGGTAGTTCGGTTTGATCCGAAAACTTCGTCACCTAGAGACTGACGTATACTACCCTGATTTTCCTCAGAATTCCTCATTTATACCTCGTCATCCCTCTAGGGAAGTGGTAAGGGGGGGAGGGGCTTGAGGACGGCTCCAGGAGAGTTCTTTTGGCCAACGCTTTTTCACAGGAAAACAAACATCGGCTCCTTGTTAGCCTTCGAGATTGGGAGAAACACGTCTCCAATTTCTTATTCGACGTGAAACTGGATCTTACTCTCCTGGGGGAGATCTTACATTTTGACCTTTAGGGTCTTTCATGGCACCGAGTTGTGCCACACTGCGGTTAAGCACTGAACCCGCCGGTGCCTTCGACGGATGTCTTTGCGGTAACCGCCTTGTGACTGCACCAAGAGTGAACGAGGATGGGGGGTGAAGGGACGATTCCCCTACATATATATATATATATATATATATATATATATATATATATATATAGATAGATAGATAAACATGTTAGCTCGGCTAAACTACGACAGGAGGGGTGTGGTAGAACGGTCTGAGGCAGCTTAAATTCAGCTGCTATCACATGTTAGAAACACATGCTACCCACGTGCATCTGCGAGAGGAAGCAGAGCGCGTTATCGCCCACCATAGCAAATGTTTAATCAAGGAGGTTCACTACTCCGTTTCGCCTCCATACTTTGATCTCACCAGATTGAATTAGGCTTATGGGCAGATAAGTTATTTCCACAGGCGCCAGCAGGACATTCCCCCAAAGCCTCCCACTCAATTGTCCCTTACGCCAAGGGGATGGCTTTGATTATTTATATCTTAGCTTTTCCCGATTGAAGCAGATCAGATCCCGATTATCTTGGCGAGGCGTCACGCTGATTCGGTCTTCCTTGTGCACCTAGGAACTCTCTACCTCGAGAACCCTCTTATTGTCCAGAAGAGGACAATATCCCTTGAGTGCTAAGGTTCTTGCCTTCGAGACGCCAAGTCAACAAGGCCCTTCTATTGTTCAGAAAGAGAACAACGTTAGAACAGCCATTGTTCTTTGAGCCGGTTTAACAAGAGACGGTTCTCGTTCCCAAGACATCACGTCCGGATACTTTAATTCCCACGACCCTTTTCATTCTTCGTTTATTTTAACATTTGTTTTTGTTTGTTGTTGATAGTTTAATTAATAAAACTATATTTTATTAATGGTAGCCATATTATTTATCCTTGTTCTCCGTTTCACTTCTTAAGCTTATTGAAGATAAATAAGCCTCTCCAGGCCCTCCCCCCTTTTGGCCTAGCATCGGTCAATCAGATTACCACGCACTCGAAATATTAGAATAATTCCCTCAACGAATAGTTATATATGGTTTATCGTCGAGAGCCAATTCTACGACAATGATTATATATTCTTATAATATATATTTATATTATTTTTTTAATTTCTAATATTTATTAATTCTCCATTGTTTTTATTTTCAAGTCATGACTCCCGTGGCTAAAGCGCCTGACAAGATTTAAGGGGAGGAACAAACCTACCTTGGGCCTCTGCTGCAAACAGTTGCTGCAACAATCTTCAGGCTCAATGACTTCAAGTCCAAGGGTCTCGTCTACTGCAGACCCTCGGGAGACGCACTTTTGGCAGACATCGACAAAATGTTTAGGACCCTCCTGGAGTATGAGGAATATCAGCTAGCTGCTGCCTTTCCCTCCAGGTTTTGCCTCATCTGGTTGGATAAGTATGACAACACCAAGGTCGCCAAGGTGAGGAAAATCATGGAGGGTAAGGTCGAGGAGACCATGTTGCAGCAATATTACGAAGTGAGCAGCAACAGCGGGGAGGAGGAGGGTAACTTCTTCAAAGGTGTAACCCAACCAAAAGAGATCAGCAGGAGCCACAGATCACTCAAGAACAAGGCCCAGAATTTGGTCAAGATCTGGTTGAAGATTAACTCCAAGGACTTGCTGACAGATGCCGCCTTCTTGAGTGAGCAAGTGTGCTGGACTTGTTCATCAAGTTCAACACAGCCATGCCCTCCAGTCCAGTGCTACAGTGGAGCGTTTGTTCTCTATGTGCAAGGACATCTTGAGAGCCAAGAGATCATCCAATGTCTGATAGAAACCTGGACATGCTAATTTTCATGAAGGGCAACATGAACAAAATGGAGAATGAGAAGAATAGGAAAAATTAAATTATGTATATATCGTGTTTTCTATTTTTTTAGGGGGGGGGGCACTTTATCAATAATATTTTAAGTTTATTACTAATATTGTGTTTCATTTCATTTTATTTTTCCCTCTTCTAGCTCTAAAAGCCTTAAAAACTTAAAAAAGGTCCAAAACTATGAAATCAACCTTCTTTAGGTCTTTTGAAAGTAAAAACTATGAAATCAGCCTTTTTTAACTATAAAGCAAAGAAAAACCTCTAGTTTTGAAGTTCTAAAGCCCTTAAAAAGACCAAAAGAGGATGATTTTTATAGTTTGGGCACTTTTTAAAGCTGTTTTTAGGTGGCTTTAGAGCCAGAACTGATTTTTTGTTTTTTTTCTATAATAAAAATTAACGTTTACGATTTATCGATAAATTCAGTTACATTTTTAAAGATTTAACTGATTCGGGTTATCGAAGTTAATTTTGGAGTTAACGCATTTACGGCTAATGAAGTTATCTTTTTGATTAACGGTGCCCACCTGTGCTGGTTACTTATACCCCCCCCTTTCGTTGCTACCACTCTGGCTTCTTTAATTCTGCGTTGGTTCGTTCGTTGGCGCCACGCACTTCTTCGAATCCAACACGAGGGAAATATGTCTGGAGCTTCCCAGGCGCTGCATCGCCGTTAAATGGCTGGGGTTTTATGAGGCAAATTGTCGTCATGGCCTCTCTTATGAGCCCACCTGATCCCAGCTTCCTTTAATCCGATATCATTCCCACACCTAAACAGCCCCCCTCCCCCACTGTCTCTGTGTGGGGTATCATGAAAACAAGAGGAAAGGTGGAAGGAGGGTGGGGCATAGGGGAGATAAGGAAACGGATTATTGGGATAATGGATGATGCTGATGGATATAAAAGGGTAGATTAGGATGTGATAGAGAAGAGAAGATAGAAAGAGCATATCATTATTATTTGATTAAACCTAACAAGCAAAAACCAACGTGGGCATCTCCGTAAGATACGAGTAGTGGTGAGGTTTAGGGAATGGACAATTTGGCCAGGGTAGTACCCCGAGTCGCCTAAAGAGGCTACTACTTGATGCGATTTGGAATACGAAGAGGGGAGGCAAATAGGCTCCACACGCGCTCCAGGTACTCCTCTACTGAGAGGAACAGAGGAGAGAATGAAGAGATTTTAAGAATAGATAGGAGAGAAATAGTAATAAAGCAAAGGGTTGGGAAAGACAGACGGAATAAGGGCAAGGAGAGAAAGAGAAAATAGTACGATGAAATAAGATTCGATAGAATAGAAACAAGAAGGAGGAGCAGAGAAGGTATGAAAAAGAAAAGAATGAATAACATTGGAAATGATAAAATAGGAAGATTAAACAGGAGGGACGAAGATAGGAAAAAGAAATACATAGGACGATAAGAAAAAGGTGACAGTAAGAAGAATTAAGATTAAAGACGGAGGAAAAGAACATTTAGGAAACGAAAACAAAAAGGAAGCGAAAAAAGGCAGCAGTTCCGTGTAGGGAAAAGAAGGAGGAATGAAAGTGAGGACAATAAATACGGAAGAGATGACGATGGAATAAAATGAAGATAGCGGATGGGAAGCAGAATAAAAAGGAAGAAATCACAGGAATAGAGTAACAAAAGTAAGGAGGCGAATAGGAAGGAGAAGAAACAAGGAAGACTAATAAGAGGAAAATAAAAGGAACTTCTCGAACTTGACAACTCCCAATTTCGACGTTTGTGGTAATAAAGGACGGTGGCAAATATCTCTTTCTCTCTCTCTCTCTCTCTACCACATGTCTCTGTGGCTTGCTCAGCTCGACCGCTCTACCCTACACGATTACCACTACCAGGACTTATCTCATATCTGCCATATAATAACCAAATATCTAGCACCATAAGCTACATATTTTTTTCTTTCTCTGTCCAACAACACCCTCACACCTCCGCCCCCACAAAATGTCGACCCTTTTAAAGGACCTTTTCATCAATAATTGGGGGCCTTTTTTATTTTCCAAATTTTGAATCCCCAAATTTCACTCTCAGCGATGAGTCGCGGTCAATTTCATCGCCGACTCCATTTCTGCCTCATTTCCACAAGGAATTTAACGCCCTCCCTATTTCTGCGGGGTTTAGGAGGGGGCGAGGGGAAGGGTGACGTTTTATATAGTAAAGGGAAAGAGTGAAGAAAGGTTTTTAACGTTTTTATCTCATTTTAATATTAAAAAATGCACCCATAAATATTTTATATCAAAACTGAAAATTGCGTCTGCATTTTAGGCAACGTATGAATATCTGGCGATTTACATATTTAATGCAACCGAAGTATGAAAAGGTGTAAAAGGTATGGCCGGCACAAAATGTAGAGATGTCATGTAAGGTATGGAACAGACATGTGTAAGATATGAAACGTAAGCATATTAGGTAATCGTTGCAATTTATCCAGTGTGTGAAAGGTAATCAAGGTATGCAGTTTTCAATCTCATGGAATGTATGCAAGGAAAGAAAGGTGTGGCGGTTTATGAAAGATATGAAAGCTGTTGTACACAGTTGAAAGAGGTATGCAAAATGTGCAACGTACGGAGGGTTTTCAACCTACGAAAGGTCCGCAACGTATTAGAATAATGCACAAATTGAAATATTAATTAACAAAAAGTATTTTGATTTAAAGTTTTATATACAAAGTATTATCCGATAAATATTTATCAAAGAAAACTAAACATAATTCCTTATTTCCTCGTTAGTTTGAGAATGCATGATCTAGCAGAATAAGGTCAAACAGCAACCACGTGCCCTTCTGTACTCACGAGGTCCTGAGAACACCGCATGGAGCTTTGAATGCATGGCTCAACCAGAGCTAGGGTGCAGCCTACACCGTTAAAACACTCCAGCTGTATATGCTTAGGAAACGATTTCGTCCCCCCCCCCTCGAAGGAGTAACCAACTTTTCCCCGAAATCGCTCGTGTGTGTGGAGGCGGCTGCCAAGCCATCTAAAGCCACCTTGCCGAGCGTCTATATAATACTTCGAATCGGTTTAGTAAGGAGCTCTAAAAGACTTCCCACCTATTATCGTGAACGAGCTGAAGGACGCTCGCCTATACCCCGCGATCATAGACATTGGTGATTTTGTTTCAAGAACGAGGGCTAAATCGAAATCCGTAAACACTGCCATAGTCAATCGGATAGTATCTGACGAGGGCTCCCATCTCCGAAGGCCATCTACGAGTGCTCCCTCATCTGGAGCGAGAGTTAACCTGACTTCCAGCTTCGAAGTCATCGTATCCCAACTGGCCCTTGTTTTGTAACGAGCACGTAAGACATTGTAACCATTGCAGCCTGCAGATTGATCTAGAATCTGGCTTACCTAATCGATCCATTCTTTGTGTGTGCGCCCCGGTTTAAAACCTCCTATAAATCACCGACCTAAATCCGACCTCCTTAATCCCCTAATTAACCCACCTTTATCTCACGTAGACATTTAACCCCGTCTGTACGACCATTCCCTTTAAACCCAATATTTGTGTATATTTAAATATTATTTTGTTGCTCTTAAAGATATATTTTTCTGATTGTCTTTCTTTTGCAACCTATACGTGTACAAACTACCTGTTAATCTTTAGACAACTTGCAATCTGAAATATTTGTTTTAAAAAGGACCCCGCAAAGTTAATAATAAACCATCCCCACTGAAATCAACAATTTCCTCATTCCCTAACGGTCTCCAACCAACTTCAGCCCAAAGCCCCAAAAGTAGCTACGTACCTTTGGCCATTCCACGACACCTATATA
Source organism: Ceratothoa steindachneri (assembly GCA_963969495.1). Taxonomy (NCBI): domain Eukaryota; kingdom Metazoa; phylum Arthropoda; class Malacostraca; order Isopoda; family Cymothoidae; genus Ceratothoa; species Ceratothoa steindachneri. The sequence continues at coordinate 242,895,170 of OZ018317.1, read as the reverse complement.
TTTATACAGTCCCTGACCTAGGCAATAGCTTTATATGAGTCAACCGATTTCTCGTTGCCATAGAGACGGCATAGCCTACGCATAGAGTTATATAGTAAATAATCAACCAAATTTACATAGAAATATATAAAGAATAGGTTCAAAAATTAAGATTTTGAGTAGTGTCTTATAATTTTGAACTATTAAATTAAAATGCGCGTTTATTTATATTATCACTGATCTGCTTATAAGTATTAGAAGACCAGAAAGATTTTCTTAAATTCTAAGTTTAATAAACAATTCACATCCTTTAAAAATAAAATATATATTACACTTTACACCTGACGCATTTGCTATGATTACTGCAAGTTTCGATGATTTAAATGCCCTAGTGGTATTAAAGAGAACAAATCAGAATATAGATTAAATGAGGCATTATTCCCCCAATCGCTTGGTCCATGAGTTGATGATCTTCCGAGCGCCATCTATTGAGATATCTTTGAAACGTCTACTGATATTTTCCTTCCGTGTATTTTCAGTCAATTTCTCATTTTGGAGGGCGTAAACTATTTCAATGAAGAAATCACAAATGCAATAATCCATCGAATTATATCCACGGAACTGAATTGGCCATTCTTTATTTCCTAAGAAATTATGACTATGTTGTTCTACATGATTATACGTCGCTCAGTTTGTATGGGGATGTATTCACCGTAGAATAAGCGCTCTATACAACAGGGAGAGGGACCTCACTGAGTCAACCAGTACTTTTCGTTAGCAAACGCCATACATGCCAAAGTAAAATATTGAAAACATTTTATACCTGAAGCATTTGCTATGATTACTGCAAATTCCGATGATTTAAATGTTCTAGTATATTTATACTCATTTATACTTTCCTTCACTCTAATAAATCAATTCGATTTATATAATTTTAACTTGCAGTAATCAGAGAAGAGAGAAAGGGAAATAATGTGCAAAAAAAATATCACTTGTAAAGGAGCGTTTTGTTTAATTTATTGAACTATGTATTTGAAAAATGTTAATATGTGCCTAAGAACCACATGTATGCTTACTTAGAACGAGGTTAGAAAACTGATACTTGAAAATTATTTATTATATAATCTCTTTGTCATTTTTCCTTTTCCTTCAGGTTTAATTAAACGTCGTTCTTTCTCTCTCATCAATGCCATCTTTTAGATGTCTTGAGAAACACACCTCTTAGATCGAGTTGAAAATGTTAGCTCTTACATCCTATTTGTTCCCTCCTTAATCAGTTTCCCACAGTCGTTCTCAAATTCACTCGAACTCTGCTACACTTTTCTTATACGAGTAGATGGAGAAAATTAAGAGGGTCCTGGCAATTCAGTTTTTACCACTAAGTGTTCTTTACCACTTCGGCGAATGCTACTGATAGTATCAAATTGGTCACTCCATGACTATTTTTGTGGTCCCGAAAATCATCCATTGGAGATAACATTTTTTCTCTCTTGGTTCTTATTCCCATGGGGAAATTGTTCATCATTTCCTACGTGATCAAATGGTAACAAGAGAAACCAATGATAACAGGTAGATTCAGGTGCAAGCATGAGTTTTTAGATGGGAGCACGATGTAACAAGTGGAATTTGGTAATAGCCGGTGTGTGAAAGAGTGAGCGTAGGGAGTAAGAAGTGGTAAGAAGAGACAACAAAGAGATAAGGTCCGTAGCAATGGGAAGTATGTTGGATCAGGAAGTTTTAATAAGAAGAAGGAGGTAGCAAAACTAAAAAAAATAGGAGTAACAAATGAAAGCAGGGGAGAACAAAGAGAAAGGGGCTGAGGTAGGAGGTACTAAATGATGGATGGATGTAATCAGAAGAGAGGAAGTTCTGAAGAAGAAGGAGCATGTGGGAGTTTTCTTGAGAGGATTTCATACATGCAATTTTCATCTGATTCTTGCCGTGTGGAGCTGTGCATTCTCGTCTTCTTCAAAGCAGCCTCTAAACTGTCCAACTGTTAAAACTACATTTTAGTTGTAATCGCTTCAGAAATTCATAGCAGGGCAAAATAATTCACGCCGACACACCTTCACTAAAAGATTCCTTGGATGGGACTCCCTCTTCTTTTGAGCATTAGCAGTTTCGCTTCCACTAATCCATTGTCTTTTTTTCAATTCATTCTTAACATTTTGGTGATTTAGAAAGATTCATCCAATTTGTCGATACCAGATTTCTTCCTTACCCGAGGGATGCTCCCATTGATTGATATTACAGAAGGGATTTAAAGGATTATTTGCGGATCCTCTTTCCCCAAATTCCTTCCTCTACTTCGTCGTTATAAGGGAAAGATCTAGATGAATATAGGTCACAAATCCTCCTTTTAAAAACCATAAAAAAGACAAATCAAAGGAATTTCGAGTGAAATGGACATTTATTGTCCCATTGATGTAAATATTCATAATTAAGGATCTTATTAGTGACTATAACCTTTAGTTTATTATAGGACCAAGATGGCCTCTTACTCTAGAAGTGGATGTCAATTTCACGTTGCCGATAAGAGAGGATTTTTTGCCGAGGATATAATATGCATCTTGTCTCTAGCATTTAGTTATTGAGTCGTTCGGAAATAAATGTCGTTATTAGCAATTCCGCTGTTACACTGATTTTAATACTGTACATTTCCAAATTTTACGAATCTTTTTAGACCATGGAAGTGCGTTGAGAGAGAATCGATTTCATACGAGACGGAGGAAGTACTCGATTCCTACCTGATCCCTCCCCACTTTTAGAGAGGGAGGTTTGCTTGGGTGAGTAACCCCTTCCTCTTCGAAATATAGAGGAATCTCGTCAAGGGCTGAAGCTCTAGTGACTGAAACCCTTTAATCCTTTCTTTCTCGGAAGAATTCACGGGGAAGCAATTACGACTAACTTATGCCATTTCCTCTTACTACGGAGGCGATAATTCCCCTCAATTTATCTCCTCAACTATCTCTTCTTTCTTAACTATCCCCTCGTTCAAACCGGTTTCACGTTTTACGTGTTTTATCACTCTAAATGAAATCTTTTCCCTTATATGCTTTTAGATATCCCTCCAGCATTCGAGTATCTCTTTCTTTAATCTATCCTTGCAAATGTTTGTAATTTCACCTCAGAGCCCGATTCTATAGATAAAAACCACCTCTCCCCCTCATTTATTTAGGCTTCCCATTACTATAAAACATCGTCACGCTTCTTTTTCTTCTTCTTCTTTTCCTAAATTTTAATTATCGCCAAATCTTTTATTGAGAAAGATATAAAACTACAAAGAATAAACTTTGGTCGCGAAGACCCTTGCCATAATATGCCATTTATGTCCGCTGTTTTTTCAACCTGTGTTGCCACAGAAGAACGAAGATCTATGAACAGAGATTGAGGATGCCGGAATGTTACTAATGAAGATATTATCAAAGAATCCAAAGGTCTGAGAACATCAGAAATTTCTTGCTTTCCTCAAAGGCTTGTAAAGGAGCGACAGGAAATTGGAAAGGACCGGGCTTAAATGAGATGGCCTGCAGTTTCCTTTTATCCAAAAACCTAAAATTATGTAATACATGTAAATTTATGAAATCTTTTGAATTATATAGAATATTGTGAAATCCTGCAGATCAGATTTAAGGAAGCATTCTAAAGTTATGGATGGCTACAGAATCATGAATAATTCTTTAGAAATAAGTAAATGTTGAGGTATGCCTGTGCAGACTAGCTCGACGCTCATAGTCGTACAAGAGCGTTGGCAGACAGCTGACCAAAAGCCGCTTGATGGTATAATTACTCTTTGAAAAATTTGGATAGTAGTAGATAAAAGATGGTGAAATGGGGGTTTGGTTGCCCTTGTTTTAGGGGCATCGCTGGCATGCTTTATTTATATATAATTATTTTTCCTTTGTGTGAGTATTACTGTTGTCTCATGTTTTACCCTGTATGTGTTCTTCTTATTGTTTTTCTGTGTATTTGTTCTCCTTTTCTCGTTTAATCTGTATTGTTGTAACTGTGTTGTTGAGCTTTCAAGCCTTTGTTAGCTTGCGTTTATGAGTTTGTACCTCGTGTGAATTTTCGTTGTTTGTTTATCCTGTTATATTTTAGGTTTTCGTGTCATACTATGTGCTGTTAGTGTTTAAGTGTAAATTGGTCGTATGTTTTCCTCCGAACAGAATATAGTGCTTGGGAATCGCCAGGTACGTCCGACCTGCCCGTGAAGCCTGGCAGGGATGTTTATCCTGCGTCCAGTTCTTCTTAACTCTGGTATGATATCATTAGCCATTGTAGACCAGACTTTTTTGGCTAGTTTCTGGGTTGCGACATTTATCGGCTCCAGCTTCTGCCTGCGGCGCAGATCCCTCTGCCGAAGTTGTTCTCTTCTTCTGCATTTGTTTATGAAGAGGGATGCAGAGTTCTGTACTCGTTGGAGCCTTTTCATAGCTGTCTTGCTGGCCGCTTGAGTTACTACTGAAGGGTAGATAAGCTTTGCTCGGATGAACGACAGGTATAATTTCCTGATGTTCGCCGAGCTAAGTTCTCTGAACCTATATAGCTTGGAAATTTCTCTCTTCGCCATATTCTGCCTCACCGTGAATTTACTCGAGTATCCGCGGTCGGAGATCTTTAGGCGTAGGATGGTGCCTACGGCGGAGTAACCGTATCTCCTCCCATCAATTACAATGGGCTATGTCAACTCACGGCCCAGCGGGAGAATTGTGAACTTCTTCCTGTTCGTCCGGATTTTCCACTTTTTCTCGAAGTGGTTGATGTTTGAGATCTCCGCGATGGTGTTGATAGCCTGATTCCTTGCTTTCCTATCCCTACAGGCGACTATCTGAGTGATGTCATCTGCGTATTGCAGATACATCGTGTCCCCATGGATTGGAGTAGGGAGGTCGATGGGGAAGAGCAGGTAAAGCAAGGAACTCAGGCAGCTTCCCTGGCGAACGCCCGCTTTGAGTTCAAATTCTGTACCCTTGTAATCTTTTATCATGATACGTGCCCTTATGTCCATGATGAAGTCACAAAAAATCCTTTCCAGGACTGGGTTTAGCTGGAGACTCAGGATCTTGTATAACAGTACACTCAGCCAAACCTTGTCGAAGGCCTTCTTCACGTCCCTCCTCACGATGTCTACATAGTGACCCTTCGCACGGCATTGCGCGATCTTTTCTGTTAGGAGCGCAAGGGAAGTTTCAGTTCCCCGTTTTCGCCTAAACCCATGCTGTGCCGGGTTGTGCACTCCCAACTCGTCGAGTTGATTTTTTAGCCTGTTGGCTACTATCTTCTCGAAGGTATTGCCGGGTACTTTAAGGAGAGAGATTGGGCGGTATTTGGCCACTTGGTCTGGGGGCTTGTTCCCTTTCGGGATAAAGATAATTTTTAACATCTTATACCCGTCGGGAAAACGGCCTGTATTTAGGGAAGCGTTCATGATTAACACCATTGCCTGAATAATTTGCCTAGGGGCACTCAAAAGGTTGTTCTTAGTAACCCCAGACCATCCTGGTGCCCTTTGTTTGAAGGACCTTATGGTGTTAATGGTCTCTTCAACAGTGATCGGGCGTCCATGGTCAACCATCTCTCTCTCTGTAGACACTTTTGGTTGTGGGTGGGTCCTATGTATCATCGTTCCGAGGTCCTTGAGCAGTCGGTCTTCGAAGTCCTGATTGAAATCGTCGTTCTCCTCAGGTGAGATCGCAAAGACCTCTCTTCAGTGGTCCCTGAATCTTCTTTCCAGGAAATCGGGATCCACTATGATTATGTCGCCTTCTTTAATTTTAATCGCAGGCCTGGGAGACTTTCCCATAAGTCTTCGGATGCTATTCTAAAAACCTACACGATTTGTCTCCCGGTCTAGTCTGCCAATGATATCATCCCAGATTTCCTTCTGTTTCTCGAGAATTGTGTTTTTCATAGCCTCGCTTTGATTTCTCATTCGGGCTTTCTTTTCCCGGGTAAGGCCTGTCCTACCAACTTCTTCATAAATTTCCCTGTGTTCCCTAGCAATGTCCCTCATTTCATCCGTCCACCTAGGTTGCGGGAGCATTTTGTACGAGATCCTGGGGACGCATCTTTCGTCAGCTTGAATGAGTCAATTGGTGATATTATCAATCTCCCCATCAATTTCCTCCAGGTCAGCTGTTTGATAGGCGCTGAGCATTTTTCTGTACTGCTTCCAGTTAGCCTTCGCGTAACATTTCCTATGTGGGACGGGCTTAAGGCATTAGCGCAATTAAAATGGTGGTGATGATTGGGACTTGATCACTCGGGACTACTGGCCCATGTTCGTTAGCGATGTTAAAGGGAAATTTCGGGATTACCAACATAATGTCCGGTTTTGTCGCTGAGCAATGCGTTAGATAATTGGGAAGTCAGTTCCTAATCTCTAAACTCTATTTCTGTCGAATAGTAGTTGCAGATTTCGTCCCCTTTGGTCGACGCTCCTGTAACCAGATGCACGGCAGCGGGCGTTTAGGTCCCCGCCTAGCAGCGCTAGCCTTTTGTGCCCGTACAGGGTGAATAAGTTGTTGATTGGTAGGTACTGTCGCCTGGGTGGCTGGTAGGCTGCCACCACAGTTAGGCCACCAACCATGGTTGAGATCTCGACCGCCACGAATGATTCATCTAAGTCCGGTAATGTTTTGTACTTTATGTTTTTCCTGATTGCGATGGCTGCGCCATCGAATCGTTCTTGAGTGTAGTTTTTCTGTATTACCGTGCAATTGTGTATTTTTATGTTATCTGTGGTTGTGTTTATACCGTGTTCTGATATGAGGATGATGTCCGGGTCCACTATACGGAAGATGTTACCGTAAACAATGGACTTTACCTTTCATCCATCCACATTCAGAGTGAGTATTTTTAAGGCGATGTTCGTGTTTTGCATGTTTGTGTTGTTCTGTGTATAGTGTTCTTTTTAGTGTCTTATATTTTGTACTTCCTGTTGCGTATTTTCTTGTACTCTGCATCACTTAGGGCAATTCAGGAGTCTCTGTGAAGCTATATTGTGTCCTCATGTAGCGCTTGCTCAATGTCCACTTCTCTTTCGTTTGCCGCGTATATCCATTTGATATCCTCTAGTTGGATCCCCTTAAATATCTCCCTGGGGGAGAGATTTTCGATGTGTGGGATTTGCTCGTCCGTGATGATTCTTAGGTCGATCTCCTCTCCATCGTACTTGTAAGTACGTTTCGAGGTCTTCGACCTGCTTATGGAAATCCCAGAGCTCTTGTTCGCCTTGTGTTTTGCCTCATCAGCTTCAGAATCTGAGGATGACTCACTTGCAAGGTTTCCTTCCGCTTCCTTGATTCTTCTTGCAGCTTTACTCTCTTTTCTCTCACGTCTTTTCGCTGCTTCCAGTCGTGGGTCTAGCCGGGATGTGCTAGCTTTTTTGTTTGTGGAGCTGTCTGCTATTTTTTCTTCCTTTTCTGTTTGGAATGGAGTTGCTAGAGTCTCTGCTGTGCTTTCAGGTTCGAACTGGAGTCGAAGTACGTCTCCCGATGATGGATCATCTGGAAACCACATCTCCGCCATGCCGTTCTTTCTGAGCATGAGGTTGAGTGTCTTTGCGAATGATCCCGGGTTAGTAAGATTGTTTACGTGCGTGGAAAGAATGCACGTAAGAATCTTTGTCGAGTTTTCATTCTCGAGCTTTAGATAGGTCTTTGATTGTGGTGGCGTCATCACTTCTTTACTTGGGGCTATTTTCTTTGCCTGAGCGTAAGAGATGTTACTCCTACTTATGTCCTCTGACTTCTTCTTCTTTACTATCTCTTTCCTTTGGGGGCAAGACATGGCCATCGCCCCTTGGTTTAGACCGCAGTTCGGCACTTTTCTTTGGCTGCCTTACACTCCCTCCATCCGTGGCCTGTTCCACTGCATCTGGAGCAAGTGATGTTTGGCTCCTTGCAATCTTTAGTTGTGTGCTGCTCGAGCTTGCAGCAGCGAAAGCATATCTGGATGGGAGTAAATTCCTCCCTCTCCATCTGGTCAGCGCTGATATTTGCATTGAATAGCAAGAAACCCCTTTCTTTCGCCTTCTGCGCCATCTTCGTGTCGGTAAAGATGACTTTAAAGACGTGTTGGTGTTCTGAGTTGTCCAATGTAAAGGAATTTCACAACTTTCACCACGTTTGCCCACGGCTGATTTCTTCTGGTCTCCTTTTTTATTTCCAAGCTACTGTGATGGCCTATCCAGGGGTCTAATTGCCTGCACACTATACTGTATTGTGCCTGGATCTGGGGGAGCGGGACTGCTGGGCTGGAGGCGTATCTCTCCTAGCACCTTCTGGCCTTCTTCCTTAGGTAGTGTCCACGTCTGCCTCTCTCACACAGACTGCGAAGTAGCCGACCGGGGTGTTGATCAACCTCGGAATAGCCACATTGAGCTTTTTAAAGATTGTCTGGAACACCGTCCCACGATCCGGCTTTGGTTGTCCAGCAATGATACTCAATGGGACTCTGGTGGCTGGGTGGGACGCCAATTCTCCTATTCTTGCAGCCCCTCTGACTAGGGGGTGCAAGTCTCCTTTACCAGTTCCTCTTGTATTGTGGCACGGCTTTTCTTCTTTTATGTGTGTGTGTGTGTGTGTGCATATTTCGGTGATAATTGACGTTTACGTTATAATTATTTTACTTTTTTTCTTTGGGATGAAGAGAGCCCCCCCCCCCCCTCCCCGCCACGTTCACCGGCCGCCTGAATGAAAATGAGAATTGCCTTTTAAATGGATGATGATGATGGATGAGATGAGTCTGGGAGGGATCCTCTCAGGGGTGTGATTGTATGGCGGACTTATTGACAACGCCGCCCCCCGAGGGTTTTGAATCGCAACCACTCCCCAACATACCATAGAGACGGTTATTTATCCTTCTATGGTCCTGGAAGGGGCCTTTGCCGTAATGGGCACCGAAGGTTGCAGTCTGTCCCTTGTCCGGAATATTTCTGACATTGTTTCTACTGTGGGCTAATCCTCAAACCAGCTTCCTCCAATGCCCCCAATTATGGTCAAGCAACTGCCTGACATAGTTAGGACGAAACATGAATGGCAATCTCACTTCACAACTGACGGCGGTTTACGCAGGGAGGTGGGGAGATGACTTAAGCAGTCATCTGCTTAAGTGGGGCCGCTGGAAATAAAGATGATGATGGTTTGTAGGGAGTGAATGTTGATGGGAGTGGGGTGACACCATGGTATTATTCTCTCTTTAAATATTTGGCCCTAAAAATTAGGAACCAAATTTTTGGAGGCGTAGGAAAAAATTGCCTAAAAATTTTCGTCCTTTACCAGTTGGTAAGATACTTCAATGAGAGGTACTTCTGCCAAGAATCCTGAGCTAGCAAAAGCCGCTTGAGATATATCTTGGCGATTAATAAAGAGTGCAGAATTCGGTTAACCGGGTTTTTAGACTAATTGCTTGCCAAGTTGCAGTTCAAAGCATATATAAAGACACTACCCCAAAATGTAATTTCAATATATATAATAAAAGGGGGCCTGAAGCAGAGCAGTTTTCTAATGATGTCATTACCTTAACCGCAACAATTTGTCTGGGATATATATATATATATATATATATATATATATTATTAATGTTCCGCAAAATTGAGGGCCATTATATTCCGAAATTCAAACTCAAACCGCTTAATGATGAAAATGCACTGGCAGTTATAAACTGAATCGAGCAGCATGGATTATTGAGGTTTGAAATGAATCGCTGAGAGTGTTAGACTGTAATGAGCTAGACAGTATGTTCATCATACAAGAGAAATACATATGGAAATGTGAACAGAAAGTCTATGCAAAATACAAACAAATCGCTCTTGGACCATAGAGAAAATGTTTCCAATAGAAATGCTCTATTACCTTGTTATTTGACTATCCTTGATTAATTGATCATAACTGTTTGGGGATTTTATTCACAATCTTAGTAGCGGGGGGGCGGTTTTTTAAAAGCTAATCAGGTGGGTAGCTAATCTTAACATGACTATTATGAGGTTACTGATCTTTACAAGGTCATTGTGATCTTGATGCGTATTTCATTAACATATTTGTGAAAGTCGTCTGCGCTGCGAGGGCCGAATGGCGGAAGATACATCCGATCGGATTCCCATGAAGGGTTTATAATCCAGGTTTTATTCTATCGATAGCAAAATAAAGTTTGCTTTTTGTGTTTTACTTTCGAAAGGAAACAATTCCAAATTGTCTTCTTTTCTTTCCCTTTTGATATTTTCTCCTTCAAAACTGGGCATATCTTTAAGGATACTTTTATTTTGGCAGCGACAATTCTGCTCATGATGTAAAATAAATTATGGAAAAATGTTTGTCAAACATTTTCCCGAATGGAAGCATTTTAACGCATTTGATAATTTTAATAATATTTTTATTTATTTTTTCAAAAATAGTGGCATAAATTTCGTCGGTTCCTGCACTTCATAGAATCCATATCAATATAAATTTGCTCAAAAAACAAGTCGTTGCTTCAAGTAAATTTTAACATTCCAACATCATTCTGAAAACTTATTTATTCTTTACACTTCTCTAAATATATATTATATATTTAGCAACTTGTTAAGCTTATAACTATTCCTTCTTATATAATATCATTTATGGTCTTTATTATTTGCCGTCCTTATTTATCAGTTAGCTTCCTCTTCTAATTTCCATTCGCAAGTGGATTCTTTGTTTAAAGGCCACTTTGCTTCAGGCAATTTCCCCAATTTACTCAATATAATCTTTGCATTTTAAAATATTTTCGGGATAATGAGCAGCCCCCTAAAAAACATGTCGCCTTATTTTGGGGTGAAAATTCGCTTATATTAAATAACGATTTTTTTTAGAGACTTGGATAAGCGTAAGTAATAATTTTACTCATCGTTTCCTTCTCTCTCTCTCTCACACACACTCACACACTGTTTATGTGTGATTGTTTTCTGAGGCAGCTGAGTTTTTATCTATTTCTTTTCGATAAGATTTTCTCTAACATTTTATCATCCTTAGTCGCCCACACACGTGTATACAAAACTTGAAATTACGAGCACATACCAAAAATACCTGTCATACATTGTATATAAAACAGCCGACTCCTAAGAGAAATTGGACGGGGAGTTTACAGGCGTGAATAAGCGCTTCTCTTATCTATTATGACTATTGGAGGAATATAACGCTTGGCGCTCGTGTAAATATGGAGAAGCGGGAAAACTTTATGTTACACGGTCTTTTTCCTGTCTAATCCTAACCATGGCGAAAATAATATTCAAAGAGTTGCCACCGCGTTTTTTATTGTTTTTCCGTTGCTTTCTGGTCTAATTTGGATTTATCTATGACATCATGAGGACTTTGAAAAATGTAGCAATTATTGAGAGGAAAAGATTATTGATAGCAACAGTTTGAACGAAATGCAAGCGCGGATGAGTGGACTATTGGAAGAAAGGTAAGTGACAGTGATGGCAGTAAGAATTTAAGAAAGACCGATAGGAAAATAAATGTGTGTGCTCAATGTAAATAATCCTGGATTGAACCAACTTTATAGAATTAACTGAATAAATTATTTGCCATTAACCAAAATTAATTCCTTTAAGACGTGATGTAATAAACAAAAAAAACAGCAGGAAAAATCAAGAGATAATCTCTAATCATTCTATAACTTTAGATCCGTGCTGTTAACTATCTGAACGATGATAATATATTATTGAAAATAAAATATTGGATTCAGTTTGAATTGCACGGACTTTCGGAGACAGTAGTAATGATAGCAGTAGCATAGTAATTGATCGTGAGGTTGCAAGATCACGATTGCTTGCAATCTCACGACATGGCCTTGGAATTAGACACGTGAGCGAGCATTGACGAGGCGTGACGTGTGCTTTATATCCCGGAAAGCGATAAGAGACAAGGATACCAAAAGTGTAGGATAAATCATCAAAGATTAAGAAAGTTTGCAGAAAGACCGCCGAGATTAAGGCAGTGAGACTTCGATTGAAATCTCGTCAAATAGAGAAGCTGTGGTTTTCCCTGAAATGTCATCAGCAGCAGTAGGTAGACGAAGGGAGAGAAAGGATACGAATATGTTCAGTATATCTTCAGATAAATGAGGGTTAGACGAAGGGAAAGAAGGGACTAACGAGGATTATCTTTATGAGGTCACTAACGAGGGAGAGAAGCTTTGAGTCGATTTGAGGAAATGGCTACTCTTCGTGTACAGACGGAGCAGAAGTTGATGAGTGTATCACGACTGCTATCAAAGAGATGCCTGTATAAAACTTCAGTTGAAAAAGATAATACCATCAATATTTATGTCAAAGAAGACCTACAATAAAGATTAATTAATACGAGTCCCCAGCGCCAGTAGACAATTACTTATCTACTGGCGCTGGGGACTCGTAGTCTGGTGGTTTCACTTTCTGCTCAATCGAATATTAGCAAAGAATAAATCAATAACTAACTTCAAATTTTGGTCTGAGGGGCACCACCAAAGATTATCTTGGTCGACTTGTGTGGTTTGGGAGAACTTGATAATTAGTAATGTTTAAGTACCGCACTATGGAATTATGGTTTCAAACTAGAACATGTTTCCCCAAAACAAACTTATTTCTGTTTTGCCACTTGATTAAACACCACAAGTAATTACATTCAAATGAACTTTATACCCTTCTTTTCTAGTGGCTAGGATTCGAAGTGAGACAATATTTTGATTATCTGAATTGTGGTTTCTGGTATGCGTTAGCAAGGGCAGCGTTTAATAGGAGGAAGCGAGTAAGTTAAACCTAGTTGTAAAGAGGTTCTGGTTTTTAGTGACACCACTAAATGCATTAGAATGTACTCAAATGAAGCATGATAGGGTAGGATCCTCCATAATGAAACTACCTATACCCACAAGGCAGACAATTATACCGCGAATTACCCGAATGTGTCGATATCTTACACTGGATTTCTTCTCAGAACCTTTGCTTAGTTTTATTTGCCGAAGATCAATCGTTGACCTCTGAAAATTCTTTCGGTAACGCTATCGAAAATTGACGATGAAATTTATTATCCGGATCAGAATTGGGTGGTTGTTTTAATTTCCTCCGAGATTTAAGGTGTGCGAATCGAATCGATTAATTGAACGAGCGATAATGAAATGTCCAAATAATTAATGAGTTTTACGTTAATTATCGCCGTTTTATTTCCATTTCAATCACATTAAAATATATATGACAAGGAGTGTAACGCTTAAGATGGTGTGTCTGTAGAAAGCAGTGTAATTATGTGTTATCTATTTATTCCAAAACACTACGGTTGTCGTTCATATTTTAAGGGATTTTGGACAAGTATTTATTCTAGTGATTATGCCTAATCCTTTTTTTGCCTATGAGTACAATTATATTCATCGCTTAATGTCGTAGAATAGGCTCTCGACGATATACCATATATAACTATTCGTTGAGGGAATTATTCTAATATTTCGAGTGCGTGGTAATCTGATTGACCGAGGTTATTTATTTCAATATGCTTAAGAAGTGGAACTGAGCTCAAGGATAATAATATGGCTATCAATAATAAAATAGAGTTTTATTAATTAAACTATCAACAACACACAAAAAAATAAAATGTTCACATAAACAGAGAATGGAAAGGGTTTTGGGAATATCGGACTAATCCGAGGATTAAGATTTGGAGAGATTTAAAAAGGGTAAACAAATAAAAAGAAAAGGAGGAGAATGGTTTGCTAAACCATATAAAGCACAGGGTAGCGTTGACAAAAGGTTAGATGATTAAAGGTAATGTTCATCTTACGTAATTACAAAGTTGTTGTGCAGAGGAAGACGATGCGAAGGAATCTTCGGTCCACTGGCGATTTCCAGCAGAAGGGTTCTTCGAAGGGTTGTCCTTAGCGGAGGGGAAGGACTGTCTCCCAAAAGTGGGAGCGAAGTGAGGCTCTGAGGTACGAGCGATCTTTGTTACAGCAAATCGGGGATATTCTAGATGAACAATGGAGGTTATTGTTGAAACCAAGCGTTTCCTTGAAGAATCTTTAAAAAGGGGGAAATTAAATTATCCTGACGCGATGTCTTGGGAATGAGAACCGTTTCTTGATGAACAGGATTAAAGAACAATGGCGGTTCTAACGTTGTTCTCTTTCTGAACAACAGGGGGGGTGAGAGCCGTCTCTTGTCAACAGGCTCAAAAAACAATGGCTGTTCTAACGTTGTTCTCTTTCTGAACAACAAGGGGGGCCTTGTTGACTTGGCGTCTGGAAGGCACGACCCTTGGCACTCAAAGGATATTGTCCTCTTCTGGACAATACGGGATTTCTTGAGGTAGAGAGTTCCTAAGAGCTCAAGGGAGACTGGATCAGCGTGATACCTCACCAAGTTAATCGGGATCTGATCTGCTTCAATCGGGAAAGCTATGATATAAATAGTCAAAGCCATCCCCTTGGCGTAGAGGACAATTGAGTGGGAGGCTTCGGGGAAATGCTCCGGTCGCGCCTGGGAAAATACCTTATCTGCCCATAAGCATAACTCAATCTGGCGAGATCGAGGTATGGAGGCGAAACGGGGCAATGAACCTCCTTGATTAAATATTGGCTAAGGTGGCGATAACGCGCTCTGATTCCTCTCACAGATGCACGTGGGTAGCGATGTGTTTCTAAACATGTGATAGCGGCTGAATTTAAGCGGCCTCAGACCGTTCTATCGCACTTAAAAGTAATTATATGTAATTACTGTATTTTCTTAATCGTTTCCACTGTTTCATGGTAATACACAACTGATTATGCATTCAATAGTGCGAAGATCATTAAGAATGTCCAAACTCTGATGAATAAATTGCTAGGTTGGTAGTGTATTATAGAAAAGACAAAGTAATAGAGCACAATAAACCTTTTTTGTGTTTTAGAATGTGATTCTTTAGAAAATAAATAAAAAATTATTTTCACCAAAAAGTAGAGTTCATAACTTTAAACGTGATTTTCATTTTCATTGAAAAGAAAATAATCTTCGAGTTAAGTCTGTCATCAATATAAAGTTGAGATTAATCCATTTAAAGGAGACCTTTCTTTCTCACTGCTGGACTCTAATCTTTGAAATGACTCTGCCATCAATGTGAGGTTGAGATACATAAGTCCATTAAATCATTTGTTCAATATTTAAGGATCGAGAACAATCTTCCTCAATTTTATGCTCAGGAAGAATAATAAGAAATAATCTCTCTTTTTTTCTCTCTCTCTAATTATATATATATTGAGTTTGATTAATTATTTTCTTTAAATGTTTTGTTGATTGCAAAAAAAAAATAGGAATTCATTTTCCACACTTTAAAATTTTTCAATTTTACATTTTTCCTTCGAAAATTGGTAGAAATAATTGTCTTTGGAAGATTTGATTCAAGAGCGACAGAAAAGATACTCCATGGGAATAGAGAAGTGCGCTTAAGCGAGTGGCACTAAAGGTGGATGTTTGTTGTAGGAAGGAAAGGAACAAAAAGGAATATATTGGGGGATAATTGTGTGGAAGAGCCAAATAGTAACATCAGTGCTAAACTTGGTGTTTCCGCTCTAATAAATTGAAGACAGGGAGAGAATGGTATAGTGGAGGTGTAAATTTGAAAAATCGAACATCCAAATAATTGAGTCGAATGAGATGTAAAGATTCTCATCTTTTCCTTTTCTCCACTCTTTATCACTTCATATTTAAATTCGATAGTGAATCTTTATCAGATCTTTATCAGATCTTTATCTTGTCTTTAGTTTGTCTCATTTATGTGTAATTACTTGCCTGCCACCCTCGAGTAATTCCACTCGCTTCTAATAGAATTCATCTAAGTTTGTTTATTACAACTCTGTCTATTATCAATGTCTATCTACCTATTTATTGAATATCTTCCATCCGTTTATGTTCCGTCTAAATCCTACATATGTGCATTAACTACATAGGCCGTCTCCAGGCTGCACTTACAGGGCGGTGTCCTTTTCTATATTTTAGACCACTGATATTTCTTAAGAAATAGAAGTATTATTAGGTTATTACTATTATTATATATCAATAACTGGTATTTAAAACTATTAAGTTGCATTTATATAAATAAAGAATGTTAAAGGGGTAAAAAGTAAAACCAGATGTTTTCCTTAAAAGAGAAATACCAACGAGGGAAAGTCTCGCCCAAATTTCAAAACGAGAAATATGTAATGAAAGTGGTGAAGTTAAAGCAAGTCAAAATACGTGAAAGGCATAGGGCCACCGATCTTCCTCTATGCATTGGGGCAGGATGTCACCCAAGCAAGGTTACCCGACACCTCCTCACGAGTGCCAGATGTAAGCCGCAAGAAGCTTATCGAGGCTACGCTGGCACCTTCCTCGAATGATTTATGTAATCACTAAAATAATACTACGTTGTAATGAAATTAATGTTCTTTTTTTAAAGGAATGTAAAATTATATTTAATATCAAACGTACATTGTTGATTCAGTATGCAGTTCCATTATTAATGGCAATGCGTTGCCATCGTTTAACTAAGTAATGGATTCGTTTCTTTTATTAAATTCGCTTCTGATGGAGGAAATAATTGTATATCCTTTTCCATCTCTTTCATATCAGAACCGTTTTTGGCATTTAGTTGATGGCTCAAATAAACGGCATCAAGATTAAATCCAATTCGGACAACTTAATCATCGAAAGCTTTAGTTCAAAATCACAGGAACGAATGTTTTTTTTTAAATCATGGCTGACATTAACGAATAATAAACAAATTTCCAAACACTTTTGCATTTTGATTACTGAAAATGCAGCGCCATTCCCTTATTGTATTCATTAATCATGAATTGTTTCTTTCGGTTAAACTTTGGAATAATTTCAACAAATATTCGAAGCATTTTTTTCTGTCTACAAAGATTTACAGTAAATTCTTGCCACCCTCATAAATTCTTCTACCAGAACATGGCTACATAAATGCAAATCATTGGGCTATTTTAATCATTCGCATAAGTATGAATGTGTATATGAGTATACGATTTTTTGCGTTGTTTTCTTGATGAGCATATATCATAGGGCGTATGTGTATATATTTGTTAATGTTTGTGTATTTCACCGCACTTCAGAGTGCTTCTATGTCGAAGATGTGTTAGCATATCTCTCTTTACAACTGTTTGCAATCTCTGCCAACTTTATTTATTTATTTAGTAACTAAGAGAATGTTTGGAGGTTTCTTAACAAAGTTGTGATGTTAATTGAAAGGAAAATATCATTTAGATAAATATCAGCAGTAGTTAAATCAGAAGCGTTTTAATGGAATTCTCCTGATTTGTTCCGTCCAGCGACGACGTCAAACCCAATTAGGAGAAGCTTCATTAAACTATTCAATTTAATTGGGAAGTCGGTGTTTCTAAGCAACTTTTCCCATTTCTGCACTCAACCGTCGAAAAGCCTGTAATTACTTCATCGCTATGGGATGTAAAAGCTTTAGTAATCGTTTTTAAATACTGATTTTGTTAAAAAGTAGATTATTTTTTACGGGTTTTTACTTTTATTTTAATCTCAACGTTTTCATTTTTGTATATGAATTATATTTTTTTTAATTCTGAGTATTTCTAGTATATAATCCTAGTTAAAACTTCATTCTTTGTTTGATATTCTTATATTTTTTAATTCTGTATATTTTCATATCGTATACTTTCATTATCTACTTCATTCGGTTTTAGCTCTTTTCATTAAGATAAATCTAGTTAAATTGGAATATAAAATTTAATGTTTCTTTTTGGATTGACAATTTCGAGTTTTAGTACAATCAATCGCATAAATTTTTGTGAAATGTTTAGTTATGAGATAAAGTTTTTATTCATGTGCTGAATTTTTTTATTCTCAAAATTTTTACCCTGAGGATTTTTCTCTTAAATATTAATTTTGGAATTAATATTTAGACAATTTTCGAGGGACTACTTAATTTTAGCGTATTTTCAAAGTTCTGCAACTTAGCAGGATTAAATGTTCCTATTATAAGTATACTTAATCATTCGTTCCCTCGGTTAAAGTTTCCATTAAAACCCAACTGGAAATTATTTCCTTCCAAGTTTAATTGGGTAATTGTTTTTCTTTTCTTTTTTATTCCTTCCTTGGAGTCTATGAAAATTATAGCCTCGTGGCATCTAGCAAGAGAGAATTCTGCTTTGCGCCATGATGCTGAATTCTTCTAAAACAATTCAGGGTCTTCATTAAAGATAGTGCTACTATAAGTGCTGGATTTTCTCTCGTTCGGTGTCTTATTTCTCTTTGGTTTCAGTTTACTTTTTAGTTCCTCCGAGGTTAACTTCCTTAATCTTACCTTTATTCCTTAAGCACAATTTTATATTAATACACGCACGGGAAAGTCAAATATATGAAAATAAAAAAATATTCATTTACAATTCTATCAGAGCACTCTAAGTAATTATTAGTAATCGGATTAGAATTAAATTAATTCTGCTGTAGTTAAAAAAGTTTATTGTTTTAAACTCCTTATCAATTATATTCAGAAAACTGCCTTATGACCCATAGTAAGTGATAAGAGAAATTATTCAAATGGAGAAAAACCCTTTGTTCACACGCATAGAAAAAATAAGACGCGTTTTATTTAAATATTAATTCAGTTAGCAAATCATTTGTTCCATAGACATCATATGTCACTTGGAGACCGTCTGTTGCTCGTCTTAAGAGAAAAAGGTTAATTCAAGCAAATAAGAGAACAACTCCAATCTTGATGATCCAAACAAACCATTTGCTTCTGATAAAATCCAAATTAATGATGTCTTGTTCAAATATTTATGTAAAAAATGACTTAGGATACAATTTGATTATTATAGAAATATTTGCTGTGTTAACAAACTTTACATCTACACAAACGGGATCGCAAATCCTTGATCGATTTTAGAGATTTTCAAAATGAAATGAAAAGGAAAGTGGTGAACAACAGAAGAAGTTTGCTATAAAGTTTGTTAGATGTGAAAGGGATTATTCATTAGGAACTCCTCAATGATAAACCGAGAGTTAACTCAAACCAAAATGTTCAAATGAAACTCTTGGAATCAATCGTCCTTCACTAGTCAAATAAATGGGTGTCTCTCTCTCATCCTATTTCAAGAATATGCACGCCCATACCCTGAATATGTCACCCAACAAATAAATATTCCGTTAGGTTTGGAATCTCTTTCTCGTTCTCTGATTACCATTTTATATCCTTCATCAGATTGTAAAGAGCAGCGTCACTAAAGATGGTAACTGCATGGCTGATTAAAGGTAAGTTTATATTGTTTAAATTCCTTTTAAAAAACAACATTAATTTCTTGGCCTCGAATAATTATTCTAAAGATCAAAGAACTTTCAAGATAGGAAAAGAATAGGTGTATCATAGTAGCAGAGTGTATAGGCAGAAAAGAGTGTTATTTTAGTAGAAGAGTTTGTGTGCCATTACGTCTGGCAACTTCTTTACATGAGCCTTTATTCTTTAAGTCAATGCTATTACGTTTTATTTTGTTTTATTTTTCCAATAGGCATCTTTTTCTTTTTCTTGTCTACTTCGGATCTTTAATTTATTTGTTTTTTATTAAATTTAGATTAATTTTCATATATTACCTTTATCTATTTTACCCATTACTTATATTTTCCTCAGATGTTCATGTGTGCATATATATGGACATATGCATATATTTATACATGTATATTCTCTTTACTGGTTGTCCTGTTTTTGAAATTATGTTTTACCGTTGTGTATTTATCTAAATATTGGTTCAACATCCGCCTCCGCACGCAGTTGTCCCATGTAAAATCCTCTTCGGTAGTGTCTGTAGTGGTGTTCGAAATCTGGTATTCCAATATCTTGCAGTATTCTATTTGAGACATATGAATTAATCTTTCCTCATATTACTTTTGCTTTATCGTGTAGGCTCAAGTTTATTGGGTCAAGTTTTGCAAGATTGTGCAATACTCTTGATTGAATGCACTCCCAGCGAGCAACATTCGCAACAAGTCTCAACGATTGGTTCTGTACTAATTGTGCCTTCTTTAGTTGAGTTTTACTCGCTATGTGTAGTAGAATGAGAGGGTAGAGTAGAATAGGACTTACCAAAGCCAAATACAATATCCTTTTATTTCTTAGAGAGAGTGCCTTGAATCGGTATAGCTAGCCTAAATTCCTCTTGGCCTTTATAACTTTCTTATTAATATGTACTCTGTATCCTCGTATCTGATTTTTAGTGCGAGGCCAAGACCGTCTTGAGAGTACAGGTAGTATTCTCCCCGTATCAGTAAGATTGAGGTCTTTTAATTAATGGGTAAGACTTTGAAGCTGTCCTCATTTTTTCCTATGTGGTTTGTCTTTTAATAGTTGTTAAGTTTAGTAATTTTCACTAGCTGTCCTGTTTGCAATGTCTATTCGATTACGGGAATTACTGGTAATCACCTGTGTGCTGAACTAAGGGAGCGTAATTGTGGGTTAGGGTAAGGAGGTCTCCTATGTAGATTGTGTACATAGTTGGGCTCAAATATCCATCTTGGAGTAAACCAGCTCTCATTGTAAATGGTTGCACTTTGTAATCATTAATTTTTAATATTGTCTCGTGGTCTTCTAATTAATCACAGAAGAGTTTGTTTATATTTTCCTGCATTCCCAGATCACTTATTTTCTTATTTTTGCCTGGTATCCATACCTTGTCGAAAGCTGACTTGATGTCTCTAAGTACGACACCCACGTTTATATTTTTAGCCTTTGCATTGCCAATCTGCTTAATGATCAAGGCCAGGGCTAATTCTGTAGCCAGATTCCTGGGGAAACCATGTTGTTGTGCCCGATATTAGTTTTATGCATATAGATAGTACCATAATCTGTCATTAAGCATTTTTATACTATAAATATTATTATTATCATTATTATTAATAATTGTACTTGGATTCCTCCCCCGAGAAGGGATGTCAGGTAAAATTGCTGTGGTTAACATCTGGCGTTTATTCCTTTAATACATTCGCACTTTCTCTAAAGTTGCCATTTTCTTTGCAGATTTCTCCTTTTTCAATTCGGCGAGATTTTCCTTCCTTAGTATTTCTCCTTTTACTTGAGGATTCAAGATCTTGTATCACTTTTGTACAAATTATTATTATTTTTTCATATAAATACAAAATAATAATAAAGTCTAGTTAGTGATTGTCAGAGAGAGGGAGAGAGATAGATCCACGCGGCCAAAGAGGCCTTAGGGGCTATCTCACAGACGAACGGATCTTAAACCGGCGTCTTTCGGTAAACTTTCGAGGCAATAAAGAAGCGAGATGAGTCAAACTGGAGCCCGGAACCCAAATCAGCGAGAAGGCGCTTAGTCCTTATCGCTGCGCCTTGAATCTCAGTGGGACACACTTCTGACGGTAACCAAAATCGCTTCCGGCGAAGTCGTATATATTTCCCAGCGAGGAAACGAGGAAATTAATATTCAACCAGGAGTCAGGCACTACTCAGGCAGTATCCAAGCCTTAAACAAGAGGCTTTCGTAGGAACCAGCAAAATGAAACAACACGCCACTTCACAAGCGACTCTCTAGTACCATAATAACTCGCAGGCAAGAAATCAGTTGTTCAGAACTACGGCAGTTAAGGATCTAATGACTCATTCTGGAATGACGCGCTTCTCTCCGTGCACCGGCAAGATACTCCCTCCAACAACCACTCAAGGCCTCCTCTCTTTTTGGAAAATCGTAAGCCTATTGCATTTTTCTCTATCACCGTCGAGGAGGTATGCCGCTTTCCAACAACAAAGCTTCACCTCATCATCTCGTCCTGTTTTCTTTCTGGTAAATATTGTGCTACTCATAGCTCGTGTCAAGGATTCATTGTAAATAAATTTCCTTTTGCTGAACGATTAGTTTTGCTATAGTGTATAAATTATTGTTAAATTCTGTTATTTGTTTGTATAATAGTTAAAACTATTTTGTTTCTCTTGTTTGAATCCAATAACCACATAAAAAGCCATTGATCTATTTTCTAAGTAGGACAATGGTAGAAAAAACGCACTGGAATATCCCTCGTACTTAAAAGGGACTCCCCGCGTCTAGGGAAGGCAAGCGAAGGTGAGTAAAACCTACCTGACTTAGGCCAGTGAAAGACAATAATAATTTTAATAATACTTACATTACTTAATAAATATCAGTCGTGTAAAATATGAACTAGTGTAGCCATGATATGAGGTAGTAAATACAATTATGTGTAGTTTAGATTGACATAAACAGATGTATGTCAGTTACCGTATGGCTTCTATGGATGATAAACAAATGTACTTCAGTCAATGCATGATTTAAACGGGACAATAACACATGTAAGTCATCAATTTTTTATATAGACTTAGTGTTACCACCTCTTGGGCAGGGCCCACCTGTGGGCAATTAGTATCATTAGGTGGGGGGGGTAAGCAATTTAGTCATCCAATAAAATATCACTTCCCAGCGACCAGGCATTCATATCTCTATTCAATTCTTCATAGCGGAAGAGACTCGTAAATGAGATTTTTCCGCTCTCATATGTAGTATTTGTCTATTGTTTGAACCTTTAGCAATTTGTGTCTTTGCTCATATTTAGCTATCTTACGTTCACACGCAAAAATTTAACATAACATTAACTCTTTATTTAACCAGCATCAAGCTAAACGATCACATTAAAAGTAAGTAAACATTATTCAAGTGCAGTTTTATGTAGAGATAATAATTTTTAACAAAGGGTGGGCGAAAAGCTTCTAAATTTGGAAAAGTCTTCGAAGTCGGCGGTAAACTAACAAAAATTGGCAAGCCCTGATTTAGATGGAACATAAACAGATGCACGTCAGTCGCTGTATGATTTAAATGGAACAAAAACAGATTTACGTCAGTCAATGTATGATTTAGTCAAAATATAATCAGATTAACGTCTGCTACTGTATGATTTAGACGGAGAAAAAATAAAAGATGTAGGTCAGTCAATAAATCAGGAGAAAGAGAATTGTAAAAACACAGCAAAATTCAATATAGAATACATGAGAGAAGCAGCCTTGGCATACGAATATGCATACATAAATATGACAAATTGTAGACGAGATATAGATTTTCTATAGATTCACTATTTAATTCAATGACAAAGAAATAAGGAATAGAGAAGAAAGAGATCAAATAAAAAGAATTAGAATTTTATAAAATTTTACTCCTTTTTACTAAAAGGAAGATATTGGAATGTCCCTATATCATTCGCCTTTTTGTTTGAATCATCGATTTTTCAGAATATTCCCGCGCCAATATTTCATGGTTGCTCTGTCTCCAAAATATTCGCATCCAAACACCAAGATTAGGTCTGATATTACTTCTTCTCTCTTCCGCAAAACTCTTCCAACATATTGATTCCATTGTCTTCGTTCCCTAAATCGAAAAAATACTCACTTTCTGGGTCAATTATGCAACCAAATTTCTTCTTTTTTTATTGAGTCAATTTTTTTCCACCCTTTAATCAAATCTCAGAGGCTTCAAAAAATTGAGGAAAGCAAACTTAAAAATTTTACAATTTCGCTTTGTGGAAAATATTTCCTAATTTTTCTCCACTCAACTAAATATATGATTTGTGAATTTCCACTCAAATTTTTTCATCCTTCTTCTAGTCACTAAAATCCAAAATTTTAGCTATTTTAGAAAGCGAAGTAAATTTTCCTTCATTTTTTGAAAGCCTTGAAATTTTTTTACTCATGGAACTTTAGTTCAGTCTGTATTTCTGCACCCTATAGTTTTATTTAGGTTTTATTGCTCATATAGTGCCTTTATATATTTGATAGAATGTATGTGAATCTGTTTTCACAAACACGGTAATTCCTATGAAAATTCGTACAGAAATTTTGGACAATGACACATAAATAATAACTGTTATAGCTCGAAAGAGAAATTTGGCATAAAGGTAAACTTTCTAGAACTGACCTTCACACTGAAATCGATGATTGACAGTAAGAAAAGTCATTAATAACCATCAGAGAACTATAAACCCTCTCTAAATGATATACTAATATATTAATAAATACAGAAAAAGTAGTTTACATATATTCTCTGCATACACAATATATGTAGGTACAAATGTTATTAAGCGTTCATAACAAATTTGTCGTGGCTTGGTTAATAATAAAGTGTGTTGGGTGTGTGAGTATTAATACAAAATGCAAACGACTTCTTCATTTGGTTTCCGTGGATTTCTGACGATAAATTTGATATCAAACATGGAAGACTGGACACCGTAGTCTTTATTCAGATAAGGAACAGTTTGGAGACGCCCTCAGTAGATACAAAGTTACAGTATACATAAATTCAATCCTCAGAAAATACCTGAGAGTGGAGGTTAGGCTGATTCTTTTGAAATGCCTCCGGTGCAAACGGATTGTATGAAAGGGAGGGTATTACAAATGTTAGAAAGAACGCTTCTCCCCTCCCCCCCGAAAATTTAATTTAATTAAAATTTTCAGGAGTTCCTAACATTTTAAACACCTTGCTCGTTCATGAGACAATTCCGCTAGAGCTAAGTAGGCTCAAAAGAGGATAAAACTATTTACTTACGCGGATATCTATTTTCAATTTGCTGTAAGACACTTTCCTCTTTGATGTAGACCTTTTATTAACCAAAATTTCTTCTACCATAAAGAAAATGTACATATATAAAAATTCCCTCTAATATTTACCATGATTCTTACCAAACTTACCAAATACAATTTCGATTCGCTGCTATCTTTTCTGTTACTTTGGTCCGATTTAGCTGATTTTCCTGGCGTTGAGGGAGACTTAGCTGTTCAGAGATTGCTTCTTCTCATTGACAACGGGGTTCTGTCACTCAGGTAGGAGTGAGCTTTTGTACAGTGGGAGATATGAATTAATTATTGTGGAGCTCCATCAAGGATGAAATGGGGAATCGCCAAAAGAAATCTGAGAAGAAAGACGGGGATTATCACTTACTCCTGAGGTAAGATCTTTCTTTGGACACTGAAAGCTTAGCGTCGGATCCACGGTACTGGCTCCCAGGGGCATCAACATTGGACCTACATATCGCAGGTACATCATTTTCAGCCAATCAGAGGTTGAAGATTTTGTGGGAGTTACTTTTCAATTTTCCACGAATTCTTTCATGAAATAGAATCAGTCATTAGATATGTACTCAGGCAGAGACCAACGAACGGTTCCATTATCCTCATCATTAAATGAGGAAGAGAAAGAATTTGAGAAAATAGAGAAACGTTTTTCCTTTTAATTTCTCTCGGGGTCGTAGTAAAATATGTTGTTGTTTCTTTCATTCAAAACCTTAAACAAGGAGTTTAGGTGAACCTTTGTTTCCTACATTTTATTGTTCTTACACCTTTATGATTCTCATGATGTATGTCAGTAGTGCCAATTACCTATTTGGCAAAAGAGACACTTGAGGTGATTTTCTCGAGTCAACTCTCCATTATCGGAGTTTTAAAGGACTTTCTGGACGGAAAAATGGCAGAAACTTATCGAACCCATTTTACAATTTATTCAAACTTCCACTAAACTTGAATTAGTTTTTTTTGACGAAAAGATTGAAATGAGGTTTCTATGACTATCTTATGAGTAAAATTAAGATTGGTTGGAAAAAAAGAAACCAAGTTTGAAGTAGATGAAAGGAATCGAGGAGAATGGAAATTATTTTTTTAAGGTATGTCATAATGAATTTATTTGTTACTGAGAGAAAGTAAGAGAGAATTAAAGAGTAAAGCGTTAAATTGTATTGGAAGAGAAATTTCCGTAGTTTCTGCTGATTGTGTCTCATAAAAAAAAGAAACACAAATCTATTTACTTCTGTAAATTTAGGTTCGGCACCCCTTAAGAAAGTACCAGCTGAGCTGATCGGAGTAGATGTGGTTAGGTCTCGAACAATGTTTTCAATGACCTACGACGAGGGAAAAGGACCCAAATTCTAACCTTGGTAAGATCGTGTAAATGTAAAGAAAAAAAAGAAGGAAAATTGAAGAGTAATGTTAAAATCAATTTCAGAATGGTTTAAATGTTAAATACGAGACATGAAAGCAAGAATTTGGGTAATTTATAAAGTATTGAAAGAGCGATTGCTGGAGAGGATAAGGTAATGTTTAAGAGTAACGCACGAGAGAAATTCAAACATAGGGGGGGATCGAAGGGAGTGTTAAAATGTAATGGAAGAGAGGTTGCTATGCTAGGAAGAGTTAGAGAGGTACATAAAAGTTCATAAGAAGACACCTAATCCGACCTGATATGGCAGCACCGAGCCAAGTCATTTCCACTCATCTACCACTAAAAACAGCCCCGCTACGGTGTAATCCTCAAGTCGTAAGCCGGCACTACAGGCCATTGAGAGCCTGTGATCGATGACCAATGACACCCAACGAAAAAACGTGCGCTGCCATATTAAATTCCCATGAATCCGATCGAAGATATTGGCTCAAATTCGGGAGACTCGCCGGTGTGGACCTTTATTAAGGGGATCTTTCTATCTATGGGAAGTTTGCAGTTCAGTCGATTTTACCTCTTGACCGCCATTGATGTTAACTTTACTATTACTCTTAATTGCGATGATACTGATATTGATACTAGCACATCCAGCTTGTTGTTATTTGAAGAATTAAAAATATTATGGCAAGCATGGTGCAGTGTGGGTATAGCCCTATATGGCTACTCAATAATGCCATGAGCAGGGATCTTTGAGTATTTTTGTACGTTTGTGTATGTGAGTGGCAGTGTATGTATTGAGGGGAAAGGATGTCATTGGGAGAGAGTTTATGGTCATCCAAAAGAAAAGGAATGAAAATTGAAATATATACTTCCATTTTCCTCTTGGCGTGGGTAAATTAGGGGGGGAGGGGGCAACTCTGAAATTTGTTTATTTCTTCCATGTTTTCCTTTGGTAATTTCTTTCATATTGTTTTCTCTTCTTTTCGTTCTTTTTCTTTTTCTTTCCTCCTTCTTCACTTTTTCATTTATTCTCTTACTTCTTTAATCTTTTTCCTTTCTTTACTAGATCTTTTGTTCTTTCTTTCCTCCATACAGTTTTTCATCCACAGATACCAGAAAACATTTGCCTCCAAACAGCGCACAAACGGAATCACCTTATTGTCTTCATTATACGTTCAAACTCACTGATACAATACAAACAGACAAACCTTCAGTCATTAGAATACACACAGAGAACACAAACTCTCGGTCATTACAATACCCAAAGAGAGCATCAAGCTTTCAGCCATTAAAATACACAAAGATAACACATAACCAACAGCCACTATTATATAAAGAGGCCCAAAATCTTAAACATTACAATACACACAGAATACAAATAATCCAGCCATTATAATCCACACTGAGAACATAAAACCCTTAGCTATTAAAATACGCACAAGGAACACAAAACCCTCATCATCAATATATACAACCCAAAACACAAAACTCTAGGTCATTCGAAAACACATAGGGAATAAAGAAACCTTAGGTATTACAATACATACGGAGAACAAAGCCCTTCAGCCATTACAATACATACGGAGAACACAATATCATCAGGCATTACATTACACACAGAATCCATCCTCCCAGTTATTAAAATGCATGCAGGGAAAGCAAAGCTTATCAGCTATTACAATACACACTTATAACACAAACACTCAGTCATTACAATACAGAGAGAGAATAAAAAACCCTCAGCCATTATAATAAACACAGGGGGCAAATATTATTCAGCTATTACATCACACACATATAACACAAATCCCCAGCCATTACAAGACACAGAGCACAAACCCCTCAGCCATTAGAATACACACAGAGAACACAAAATCCTCAGGCATTACAATACGCATAAATGTATTGATGCGCTACATAAGAAATTTGGATGTCAAATGGGCATGTATGTAGGACACAAATTGTATACAAGGGAGTGTGTAGACTTTGGGGATTTATAGAGTGTGTAGGTGTAAGAGAGATGCAGTAATCTGACAAATGTGTGTTTGTGGTGTGGCAACAAGTCTCTATGTGTTGTTTCGATATGTGTGTTGTATGTGATTGCAACTGTAATGCGAGGGTGTACTAAATAGATTACTCTGTCAAATGTATGTGTAAGGAAAACCTACCACGTGGTTTAGGGCGCAATTGTAAATGACGTCATAGCGGCTAGGAAGCGTGGGTCGGTAAGTTGAAAGCCGGCGTGAATTCAGTCACGTAGACACTCACGGTGTTGGGTATAAATATTGACTCTCTGACCCTACAAAGAGAGCCGATCAGGAGTTCGCACCGCGAGTACCTACTGTTACCTTCTGAGCCTTACCTGACCCCTACCAGTACTCGTCGCTATTACCTCTCTCGCTGCATCGATTGCAAGCTCCCAATTTACTCGTCTCTCGCTCTCATCAGGAAGAAAGATACATCTGGGCTCGTTACGACTCTCCACTGTTTCCATGGCAACCACCCTCTGTGTATTGCCTCACTACTTCTTTGAGTAACAGGTATTTGGAGTATTTCTTTTCATCTTAGGCCACATTCTTACCTTCTTGTTATCGAGACCTACAGTTATTATAAAGGAGGTAGGACGGGGGATGGGTATATATTTTCCTGTACCGATTGTGCGTAGTAGTAGTGCTTTTTTATAACGAAGTGTTGTCGTCGATGGTTGAATTCTGTCATATATTTTAACATTTAGGGCACTGTATATATGTGACCTGTTTGTGCACTGTCTTCATTTAATTTGCATCGTAGATAACTGATCACCTTCCTGTTGAACCCCTCTTTATTTATGATTACTATTTAATTTCTTTCTTGCCCTTCCTTTGATTTGGGCGCCCATTCCATCGTGGTGGAAGGTGTGCGACTTAAACTCTATATGTGATTGTATGTTTACATGTAAGTGTAGCTACTATGTAAATGTATAAAGTAGGTGGCTGTTATGGAAGCATTAGTCTTTCAACGTGAGTTTACGCGCCCAGAACACGGGTTTTATGTGTATTTATGTGTGACACAAACACTATACGTGGCTAGGTCTTTGTATTGAAGCGTGTGAAATATATTTGTATGAAATTTGTAGGTTTGAGAGAGGCATTCAATTGTGATGTTTATTGTATGTGCTACAAAGAATGTGGGTGTAGCACCGAATATTTACGCGTGATTGTGTGTATTTTACTGAGTGTGTGAAATGCGTGAGTGTGAAATGTAGCGTGAAATGTGCGTTTAAGATGTAAAAAAGACACAAAGTTCATGTAGTGTGTAAACTGTTCCACTGTGTATAGTATGTGATTGTGTGGAATGCACTGGTGTTAGATATGATATAATATATCAAATGCGCGTTTTTTTATGTCAAATAGACGCTTTGTGTGGCATAATATAAATAAGGAATTAGCTAGTGAATGTATGAAAGAGTAATAACCTAAACATTGAGTGTATGTGTAACTGCTTACATGTCCTTGTATGTATTTAGGTGTTTACATGAAAGGAGTTGAGCTAGAAAATGCGTACGATGTTTCGGGGGGTCCTTTGCTAGAGACTTTTCGCCAGATGTCGCCGGATGTTGCTCACAACTTCCCAGGGTTTTGCAGCATAGTCAAGATTCTTGGATGTTTGAGCGTACGTGTGAGTATGTGTGAGTGTTTATGTGTCGATTAAAATAGCTCACATAACCAGAAAAACCGAGAGAGTGGTGTCTCTTATGAAATAATTCCTTAAGAAGTAATGGAGATGTGCAGATCTTTCATCATAGTATTATTATTCCAGCCCCGATTCTTCGTCATCATCGCAGATATTTTTATTTTCCCAAATTTCTGTTCCCCATTAATTAGAAGTTAGGTTCATCCCTTCAACAGACTTTGCATAAAAGAGGAAACTATGTCTCATATTAGTCTCTCAAACTGCTCTCACGCTCCCGTTCTTTCTTTTGTCTCCTTCCATAGCATTCCGTCCGTCTCTTTCGCTTTATCTTGTGAAATACATTGAAATATATATATATATATATATATATATATATATATATATATATATATATATATAAATTGTATACCAAGGAACCTGAGAGCCATGTTCTTAGTATGTGTGTTGCTTGCAGCGTAATAACACTGTATTATCAAAGTCGAGGCCATTCATGACAATCAATGTATTGATCTATCTAGAAAATCAATCAACGGCAACCTCTACCCCTCCACTAATTTCTAGCCCCTTGTTGAGGGTGCTTTTAGTAGAAGCTATGAATCCTGCTGCTATATTCTCTCTTTCTCGTAGCGCACATGAGATGAACTCTTAGAAAACTTTGTATCAAATTAAACTAATTAGTTGTATTAAAGCCTCATTTTTGTTAACCAGGGCCAATAAAGCGACACATCTCCTGGTCCTTTATGACGTTTGAGCCATTTTATAAATCAACCCTCTTTACCTATTAAATCAGATTATAACATCATTAACAAACTGCAATATTTATGATCATGTTATGATATTTATGACTTCCTATGACATTTCAGTTGCTATGGCTTTAGCAGACTCACCAATGGAGAGGATAACCGAGTGATTTTGCTTCCAATGCAAGAAGAGGAATTTGAGGACCATTTTTCATGAGGAGGAAGAATGACTCTTTTGGTATGAGTTTTATGTCCTTTTATTACTTTAAGGCTTGTACGAGAGCTACGATAGACACATCTTCCAAATTAATCAATGTAATATAAAGTTTCCAGTAGAATATTAATTATGGATATTTCAAACCATATAAATTTTAGGATATTTTATTAATTAAAGCTAAGGATTTTATTAGAGACAACGACTTATATTATATTATTCTTAAAGGAGGAGAAAAATAATTATTAGGCATTTTTATGTTTGAGGGATTTTTTTACTCGAATCATTCCTTGGCTGCTTTGCAACGAATTTTATAACCGATCAATTTATGTGATTCCTAACGTCTAAATCATTATATATAAATTAACTGCTATTTATACCAATCATACTAATTTATGTGAATAAATACCATCAATCAACTGTGTCTATCTTCCATTAAATCTAAGCGCTACTTGGATTGCTTAAATTGACAGGCAAATAAATAAAGGAATCAACAAACTTTGGCTCCTTGAAATTTCCAGAAATTCACAAAGAACAAAAGATCTTTTTGATTTTTCCTTCGAAATCGCAATAACAGCGAAGGCAAAATTCATTTCTAGATCTCTAATTCATTCACACTTGCTTCGGATTTTCCTTTCTTTTCAACAATTCCTCAAATTTCTCTTCCTGATTAACTTGGAAAAGAAAAAGAATTGATGTTAAAATGAAGTTGTCGATGAAAACATGAAAGGGATTTTAATCCCTTTAAAGAATCATTTTGATTAATTTCAGCCAATGATCAAAACTATCTTGCATTTCCTCCTATTTTCTTCTGATTGTCTAAATTACCGTTTAGTCACGTTGTAATTGTTCAATTTTATTTGTTGCTTTTATTTGTTATGCATCGAGTGTCACCTCATACATGTGTAAATGTGAGTATTCTGTACAAAGAGACCGCCTCATACAAATAAATAGTCATAACATTCATTTGTATGCGGGAGTCGTTCCATTCAACATGAATCGCATGATTCACAAATTTGATGGAGATTTTCAGCTGCGGAATAATTTAATGCATTGGTGTTATTTTTTAAAAAGCGCTAAAATAATAAAAATTTCTCTGTATATTTATTAATAAAAATTAAATAAAATAATTATAATTATTTGCAAATTAAAGTAAAACAATTTGAGGAATTTAAAAAAGAAGTTTTAAATTTTCTTCAAAATTTCAATCAAAATTTACTTTAAGGGAATCTATACTTAAGCCAATTGTAAAGCAGATGGATTACAAAAATAACTAATAAGTTGTTGGAAAACATGAAAACTGATCCTTCCTCTTGTTTGACTACCATTTGATAGCTTATCCGTCCCTCCGCCCATTTTTGACCTCCCTAATAGAATGAAGTCACTGGAAACCAAAATCCGTAAAAGGATTTTTTTAGAAATTTGTCCCTAAATTTCTAGAATAAACAAATGAGGAAATGTTTCCATTAGAAAGAATTGAAGTTGTTTGGAATCAATTCATTTCTGAAGTATTATTAGTCGTGGAATTAGAAATCCTCAGTGAGGAGTAGAGAAGAATGAATAACGAGAATTAAGGAGATAATCACAATGCAAATGAAGAAGTGAGGATAGAAGGACAAATATTATACTTACAGTGACAACCAATGAGGGCATCTGCAGAAAGATCGTTTGTCAGGAGATATGTGTAAAGGAGGTGATGACAGAAAGCAATCGAAGATGCCGGTGCTCATATGTAGAGCCGAAGATTCTCCTGAACGGGTGGCATACAATTGGTGGCACTGGGGCTGGGAGGGAACGTAACAAATGAAAAAGGGCAGGCAAGCCTCAAGATTTGATCTACCCTTACTGTATACATCTCACAGCCCTTTGCAATGACGTGGAAAAAAGATCCTTGTAAACATTGATTGCGGTTGAGAACTTTTCTAATCCTAATTAATCGGTTTCGGACATTTTCTAATTCTTTTTCTCAGTTATTCTATTTTTTCATCTCTCTTTTTGATTTATTCACGTTGGGTAAAAATGTGTGATACGACTCCACTTCATTCTTCTTTAAACCTCATTAAACAACATTTTCCAATCTAAATATGATTATTTTGCATCAAGTTGTCCGATTCTCTTCTACAGATCCACATTTATTCCACCTCTATTTCACACATGTTTACATTCCTCTATTGTTTTGGAGTTTATCAAAGTAAGTAACTTTGTACCAAACTTCCCCGCAACATTTTTTTACACTACATTTGACACTGATTATTACTACTCCACCTTCCCCATCCTCAACATCTTGGCCAAACTCAAGGCATTATACTTTACGCAAATCTCCAAAACCTATAACCTGGGCACACCAAAAAACCACTTTAACATTTTACACTTCTTATTCTTCCATTTTTTCTATTTTTTCATTTTTCGAACTTTTCTACAACTTATTACTACTCCTACTCCTTCCTAAACGAATCTTACCATGTGTTCAACATCAACTACAAACACAGTTCATTATTTCACTCCAATCTCCAATTCTTTCTCTTACACAAACTCTTAACACTACCTTTCCTTACACCAGTACTTTCCAGCCTGCCCTCATATACACCCCCCAAGTTACTTCTCCTCTTTCAACTTTATCCACAACATGCGACCACTTATTACACAGAACCATTCTATCCGGCTTCCTGCCCTCGGTCTCACATCCACATCCTTTACCCTCTTCTTCTCTCACTCCAGAATTTCTTCACCCCTACCACTCACTAAGAGTCGTTTTTATGCCGTTTATTTCATCATTAATCATTCTCTCGCCTTATTTCCTACCTTCACTTCAACCCTCTTCTATTTACGCCATTCTCAGGCCCCTTCCTCAGCTCCTTACCTTTTTCACACTTTGATGCTATTCCTTAATCTTTCACACTCCAAATTATTCATGCGTTTTTCTTGTTCTACAACATTCCTCATTCTGCCACTCTCTCGTTTTAACGCTTTCAGTCTTTGCTTTTTTACTTCCTATATTTATTTTCTTTTGCATTTTCCATTGTTCTCTTTTCCTCTTTTATCATTAATCTTTTTTTGACTCTCTATATCTCCTCTAATCCAAATCTTGCTCTTCATTTCTTCCCTCCTTCCCTCTCTGCCACAGGGAACGGCCCACTTCTCTCCCTCACTGCTTCCAGACTGATAATTCCCTAATTCTTCATGCTCCGTGGTTTGATTTATTTATCTTTCCTCTTCCTGGTTGTCGTTCGCGACTTCTTTCGCTCTTTCTCCCCTAAGGCACTTCACGATACAGGCCAAAGAGCTCTGGTCCTCTTTTAGTCCAGGCAACAACTCTCCATCCTTCGAACAAGTTCGTTCTTCTTTTTCCTTGAGGCCAACTTACCATCTGTTTCCTAAACCTTCTTTTTTTCGTACCCCCCTCCCCCACTACTCTGGGTTTGTATTGGGGGTCTTCCATCAGTATTCTTGCATTTACTAACAATCCACTTGTTCAATCTTTGTTTTGTTTCCACCCTTAATCTGAATTACTGGAGTGAAGCTCTTGATCTTTCTTCTTTATTATTAGATCCCTTCTAGGATTTTTTTTTACTTTCTATTCTTTGTTTCATTTCGTCTAATAGGAAGTCGCTCTGTCAAACTCTGTTTCTCTCCATTCTCCTGTCTGACTGCCCCGATTATTTCTAACCTTATCTCCATTTATTTTGTTGTTTTTTATCTCACTACCTCGTTTACCTGTGTCAAAACTTGTTTAACATTCTTTGTTTCCCTACCTATCAGGTTTTGTTTCTGTCTGACGTTCTATTTTTGCGTTAATATTTATCATGCAGGAATTGTTTCCGTTCGACTCTTTTCGCCATTCCTGTGCGCCAGGATTGGCATCGCTTTAAATCTGTTTTTGTTTATACGTCTAATCGCCAAGAGTTGTTTCTCTTATTCTCTCTTCCTCTCCAATTCACTGTTTTATGTTTCTTTGCAAGGACTTAAATCTATCAACACTCTTTATCAATGTCGTGAAATGGCTAGGCTCTCTCTCTCTCTCTTTCTCTCTCTCTCTCTCTCTCTCTCTCTCTCTCTCTCTCTCTCTATATATATATATATATATATATATATATATATATATATATATACGTAGGTACATTGGGGCTTTGGGCTAAAGTTGGTTAAAGACCGTAGTGAAAGGGAAAATTGTTAATGAGTCCAGTGGGGATTGTTTATTATTAACTTTGCGGAGTTCTTTTTATAACGAACATTTCAGAGTGCAAGTTGGCCAAATATTAACAGGTAGCTGGTCCGCTTTGATGTTACAAAAGAAAGACAACTACAAAATATATCTTTATTAACAACAAAATAATATTTAAATATACACAAATATTGGGTTTAAACGGAATGGTCGCACAGACGGAGTTAAATGTATACGCAAGATAGAGGTGGATTAATTAGGGGAGTAAGTAGGTCGTATGCAGGACGGTGATTTAAAGGGACAATTTAAACCGGGGCGCACACACAAAGAATGTATCGATTGGGTAAACCAGATTCTAGATCACCTGCGGGCGACAAAGGTTACAATTGCTTACGTGCTCATTGTAGAAAGGGGGTCAGTTGTGATACTATGTCCGCAAAGGGCGAAGTCGGGTTACCTCTCTCTTAAGATGAGGGAGCACTCGTAGATGGCCTTCGGAGTTGGCGCTCCTCGTCAGATACTGGCCGATTGACTATGGCAGAGTTCACAGATGTCGATTTAGCCTTCGTTAAATATAACATAACATAACATAATTTCATGGATGACAAAAGCCACAAGGGCCTATCAAAGGTCATCCGCCTCCGTCAAAGCACACCCACAAAAAGCACCATCATGAGGGGAAGACAAAATCAAAGTCCATCACAATATAATATTACAGATAACAAAAGCCACTAGGACTCATCATAGGTCATCCGAGTCAAACGGCCTCTTTTTTAAGGCACCCATCTCCCGGAAAACTACATCCAGAGGATTGCGTCCAGAAACAAGGGTATAGATATATACAAACAATATTAATATATGCAAAACTTAGGAACCATCACAACCTTCCCTTCCCATAAAATCATCCAACCTACTCTTAAATACATTTAGATTTGGACTACCTACTACCCTCGGCGGCAATTTGTTCCAGAAGTCTACCACTCTATTGGTGAAAAAATATTTTCTTAAATCCAACCTACACCCTTGCTTTTTAATTTTCGAGTGGTGACCTCTAGTCCGATTTCCATCATCTTACTCAAAAAACTTACTAACATCCAATTTATCTATCCCGCAAAAATTTTAAAGAGCTCAATCATATCCCCTCTCACACACTTCCTTTCGAACGAGAACATATTTAATACACTCAGTCTATATATTCAAGGTGCCGCAGGGAAGAAATAATCTTTGTTGCCCTCCGTTGCACTGACTCAAGAAGGTTAATATCGTGTCTAAAATATGGGCATCATGCCTGTATACAGTACTCTAGATGTGGCCTAACATAAGAGTTATAGAGTTCAAGAATAACCTCCTTACTTTTGTAACTTACATTTCTCTTAATGAAACCCAGCCCTCTATTTGCCCTATTTCTTGCTTCAATACACTGCTTAGAAAACCTTAATGACTTATCTATTACTACTCCTAGATCTTTCTCTATCCTCTACTGAGCTCAGCCAATGCCCTTTCATCTCATAGTTAAATTCTCTATTATCTTTTCCCATGTTAATAACTTTGCACTTATCAAGGTTGAAAGTCATTTGCCACTTATGTGCCCAGGATAACAATTTATTTAAATCCCCCTGCACTTTAAAATTATCATCAATATCTTTAACTACAGCTGCTAATTTTGTATAATCCGCAAAAATTGACACTTTATTATTAACTGCCTCCCCAAGATCGTTTATATAGATGACAAATAATAATGGACCGAGAACTGATCCTTGAGCAACCCCACTGATAACATCCCTCCACTCTGACTTTAGACCATTTACCACTACCCTTTGCTTCCTGTCTTTAAGCCACTTAGCTATCCAATTTGAAACACCCCCATATATCTCAATCATTTTTAATTTATGAACTAGTCTCCTATGTGGTACCTTATCAAATGCTTTACTAAAATCTAAGTAAATTATATCTACATTTTCTCCTTTATCTACTTGATCTGTTACAAACTCCAGAAAGTCTCCGGAAGAGGGGGTTGTGATAACGTTGACGTGAAATGTTCAAAGGACTTCGATCTCATGACGGAAGGCAAGAATGTTGGCAGAAATATAGCCATGGGAGACGATGAAATCGGTCCCTAAGCAAATACAGCTGGGGCGTGATAACGGCGTAGGCTGCACCCTCACCCTGGATCAGCCGTGCTTTCAAAGCTCCATGCGGTGATCTCAGGACCACGTGGTCGCCCTTCCACCTTATTCTTCTAAAATCTCTTTTTTTTCTGCCTAAATTAATTTTTTTTAGTCTAAATCTGTTTCCTTCAATTTATTTTTATTTCTTCTAGGATTTGTTTCATATTTCTTTTCCCTTTCTTTAATTCCATATTTGTATAACAGGTTTGATTAAAGTCTGGTTGTTTCAATGGGTTTTTTATTCCTTCTTTTATTCGTCCTTTCTACTTATATTTTTCGTTCCTTATGTCTTGTTCTCTTCTCAATCTCTTTCCTCTTTCTCTCGCACCACTTCTTATAATAAATTGAAGCTATAACTGCCTGGCAGTTATTGAGGGTGGAATCTCTCCAAAGGCAGACATCTCGCATCTCCCATGTCTATCGTCTGCGCCCCACAAAAGAAAGCATCGGAGGGAGTTTCCCGATCAAAAAATCTCCCGCGCCATTATAAGGCGTGTTTTACGATCTGTAAAATTCGTTGGTTTTAATAAACATCTTTTCATGGACAAGTTTAGCCCCTCAAGTGGGAGATGGGAAAGGCGTGTGGAGGAAGGAGAGAGAAATAAGTGACGAATGAAGGAACAAGAATGTGATGTAACAGCTGGGGGGGAGGCGCTTTGGACCGGAAAATATTGGATAGCACAAATTCTGGCATAGAGTCAAATAAAAAGTTTAGGAATTTTCTGTCGGGGGGGCAAAAGGGAGTAGAAAGACAATTTGTGTAGACAATCGATAAACAGAGAATAAAAAAAGAAAAAAGATGGTAAACAAGCGAATTAAATGATGAAAAAGAACCAACCCCTCTACGAATATTAAAGGTGGAAAATAGATCAAATGAGAAATAAACCGACATTTAAATTTTTTAGCTATCTTAAGCGCATTACCCGATTAGAGGGCGGCGACAGAGTTCAAGTGATTTAGGATGGAAATAGATAGATAGAAGATTTTAAGGCAAGTCGGATGAGAGAAATGCCTAAGACGATCGAAGACGTTAGATTTTATGATGGGACAATAATAAAATAATCTATTAATGAAGGAAACCACTTAGTAAATTTAGGTCTTTCAAGGCAAAGCCTTAGTGGGTTCTTCAAACATGGGAGGAGTAATGATAATTCAAGCCTCCTCACGCCCAAGATTTACGACAGGGTGTATGTAATAAAGTGGCACCCTTGCGACGAGAGACTCACCAAATGGCACTTTTTACCCGTAGTGACAAATTACAAAGCACATGTGACTGGTGTCTTTGATCTGGCGAAACGTTGCATAATTCATCATGGCCTTTATTAACCCCCCGAAGCATAATATATTGTGGCACTCTAAGTGCCTGGCAAGTGGAGGTCGAATTCGCTCCTTTGATCAATTGGTGCGCAATTAGGATCATAGAAGACATATTTAATAACTAATTCTCAGTCTTTTGTGATGAGTAGAGGATCTCCTTAAATCGAGAACCACCCAAAGTTTGATACTTGCAAATAGTTCCTTCGAGAGCGGAAAATCCCTCCGCCATTGGGCAGAACGAGAACTTTCGTTAGGCGCTAAATTCGTCCTCATCTTCTTTGTGGAGGTCAGGTTCGGCAGAGGGAAAATATGGACCTCTCTCCTGGGGTTCAAGGGCATCAAAAAGGACGTCAGATCCGAATCTTTGTATTTAAAGTGAAAACAAACGAAGGCATCTATCTTTATCCAAATGGTTGTAAGCAGAGATTTGTAAAGTAAGTGTGAAAGATGGAGGAAGTGAAATTTGGAAAAGCTAGTGAGCCTCAGCTTCCCTTGCGACCATTAAGGCTTGGAGTGCAATCGTCTCTGGCGGTTGAGTTAGGAAAACAAGCGATCTATCAGATGTGAGATGCAGCATGGCCACTTATTCTCAGTATGGCGTTCTCCCCAGGAGGAGATTCATCTCCGTTATATTTCACATATCCATGTTGTAACATAAACGCATAAATTGCGGCAATTTCAAAATCTTTCTTTTCCTAATGGCGGACAAATATTTTCTCTAGATTTAAAAAACTATCAAACAATTATCGAATTTTCTCCTAGTGCCAATAAACCTCCGATTTCCATATGGGAAAAGACGCGATTTTTTTATTCATTTAATTTCTTTATTTTTAAGGATAAGTTTTTATCTTTTTCGGTGAAAGAAAATTATTGAGAAAATATTGGTTTGGCGGATTTATGGACAGCACCCGCCATTAAACTGAATAATATTCATTTGTTTTCTTGTTTATAGAAACGTTTCTTTATTTTTATTCAAAGTGAGCAAAATTCTGTTTGTTGGCTAGATTATGGTTAGAAATCATGAACTCATTTCTAGAAAAGGTCTAGGAAGCCGCAAGGCATTTTCCATTACAAGCTCAGATATAAAATGCTTAAAAAATGGCTAACTTTCCAAACTTGCATTGTTGTGTAAATGAAAGCAGATAAACGAATACAAATGTTAGTAAAGAAGAAGTAAAAATAAGATTTTTAAACACTTTTACGGTTTATATTTATATGCTAACCAGGCAATGGCTTCGCCACTCCCCCTACGGGGAAATCTTGCGCTTCGTAACCCAGATTAAAATTTAAAATATAAAAAAAAGCAGCCATGGTTAAATTTTTATAAATTTTCTGAACTTCGCCAATTATAATAATTTTAAAAAGGAATTCTAAAATAAATTTTCCCCTTTTTCAATACTTTTGATACTTATATTTATTTATTAACTTCACCATTTTGTTTTTTGATATTATAAAAGAATGATTAGAAATACCTTTGATAAAAAACATAAGTCATAGGCAAACTAAGATGAAATTATTATACAAAATCTCCTTCTTAAATTCGAAAGTTAGTGATGATGATTATTATTATTAACTTTTCTTTTGCCTTTTAATGCCTCCACAATTTTGGTCAAATAAAAATCATGTACAATTTTGATTTGAGCTCAGACAATTGAAAGATCGTTCGCCATTTCCGCCGTAGCGCAGATAACTTTGAACACGTGGGTGTGGTGTTAGAATTTAATGACCTCTGGTATTTTTAGCTGCTGGGATTCTTTTTCAATTTATTCCTTCATTTTCTATTTTGTGTGGGACCCCACATAGAGGTCTACCTTGCGATAGACGAAGGAGCGGTTTGCCAGAAGTTGCGGTGGTAATTTCGGGTTAGTCCAATTTCCTTCAGCGCTTTTAGTTCTTCGGGGGCTACCAGGCGTTCTATATCATTATGTTTGTGGTAAAGGGCAAAAATGAAACTTAAATCAATTTAAATTGCCAATGGAGATAAAGATTGTGAAGGAACTCGATTTGCTTAGAGGTCAGAGGGAAATAAATTTTTGTTTTAGACTACATCAGGTTTGCTTTCAAGATTAACTTGAGTAAAATAGTCAAGTGAATATGTAAAAGCGACAAGAAGGTGAAGAAAGAAGAGTTGTTTACTATAAGTAGGCCAATGTTTTAATGCCATCAATTGAAATAATTTGATCACCTGAAAAAAATAAGAACAAATATCTGATGCTCAAGATTAAATCGGTTAAATATATGAAGTCACATTAAAAATACCAACATCTTTAAATTCAATTAAAAATCAACCCCGAAATAATTTCGGGGGGGGGGGGAGCAATAAGATCATAACTATTCGGCGGATTCTCCTAAAATTTAAAACCCTAAAGGTATTTACATTCTCTTCCGAATGATACAATTGCCAAGCTCATCCAAAGGTTACTCATGGAATTATTAGAATTCTTTAATATCATAAAGTCATAAATCAGAATAAGTGAGAGTACGGGACTTTTTTTGTCAGCAGACCTGGCTTTATTATTATATTAGCACAATTTAAGAAAATGTCCTATTTCTTCATGATCAAAACAGATTTTAAGTGATCCAAGTCTCCGATCTATATTCCGATCCACCCCACACTATAATAGATTCTTCTTTAGCCCAAGGTTCAGACATTCACAAGATTTTATTGAACTTAGTTAAGTACTTTTTTAGATATCTTTTATACAGTCAAATAAACATACTCATGTGATTGACACACCTTGGCCAAATTCTCCTTGCGGAAGTAATGATAGATTTTACTTAAACAGTTTCACGCAATAAACTTTGAACGCAATCTTGGCACTGCTAATGATGACTCATCGTGCAATTCAAATCATTCCCCCCCGACTGAAAAAGAAGAGAAAAATGCCTTTTCGCCATTGACCCTAAAGTGGGTGGTTTTTCGAGGTAGGATAAGAAAACAAAAGAAATTAATATTTTGGGAGAGTTGTGTAGACGAGGGAAATAAGAAGATCAGACAATAATTTGGTATTTAGATTCGAAGGAACTGGAGAGAGGGAAACGAGGATGAAAATTTCTCAAATACAAACAATTGATTAAAATGAGATGGAAAAATTTCTCCTTCTTTTTTTCTATTTCATTTTCAGCTATTAATTTTTAGTAATTTCTAATTCATTTTATTTCCTTCTTGACTTTTACAATAATTTTCTTCTATTTTCATTAAATTCGATAGATTACAATTTATATAAAGCACTCATTTGTTTGATAATCCGGATGTAACTTTCCTATCTTCAATTCGTTTCATGACAGTCATCAGGTTTTGAGTTGTCAAGTGTCATCCGTTGTGTAGCTGCTGCTGTGGTTTATGGTAGTTCTCACCTCCAGTTACCACAATCTCTAATTTTTGGCCTGAGTGCCTTACACCCAGTTCACTGTGATTTCTTAAGATTCCATTTCCATTTGGTCGATAAAAATGACTTTAAAAAAACAGCTTTGGTATTGATTCACATAAATAACAAATTGAGTAATTCACTTAGAAATTGGTGATGCAATCAAGAGGAATTTGGAATTATCAATTGACTGATATTTCAGTCAATTGCTAAATGCTTAATTAATTACCATCATTCCTGCTGCTCCTATGGGTCAATGCGATTCACTCAATTTAATATTTTTAACTTCACTAAAATATTTTGCCTCTTTTAGAGGATATAAATGATCTCGGCATCGATTAATAGACTGATGCTTTTTGTTTATATTTTCCGGCTGTTTTTATATTTCTTTTTATATCGCCATAAATGAAGAAGTTAATGTTAAATAACATCGATTTAACAATTTAGCCGAATGTTTGCAGGAAGGTGTGTGCTAATAAGTCATATAATTTAGTCACAGCACCATCTCTATGCTAGTAGTCTAATTTTCTATAAGCCATCACCAAACCATCCCTCTTATCAAGCTAGATATCAAACATTCCATCTAGTCACCACCTATTACATGAGTAAGCACTTAATTCAATAAAGGTTTTAAATTTACCTCACTATTTTCTTTGGTAGCCTACCTTCTTATAAATTATTACAACCTTCGCTGTCACTCGCCTTTCACCTATAGTTCAATGTTTTCACCATAATCAAGAGTAGACAGGAAAAGAACTTGTCTCATAAGTTTTTTGGCTTCTCTATATTTACCCGAGCGCCAAATGATGCATTGCATTAAATGGTCATAATATATTAGACAAGCGCTTATTCACGCCTGTAAAATCCATCATCAATTT
Source organism: Ceratothoa steindachneri (assembly GCA_963969495.1). NCBI lineage: Eukaryota > Metazoa > Arthropoda > Malacostraca > Isopoda > Cymothoidae > Ceratothoa > Ceratothoa steindachneri. Next base: position 242,852,749 of record OZ018317.1, on the reverse strand, counting down.
TCTTTTAGGAGTCGTCGTCACCAACATCACTTCACTTACTTTATAATTTAAGAACGGGAATTTTTGAGTATTTGATTATTTAATTCATCTTAGTTTGGTTATGACTTATGTTTTTTTTTATCAAAGTTATTTCTAATAACTCTTTTATAATATCAACGAACAAAATGGTGGAGTTCAGAAAAAATATAAGTATCGAAATTTTGGGAATTTTTTAAAACCCCAAGAATTACAAATGGTGAAGTTCAGAAAATTTATTTTTATATATCTTCTTCTATAGCTCTATATTTTAGCAACGTAAAATTTTGAAAGTTGGAAATTTAGTTTCGAGGTTCTTTTTTAAATTATTATAATTGGCGAAGTTCAGAAAATTTATAAAAATTTAACCATGGTTGCTTTTATTTAGATTTTAAATTTTAATCTTAGTAGCGAAGCCATTGCCTGGTCTTTTTATGTATTAGTTATGCCAATACATTTTCTCTCTATATACTCGTATTTCAGGTTTTGCTCTATGAATGCGTGGGTGAATCAAGTTGATAAAATGTTGGAAAGAATCGGATAGGAAGAACAAATAACTAAAGGCTCATAGCTGCTCAGTATGCACTCAAACATAAACTGTGAGACAGAAGAAAGCAAAGTTTAAAATTATTAAGCGATTTTTCTAAAAAAATGAAGGCGACATGATTTTATTTTGCTCCTCTTCATCCATAAAATATTCTCAAATATCAAAAGTTAATCATTAAATATAAATTCTGTGGGGAGTTATTTTTGTCCTTCGCTGCTGATTACATTCGCGAAAATTGCTTGAAGCAAAGCGGCCGATATAAAAGCATCACTTTGAAAATGACAAATAGGAGAACGAAGCCGCCCTAAATAAGGATGGAAAACATATAAGACATAAAATGGTATTAATTAAAAATAAATAATTAAAAGCCATACAAAATGGTTAATAAATTACAGAAATTAAAATAAGTGTTGAAAATTTAATAGAGTTTCATAGAGCATTGCTCAAATGGTCAATTATATTAAAAGCATCGGCTGGTTTGTTTGAGCACATTGATATTTATATAGATTTTATGGTGTGCAGAAATGCACGAATTTTATGCCTCCATATTTTGAAAAAATAAATATAAAATGTTATTAAAATTAACTCATGCGTAAAATTGGATATGTTGGGGAAAATATTTGGCACTCATATATCCGTATTATACTTAACCCCTTTAAGAGAATTATCGATGGTTGAAATAAAAAGAGAATTAAAAATAGTAAAATGATTTCGATGATAAGAAAGTAATTTATAAAACAGATGACCTGGCAATTTAGAAGCCTTTCCATAGTAAATAAAAGAAGTATAAAAGAAACTTTAGTTTGGCATCTTCTAAAATAAAACCTGGATTGCAAAACTCTTCACGGGAATCACAATTGTTCATAGGCAGCCTTGACCCTCGCCTTGCAGACGAGGTCCCCAGACATGTTAATAAAATGCACATAAAGATAAGATTGACAGTTAGCTGTACAGCCTAGGCCAGCAAGAACATGTCCTTTAAAAATTAATATAGGAGATAAAACATATAAAGTGAGACCACGTTAGTTTTTCAGAAATTTCACTAAAAAAACTTTTAGGGCCTTAGTGTTCAAACCGGGATCCCGTTTCCCAGGTTACGCAAAAAGGTTTTGGTTGGATACGCATCTTCTGTGAGGAAATCGGTATATCAAATTTTGCCATTATAATTGAGCGTCAGGTTCTTCTCTTTTTTTTTAGTATTACTCTTGTTTAAGAATGTATTATTTGTTAGTTTTTATAATTTTATGCATTTTTAAACTCTCATCAATTAAAGTACTTTTTAGTGGTTATAAATCAGCCAAGTTGTCGGCTGTCAGTGGGCGGAGTCAGTCCATAGCGCTTGAGATCAAGGTCCTGTTGCAATGTGTTGGAGTGTTCTCGTGGAAAGCGATTCAATTGTTTTTATTGATCTTTTACATTTTAAAAACTTAAAATTGATAAATTTGTTAAAATGAATTATTCTGATACCAGAGAAAAACCTAACTTGTTGAGCTTTCATCAGGGACAATTTAAAGACAACGACCCAAATAACTCAGCGAAAATTTTAGTCCTTCAAAACCTCCGAACAGCTTCAATACATTAAGGTCATATGCCAGGGTACGAATTTTGATATTTCGGTACCAGAATTTCTACGAAACATTGTTTATTCGAAAGATTTCTGCCTCAGGATCTGATTTGGCCTGAGAGCACTTAGAGATGAGTATATATGGAAATATTAATGGCCAGAAAATACATTTATTTCAACTTAAAGGAACAAATGACTATTCAAAATATTTGCAAGATAAAGGTGTTATTGAAAAAATGATTACTATAAATCCTTTACTTTTTAATAATTTTCATATCTCTTTTTCAAACTTCACTTTTTACTGTAATAGAAAATTATTCACTATGTTTTGTAAGCCCTCGTTATAGAAAACTTCAGTCTCAATTTAAGCCCATATTCCAATATCGTTTCTGTGATAATTTGTGTCCACTTTTCTACATAGAATCTAACAATTTAACATTATCTTCTTTCATTTAACCTTGTTTTATCATTCAGAATTAGAAGGCATTGGTAAACATGTAGACGAGCGGCCCGGCCGGAAAAAATTATTTTTGTGTAAATATTATCGTTCACCCGTGTTTGAATATTCATGAGCGTTTGAGTTTTCTTCGAATGATAGCTGCCGCTATTTTTTGTATTAAAAAAATGTCCGAAAGTAAACAAACCGAAAATTTTGTTTACGTAGGCCAGTTTCTTTACAAAATTGCCCGAAAAACAAACGAAACACGCTGTTTCCGTACTAATTGCAGTGGTTATACTTCCGGAATAGCGAAGAGGAAAGCCTATTTATTTTGCGCGTCTGCGTCCTATTCGAAATCTAGCTGACTTGAATCACGTTTTATTTTAGAGCATCTAAATTCAAACTGAGAGGTCAAACCTGATGCTCGGCCACAAAAATCGCATTCGCTTTTAATTGGCACTAAATTATGAACATCCAAAAAGGTGTTTAATTTATCCTTATCAGAAACTAGGGTTAATAATTTTGCAATAGACGACGAACCAAGTTCACAATTCGATACCATTTTTACACTGCGTAACAGATGTCTGATTGATCATTTTCAAACTGCATAAAAGGGGAATGTTTGACACCCAAACTGCTAAAAAACAAGTAGTTCCTTGAAATGATCTAGCTAATTACATTTAAATGTATAAAAGAAGGTAATAAAAATTACTCTGAATGAGGATAATAAAATCTAATAAGTGGGAAAAAAATGAAATCAAGCATTTCTGACGTCATACCCTCCCGCCCCAACCCATATTATAATTCGCAAAACGATTTTAGACGCTGACATGATGTAATTAAAGCATTCACCTCTGTAAAAGTCAGAACATTATAGCAATTAGGATTATATACAGGACGGCGGTGCCCCCTAGACCCCCCTGCAATTTAATGAAACTGAGGAAAGTCATAGTGTGGTCCTCCCCTTGTGTTTACCCCCACACGAGCCGTCCCCTTAAATGTACTCCAAAAACGTGAAACATTTTTGAACACGGACGAAAATAGTACGTTTTATCGTCTAGGCCGCTCGTCTACATATTTACCAAGTCATTTATTCTGAAATGTTTCTAAAATCTAGATTTCGCTCTTCTGAAAATTTTCGAGCCCTTTATAAATATGAGGGGCGGTCAATAAGTTTTGCGAATCGGTAGGGCAAAACAAAGGAAGGGGGATGGCTGTTTGTGGGGGTGTTAGGACAAGTTATGAAAAGTCAGGACCTGCAGTTGCACGCTCATGTCTCGTCTATTTAAGGAGCATTAGCTGATCGCAGATCGTCAATCACAATTTTTTAAACAATGGAGAAGGTTGAGCACTGCGCAGTGATCAAATTTTTGACCCAAGGAAGGCAAGAATGCAAAAGAGATCTATGAACTCATGGTTGCAGTGTACATCGACACCGCCCCTTCCTATGCAACCATTGCTCGCTGGAATAGGGAGTTCCGCTATGGTCGTGAGTCCCTTGAAGTTGACCCACGTTCAGGACGCCCGTCAGATCTGACCAACGAGGACAATGTGGCCGTGTGGAGAGGATGATCCTCGAAAATCGACGGGTGAAGGTCGAAGAAATCGAGCGAAAACTTTGAATATGACATGGAAGTGTCATCCAGGGACTTAAAAGCTGTCCCTTGCTATGGCTCTTTCAATAGATTTTTGACGGAACTTTCAAATATTTCTCACGAGATATATCAGAAGTTCAGGTTACATAAGTCTACTTCAATTATTTTTCGGAAATCTGACGTAAGAATTCTGCGTAACTTGGGGAGAAATAAAAAACTTATAATTAAAAAACCAGACAAAGGAAACGGAGTAGTAATATTAAATCGTCAAGACTACATAGACAAAACACAAATTCTTTTGGCAGACTCCTCTAAATTCCCAAAAATGCAAAAACCCGAAGAGCAAATTGTAACTCAATTGGAGGACAAAGTAAATCGATTTCTTAACAAATGTAAATCTCTCTCAACTATCAGCCATGAACTTTACTCTAAATTACATGCCACAGGTTCTGGCTTAGCCAAACTGTATTGTTTACCCAAAATACATAAACCTGGAATCCCATTACGCCCCATTTTGGCCTCGTATAGCTTACCTGCCTACAAACTCGCAAAATACGTTGTGGAATTACTATCCACATTATCAAGGAATGAATACACAATTACCAACTCGTACAGTTTTCAAGCAGAAATGATTGCATATAAACAAATTCCAGTAGTTTTTTAGTGAGTTATGGTATTCAGTCACTGTTTACAAACATACCAGTTAATGAAACAAAGACTATCATTTTAGACAGAATTTTTAAGGATTCACCAACTTTCCATGCTTTCAGTAAATCAGAATTTAAGTCTTTGTTGGACCTTGTTTTTGGTGGATCAGTGTTAACCTTTGATGGCCAGATTTACCAACAAATCGATGGAGTTGGTATGGGGTTCCCAATCGGCCCTTTGGCAGCCGAATTTTTCATGACTCATTTGGAGGAGAGGGTTTTTTTCTGAAGGTCCTGATTCATGTAGACCAACTTTCTATAGACGTTTTTTAGATGACTCCATAGCCATATTTAAACAAAGAGATCAAGCTTTAGAATTTCTTAATTTTTTAAACACCATCCATCCCGGTATTAAATATACAATGGAAACTGAGAGTGATAACACCCTCCCCTTTTTAGATATTTTAATAAGGAAAAAACAAAATAATCTAGAAACATCAGTATATAGGAAACCGACTAATGCGAGGTTAGGATTAAACTTTTTTAGTTGCTTAGATTTGAAATACAAAATGTCATCCATTAAGACCCTTCTTCACCGCGCATACAATCTCTGTTCATCCTACAATTTTATAGACTAAGAATTTCAGTACCTTAAATCTTTCTTTATGCACAATGGTTTTCTTTCCTTTATTGTAGATGAGTCAATCCGCACATTTTTAAGTGGATTGTATCAACCAAGCCACCCTGAGATAACGGTGGCAAAAGACAAACATTATTTAATAATGCCAGAGCTGGGTATTCACAATAAAGTACTTAGCCGAAAATTACACATATTGCTAAGAAAATACTTCTGTCAAATCAAATTCCAAATTGCCTTTGTCAACAAAATCAATATAAAATCCTTCTTTAAAATAAAGGATCCGGTTCCAAAGAGTCTTCAGAGTTCGATTGTATACTTATTTAAATGTCCTGGGTGTTCCCAAGGCAAATATATCGAAAGCTCCGTGAGAACTCTGAAGGCAAGATTCTCTTCCCATATGGGTATAAGTAATAGAACCGGCAAGATACTTGAAACTAAAGAAAATTCAGCGATAAGAGATCACGTAATAAAGTGTAAAAGTGATATCTCCTTAAATAACTTTGAAATTCTGAATTCGCACAAATGCCCTATTACCCTTCGAATCTTAGAAACACTTTATATAAAACAGCTCTACCCGAATTTAAATAATGATCTCTCGTCGGTTCCACTCCTTGTTACCTGAATTCGTTTGGATGTGGGTTGCGGGGCGCAGTTTTGGTGCTTTTGGGTCGGCCGGAGCACGTAACATGCTCGTTGGGAAGGTTTATGATTTTGTATATAAGGTATCGCCAATTTTTCCTTCAATTATTCGTTTAAAATTAATTTTAAAATAGTTTTATATAAACATTAGATTCATAATTCAAATCTCCCCTACCTTAATAGATTTTAGCAATTATTAACTCGCTAACTAATTTAAATATTTTAAATCCTTCCCAACTCTCTATTGTAAATTTGAGACCCATTTTGAAATATTTCCTTAAACTCTAAATTTGCCAATCAAAGCTAAATACTAGCTAGCAAACTTCTAGATGTACATTTAGCAGTGTTCTCTCTTAACAGTGCAAAATATTTCGTTCCGTTTTTTGTATTTTAGGCCTAAGAAGATGACCGTATTGTGGTTGAAACGGCGCCAGTAAATAAAAAGGATGATACCAGCTATTTTCCTCGCCTTGGGATTTCTGTTAAACATTAAATTTAGGCTCTCTAGAAGCAATCCTCATCGATATGAATATATATATATATATATATATATATATATATATATATATATATATATATATATATATGTATATATATATATATATATATATATATATATATATATATATATATATATATATACTGTAGGGTAATCCTCACTCCCTACCTCCTGTTCTCTCGTGGTGGAGTAATGAGGCGGTTACCGCCAGGACATCCAGCCCCAGGCACCGGCGAGTAAAGCGCGTAACCGCAGCGCCGCACTACTCGGCGCTATGAAAGACCTAAAGGTTAAAATGCAAGATCTCCCCCAGGAGAGTGAGATTCAATTTTACGTCAAATAAGAAAATGGAGACAATTTCTCCCAAGCTCGAAGGCTAACGAGGAACCGATGTAAGACTTGGTGAGAAAAACCATTTGGCATAAGAACCCTCCTGGGGCCGTCCTCAAGCCTCTTCCCCTTACCACTCCCCCAGTGAGGTGACAAGGTATAAAAAAGGAAAACTGAGGAAAATCGAGGTAGTATACGTCAGTCTTTAAGTGACGAAGTCCCCAAATTAAGATCGGGCTACCGAGATTGGAGAGGTAGATTACTTGGCTCGCCAGACCAAGAAGTACCCTGCAAAAGAGGCAGGGCTACCTACCTTAAGGGGCTTAAAAGCAGCTCATCCTCGAGCTAGTTCCTGGTTACCAAACCGAACTTTAAGTAACTTATTCTCGTCAGAGAAACCCCTTCCCTCATTGATCCTCGCCCTTGAAGAAGACCCTCCCTGAGTTCAGTCCTCGCCCATGAGGAATTAATTAACGAAGGAGAAAAGCTCCCCCTTAAGCTCGTTACTCGGTGGTCACACCGCACTCCAAGTTAACTTGGTTTAAGAACCAAGTTTGACTCCCTCTCGCCAAAGAGACCACGACTACCTTGGTGCCGCATAAATCATCGTAATTTTTCTTGACCTTGAAGACCCCCCCCCCCTCGGAATGCCATGTAGACCTCCCAGCTGCTACCCTCGCTAAAATGAACTCATGATCTTGCCCACCTACATCTGTTCCGGCGGCACGCGTCGTGAGACAATAACATTCCTGACGGATTTAAACTCCAGTTGAGTCCGTAAGCCTAAATCTTATATTATTGAGTTGTGTAGCGGAATTAACCAATTTTACAGGGTCAAACTAATTAAATTAATTTTTGTTTATGATTATATTCAGAAAATTGTTGTGGTTAATGTTTGAATTTTGTGTATTCATTTGTTAGAGTTAAAAATATGTTTATTTTGGGAATTATTGTGCGTTTCTCTATATCTTTACTTTTTTCGAACGGCTCTATTCTTTAAGATATTATTTTGATATCAATATTAGCACTCTTGGCACTCTTAGAACAAAAAGGAAGGGCATTCTACGACATATACATATGGTTAATTTTGGGTACTATCTTTTAAACCTAGCAAGTTTTGTTAAAAGCTTCAGCTATTTTATCATTTGTGATTTTCTCTTCACATCTCTCAATTTGTCGTACAGTAAATTCGCCTCTACGTCTGGATTGAGGCCACGAATAAGTTCTCCGAAATTCATTAAAATTCAGAATTCATAGTTAAAGGGGGGAATAGTAGAAGAGCCATCTTGAGAGACCAAGTAAAAATACAATTAAATAAAAGTAAAAAATCGATTTATATATTAATGAATGGACACAATTATATTCAAAAGAACAAAGAAATCAGCAAGTGTGAACCTACTGACAAACCTGTGAACAAGTTAAGACAAGGTCGATAGAGGTAGGCTTAGGGCGAAGTTCAAATTCGCTGTAACCTCAATATAGGTGGGCCACCTTCATAGGGGCGATTAGGTATCCCTCGTATTTCAGCTCCTAATTCTACCTCTTGGTAGTATTCCGTTAGAATTGAATTGAATTTTTATCTAAGGTTATTTTTCTTATATATGGATAGTGTAGGGAAATCGATATCCCACCATAAAAAGAAAGGCCCTGTTCGGTCACCGCAATGTCCTGGAGCTAGGCAGTGTAACGCGATCACTTAACTCCCCTCTCCTATCTCCTCGACCCGCAGGCCGCCAGACGCCTTCTCAGACCACGAGAAGTACGAATCATCAGATTTCTGTGCAAGCGATCATAATATTATGCAGGGAAGGACACCAGGTGCAATAACATTGGTTAAACAGCCAATATTTCCTTAAGAGTTGGGATTTAATTTCGCGTCATAGACTAAATTAGAGTAGCTGCAACCAAAAACCAGAAGATACCTTTAGGGTTGAGTTAAAGACGCACGGAAATGAGTTGTTAGAGGAGCGAGACTTAATTTCTAAGCCCCCAGCCCCTTTTCCCTACCCCCAGTGGGTTGGTGAAGTATATAGGCGGATATCTGGAGAAAAGAGGAAGATCAAGTTAGTGATCAACATGACGAAGTCTAGCGGCAGTGCCCGGCAATCAAAGAACGGAACAGAGAAGAAGCTTATTCTGAGCCATTACCTGGTGGTCACACCGAAATTATCTTTTGTATTGAGGATCAAAATCATACATCTTTCTTCAGAGAAACCTCCTATCTCGGTTTGCTACAAAAATCAAAGATAGTGCTCACCATTGAGGAATACCCGAAAGTGAATTCCCTCAATTCCCCACCGCTATTCGTCCATGGATTCACTTGTTTGATCAGCGCTCGTCATTGCAAACCATTCCAAGATTAAGCTGAACATTGGTAAAGCATACCTTTACGGTCCCGTTGTTCAAATCATCTGACTAAGGAAACATGCTTAACGGCATCCATCGCCCTCACTAAAATCACCTGTTGCTCTAACCCGTCTCCTCGTGATCCAAACAGCAGGTTGTCTGTTGATAAGCCCACACGCCTAACCGCCGAATATTTTTTTCGTCTACATAAAATCCAAGGGCAAGGACATTCTTCAGCCGGACTCACGTGTGTTTTTTTTAAAGGTAAATAGTTTCAATTATTTTTGACTGTCAATTAGCGTTCAATATTAAAGTGAGCTTGGGGTCAACTATTGCTTTATATTCATTTGGTTTGAATTAGTAATTCTAACATAAACTCGTTTATTCATAGCTGTATAGTTTTTTTTTAGATTTCACTTTTTTAGGTTTAATTAAAGATATATATTTTTAGAAGTATTTAATTCAATCCTCGAAACGCTGCACATGGCACTAGAAATCCTCAAAGATTAAATAACGTAAAATAATAAAGCACTCGTAGAGAAAACGTAATCATGGAGGTATTTAAGTGCGTAACAAACCTACCTACATACACCACCACTTTGCCCTTACAATACCACGACAGATGGCTTCTTGGAAAAGTAGTTGTTTGCTATCTGGTGGGAAGTAAAAAGTTCTGGTATTTTCTTCTAACATTGTTCTGCTGATGATATTTCCATGGTTTTGACTTATTTGGTTATAGGGGGCTCCGTTGCTTAGCAATATGTAATTTTTCTTGATAATTTTGTTTCTGTTATTCCAATATTTCAATATATGAGTGGGAGAGGACCTGAAAGTCTCCACGGTTTCATTTATACTCATATGTCAGATGAGTCCTTTATTAATTTTCGGAAATGGTCTTCTGGCTGGTTTTCCCGATTAAGCTGTGGTGCGTTTTGTTTAATAATATATAGTTAGCTATAATTTTTGTTCTATATTTGTAGGCGATATAGATCAGTTAATAAATTCCTTAATTACTCTTTCTTCCGTTCGGTACCGCGGTGTTCGTCGTGTTCTTGTAGAAGAGTTTTATGTTATTGTTTCCGTTGCTCTGCTGATCTGTAAAGTAAAAAGCTTTATTTTTTTCCTAATGGCTAGAAGGATATTGCGGTTGCTAAATCCATTGTTGACGAGTAGGTACATTGAAGTAGAAAAACAGTTAGAAGTAGAGGTTTCGTATAAAGACACAAGTAAATCATATTACAGAGTTTAGTCGGAGCTTGGCCAACACGATCGTATTTTGATTCGCGTAAGCATAGGGACCCAAAGGGGTACACACAAACTGAAACGAACATAAAAATACATAGGCGTTTATGGCCTTAAATAAGCTTAAAATATCGGTTAGGTTGCCATACGCTTATATTGTCTTATATGGGTGGAGACAACCAGGCGTAGCGCTACAAATCGTTACCCTGTGTTTATTTCTTTGAGTCCTACGCTTAGAACACAGTAATCTCGAAATACCGCCTTTATGGATGAGTTCCAAAAGGATCAATTTACTTTCTATCATTGGGGCGCTAAACGAAGGTTTCGAGCATCAAATTTCCTAGACCAGAAAAATACAAGATGGCGTCGGTAATGTGGAAGAAAGAACCACAAAAGATTCTGTACGATCTTCAATTGAGAAGAGCCCCATGCTATTTTGGATTCTTATTTTTAATGATTTTTAATGTTTTTACGCACCTACCTTTTGCACACCTGGAATTTTAAAAGGTTTTTGTTAAACTTAGCTAAGTTTAATATTGTTCTTTAGGCGATTTTTTATGTTGCTACTCTGTTTATATTCAGTCATTTAGACTTTTTGGATTTAAACTTGTATGACTTGCAATTCTTGAGGCCATTTACATACCGATCACTCGGAATACTTGAGTTTATTTCTTCTGTATTCCCCATTTTGCTCTTCATTATATCCTAAATCTTTTCCCTTTTCGACTTAAAATCTTTTACTTTTCGGCTGGTATTAATTATACTTGAAAGGAAAAGGTGACTGCCCTAAGGTTTGAATTAGTACCTCTACATTGTCTAGCGGGGTTTATTATCATTATTATAGTAGGTGATATTAACGTTGGATGTTTGGCTGCACATTTTCCTTTGTATGAAAGATGAACTAAATAGCTAACGACTCCTCATAGCCAAAGCCCAAATTCTTCTTGAACTCCAACCGGTGGACTCTGTGTAGCCAATTAGAGACATTGTATCCCCAGGGAATTGAACTCCTTAATTGAAACTGTCACAATCTTAATTCGCAAAGTGTTTTGGTTCCTAATCCAATTGAGTTCTGAGGAGGACGATTTCTCATTGGTTGTCATTCTTCATTTTCTTTCGTGTAACTTTTAGCCCTATCTATGCTTAACCTAACCTTTAATGTATGGCTAATCTTTATCATATATTTGATGTGATCCTTTTTGTGCACTGCATCCCAAAACTAGAGAACAAAATACCGAGATCAAAATTTCCTTGAAAATATTCGTTTAATTTCCTTGGAAATTGCATAGAATAGTGAGTGTCCATGCTCGATTTCATTGAACAGTGGATAAATAAAGTTATTTGTAAACTAATGTGTATTTGAAGAGAGGATGCGTCCAAAAACTAGAGAACGATAAGAATAACTGCGGCCTTAAGGAAACGCACAACATAATTATCAGGCCCTGGTTCAGAATAACTTGAGTAAATCTTCGGTCGCTAGAAATTACAAATTCGTCGAATATTTCTAGTATGATTTTATTTCTTCTTCTTCGAATCCTTGCTAGGAATCTTCAACATTCGCAGCTTTACGAGCCTTTACATTATCTATGTTTTTTATGCGTTTTAAATATGGGATTTGCACAGGTTATTTCATCGCTTCGATATTTTAAGCATCCAAGAACGATGTGGCCACCTTAGCTCTACGGCACGGAGCATTCGCCTTTCTTGAATGAGAAGATGCTCACGTACTCACGATGTTCAGAAAGAGTGGATCATATTTTGCAGAAACAGATTCTATCTACTACAGCGTTTACTATGGCGGGTAAGCTGAGGAATGTCAAACTAGAGCACTTGAAAACATGCAACACATCATAACGCGGCGAATTCAAAATCTAACTATCTTTTTTGTGCATGTGAGTTACAATCTTTCATTAACGACGCCTTGCATACTTCTTCTCATCAAATCAGATCAAATAAAGTTTATTTGGTTTGTAAAACCCTTTAAAGCAACATTACAGCACTTGTCGGGGCATTCTCAGAAGCGTAGGCAGTTAACGTCAATTCTTTCCACATATTTTATATGGCATCGTTACTTGCGCAGTCATGAAATCCTCATCTCTGAAGACCCCACCATCAGACAATCGGATTAAACGAGACGTTCCATTACATAAATTAAAGTTAGGAAGTAATTCAATTAAGAAGGAATTCTCAACTAATATAATATTACTTCACTTTAATTTGATTGGAAGGTGAAGTGTGGAAATAATGCATTGGGATGATTAAAATTTTGAACTTTTTAATATCGTCCTTTGATCATGGATTCTAAATCCATGCCACTTTGGCCAATGTTCAATAATAATTTTTAGCCACCTACATAACTGGTACAGAAGGATGGTTTATGCGTACATAAACGATTTTTAAAGTTCTATGGAACCTTATTCATTTAGCACTTAAAATAGGGCACTCGAGATGATCATGTCTGGCCCTCGCAACGCTATGTAATATTAATTTTTCAACTTTATATTATTTAAATGAAATAATCCCATTTCCGTTGGCTGATCATATTGAAAACTCTTTTCTACAAATAAAACTCTGGAAATGGAATGTATTTCAAAGGTTAGATAGGAAGCCTACCCCCATAATTAGTTAAAGCAATTAACACTTTAAAGGGTGAATTTTCAAAAAATAATTGTAATGAACTAAGACGAAGCTGATAATTCAAATTGGACGGTTTAAAAGTGGATATAATTATGTATTCACTTACGTGAATATTTATTTAGACAGTTCTTCAGTTGGATTATAGGGAGGAAAGATAAAAAAGTATTCCTCTCAATATTTGCTGCAAACCCTCCACACATAGTTTCCCTATCGATTGCTATCTGTTAATTAGCTTTGGCTTAATTGAAATTCCTTTCTATTTTATTTTGTCTCAAACTTACACAATATAAAAATCTCGGATTGGATATTTCCTAAAATGTCATGAATGTGGCGAATGTATAAAAGTTTAATAATTTCCTAATTACTTCACTTGTTTTTATGTATATTTTGTTTTCATGATGCGTTTTAATCCTTTTCTATATTAGCAATTTTATCCAAACTTTAAGAAGAGTAAATAATATTGAATTTGTATTGATAATTCCTTTATTTTATCGATTTCAATCAAATCGTCATTTATTCCTTTCGTGTGATCGTTTATCATTATGTTGTGAGAATCGCGTCTTGTTATTTTGAAGTAAGAAATTTTGTGGTTTCTCTTCTTTTTGAGTAAGGTTGCTGTTCATATATTTTCACATGCTACACTGTACTTGATTACATAGAATGTCCAAAGTCACATTAAACTTAAAAGTGCTATTTAGGTTAATATTTGCCCCGAACAATTATGACAACATTGTTATCAAGTCATCAAAGAAATGATGGAAAACGTAAGGCCTTCCGGCGAATACTTGGTCTCTGCCAGGCATGACTACAGTCACCAGCAAATCAATATAAACGTCTGCTGCGTTGATCTTGAGCACCTGGGGGGAAGGTGTGAGGAGACGTAAAGTGGCCTCGTTGCTGACCACACCCAGATACTTCAGAGTCATGAAATGTGCTATGCATGACCATAGTAAACTGTTTCTTCTTCTCAGGCTAGTCATGCTACCGTTTCATTTTATAAACGGGGTTCTTAGGGTAGATAAACATATTCAAACCCTATTATTGTTCTTCCCGGCGCAGAGGTCCCCATGATGGCTAACCGTTTTTCGAATTCAGTAGCATTGTCTAAAGAAACCACGTATGCTGTAACGCGCAAGATAGCGAAACTCAGTATGAGCGTGTCCAAGACAAAGTAACTTACATCGGTGTGGCCATTACCCCTTAGGGGAACTTTGAATTTTGTGTTGATTTAGCTGAAAAGCACGGTATAAATTCCAGACTTCAGCTCTCCTGGTCAAATGATCTTGACACTATTTTTTTTCTCTTTGAATTTTTATTCTAGTATTAATGGTTTGTGGCTAGATCTTCTTCGGTCAGTAATGTCTTAGGACGGGGAAGAGTAATTGTTTCACGGTTAGCTTGCAGTAATTAACTGACGAGATATTTTATTCTAAATAGAGTGGTTGACTTAAACTTGTAGCAACCTTGCTCTAGCCATCGATTATCAGCATAAAATTTTAAAAAAATATGTGATATAGAGATTGAATTCTGCTTTCATATTTGCTACAGACATTCTACGGAATTTTTTTAATTCTTTGATAACTGTCTCTAAATCAAGAATTCTTCACATTTTAGGAGGATACTCGTTAAAGTATGGAGACTTTTATTCTTTGGTATTAACCCGTTGAGTGTTATTGTAAAAGAAGAAACTCCTTTAAATAACATTAATGGAGACACGGCACAATATACAATGAGACCAACCACTGATACTTCATGGCTGTGTCAGATATTCAGTCAACATGGTGATAGCTTGACACCACAAGGATACAGTCAATAGTGAAATATCATTGTAGTTAAAATATACAGTCAAAATATATATGTTATGGCAGTGACAAAGTTTCTATCAACATTTATATTTGAAGGCAGATACAAAGATTGAGTCAAAGGTGAGATTCCATGCAGTGAAAAAGAATCAATCAAAGCGATTTGTAATGACTAAGACAAAAACTCCGTCAAAAGGAAAAATAGGAGTATCATCACAGTGAAATGATCTAGTTAAGAGTGTTATCCCATGTCTGGGAAAACCATTCAGTCAAAAAGTGATATGTCAGAGCAGTGTCAAAGATTCAGTTGAGTTATATCTCATGACATTGACAATGATTCCGTAAAGAGTCATATGGCATAGCAGTAACAAAGATTCAAGCAACAATAAAATATGATTAGAAAATCGATTGATTAATGAAGTGTCATCTACATAACAAAAATGTTTCATCTAAGACGTTAGGGTTTACGTAGATTGTTTTACTTATAAATTCCAAAAAATATCTAATATTTTCAATATCCCCTCGGAGATCAGATTATGGGATGAATTTCTATCGTAGAAATTAATTTTCCTGAAAGAGGAGGACTTTCATATTAATTCTTCTGTTAGTGGAGTTCTGCACATACATTAATACCCACAACAAGCTCTCGGTTACACAATTTCAACAACTTCAAATTCGGCCACTATATAGACTCCATCCAGTAATAACCAATTGCAATTTGGTTTAACTTCCCACACTCTTAAAATCAGCTTTCTGCTCGACGAGGTGGAAACTGAGAAGAGTGTGATAATTGTTTTCTCGAAAAATGATAAGAAATTTAGTCGCCATTCAAAAAAAGAGGTGACAACAGCCAGGAGAACGATTAAACCAGGAACTTCGAGTATTACACTGATTAAGTATTAATAAGTTCCTAAATAACTCAGTATTTGACACTTGAAGGAATGAGAGTGACCTGAAGGGTCACGTCGTATGATTAGGAGAGAACACTTGAATTTCTGTATTCAAGATTAAAGAACGCGTTTTGTTACTATCTTCTGTAATGAGATGTTAAATAAGTCGATTTCTCTCTATTATTATTAACTATTCTCTTATTCATTAACAAAAGGCGGATTTTATAGCTTCTTTTTCTTACGTCTGATATGATTCGCGCAATTGGATTACGCTTGTGCCCCGATGTATGTGCCATGTTCTGGTCGCTCTGACTACAAAGGGCAGCCTCGTTCTTTGAAACTTGCCACTACGAATAAAATTAAGGAAATTTCCAAGGACTTTATTTTAATATGGTATTCTTGTTTGTCAATCAACAAATAATTTAAACGCACGCACATTAATTGACACAAAGCCTAGCGATTCACATATTTACACATGTTAGCGTTCTATACATTATGCCTTTTACTTATTTCTCCAATTTTTTATCCAATTTGGGTGATTTAATTTCTCGGAGAAAGGTGATCATCTCCGTAGCCAACCTAAATCCTGATTACTCCTCCGCGTTGACGGACCTCGACCAAATGGCTTCATGAGGAATTATTTATCTCTTCTGACTCTTCGCGTTTGGAGTCTCTCATTTTGACAGATATTTAGTAAATCTTGCTGAAAGACAAATTCAAAGACATGTAGAAGGGGAGGAAGAGGTGCAAGGGAGGGTGAGAAAGGAGACCCATTATAGGTTTAGGGGACTTCTTCAACCCTGAGGAATGGTTCCAGGATCCCTCATTTCAAAGACCTCACAGAGAAGTTTGTACCTAAGAGCTCGGTGGGGTCGAAAATATGTATTAAATTGAACCCCCAAATGCGAGGTCGTGGGGCTATTATGGGTCATGAAGACTCCCTTTGTCTTCATTTTTATCGTCACCTTCTATTTTAAAGGTTTCATTGTCCTCATCGTCATTATGTTCCTTGCCTGTTCTTTTTTATATTTTATTTCTTCTAAATTTAGTTTTTCTCTAATCTTGTTTGCCTTCTTTCTTTTAAATAATCTCTTTCATCCGTCTTTCACTTCCTTCTCTTTTGACAGGAAGAGAAAGGAGTGTTTGCGTGAAAGAGAGAGTGGGAATAGGGTGGTTCCTTTGCAGGCACAATCAGAGTAAGCCCTGACTGTGAAGGGAAGAAATACATATGACATTCAATCCAGTTTTATTTATCTTACCTATACAATTTAGATAAGTTTCAACCAAGTTTAAAACAAGTCCTTGACTTGTTTTACGTGAGCCACAGATGAGAGACCAACCGTGAAAGTTTTCCGAACTTTAGCAGATTTGGGGAATCTTTGAAACCAAAACGTCGCCAATTCCATCAAGTACTTTCTTGTATCTGACGAATTTGGCAACCTTCTAATTAATTTATTTATTAATTTATGGCTACGTATTTAAAGTTCGGTTGTGATTTAATTACACGAGATTCTGTGGTCTTTAGAGGCGTTGGCATTTGTTTTATTGGTCTTGTTATGTGTGATCAAAATCTATTTTAATTTTTTCTTCATAGGTTCGCATTTTTCTACTTTGATAGATCTTAACTGACTGCCTTTTATAAGAACAAGAAAGTATCTTCTGAATTTTGTCAAAGTTTTCTCCCAATTCATTGGTTTTCAAGTATTAGGGACTATGGATTAGTACTACACTTCTTTCTCTTTGATTTAGTTATACTTTAACACGATATTTATTCGCTTTTCCCCCTAAATTAAAGAGAGATAGGATTGATTTAGGTTAGAGAACACCCAGAGATTTTCTGTTTGAGCGTAATTGAGAAAAGGGCCATGTCGTTACTAACGACCGAGTATGTATGTACGTTTGTTCCGTACATGAATACTCCATTCCTTTTTTCTCTAAGAGTGCTTTACTTTTTTGTACTTTTGCTTATAATTCTTTAACCAGGGAGGATTCGTAATATTATATATATATTGCCATATGCAGCGTTTTGAGGACTTAATTAAAAAACTAGAGCACAAACAAGCTTTTAATTACATAAAAAATGAAATATTAAAACTTTAAATATACTAAGGCTATATATAATAAGAGGATCTAAATAAAAATGAATAGTACCAATGAGTACTACGCGTGGGTTGACGCAAAAATTCCTTTTACTTTTAACTAATAGGGAGTCTGGGGTGGGATCACCTTGAACTAGAACCTCGTTGAGGCGATGATTTGAGGCGTGAGGCTGACTCGTACACACAGCTGTCCGTCTCGCTGAGCTAATCCCGAGCTACGTGAGGCACGTGTGGCGATGCGTCTTGACTTGAAGATATAAACGAGGGGGATTGTGGATGTACGATTATTCTAATCCTTGGGTTACACTTGCCTGCTTCTCGATGATGAGACTTGACCAAGAGGTGGATCTTTTCTCTAGTGGAACTTCACATTGGTTTTCTTTAATGGTGAGGGATATCTCTGGTTTTATTCGGAAAACTGAGATAGGGGGTTTCTTTGGACGATATTGGCATGAGAGTGATTCTCTATACCGCCGCTCTACTTTTCGATGTGACCAAATGAACAGCCTCGGGAAGAAAAATCCTGCTCGAGTCCACTTCTTCTTGATTCCCTGTTTAACTCAGGGACTGCTCTTCTTCTCTCGATTGCTACCTAAATTCTCCTCCTCTTTTCTCCAGATCAAACTATATATACTTCGATTATCAACTAGAGGGATGGGAGGGGAGATGAGGGCCTACATTTAAGCCTCTCTCCTAGGGTATCACTTTTCAACGTTGTGCCCCTTCGCCCTTCTGGTTTACGTCGGAGAAAGTGAAATTTCATCTATTTGGCAAAAA
This sequence comes from Ceratothoa steindachneri, assembly GCA_963969495.1. Classification (NCBI taxonomy): domain Eukaryota; kingdom Metazoa; phylum Arthropoda; class Malacostraca; order Isopoda; family Cymothoidae; genus Ceratothoa; species Ceratothoa steindachneri. Next base: position 242,834,041 of record OZ018317.1, on the reverse strand, counting down.
TAGACATAAACAATAGGAGGGAACAGTGAGACTGTTCCTAAATTTTTATTTTAAAGGGTATCCCACCCTGCTTTGTTTATATTAACGGATTACAAAATCTGCTGATGGTAATCCTTCTTTGCGAGTAAACTCAAGGATTGTTGGAACAGCGGGGCGAAGGGGGACGAGTTAAAGTATCAGACCATATGGAACGTAACTGTAGACGCTGCGTAACCAAACTAGCGTTTGTTTTTCCTTGCGATATCGATTTCCTCACATGCCATTTATCGTATTATTTGTAAATCCGTATTGGATCAAAATTAAGTAATAGGCGATCAAATCTGGTGCATATTTTTAGTAACTTGATGTATAATGTATATGATTGAGATTAAATTTGACAGCAATGTTTACCAAATTGATGCTTGAGCTTAATTCACTAGAGCAAGTAATGTATAATTAAATCTGAGAGTTGTTTTTGATTTGATGAATAATCATAGTTAACATCCTATCACGATCACTGTCCCATAAATCGTGAGGTCCATCATAAATGAAATAACGAGAATACAAGTGTGGTACATATTTTTTTAATCCATTCTTGCATCTCATTGATAGTGGCCTGGCTCTAAATAGGCTTCGCTTATCACAAATACATGATTTTCTTTCAAACTTTCAATCCTCCACGAGGCAATCCCAAAAGGGAGGAAGTTAATTAAGAATAATAGGTTGCATTTTCTTCTATCAGAGTGTCAGTTCAGCAAAGATTGACACTTATATATATACTTAAAGCTGACTGTTTAGGTGCAAGTAAGACAGATTGGACTATATGCAGCACTTAATACAACATGAGGGTGCTGACTGGTTATTTAGAACGAAAGTTAAAATCAGAGTTCTTATAGAGGGGAATTGAAATGTGTTATTGTTATTTGGGGAGTATTGGTCTTACATACTGAGAAAGTATTTCTTACCGTAATGAAGTACGCTTTCAATGGCAATGGTTTTTGACTCTTGAAGACCTTCACTGAATTGTTTAGGAGGAAGAATTCATCACGTCTTTTCCCTTCCAAATATGGACTGCAAATATTTGATCACATGGATTAATTAAATAAAATTTACTACTCCATTTTGATTAGTATAATAACAATGTGCTCTTTTGTGATAGTTAATATTGCAATATGTTGTGCTGTTCCCTAAAATATTAAATTTATGATGCTATAATTAATATATATTTTGGTGAGAGGATACAATGAATATAAAGGACGTACAAGAGGATGCCTTTTTCATTTAAGGCAATTGGAACCTTGAGAAGGGTTGGTCGCTCTTTCTCGCACGCGCATTCGAATATTAATAGAAGGAAATTTTTTCGAAAACTAAGTTAATAAAATAGAAAAAAGAATTTTGGAATTAACCAAATTTTTCCCTCAAATTTCCCTCTATGCGAGTTTTCGTTTCGACTAAAGCATATAATTTTTTTTAGTTCGTTTTATTCTGAATAAAATATTTTTCCCATAACCCTCCCATAGACCTTATTATGTTTCTAGGTAAGGGGGTGCGCAGACAAAATAATAACCCCGCTGCTTAGATTTAAAGGGAGGGGTCCAGAAGTCATTGATTGTAGTAAGCATTGTGGCAGTAGTAATTCTGAAAGGAAAGTTTGAGAGAAATTCTAATGGTGCCTGAGTTTAGATGAGTTTGCCATATTCAGACAAGCGAGTGGTTGGAAGAGAGACTGCAGTAAGAGATGCTTGAAATCCTAAATATTTTGTAGTATTTTGTGGTATGTTGTTGTTGGCGACTATATATTTTTTGTGTAATTAATTAAAATACTTCCAAACTGGCCAAAATATCTTAAGGCAAAGTTTTCCCTCAATTTAAATTCTAGTTTGATGTACGACTCCAACCCTGTGGCTGTGCAAGGATTAACTGCCGCTCATCCTACTCGGATGGATACAACCCTGTATGCTTCAATATCCAGAATTTCTCGGGCTCGGCGACATCACAGACTATTTTATTACCCATAATCATCCATACACTATATCTGCTTAATTATATTACTACCTTCCGTTATCAAATCTCTTATTTGGTTTCCCAATCGCATTTATAGAATTATCATTAATTGTTCGTTGTCGAGATCTTGAATTTTGTTAAAACATTTTTCCTTTATACTTTTCCCTTTAAAACCGTTCTTTGTCCTTTACTTTTTCGAGAATGACTTTTATTTTAGGAGATTCTACTCGAGTAGGGAATTATCTTTTAGAATTTCTGGCCTGTTTTGATATGACCGATATTTCGCAGTTGGAAAATTCCTTTACCTATAACCCAATGTGCTTTTAATAGGGTAGGACGGCGGTGCACATTGCATTAAAACAGGCCACAGCTGGAGGTGGACTTTACAGGTTGGGGGGTTCAAAAAGTATCGTTTCTCTCATAGAATATGTATCATGATCTCTTGTCCAAATTCCTTGAGCTTTTATTCGTCCACATTTCTCGTCATATTTCGTCAGCTCTTCTTTTATTAGAGCAACAAAGTAAAAACATCACATCCCAACAGCTACAAGCATTTTTTACTTCAGATAGTTTCACACATAGAGTTTCTGAAGATAGACATGTGTTACATTTTTTCAAAAGGAACTAGGGTTGTGGGCAAATGTCCGGAAAGGTCGAACCTCTAATTAATTCTATTTACGATTCTCCAGAGGAGTAATATGAAAGTGGATTTCGTCAATTATGGGTGAAATACCTTCATTTTGAAGGACTTAGGACTTACTTGTAAGTTCTCTTCAGTTGCTCCTTGAGAATCTCGACAATTTGTGCGACTAAATTTGCTTTATGAGGGATATACTAAGTACCTTAAGACCAGGAATGTTCAAGGACCAGGTTAACTTCATGAATAATTTGCTGAAAGTTTATCATTCGGAGCATAATATGCATCATATCAACTTTCGATCTTTATAAAAACCGATTTGTTTGTCTATTTTTTGAAAGTCAAGATAAAACGTATGGAAATTAGATGAATACAAATAGTCTACCAGGTACTTAACACCCAAAAGAGAAAACTGGGTACTTGATTTACTAAATAAATCATCAACGGAGTACTCTGGTCCGTCCCACACAATTCAAGTGAGCCTGTGCTGCCTGGAAGGAAGTTTCCCACTCAAGTGGCCCCCAACTTTTAGCCCCCTGGTCTCCAGATTAAGCTACCTGCCTTACAAGAGCAAAGACTCGATAGAAGGGCCACCATCTCAGAAGTTGTAAGAGACCTGAATGAGGTTCACTTGCCTTGACAGGATGGGGGGTGTAAGAAGTCGTATTGAAGCTCACTAAGGGGTGAATGAAGGTTATTTTACTGAATAACCTTTTAACACACTTATGTCAAACCATAAACATTTAAATTTATAATTACATGGTTTTATCTAAAAATATGTCACACCCTGTATAAGCCACAGTATATTTTTCTTGTTATTTTTGTCATTGGGTCTTTAATACCCTCAAAACCTTTTCAGAGAATTCGATGGTGGAAACCGGATAAAAAGGAGGCGTTTCCTCATACGATTCTGAGACTTTCTTCCCAGTTTCTTTCATCTGGGCTGGTGAAGAGGAACAAAATGGGGGAGGGGGGTACTTATTCTCTTTCTTTTGGATGGGTTGGTAGGGAAGGGGGGCTTTGGGTCCTAGTACCTTTCTTCCGTGAAAGGTTAAAGGTCCTCGGGGCTTCCACTATCTTTGCTAACAGCAGATTCTTCCAACATTTGCCTTAGAGAACGTTAATCCTCTCCCCATTTATTTGTTTCCCATTTTTAATTTTCTGTTCAGAAAAAGAAAACTAACGAAGGCATCGCACAAGACGTTTAGAAGTGGTTCATTAACACGTGTATTGAAATATGTAGAATTGTTTTACATTTCGTCATCTTTCTTTCGGCTAAAGAGACTGGTGAAGTAAGAGGAAGTTAAAGTGTAATAGAACATGGATACTACAGTTGAGGGAAGCGGGGACTATTTGGGCGTTCTGCATCTTGGGGTACGCAACTGCACTAGTTCTACCACTTGTCCGCACATTGAGAAGGTTTCCTTTTTTATTTGCTTTTGGCCACGGGTTCGTTTCTCATCTGATACTGAAGAGGTGGTTTGAAAATCATCACTCTCCTTACCCCCAAAGGGTGACTGTCCATTGGGCCACGACCTGTTGGTTCTCTGTTGGCTATATAGTCGCGAAGCACAGCATTACTGTTCTTGCTCCGAAATAGCTTTCAACGAAGATAAGCCCCCTTTATCTTCAGTGTTTGCCAGCACCTTTCATTCTGATATTTATGCGAATTTCATTATCAGGTTTTGGGGATCCTCCCCACGATTATTAAGAGTTAGGTGGATCTATTAATTAAATGTTATAATTTAATTTCTATCATTTAAGAGAAGGGTTTCTTCCTCTTCCTCCTTCTCTTCGTCTTCGTCGTCGTCGTCCTCCTTCTTCTAGTTCTCTTCCTCCTCTTCTTCCTCCTCTTTTTCTTCCTCCTTTTTTTCTTCCTCCCCTCCCCTCATCTTGCCCTAAACCGGCGTTTTTTGATTCCCAAACTTGTCGATGCCATTTTGCAACCGTCCTTTTGTCCTTAGAAGAAGGACGCGGCAAACCTCCTTCTTCCTCTCTTTTAACCTTCGGAATGCGATCAAAAAATGAAAGAAAGAAAGTAAATGAAAGGAAAAAGTATAGAGTTTTTGTGGGAGGAAAAAGGCATTTATCATAAGCCATGCAGCAAAATAGTCGGAGACAAACCCTAAAAACATTGATTTTATTTTATTTTCTTCTATTTTTGAACTGGGGGAAAAACTTAACTGCAAAACATTCGAAAACAAAATAAAGTCAAAATCAGAGGCATTCGCTGTCCTTCGTAAGAGTTTAAAAGCGTCGATGGAATATCAAAAAATCATTATTTTTATCGTATGGTATCTCTAATAACTCCCCAAACTCTAGGCAGTACTTTTTTAATATTTTCTTAGAACTATCAAAAATTTCTTCAAAATTGCTTTTATGTAAAAATTAAATGCTGTCCGGATATTAAATTTTTATCACAAACACGTTTTTAAATCAAATAAAAAAGTGTAACAAATTTTGAGTAGATTTCTAATATTTTCTAAAACTTTTTCTTTGACTATCAAATATCTAATTTGGCACTTTTTCGAAAATTTTCAGTAAAATCTTTTGTTTAAATTTATACTTGTAGTGATGTTGACACATGAACCTCTTTTTCGTTTCCATGTATGAAGATTCTTTTATGCTAGGTGGATTTCTGTGATGTATGTATGTTCGGATAATTGCCAGCAGGAATTATTAGTGCTTGTGTTTATTTCACTGCTACACTTTTTTCCAGCCCTACTTTACCGTTGCCTGAGTTCCAAGAATCTGAGTGACGCATTTGAGGAAGTAAAACCGAAAAATTGGGGCATGAAGTAGGCTTTGGACATCTTTGTGTCACTTTTTATTTTAAACTCATCAAAATATTGCTCTTGGGGCAACAAGGGCCAAAAGGTCGTCGCACCCTGGGCTTCAATACCCAACAGAGGTACAAATATTTGCGTGTACACGTGTACGTGCAAGAATGAGCGCCACCTTTTCCTTTTTGCATTCATGAAGTATTCTCTTACCACGAAGCACATACTCTTCCATAGTAGTGGAAGGGCCCCGTTTCAAGAGCCTCTATTACTCCAACCTTCCTCCACCATTACCTCCACTGCATGCATCAGGGGCAAGGGGCAGACCGAAGAAGAATGGAAAAGAACCTGTAACTATCCCTGTAGGTCTCCCCAAGTCTGGAGCTGTATGGCGATACCCAAGGAGGCCGAGTTGAGGCAGAGATGGTCTCCTCTGAGATCCAAATAAAGGTTTTAATTTTTCTAATTATTAATCCTAAAAGAGCGATTCTCTCCCCGCCATTTGTCCCTCTAACTCTCACTCTCTCCTCAAGGTCGTATTACCTACCATCGCCTTTTACTCAACAGTCCCGCTACCTCTCGTGAAGCCGATTGGTTGCCTGCATGTAGGAGGAATTGATTACTCGAAAGATTTCCATTGGTTACCAATCATTTATTTCTCGAGAGATCACCCAAGTGACGTCAGTCATCACCATTATACAATCTCTTAGCGAACACAAAACCCTCTAAATCCGTCTCCTCGCAATCAAATCGCTGAATTTGATTGAAATTTATGAAACCTTTGAAACAATTAATCATAATTTCAATCAGACTTTCTAGAAATCCAAACCGTTCTCCCTTTAATCGTAATGGACTGAATTTCCCCACTACACTTTTTCCACGATAGGAAATGGAAAGTGTGATTATTTCTCGAAACAGAGAAGAAGAATCAAAATCCCAATGAGTGACATTATTAATAAATGCAGCCTCGATGAGGGTGAGAATTCAGATCGCATCGACAGACTCGCCGTATTTCGAGGGACGGATAAAGGTAATCGGACCCCACGAAATGCAGTGGATTTATTATTTTCCTACTCTTATCTTAGAACAATATTTTATCCAAAGAGGTAATTAGGGGCGAAACTAGGCCTTCCTTGTTTTATTTTTTTATGTGATATTTGACCCCCTAAATTCTAGTTAAGGCTACTTTGTTACAAACTTTTGTTTGTTTCAAAATATTTGTCTGCGAAATAATGTGCAGTTTGTCCCTTCTGGTCAACGTTCTCCTGTGATTTGCACCGGTTGTTAAGGTTAATAGGGCTGTCACCTGGTGAAAGCGTCCTAGTCATTCGAAATTTAATGTAACCTTTTATTTAGGGAGTAAATGCCCCTTTGGACCCCCAAAACCTAAGATGTAAATACAAACATTAGATTCAAAATGATTTAGCCTTTTTTTACGAATGTGTCATTCATGAGGACTTTAGTAAATAAAACTAAGAGGCTTGGAATAAATTTTTTCCTTTTACACCTCGTAGATTGCATAATTTTAATCATTTGTAAAAATGAAGTTACTGTAACTTAATTATTAAGGAATTCCTTTCCTAGTGCTCTAAATTCGATCCTAAAAATTCTTTTGTTTATATCAAGACAAAATTAGATTTTAATTTTCGTGTTTTCATTCGATTAAAATAAATAAGTTTCATCAAAATTTAATTAATTCTCAGAAAACCTTTGCCTCGGAAAGTCATTAAATATAATTAATGTTTATTATAAAATAATTAGTTCCTCCCTGAGCCAAAAAAGTAACACATTACTATTTGTTTGGCCCTAGTTGATCTCATCCTTGATTTACCAACGAATTTGCTCATTAGGGGCGGAGCTTGACTGAAATTAACTATGCTTTACTAAGGAAAAATACGCTTGTAAATTGATAAATAATATAGCAATTGCTTATTTATTATTATTAGTTTCTGAAACTATTTCTACTAATTACCTGAATTTGAAAAAAAAGGAAGGACACATAATAGAGAAATCTTATCAAATACAGGCTTAAATACCGGATATGAAAGGTAAAGGCATATAGATAAGGTCTACTTCCGGAAGTTCCAACTCTGAGAAAAGAATGTAGACATTTAGGTCACAAAGATATGAGTACATCTATACAAATGCAATTATGAATATATTAAAATATAACTCAACATAACTAATATAGTAAATCAAAGGGCTAAGATTTAAAATGGACAATTTAGTCACAAATAAGCGTCTTAATTACAGGGTCCAGTTTAAAGAGACCGGGTAATAGAGAAATTGGGCGAGGAACTAATGAGTGAGCATTGGAAAATATTTTTTTTAACATAGTCATCAGTTTTGTTGTTAAATTTAACCAAATTCCAATTTATATGGTGACTATTTTAAGATAAATGGACAAAGAAATCACTAATACTTTCAACTCTTCTAATATTGTATCTATTTGGAGTCAACCGTACTCTTGATTATTTACCGGTTACCCAAAATATTGTTTAGGGCAAAAGCGACAAGCGACAAAATTTATTTCACCTATACTATTGTTATTATTAAAACCAACATTTTGTACATGGTGGACTCATACTTGAAGTTAACTGACAGATTTAAACTTTTTAACAGGCGGGGAAGCAAGGAAAAGGCCTCAGAAAACAATAAAACAAGGGATATCTTTAAATTGCATGTGGGAGGGATTTTTTTACCAAATCTAGGCAATATGCAAGAGATTTTTGAGGGTAGCAAAGATTGTTACCTATTTTAAAGATTTAAGAAATCTCAAGAACCAAGGAATAAATAAAGACCGTTTGACTTCACCATTATATCTTGAGTAAATATGAATATAAGAACCTGCGTTAATAGGCTTCCTATAGGCGAAAAATTTAAATCCAGTTGGAATCCTATAGATTAGTAGATCTAGGAAGGGGAGAACACTATTCTGTGTGAGGTCAAATTTAAATTTAATAGTGGGATCCAGATAATTTAGTTCAGGAAGTAAACCATTGACATCCTTAGAATTAGGTCACAAACAAATAATATCGTCTATATATCGGAACCAAACAAGGGTAAAATCGATAATGGTGGGGAGTTTTTGAAACTACCTTACTGCCCACCCTTATCGATTTTCCTCTGTTTTGCTTTTCTATACATAAATATATATATATATATATATATATATATATATATATATATATATATATATATATACTTATATATATATATATATATATATATATATATATATATAGGGGTGGGACAAAATAATTGGACCAGTGGAAATTTAACACCAATATTTTAATGAGCCATTATATTACGAATATCCATCCAAGTTTCACTGCAAGTGTGTTGTTTTTATTGTAGATACTCGTTCATCGTTTCCTTTATCAACTTTAATGATTATATTTCTTTTTCAGATCTTGCTATAGATGTTAAGATGCGTGACCTCACTGAGTTCGTAAAAGGTCAAATTGTTGCAGCTTAAATTTCAGGTGCTCTCGTCACCAGAACAGCAAAACTTCTTGGTTTTTCGAGAGCTACCATATCAACGACTATGACAGAATTTATGAAGCCGGACAAAACTCCAACGTGAGGAGTAATTGCTGCAGGACTTCGAACCTCGCTGAAAGAGACCGACGAATGTTGAAACGTATTGTGATGAAAACCATCGGACAACTGCCCCAAAAGTAAGCGCATAGTTGAATCAAGATATCACTAGCCCAGTTTCAACAAAAAGTGTTCGCCGTGAGTTCAATAAAGACGGATATCATGGAAGATCCGCCATCAAGAAACCACAGCTTTCTCATCTAAACATTCAGAAAATGTTGAACTAGTGTAGAGATCACAAGGGCTGGTCGACAGTCCAATGGAAGCAAGTAACATTCTCCGACGAGTCCAGTTTTTCTCTTTTCCTCACTGCAGGGTGAGTTTATGTGTAGTGGTTAACTGCGAGAGCTTTTAATCCTGACTGCCTACTTCTTACAGTGAAGCAGAGAGAAGGGTCAGTGATAGTTTGGGCAACCATATATTGACATTCTCTTGGTCTACTCGTTGCCCTGCATGGTAGGATGAACACCAACGAATATCGAATAATTTGGAAGATCAAGTCCATCCACGGTCCAGACATTATTCGTTGACGGTGAGTGCATTTTCCAAGATGACAATGCCCCAATACTAATCGCTCATTTGATTAAGAATTGGTATGAAGAGCATATGAGTGAGCTACAACACATGGAGTGCACCCCGCATTTATTGATCATTTGGGGCGCGTCCTGAAGCGACAAGTTAGAACTCGTTACACTCCATTCATATATATATATATATATATATATATATATATATATATATATATGGATATGAGAAACTCACAAAGTACAGCGTGTGTACAGCGAAAACCTCAAAAAATCCCGCATGAAAATATCGGCGGATTTCAAGTACTTTCGAACTTGTTTAGTTTATTATTAAGGAATTGCATAAAGCAAAGGAGATTCAAAGTTCGAAAGTACTTAGAATCCGCCTTTCATTTTCCTGTGGAATTTCTTGCATATACATATTTATATATATATATATATATATATATATATATATATATATATATATATATATATATATATATATATATATATATATATATATATATATATATTTATATATATATATATATATATATATATATATATATATATATATATATATATATATATATATATATATATATATATATATATATATATATATATATATATATATATCATGACTAACTTTATAATTTAAGAAGGGGATTTTTTTGAGCCTTTGAATAATAATTTCATCTTAGTTTGGTTACGACTTAAGTTTTTTTTATCAAAGTTCAGAAATAAATATTAGTATCGAAATTTTGGGAATTTTTTAAAACCCTAAAGAATTACAAATGATTAAGTTCAGAAAATTTATTTTTATATATCTTCTATTCTATAACTCTATATTTTAGCAACGTGCTATTTTGAAATGGAGGATATTTAGTATAGAATTCCGTTTCAAGGTTATTATAATTGGCGAAGTTCAGAAAATTTATAAAAATTTAATCAAGGCTGCTTTTTTTTAAATTTTAAATTTTAATCTTAGTAGTGAAGCAGAAGCTCCCCCCTTAGGGAATTGATGATCCAAGCCATTGCCTAGTATATATATATATATATATATATATATATATATATATATATATATATATATCAGTGGAGGGCGAGGGCCTTTTGAAAATAAGGAAGCAATTCATGTTTCACAAAAATATATATATTTATTGAAGTAAATATGTTCTTCATTAAAATTAAATATAAAATTCTAAGCTACTCAATATATTTGAATGCTAATTCTAAGGCTATTTTGTTCATTAAATAAATCGATGACTTCTTTGTAGAAATTCTCTTGTTTTATTTCTTTAAATAGTTTTTTCTCAATTGAGATTAGAGCCAACTTGATAACATCTCTTCTCCTTGCGCATTTCTTGCATATTTATCGATCTTCTCGATGCTAGAGTGCGAGCGTTCAACTCAAACACTTGTGGCTGGAAGGGCCAATGTTAGCTCGAACAACTTTGCAATTTGCAGCAAAGCTTCATTTAAGTTCGCATTTTTCCAGCAACAAATTAATTCATGCGTGCGTTATTCTGTCCTGATTTGAAGTTCGATTCAGGGAATTTGCTTTTATTTGCATATTGTTTTATAGGATCAAGAACTCAAGAAATTTAATATCCTTCAGTTTTGAAACCTATCTTCAATGACAACACAAAGTGGATCTAAAATTTCTAAATATAATCTTCTATATAACTTTTTATATTCATTCAAATGACTGAATATTTTCTCCCTTTCATAGAAAGTGGGTCTACCCCATTAATCATGAACCAAAATTAATCAAAATTTTATCTTTTTGGCTGAAGAGTTGAAATCAAGTCATTTAGTCTATTAACACAGTATGATATGTCAAATAATTTGCTCTGCAAAATACAAAACAGAACCGTTGCATATAAAAATATATTTGCAAATATATTTAGCAAGAAATTCAGTTTTAAATCTTGAAGATGTAGCAAGAAAGCCTTGGTAAGAGTATATGTTTCTGTAATCCAGCTGCTGAAGTTGTAAACAATAATTTGAAATAGATCAATAATTCCTTCCTTGTGTTTTGAAACAGTTTCCACAAGGCAACTCTTATAATTCAAGCGTGTAGGTGCCACTTTTGGAAATGTCTTCTTCAGTTCTAAGTCTAGAAGATAAACAGGCTTTGTTATTTTGCAAAGAACGATGGAAAAGCCTTGAAATTTGCAAAGAACTTATTGTATTAATAAATCTATGTAAGTGATTTTGAGAAGAATAAGTTAAGTCTGTGTTTCATGCAATGGATAAACAATGCTGTAAGATATTTTTCTCTTAATTTACTTTGGAGTACATTTAGTTCGCCAGACATTACTCACGCACCATAATAAGTTTGCGCGACAAATTTGGGACGAATATTAAGTTCGTTAATTACGCGATAGCTATCCCGACAACCTCTCACAAAATTACACTGCCAACATCACATACACAAAAGAGAGTGGTGCTCCAACAGCGCTTTACTGATGTCTCGAACCCATGTTCGACATAAGCTATACTATTCCGTGTATTTTTAACTTATTTAACACTTCAGGAGACAGATGAACACCACTCTGGTGCACGAACTGAGGGAGAGGTGGAACCGTCTTAACGAAAATTTAGACACTAACAGGAATCCGAAATCATTTGGGGCAACAATCAAGAGACTAAAGGGTCATTCCCTTTCCCATGGCCCAACTGCAAGTTCGCACGAAGGTTATTCCGTGTATTTTGTAATAACCTTTGAAAATCTCGGATTAAGAGAAGGAGAACTTTGATCCTGACTTCGAGGATCAGGTTCTCGAGTACATAAGTATAAGGGAAGACAGATTCGACCCTTATGGAACCTCTTAAATCCCCTGTCTTTATGGCAAGTCTCAAGTGGGGAACCACATTACCAGTGCGGAATTGTCGGAAGTAATCGGATCATTCAGGCCTAAAGCCTCAGGCCACAGCCAAATCACAATCATTCACTTGAAGGAGGCGCCCAAAAGATTTCGGGCTAGGATGTTGAACCTGCTCAATTTGTCCCTAGCAATAAATATTTCCAGATTGCCTGAAAATGTCTTAAATGATTTTCACCCCTAAGCCTAAGAAGCCAGCGAACCAGGTCATGAATTTCAGACCTAACTCATTGCTAGAGACCATTGGGAGATTTTAGAGAAAATTATCAACAGCAGACTAACAAAACACCTGACCTAGCTCTCTCTGTTGAGCGAGGAACAACACGGATTTAGGAGACCCTGAGACACCAAGACACGGAAACAGCCATAGCCCACATGCTTCAACACGCAGCGGCAGGACGGGCTAGGGGATGCTAGGTCGATGTGGTTTGCAGAGACGTAAAGAAGGCTTTCGACAAAGTTTGGATCGGCGGACTGAAGTATGAAGATACTTGACCAACAGTCAAGCTGTTATTGCTTTCTAGAAGTATACAGAGGAAGCCTTTGAGCTTCTGTTCGGCGTCATTCAGGGAGGATGCCTCAGCACCATCTCTTCACCATCTTTACGAAAGACATCCCTAAACTAACCAATGGAAGATCTCTCAACATCCAATATGCCATCGAGGTTACCCAAGTTGTGGTACGGAGAACAAATTCTGCGCAGATGATGACCAGAGCCACGACAGCAGAAGCCGAAAGTTACTCCAGGTTTGAGAAATGCTGGAAAATACAGAGAAACGTATCAAAATTCTCAGCAACGGCAATAAGGAGAGGTCGTTCCGTACCTCTCAATCTGAAAATTTGGAGATTGACTACTCACCGCACGAGTCAGTCCTCAGCTACAAACTTGCCAGTACTGGCATAAAGAGACAGGTCAGCGCCAAGATTAGCTATACTAACACTAAACTTGATAAACTTTACCGATTCAGAAACCTCAGCAGAACGAATAAAAATAAGTTGTACACGAGTTTAGTCAGATCAAAACTGGTGTACCTTGCTATTCCGTTCAACGTGACGTCAAGACTCCAGAGAGTGCAAAGTCAAGGCCTTCTGTTTATTACCAACACTAACTGGTATCAGCATCGGACCTCGAGGAGCCTCCTTGAAGAAACAGGTATTGAACTACTAAACACATAACTGTTGAGACTGTGGCAGCTCTTGTCCCAGAAGCAGAGGAGGGTAGATACAAAAGATACCACCACAACACCAGAACAACGTAACTCGTAACAAAGTACAACTAAAAAGTAAGACAAAATTGCGAAATAATAAGAGAATGAAAAAAAATCCCGCAATGGGACAAAATAGTATCTTAATACCAAGTAGAAAATTGTCAAAAGATCCCGCAGTGAGAAAACAAACATAGTCAAAACGAAAAAGTGAACAAAAAAACAAATGGAGATAGCCTGCTCACCGGGCACCCACACACAAACATATCTGACTACCACATCCTTCCTTTTCTCACTATTACCCTCCACCCTCTATTCCACACTCCTCCCCTCTTATTCTATCTTTCGCTTTCAAGTTTCAAGTCTAAATATGCTTTCCTATACGATAAAATTAAAAAAACATCATCCATGCCTTAATTTTAATGCATTTTCTGAACTTCAGGATTTGCAATTATTAATTTGAAAAATTGCCCAAATTTCGTTAATCATATTTGTTTTTTCGAGCTCTAAAGGAACATTTGATCTATGTAGAAGAAGTAGCGAAGCCGCTCCTCTTTTATCCTGATAATTTATTTGGTCTATGTAAAGAAAAAGGCGAAGCCGCTCGCCTCGTTTCCTAATAATTTACTCTTGTTCTATTCTTTTTTTCCTAATCCATCCTTATTTTCTATTCTAGGCCTAAAGGCAAGAAAAATAGGTATTGTTCCAAAATACTGAAAAAACGATCGTTCAACCTCTTAATTTTCTTTAATAATTTAATTTTGTCTTACTCGTTTTTCTGGGTCAATCGCTATTTCCTCCAGCTAAAGATTAAAATGGAAAATATAATTTAAAAAATAACTTCGAAAAAACATTGGAATATACGAAAAAAAGCCAAACCTTAAATTAAAGCAATTTTCTGACTTCGCCATTTGAAATTCGTTTGGTTTTAAAAAATTACAAAACATTCGTTAATCATATTTATTTTTTTGGGGGGGTCTTTTTTGTTTTTTAGAATCCTTTCCAATTTTCAACCCCATTTCGTTGTTTATTGGTATTTTATTATCATTATTGTTATTTATCATTATTTTTATTATTATTATTATAATTATCAGTAGTGTTATTATTACTAGCATTATTATTATTATTATTGTTTTAATTATTATTATTATATTTATTATTATTATAGAGAAATGGCTACATTAAGCATCCCGGAGGAGTATAGGTAAATTAAACGAAGCTCTAACGATCCAATTACCTACCACATCCATAAACCTATGGTTAGGTCACAAAAAAAGCGGTGCTAGTCAAAAGGCACGCCAAGGAGTGTTGCCGTTGAAAATCTCTCTCATTAGCGAGCGGAATTGGGTACCCCAGTGCCAACCTCGGCACTTCTCGTTCTGACCATTCGCGTTCCCCTCCCGGTGGCCTGGTCACTTCCCCCTTAGATGGGGCGGTGATCCGCCTATAAATAAGCCCAGCAAAAAAGAGAGAAGATTAGAAGTCGATACAAAAGAAGAAGGATCAGTTCGTAAAGATCGATCCTTCCTCCCGACAAGAAGATTAGAAGTCGATACGAAAGAAGAAGAATCAGTTCGTAAAGATCAATCCTTCAGCCAGACAAGAAGATTAGAATTCGATAAGAGAGAAAAAGGTTCAATTCGTGAAAATCGATCCTTCAGTCATACAAAACTATTTCTGGGAGGAACGATAGGATCAGATTGTGAAAATCGATCCCCCCCTTCCCGGGCCGAATTACCATAAATATTCAAGCTTTATATCGGTGCCATACTGAAGAATCCTTTACAGACTGGAGAAAAGTCTGACTGAAGAAAAGTAAACCCGCTCACATTCGAGTGAATCTCACATCTCAAGCTCCGTAAAAGTGAGAGGAGAAGAACTTAGCTCCAACGAGCACCCGTTCTTTAATTAGAAGTTACATCGTCTCATCTCTCTCCCACCATACGACCTCTACGAGATTCAAGAATCGGCCAAGACCACACTCCAAAGTGATAGATAAGCCCTCCAGCGACATTCGGCAATCACTAATACCTCCTGTCATGTAAGTTAGAAAGAACTTTTATATTCATATTGCGATAGCAGAAGTTTAGTACGTCTCAAGTTTTAAGGGGAGTAGAAACCATTGTTCGTGAACCTCAGTCATATTTGCGTGTAGACGAGAGTACGTTAATTTAATGTTTAACGCTAATCAAAAAGATTCGCGTTAGAAATACTAATCGGCAATTGGTGTGTTCACGTGTAGCCTATTTGTTTATTCTTGTCATAAGAGGCATTGTAAGAGGCCTAGATGACAAGCGGAATAGTCGAGTTTAGCATTGAGACAAGGGTAAAAATGTGTTAACTGTTTGTTTGTCATAGTTAATTTTTCTTTTAAAATGTATGTTTATTTTGGTATAAATCATGTGTTTCCTCTTACCCTTACGTGTTGAATTAGCTCTTAATTAAGAACAAAACAACCGAATTAACACTCTTAGATCAAAGCCTACTTCATCAAAGAAGTATATCACGACCACAAGAAATAGCACGACACAAAAGTGGTGTCAAAGAGTGGATTGATCAGAAAAACAGGCATTCTGCTACAATTATATTTATTATTATTTTTTTCTTATTTTATTTTATCATTATTATTATTATTTTATTCTATATTTATTATTATTATTATTTTAGAATTATTATTATTATTTCTATTATTATTTTTATTATTATTTTATTATTATAATTTTAGAATTATTATTTATTATTATTATTTTTAATAGTACTACTACTAGTAGTAGTAGCCGGACTTAAGTGGAGACGAAAAAACAAAATTGACCCCCCCTCCTTTGCTCTCTATCAATTTGTACAAACAAACTGAGAGAGAAAATAAATTATTATCATTAAGCCGTCCCCAAAATCCTGTGCTTAAAATATGGAAGAAATATTCACCAATTGTTAATAGAAATATTTAACCTTCACAATATTTAAAAGCTTTAAATTATAATGTTAAACATCTCTCTTACATTCACTCCATAAATACATAGGGCTAACTAGCTCGAAAATTTGACCACAAGCAAGTAGTTAACTGTCGCTCTTTCACTACATTTAGTTGTCCCATTCCATTGAGTACAGCGCAATAGTCTTTCACTTCATCCTCATTAAATTTACACTAAGCTAGGATAAAGAAAAGCAGCAAATCCCCTTTCACACACACAAAACTTTTAAATCGTTGACCTTTTGGCCATCGTATTCACTAATCTTCTTCACCACCTTTCCCTCAACCCTTTCCTCCAGTACCGGACAAATCACCATCATAACACATACACAAAAGAAGTTATGTGCATTCACATGGTGCCATTTTTCTTCTTTATTTTAAGTTAGGTGATTTTACACAAGTGATTTCATTCAATTTGCGCAGATTTAATTTTTTTGGCATGATGCGCATTTGTTTGTGTTAACTCCCCCCCCCCATCCTCCCTCACTCACTCATTCACTTTAGATTCGCTTCTCAACACAACACTCTTACTAATTGTATATCTTTATGAATCTCTTTATAAATGTGTGGCATAAAACAACCAATTTTAGGCAGTGGGATAGAAGCCATGATCGTTAGTTTGAAGAGCATTGTTTTACCTGTGATAATCGATAGATAAAATGGAGAAAAGAACAACCTGCCATAACATATAAAACCACGAGAGACATATCAAAATAATAATAAATGGGTCAAAATCAGCCTAAAGATGGATTTTTTGAATTGAAAAGTACTCGGAGATTAATCTTAGTCGTCTATCCACCTCGGTGCAGTTGCGACACCAGGAGGGAGTCGCTAGTAGTCGCTTGTTCCGTTCCCTTTGCAGATCAGATTTGTTATAGGTTTACAGATTTATAGCCGGGCAAAAAGCTTAAGATCCAAACAAGGAAAGTCCAGGAAAGGTAAGGTATGGGGGTGAAGGGGAGATCAGACAGAGTACATAGAAAATTGCGAACATGAATTTTACATCAATTATTATAAGCAATGTTTCCTTTATAGTAATTTAATAGTCTAATTATTGTCAATTCTAATCTTAAACATAACGAATGAAGTGTTTACGACGATTTATTTGTAACATAAAATTTCTGAGGTTAGGCAATGTTAGATGATTTTTTTTTAAACCTGAAGCCAAGATTTCTAGTGGCCGCTCCGTTATTTAACTGGAATAGCAAATAATGCTTTATATTAGTAACACCTTTACTGTTTTAAAGATTAATGAGGGCTCAGATGAAAGCAAATAAGTTCCCTCCGTCTGGTTTCATCCGTTTTATTTCTAATTTCCTGAATTTAATTTCGTCAATCTACGATGAACACCTTCTTAGGTGAAGATAACTTTACAAAGATTCGGAGAAATAAATTGAAACCAATATTTCAAGTGACCTGAGATAAGCTAAATTTCATATACGGGTATATAAATAGCTTTCGATTTAAATAAAATACTCTTAGAGATGCAACCCAGATTTTTGTTTAAGTTCATCGCTGTTAAAACACATTGGATTGTGGTTTTAGGTGACCTAAGTAACTCATATAGCCTAAAACTTGCCAACGTCCAAGGAAGCCCAAATAAACTAACGTAAATTTTAATAATTAGAGTTTATTCCCCTAAAGAATATAAATAATATCATTAATAATCCTTTCCAGATAGCAAAAGCAAAGCTAGGAAAATATTTATTATTTTGGGGGTTAGTTATTAGATTGTATCGGTTAGGAACAATCGCAGCTTCTAATTCTCTTACCAGGTGCGTAAGTTCTTTCGTGAGTCACCAGTTGCGTCAGCAAGAGCAGCAATGGCTTCACAATCGTTCGAAGTTTTCGTCTAGCAAGGACAAGCTCTCGGTCTCACAGGACAGGAACTATAAGAATTTGTCCAAAGCGAACAGCGAGAGGAAAGAGCACGTGAAATGGAAGAAAGAAAAGAAGAATTCGAAAAAAGAGAAAGGATTCGAAAACATGAATGGGAATTAAGCAGAGACCAAGTTGAAGTCAGTTCTGTGGGATCCCCTAATCATCAACCCCAGGCCCCCGCTATGAAACTTGCCCAATATAAAGACGAAAAAGATTTGTGCTCATACTTAACACATTTTGAAAAGATCTTCGAGGTGAACGGATGGGCCCTAGAATCCGAAGGAGTCATTAGATTGCTCCCATTGCTGAGTCCGCTCTTAAGAGAAATTTTCATCTCGTTACCACAAGAAGCTACAATAGACTATAGAACCTTGAAGGCCGAATTGCTATTCACCTTCAACTTGAACCCTCAGTTCTACCGCGCTAAGTTTAGATCGGCTAAAATCCAGCCCGGTCAAACTTACCGACATTTTGGATATATCCTGAAGCGAAACCTCCAGTTCTGGTTAGAATCCTCCAAAGTCGAATCGGAGTATGAGGCCCTGATTGACTTCATGTTAAAAGACCAGCTATTGTACACCCTCCCCCAGGAGATCCGAGCATTCGTGCAAGACCGCCGAGCATCTACCTTTCAAGAATGCCTCGAGGAAGCTGATCTCCATGCGACAAATCATTGCCAATACCCACAGGATACCCAGAAGAATAGTCCCCCGTCCCCGAAGAATAAATTTAGTCAATGGAAGTCCCAACAAAGGAAACCCCCTCCATTGATAAAGACCACAGCCCCGTTCAGGCCAAAGAATAAGCCTTTTGTAGCCCATGAAGACAGAATAACCCCAGTCTTCAATACCCCCTACAATAACCAGCACCAGATTGAGAAGGTTATATGCTAATCCTGCGGTTCCCACGGCCATTATGAGTCCCAATGTGTACAGAATTCCAGCCTACGTCCCACCCAGAGCCGACAAGTCCACCAAGTAACTGCTACCCTTCCTCCGGAACAGCCGGCCGCGCTTACGTCATCCCCCTCGTATCCATCCCCACAGGAATTTCAAGTGAACTTCCTGTTCAACGAGAGTACCCCTAGAGGACTAAATTTCGAAACCAGGTCGAACAATGGCTGTAAAGTGTCCACCCTCGTCAGAGACACAGGGTGCACATGCATTGTGGTGTCGGACAAATTGCTTCCCCCTGTTGACCCCGAACATAAGAAGTACGCAATTGTACACGACTTCAGGGGGCGAGAAAATAGATTCCTCGTAATCAACTGCCATGTACAGTGTAAATATTTCACTAGTTGGGCCAACGTAGTGGCAGCCCCCATCAAATTTTGCTCGGTACTCATTTGCCAGAGCGCACTACTCTCCCCGAGTGAAAAGACTCGAGCTGTCGTCACTCGACCGCAGGCTAGCCGCGAGGCCTCTCCCCCAACGCGCATTTTCACCCCAGAGGCTCTTTTAGAGGTTTCAATGAGTAATGCGCAATTCCTCAGAGCTCAGCAGAGCTGCCTTTCACTTCAATCCCTTTGGGAAAAGGCCCGAAAGAACCAAGAGGTGATCGTTCGAGGGAACCGTCCAATAAGGTACATCATTAACGACTCCTTTCTGTTCCGCACCTCGCGAGATGAGTCGGACCCACCTTCCAAGGTCATATGTATTCCGCGCACACATGTAGACCAAATCGTGCGAGTAGCACATGAAAGTCCCATGGCCGGTCATTTCGGTCATAACAAGACTTCTCAGCGAGTATTTAATACTTTTTTTGGCCCGGTGCAGCCAAAGATATTGCAGAATTGTGCAAAACGTGCGATTTGTGCCAGAAAACCACGGCAAAAGGTCGAATAGCCCCAGCTCCCCTGCCAAGAACCCCAGTCATTACAGAGCCCTTCTCAAGAGTCGCCTTCGACGAAGAAACGGTAATTGACGCCTTTCACCCAAACAACCCCCTAAATATTGTTAATTCGATTTGCGTAGAGTCAAGCGAAGTTTGTAACCTCCCCGTCCTCCCGTTCAAGCTGCCCATAAAGGAACCTTTCCCGGATTTAAAATAGGCGAAAGTCATCTGGCCACACAGTAAAAGAAGGTAAAGTCTATTGTAAATATGTCCCTACCGCGCACCAAGAAGCAATTACGGTCTTTCTTCAGTGCTGCTTCCTTTTACCGCCGCTTCGTACCCCAATTCGCTTTTGTAGCAGCTTCTCTAAACGACCTGCTAAAAAAGAAATTCCAGACCCCTTCAAGTGAAACCCCGACGCCGAAGCGCACTTTGAAGAGCTCAAAGAGAAGCTAGTCTCCGCCCCAATCTTAAAACTGTCGAACCCACCAAAGAAATTTGGCGTAAGGACAGAGTCCTCCCAACTGGGTATTGGCTGCGTATTACTCAAATACGACGAGGACCAAGAACTCGCTCCTATAAGCTATGCGAGTCGCCGACTGACGGCTTGCGAAATGGGATAGGCTACGGTAGAACTGGAAGCTCTAGCGATTGTTTTGGGGATTACAAAATTTAGAATGTATCTGGTAGGTCCTCATTCCTCATAGAGACTGATCATAGACCATTAGCCTACTTAAAAACTTGTAAAAACTAAAACGGCAGGCTTATGCGCTGGTCATTATTGCTAGCGGAGTACCGTTATGAAATCAGGTATCTGAAAGGATCTGACAATGTACTCGCAGATAGCCTTTCGAGAAACTTAATTCTCAGATAGCGATTAATAGTCAATTATTTATTTTTTTTTGTGTATCTCTTTGTATTAATAATTATCTCTTTAGGGGACTCCGCATGTGTTTTGTTTTGTTTTGTATATGTAAATTAGAGAAACTGACGTAGCAGTAGTATTTTGTAGCCATTAGATTCTAAGGTAAATTCCTAACGGTTTTGATAGAATTACCGCCTCAATTGTTCGAGTCGAGGAAGATAATTACAAATTCCCCCGGTGAAGTAATTTTCACATTATTCATTATTTCATGGCGAAATAATGTTCCTCGAAATAGGTAGTCGTGTGAGGGTATGGAATGTACATACTCGCATGCCGCCAGACAATCGTGGGAACGAAAGAAATTTGTCGTTTGAGTTGACTTTCGTCTCCTCGCTCTCTCCCCCCACCCTTTCCCTAACTGTTGACAGGAAGTCTAACGAAAGAAGACCTATCTCACAGAGAAGCCTAATTTCTATGTGCTTTTTTATTAAACAATAAAGATTTTCCAAAAGGCGCTGCGATAAGCGAATGGTCGTGAATTGAAACTCTCTCTCGATTTTTCACAATCCTCGGTATAAATAATAACGCCTTTCTTCCCTCTACAGCAGTGTTCTAAAAAAACTAGTGTAACGCGTAACTCGCACGTTGAACGAGAGTTGTTGCCGTAACGTATCGACTGTCAACGCCCCGCTGAGACCACTTGGTCGCTGTCTCAAAGTGTTCATAAAGTAAATCCCGCCCCGCAGAGTCTGTGATTAGAGGAATACGCTCTGTTGCTCAACGTAACTTGAGAAAGAAAAGGAACATCTAAATAGTTACTGGAAGTTACTATTTTTTAGTGTCACATCCAGTTAGGAGTGAACTAATCGGAACTGCAGCCAGCAGCCCCGAACCCGTCGTCTTATCTCCCCTCTCCCCGAGAACTCGTGTTTACTCCACCCGAACCAAACCCGTCTGGACCTGAGTAGTCGTCTCTCCAATCCATCACAATTAATGGTAATCTGTAAACCCAGTGTCCCTCTATTCTTAAATTACCTTTTTAATTAACAGTTTTTGATAATCCCATTGAGTCATTATAAATCTAGAAGCCCCGACGTCAGTGTTTAATATTTAATCCTTAATTTTGCCTATTTAACTATTGCTAATTATTATATTTGTGTAAAGTAAAGTTTAATATTTGTACGTGTGTTCATTTTTGGTTCCTTCCTTTTGATTTATCCTGGCAAGACTTCAATTAAAAATCCCTTCGGCCTATTTATTTAACCTGTATTATGCACTCTTAAAATTCCCCAATCACAAACCTCTCCCCAGTAACAAGTAGGTCTTTTATAGTGAGAATCCTGGCTACGGCACAACCCGCCTCTAACCAGCTTTCTCACGTTCAGTAGTAATTAAAGCCTACCTATATATATATATATATATATATATATATATATATATATATATATATATATATATATATATATATATTTTATATATATATATATATATATATATATATATATATATATATATATATATATATTTTATATATATATATATATATATATATATATTTATATATATATATATATATATATATATATATATGATCGTAGATTGAGTTATAGGGTCAATACCATCGACTTAAGCAAATGCGGTGTGTCCAGATCAAGGACTAGAATAATTATTGGACCAGACTATGAGCAATTTACGACACTGCAGCTATTTATGTTCCACTCTTTTTACTTCCTCTTTCTTTACCACTTTCTTTACATATATACCTTGCAAACTTCAATCCGAGATTCCATGATTAATATTCGGTTTAAATGAAAAAATACTAAGTAAATCGTGAACATAGTCCTTTATGCATTCTTTAGACAAAAGTACAAATCCTCGAGGAGATCCGTAATAAATGGAGTCCAGTCTCAATTTACCTGTTTACAGCTGACTGTGAACAGTTTAGGAGCCAAGTTTCTAGCCAATTAATGTTTACTTTCATTCCGTCCAATTTAATTTGAGTAGGACGCTCTTGTGTGGAACGTTATCTAGAACTCTAAATAAAAATCTTGCCGGTTGCATTATCCAATATTTTAATAACTAGTCATATATTAAATGTTGAAATCTTGTATAAATTATTGGAAGGGTATTATAAAGGTCAAATATAAATTGCTACGCTGAGCAAATGTTTCGAATAGTTGTCCTGGTGTAAGTAAAATGGCGAACCAAACTTCAATTTTCTTTCTGATGGTAGAAGATTTTCTTGTAAAATCTGAAAATAGTTTTCCTTTCTCACTAATTCATACATCTTAAAAATGATTCCTCAACCATTTCTAGTTAATACGGCATAATATTACATGTCTTTTATCGTGTTTTATTGTAATTGCGGTGATTTTCATAAGATGGATAGTACAAGCGTTCGGCCGCATTTTTAGCTGCAATTTAACTCATAAGTCGTCGTTTTGTTTTATTGCTTCATAATAGTTTTCTTCCAAATGAAATATCGCTGTGAATGTGTTCTTTTGCAAATTTGAGCTATGTGGCAAGGATAGATAATCAATATATAGAATGTTCCTAGCTGGGTAGCCATGGCGACTGTTTTAGGGAAGTAATCACTCCATTTTTATCTCTGAAACATTACCTGCAGCGGCAGCAATAACACGACACATGTATATTCTTACAAATAGATGCAGGTAGATGTCAAATGCGTACCTTTTTATTTTTCCATGTTCGTACCGTATTCATCTAAAGTTCTCTTAGATTAGGTTCTGTAAACTTTCAAGATACTTCCGCACGTGATAGAAAACGATATATCACAAAACCTAAAGTTCTACTTTTCCAGCACATAAGGAAAATCTTCCCCATTTTGTTCAGCTGTGTCGACATGGAAGTAAAAAGAATCGAGAGTCTGAGATAGGGTAAAATATGGCAACGACCTTAAAGATCGGCTTTGTCAGAGAGAGAGAGAGAGAGTGGGAGAAATAAAGAAAGAGATAAAGACGTGCAGAAATGAGAGAGAACCCGCTATCGGCTTCTTTTCAAGTCACTTCCGTTAGATAATACGGCCTAAAGCGAGCCTAATCGTAACAACGAGAGGTCGAGTGAGATGGCGTGAAGTTTCACATTCACTTTCAGCGCCCCTTTATATAGATAAAGCAAAATACACCTTTCTTCCGGCGCCTCTGTAACTTTCACTTCCGGAGCTCTGTATAAATAGTAAAGCATAGGCCTGGGTTTATTAGTATTGTGCTAAAAGGAACCGTCGAATAAGGTAAGGCCTGCAGGCTCTTATTGCTGGCCGAGCGTAGGCCGTAATTAGTTGGGATAATTGTTAAATATTAACTAAAACATTCATTGCCTCTGAAAAATTCTGTACGTAAAATAGACCCGGCCATAATTTTTTGTAATATTGCCCAGTTCCCTAATCGCTTGCATTATTCTTCCCAGTGTCTATTTTTTCTCCCTTTGAAAGCTTCTTTCTTTTGGCCTCCCATATTCAAAGAGCCCAAAGACAAGAAAAGAGAAGAAACAAAGGAGAAAAGTTCTCTCAAGTTCAGCTTCCTCTCCGGCAGATACTCCTTCGATCACTACATTTGAGGTTGATCATGGTTACTGTAATACAGGTTTTATTTTCCGTAATAACATCGAACAGGCCGAGTACTAATCGGTCTCAAATGCAAACCACACCCGTCCTCTTGGAAAGTACTCAAACTCATTGCTTTCCCCCTCGGCTCCTCTCGGGCAGCCGAATCCTTGAGTGGCAGATCCATCCAGAATTGTTTTCAGTCGTGTGCTGCCAAGTGTGTATACTTTGATTTATCTTTCATGTACATTATTTTATTTTTTATTTATCTTTCATGTCCAGTATTTTATTTGTGTCTGTGCAGTTGTAAAGATAATTTTGTTTCGCCCAGTTTGATATACAGAACCTTCTAGATAGTTGAATTAATTCTGCCAAGTATAATTACTTATTCTTATTAGTTGCCCTGCGTTCTATCCGCCAACCATGCCGAGACACGGAAAGCAAACGAAGGTCAGAAGATCTAACATGACCTACGCACACATCGTTTAGGCAGACCCTAAGTTGTCAAATGATTGGCTGTGAGAAAGATATTAGAAACTGCTACAAAGTTCAAAATGAGTGCGCTAGCGAAGATAAAGATCATGCTGGCCAGTTTCCAGCACTGTCAAGTATAATGGCGCCAAGAGCTTTAGGAAAATGCAAAGGCCCCTGTTCACCGACCTTACTCAAGAACAAATTCGTTAGCGCTGTCGTCTAATTCCCGACGACTTAAAGAGTCGTGACAATAGAATTCTCATTTTTTATGATGTAAAATACTTCACACGCTCGGCATCGTGCCTTCAAATATCGAATATTTACCTCCGATTTGTTTTCTGGCCAATTAGAGCCTCAGCACTAGGGTGTTTCACTCCCTGTGGTAGAAAAATGAAATGTGTTGCAAGTTCTCAGTACCAGTTTCCCATTGTTTCTTATGACCATAAATACTTTATGCAAAAATTTGGTTTGATTCGTCAATATTTACTGGTCACACAGATTGACAAGTTTCCACATTTCATGTGAAACTTAGATAAAATCAATTGGAGGAGAAGACAAAAAATTGCTATGGTATTAAACTAAAAATTACCAAAGTTGTAAAAAATTTCAAAGGGGCACTAGAAATACAGAACAATTCGTTCAGTAGGGCAGGTTAATTAAATCGTTGGTGGATGGGGCTCAAGGAGCAGGAGGAAACTTAGCGCCTACTCCAACCTTTGTTCTCTTGACGGTCGTGCGGTCATGATGAACAACTTTGAGGAGGAACTGTTTCTGTTGCTCGTCTTTGTTTTGTGCTTAGAGTATTTGGATCAGTACCACTTCACTCTTTGTTTAATCCTTAGAGACATGCAGGCCTCGGGAGGTGGCTTGATTTCGTGCATCTTGCATAACATGATCCACGTTCTGGGTAGTGACCATCCTCCCAGCAAAGACCCCACTGGCCTCTAGGTTCATGACCATGCTTAGGTTCATGACCATGGCCGCCCGATCATCGGGTGACACTTGTTCATCGAAGAACTCTAGGGCCACTCCTTGCTCCGAGAGGTATCAGAGGTGCCTTCGGAGGGCCTCCTCTGCCGTTGACTCGAGTTCTCTATCCACAAACACCTGCAGAGTTTCTAAGACCTCCAAGTCATTTTTCGGTGCAGTGTTCGGGACGGCAGCCTCATGCCAGAATCTTAAGTAAATGAAATAACGAAACGGGCCACTCGTGGGGCTTTGCGTTGTTCCGAGCTCATCAGCTCCAGTTGTTGCGAAATTAGTGTGTAATCTTGAGGATGAAAATAGCCTTTGCCTTCCATCTCGAATGATGGTAGGCTTCAGGGGCCCTAAATCATGGAAGATTCCCGCCCCATTCTACTAGTTAACAAAAGAGAGCTGAAGGAGTTCGACATACTCTTCTCTTGGGTGGGCTCTGTCACGGATAACCCCCTGATGAAGTCTATCATATTCAGCCTCTGTGATTCGATTGACTCATCCAGGGTTTCTTTGTCGTTGAGGGTATGGTGGAATGTCTTGTCCAAGACGTCCCATCTTTCTTGAAATCGCTAGAACAGGGGAATCTCGGAACCAGGTGGGTGGCCTCCCAGGAGTTTCCTGGCGTCCTAAAGTACCAGCACGTGAATGTGATGCCGGCATGCCAGCCAATGTAGAGGTCTTCCAAGGGACTGTTGAATTATGGTGCAGGCTCCGCTAATCATGCCTCTGTTGGACGCAGTCTTATCAAAGGATAGAAAAAACTGAAACATTTATGATTATCCCTTCTGAAGTTTAGGTAAATTTATGTTTTTAATTTCATTACATTTGAGACAAACGTTAATAGAAATCTTAAAACTTAAGTAAGTAAGATCCACATATATTAAGGGAATATTATATCAATCTCTTTTTCCACTCCTTTGACTTCTACTATTTACTTAAACCTAGTTAAAGTTCAATACTTCACTCCTATTCTACGGTCATATAGATAGTAATGAATAATAATTTTTTTGAACTTCCGCAACATTATTGTCTTTAATCTCTATCGAACCTCTCAGAAATTTGACTTGACTTGACTTAAGGGCACCTTCGTAACAACCCCTTGCGCTGTGTCTGCCAGCTGTAGGTTATTTCTAGCAAACATGAAACAGAAGTTGAGCGAGGTATACTTGAGTATCTACCAAAGACTTCCAAAGCGCAGTGTTCTACTAACTTGAGCGTGCTCCGCCTCTCCAGGAAGAGAGGTGGAGTAGAGGAGACAAACGAGGTAAAAGTATGTTTATATTCGCCATAAATTAGTTCCCCTCACATGTTTTAGCCCACCAACTGAAGTGGTTACCGGGGTGTGGCTCTTGGAACCAGCATGTGTGAGTTCGGAAGAGAGTAAGGACGAGTCGACCTGACCATCTCACAAATCAGGGAGATGCAGCAGTCAGGAGTCAAAAGGTTCTACCTCTTTTCAGCTTCCCCCGACATCGGTAAACTATTTGTGCCCTCATATACATTAATATTTTCGCTGTTTTTATTTTCTATTAATATGTTCATACATCTCCTTATCGAGGTTACTTTTACCTTCTTCTAAATGTTCCCCAACCTGCCATCTGTACATTGTGGAGGCTTGTATTCTTAGATTTCGTTTTGGTTGCTCTGCTGATGCAGTCCTTTCTCCGGAAACAGATTCCTTCGGATGGTTTCATAATGAAAAAGATATTCTTGCATCGAATAACATAATGTTATCTGATATGAGAAAATGCATTTCTTCCTTTAAAGCGTGATCAAGGGCTGTATGGGAACAAGATGGTGGATATAGTTTGATCATTTATTCCAACAAAGGTGTAATGATTTTAATCTTATAGACATCCTTTTTCGGCAGCAGTAATCGAGTAAATTTTTGAGATTCTATTATTCTTTTAATTGTAGCAAAACTAGTAAAGTAATAATTGTGAGACTAGTATAGCTAATCGAAAATATATATATATATATATATGTTGTTGGTTAAAAGTTTTCAAGTTATATCTAATCAAATTTGACTGAGATATTTAGTTCGAATTTAGGGAAGTTTTAGCCTTAGGATTTATAGATGAGGACTTCATATCTGAAGGAGACAAGGGCAAATCTGGTGAATATACACTAAGAGATTTCCAATATTGCTGAGAAGGCTATATTAAATGCAAAGTCTAGCCCCCAAAGAAGGAAATATTCCATTTGTTTTCGGATGTATAAAAGTGTTTTTGGTGTAAAGAATGAGACAAATTTTATCTTCATACTGAGTTGAAATGCGAGATATTTTGATCTATTTTTTGATAACCCTCTTTGTAAGCGTGAAATTGAAGAGTCAATAAGTGTACGCAACCAAAGAATCTCACGTTAAATTAAAAAAAATAGAAGTTTGATAGTTTAAGCGAATTTTACTCTTGGGAATTACATCTCAGCGAAATAAAAAAAAGATGCTGAAATCACAGTCGCTACGTACCAAATGCTCAAAGCATTTTTTAATTGCCTAAAAATAGTTTTCATTTATTTTGGAAATTTATTTGGTAAAATTGCAACAAATTTAACTGATGAATCATAATGAAAATTTCTGTTCGGGCTCTTGGCGGTGGATCCGACAAGCATCTGTATCTGAAGCCTAATCAAATTGTTGGTTTCCGTTGATTAAACAGTGATAAATTTAAATTTTGGCTGCGATGTGCCATAAATTCAACTTTTCTGTCTGTTTAGACAAAATAACTTCCATAGTATTGCCAAGGTATCCTTAGAAAAGCTTAAAGTAGAATTGAATATAAAAGATATCTTTGTCAAGCTTGGTAATTTTGAAGATTCCTTAGAAGGATTAGTTTCCTAAGATGAATTATCTCCAATCATCTTAAGCAACTTTTCTAGTAACGCTTTTCTTGGTTTATAATAAAATTACCTGTAATTTACATCCAATAATCTCGATGTATTGTAATTTTAGGTGTGTTAAACAATTTTGAACCAATGTTTTTGTTAAATATCAATAATTTTCCCATCACATTCAAAATTCATATTTAGGAGTATTTTGAAATGTCTTGTTAAAAGTGATATTATTTTTTTTTTATTGTACAACAGTGGTTGATTCAAACGGTGAGGAATCCGATTAAGTGGAAGATTTTATCTATTATGAAAAAGTGGCATTTTTTATAATTAGTGAAATAAAAGCAGTTTTGAGGGATTTCTAATAAAAAGTTGGGGCTTTTGTGAACCACTTCAACTGTATCAAAATAAAGAAAGTACATTGGTTGAATTAAAAAGCTGCTCAATCTCAAATTATAAGAGAAAGTTGCACTTATTTACATGGATTATCATAAAAGAATATTTCTGAGCGAGATGAATTGCGGTACACAAATGTAAGTTCTATAATTTGAAAGAATAATCTAATGAATACTATAAAAGATCTACCAAGCGATCTTGAATCGGCAGTGACTACAGTCAGTAAACGAATAATTGGTATGGAGCTCCATCATAAAAATTTGCATTCTTCACTTCCTGCACAACTCCACTTCGTAATACAAAGCATGTAACGAACCGTATAAAATTCGCTTGAAATCATCTCGAAAAAGGAAGTGAATTGGGGGAAAATGTTGTATGATCAGATGAGAATAAGAGAAAACTTTTCGGCCCAAATCCTGCTCCTTACCTTTGTTGTGAATAAGGGACTGCGAATGATCCCACCAAAATATCACAACCATGAAACCGAGAATAAAGAGTCTCATGGTCTGAAGTTATTTTAATGCCTATGGCACAGGAGCATTATACATAATTGATGGATAAATAGACGTCGCCACAAATGGAATCATACAGAAAGAAAAGTTGCTTCGAAGTGAGAAAGGATTCTACCGCTAACATCAATCAATTGATATTTCACGACAACAACGATCCTAAGTCCATGGCCAAATTAACTCCAAAATGGTAAGAAAGAGTGAGATAAACTTCCTTCCATGGTACGAGTGTAATAAAATAAGAATAAATATTATTTAAAATAAATGTTATGCTAAGAAATATTAATTGAATAATATTATTATTGGTCTGATACTTTAGTGACCAGATTTCTTTTTTATTAGCATTTGTTGCTAATAAACAAGAAAGAAAGAAATCTTTTATAAGTTGATAGTTCACAAGATGCAATAATTTAACACGTTTTACTAAAATATTATTAGGCGATGTTCAAAGGGTTTGATAACTCTAGTAAAGGACACACCTTAACACAAAGTGATGAAATATTTCAGCTGATGAACAATAACATTCATTATAGTTTGGTAGGTTGTGGTTTTTAGAGAACAGGAAGACGAACGGACGAATTACCTGAATTCAGAGTTGGTGTGGTCTGACATTTATTGCTGGCCTTTGCAAGCAATTAATCATCTTCCCTAATTTCTATAATAATTACCATCCATTCATGTGAGTTATCTCAAGCTAAATCTCTTATTTTTTTTAATATTGTTAATGAACTCTTAAATATTCCTAGTAACCAGAAGATGAGCGCAAACGGTTGAAAAGTTGTTACTCTGAATAAATCGACTTAGAAAAATGCTTAGGTAATTTTTCCTCGCTGGCTTCATCGTGAAAATTAAATTGCGCCTTACCGTCATCTCACCGACATATATATATATATATATATATATATATATATATATATATATATATATATATATATATATATATATACATATATATATATATATATAAACAAATATATATATATGTGAATATACAATTTACCCGGCATTGCGCAGGTTAAAAGTGCGTTCGGAAATAAAAGTAAGAGAGATTTGAGATCTTTTTTTTCATTCAGTACAAACAATATTCTCATTTCAGGAACAAATCAATGTGGTTCAGCAGCACTGCGGATCTTCTCGGTACACAATATTCCTATTTTTTTTTCTTGTGGAGCAGAGACAAAGATCATTTTTCCTTCCAACTCTAGGAGAAATGAGATCTTTGACACCTATAAATGAACAGAAACACACAGACAGACAGACTTTATGTTTATTATATAGGTGTAAATCCATAACCTTATATTTTAGAACGTGATTTTTGGAATACTTTTATTTTTTTAATTAATTGGTTTATAACCTCTCCTTCCCTTCCCGTTTTCCCTCTCCCCCATCCTTATTCCCCACCCTCCTTCCACTCTTCCTACTCTCCCCCTCTCCCCTTTTCTCTCCCTCTTCTTTCCCCCTCTCTCCCCCCTACCTCCAGATGTGAGGGTGGAGTACTGAACATGTGAGAATGTTGATTGCTCCGATCTCGGATTTCAACGACGAGATTCGATCTCTCAAGTTGGCCAAATCTGGTATAATTAATCACCAAGGTGTTGGTGTTTGGATGATTCAGATACCCCGCCCATATCCTCTCCCCTCTTTCCCATCTTCATCCTTCCTCCCATCACACTTCCAACCTACTATTCAAAGTCTAGTGAATGGAAGAGAAGACACTGAACGAGTGTGCGATTGTGATGTTAGGGAAAGGGGACTAGGAGAGACTCAATCCCCCCGACGTACTTCTTTATAACATATAAAGTTCCTCCAATCAAAAATAAAAGGCGGCAATGCCCTCATGGTTTGCGTTATTATAACCCCCTAAAATTAAAGAAGTACAACTTTAGAATCCCAACTTGTACCAATACCACCATGCTCCAGATTCCATCAAGAGTACGGTGGCACTAATCGCCATCACTCTTACCGGCCTAACATCCATCCCCTTAATGACCTCAGGTCCCACTCCAAGGATAATGTAGGATATCTAATGAAGAAAGGGACGAAGACCAAAATAGAAGTTACTCGTGTAAATAATAAAATTTAATGGCTATATTTTCCTTAATAATCAAATTATTGTTATTTCTTCGACTTATCACTAATAAAACATTTATTTTACAAACAACCTTTTCTTAAATAACTGAAATATCATTATTTTCTCAATTGGATATAGCTCTCTACTCATTCTTTTTAAAACCTCTTTTGTTAAATGGATTTTTTCTACCAAATAATATTTGTAAAATTAAATAAGTGAAATACCTAAATATATATTCTTTAAGAAATCAGATTTAAGAAAGTACATTAATAATCATAGTTTATTAACTACTACTTACTTTTCCCGATTTTTCATTGTGGCATTTTTTAACGTCTTGGGCTAAAAACAAGAGTTAGAATCGGAGATTCCGGAGATTAAACGTCTAATTTACAACAAAAAGCTCAAATCCTTTGCGAGGGAGCGAAATGTAACAAAATAACAAATAGAAACATGAATTCAGATAATTTTCGAGAATTTTTTTAAAGATCTTCCTCCTTCTTCCAATCTTCTTTAAATATAAAACCAATAAACTTATGTTCAAACTCAAGCAAAAAAAACGCCCAAAGTAATATGCATGTCCTTCTCCAATATCAAATGTCCCTCTGGTTAGGGAAAGATTGCCAAAATTTGCGAAGTGGCTCTCAGATAAGCATAAATAATAGCGTTCTCTTTTGAGAATTATCGCATCTAAGCTAAAATTGACTGTTTTGAGAAGAAAATGAAAGAAGCGAAGAAGAAAATTTAGATCATCTTGGGATTATCTGAAGTTGCTTAAGTGGAGTCCCATAAAGTAAATTATTTCAGCCTTTTCACAAGTAGCAATTGAGGTCAAACAATCCATCTTATTATAAAGGGGACATATATTTTCAGAAAGAAAAACCTTAGATTAAAAAAAGATTTTGGAATAAATGTTTTTCAATGGTGAATGATTAAATAAGGTTAAATGAAAGAATGTAATATTAAATTGTCATATTATTAAGTAGATAATGCGTCACAAATTGTGACAGAAACCAGATTATATTATATGCTTCAAGTGAGACCTGATTTTTCTAAAAGGTAGCTTAAAAATTAGATATAAATAATATTCAATTAAGGTAAAAAAACATATATGTAAATTACTAAAAGGAGAAGAGGAGTTATAGTAATTGTTATATTTAAATATAACGTAGAGACAATTAAGGAACCACCTTCCAAGTCCAAGATGGCTTATTGATGAAATGGTGGAATGTTAATAAATTTCCTAAGAAATGCATAATAGTTGCTTTCTCTATTTGATAATTAACTCTATATAGGAGGGCAATGAACAGCTCCGACGCACCGCACTTCGATTCTCAAATTGAAAGTAAAAAGAGATTGTTGATCCATGCAATATAAGCAACACTACTTTAATTAAAATGAAACTGAACATTAAATTAAAGTAATTTTACTAATATCAAGAAAATGGGGAAAATGAAAGATAAATACAAACTTAACTAAATGTATAAATGTTTTTGGCCAATCCTAATTCTACACTGCTTCTACAACAATTTTCCAAGCGTCTCTGCATTCACCCATTCGGGATGTAACGTTTGGAGTGTGTGAACAGGTCATATTCTGTTGGAAACAAAGTCATAGTGTTGATTATTGGTAACTGAATACTCTCAGAATAAAATATGCTTCATAACGATTATCAAAGTACCATGTAATGTAATAGAAATGTCGACAAGCAACCAACTTGAAAATGAAACATATATATGGTGACCGAGATCTTGCAGTTTATCCAGTTTCAAAGAAAGAAAGAGTTTAGAAGACAATCAGTGTAGAATCTTCCAAAGGACAATTAAATCAATGCTAAAATCTAAATGTACCAATCAATGCATTCAGACATATGATCAAGCCCACAGGAAGAGAGCTCACTTATCTGCTGTGGAAGATCTAGATCGTATAATCGGATACCTTACACACATTAAATTTGAGGACATCATGTTTTGTATTTAAAAAGAAAAATACGAACAACTCTAATATAACTACCAATTTTCTGAATATGATGGTACTCAATACCCATCCCCTCTTTCTTCTCCTTTCATAGTTAGACACGTTTTTATTGTTAAGACATATAAATATGTGTTTAATTTGAAATATTTATCCATGTGGCTGCTTTTGGCAGTGAGAAGGCCATCCAGGCAAGATCTGAAGGCCCCGCACACCTTCCAGATAATGGTTTCCTCATGCTGGTCCAAACGTGGTTGAGGGAGAGCAAGAGCTCGTCGACGTTGCTGTGTTGGACCTTGCACACCGTACCTTCGATAGGTACTCACACTCTTTAGTCGAGACGATTGAGCTCGAGCAACTGCATTGGCCTTAGTCCTTCGATCAAAAGTTCATGTTTGACTCCAATCACTTATGCACGGTTTTGGCCGTGAAGGCCGGTACACTGTCCTCCTGAAAGACACTCCGCTTTCTTCGTGATTTTTCCTATCGAGGTCAGAACTTTCGTGGCCACGAAATTCTTGTAATCGGCCGCCTTGAGTCGATAAGCGATCGCAAACCACATGGGCGGCATCTTCTTGCCATTTGAAGCCGCGACGACGAGCATCATCACGAAGGGTGGATACTTGGTCGTGGACACGTAGCGAACTTCTGAGACGTCTTCGCCAAAGTTATCAGGTAGAACTTCGGCATTTTGATGACGGGATCGACCATCAAGGTTTGTTCCCCCTTCATCCAAAAGAGAATTCGATTGCAATGGCTCTTCAAATGGTTGAAAAGGCGAAAACCTGAGGTCTCTCTGAACGAGGTCAAACTACGAGGTCTTTCCAGTTTTTGAGCCTCTCTGCAATATCTGTGAGGGAGAGTAGAGAACTCAATTTCTTTTCCTTTCCTCTCGACACACCTGCACACAATGAAAAAAACGTTTTAATGACACGTGGCGTAAAAATGAAACATTAAATTTGTTTGACAGACCCTTTTTTATCACACAAATAAATGCTCTAAAGCTAAAAAACGAATGCAAGAAAACTTTTGCAAATCTCGCTAGCTCTCAATACGGACAGCTTGTCTTGCAACGCAATTTAGGAAAAATGCCTCTGCTCGAATCGATTGTCTTTTTTAGGAGAAGCGAGGATGATAAGGATCTTGTCAAATAATATTCGGAGTAGATTCTCGCTGCCATTTTGGGGAAAAGTGATGAATGTGATGATTAAGCTTATCTTAAACCATCCACTGAGAATCGACTTTAGTAAATTAGCTGCAAGATTTAGCAATCGATGAGAGTGATAGGGAAACTGCCAAATTATCATTAGAGGGTCGGTTGTGCTCTGGTGAATAGGTCCGTGACTCTTCTTTTCTCGAAAATCCTCGCGAAGCGAAAGGTGAATAAACCCTCGTTTCTACTATGTCGTTAGTATGATGGAAGTAGATGAGAGTTCCCGCTTAACTAAATGAGGACGCTATCTCCTCTTGTGCGTGTAGCA
The DNA here is from genome assembly GCA_963969495.1 of Ceratothoa steindachneri. Classification (NCBI taxonomy): domain Eukaryota; kingdom Metazoa; phylum Arthropoda; class Malacostraca; order Isopoda; family Cymothoidae; genus Ceratothoa; species Ceratothoa steindachneri. Next base: position 242,798,615 of record OZ018317.1, on the reverse strand, counting down.
GAATCTCCTTACCATTAATATTAAAAAGATCTTGATTATGAAGTCTTAACACGTTGAGATATTATATTAGAGAAAGGCAAACAACGTCTCACATCTTAGAAAGATCCGTCACCTGGGAAACGCAACCAAGGTATAAATCTTTTGATTATAAATTCACATTTTGAAATCAGTTAGGAAATTATTCTTGAGCGCTAACTAAATAATTCATCCAACTTTACACAGGGATAAGAAACTTGTTTACGTGACAAACATCGCTGAAGAGCTTAAAAGACGAGACATTATTCGTTCCACAAAAGACCTTTACATTATCTTGTGACAGGATTTTTTGTTCAAACTCTGAAAACTTTGTTCTATTAATTTGGCGAATATATCCGCCAAATAATTTGGTTTACAAAGATATTTTTTGAATGCTACTAATTTTAGCAAGTTAAAATTCTGATTATCAAGAAGAAATGTTTCACTTCACTTCGAGGACCTTCAATAATTCCGATCCTCATGAAATCACTCGAACTTCCTTAACTAAATGTAACTGACTATTCAATTGGCCTTTCACTTCACGACCAATTGACCGCATGTTGTCTACTATTTTTACAGTATTATTCAGTATTTTTGAAAAAGATGATTCACTTTGGAGGTCAATAAATCCTCCTTGTTAATTATTCTGTGTTGGCAAATAAGAGCTGGATTTAGTGCTTGAATTCGTATGAATTTCTCACTGTTTTACTCTTTCATAGCATCTTCCTCATCTGAATATATGCTTATACACAGGTTTTAGGAAAGTTCGGCTTTCACTTGGATGCAAATATTAAATGGTTTAAAAGTAGTTCCGCCAAAAGTACGCTTGGGCAGCTGTTGACTTGCTAAAACTTCTCTATCCACACATTCATTCTGATAATATCTTAAAAATACACGGTAAAACATTCTTACCCTCTTCAATTTGTAGAGCAAACTGCCAACCAAGTTTAAAGCTCTGTATTATTTATTATTGGAAATCCTTTCCTATTTCATCAATACCAATGAATGACTATTGTATGAGACCGAAATACATTTAATTTCATTAAAGCTTCGTTATCTAATATTTTGTTAGCTCTTGTGATGTCAACAGGGATTATGAAATTTGAAGGAAGATAAATAATTTCTTTACTCATGGCTGACAGGAGCTCGCAAGATCGCATGAAGTGTCCAATGCTGTCTTTGATGATTGGGAAACTTCATTCATGTGTCAGACCGAATATCGGTAGGAAAAACTCTAATAAATGTTGTGGTATTTGTTAAAAAGGTCTTCGGTTCATGATAACAGTTTGAGATGACAGGTGAAGCTTTCCTCTCAAATTTAGTAAATACAGGAAACATAAATGGTCATAGAATATTTATAGCTCATGTCGTAGAATTCCCCCCGTTTTGTTCTATTCTATTCTATTCTAAGAGTGCTAAGAGTGTCTTATATATTGATATCTGAATATCTTAACGAACAGAGCCGTTCCGAAACACGTAAGGATATCAAGAGAAACGCAAAATAATCACAAAATAAACCTATATTTTAACTTTAACCATTGAATACACAACATTTAAACATTTACTACAGCAATACTCTGAATATTACCATAAACAAGAATTAATTATATTAGTTTACCCACAAAAATTGGTTAATTTCTCTACACACAACAATAATATAAGAATTAGGCTTACGCACTCATCTGGAGTTTAAAAAGCCTCAAGAATGTTATTGACTCTCGAAGCGTGCCGCCGACCAGATGTAGATGAGCGAGATCACACGGTTTATTTGGCCAGGGTGGCAGCTGGGGGGTCCACACGTTCTTCCGGTCGGAGGGGGGGGTTCTTCAAGGACGAGAAAAAATACGGTGCTTTATGCAACACCTAGGCAGTCGTGGTCTCTCTGGCGAGAGTGAGTCGAACTTGGTTCTTAAATCAAGTTAACTTGGAGTGAGGTGTGACCACCGAGTAACGAGCTCGAGAAGGAGCTTTTTTCCTTGGTTACTTATTTCCTCATGGACGAGGCCTGAAATCAGGGAGGGTCTTCTTCAAGGGCGAGGATCGATGAGACGGGGTTTCTCTGACGAGAATAATTTGAACTTGGTTCCTTACCAAGTTAACTTAGGAGTTCGGTGTGGCCACCGAGGAACGGGCTCAAGGGAGGAGCCTTTTCCTTCTTCTTTTCTTAATTCCTCAAGGACGAGGAATACCCCTGGTGTTTAAGGTGCACCAGGATATGAATGGTCTCTCTGGCGAGAGTAAGTTGAATCTACCAAAGTTAACTTATCGTTTGGTTTGATAACCTGGGACTAGCTCGAGGATGAGCTTCTTCTTAGCCCCTTAAGGTAGGTAGCCCTGCCTCTCTTGCAAGGTACTTCTTGGTCTGGCGAGCCAAGTACTCTACCTCTCCCTTCTCGGTAGTTCGGTTTGATCCGAAGACTTCGTCACCTAGAGACTGACGTATACTACCTCGATTTTCCTCAGAGTTCCTCATTTATACCTCGTCACCCCACTGGGGGAGTGGTTAGGGGGCAGGGGCTTGAGGATGGCCCCAGGAGAGTTCTTTTTGCAAACGGTTTTTCCCATGAAGTCAAACATCGGTTCCTCGTTAGCCTTCAAGATTGGGAGAAACACGTCTCCAATTTCTCATTTGACGTGAAACTGGATCTAACTCCCCTGGGGGAGATCTTACATTTTGACCTTTAGGATCTTTTATGGCACCGAGTTTTGCCACGCTGCGGTTACGCTTTTGACTCGCCGATGCCTGGGGCGGATGCCTCTGCGGTAACCGCCTTGTGACTGCACCAAGAGTGAACGGAGGGAGGGGGAGGGAAAGTGACGATTCCCCTACACCCCTCACATCAAAGAACTTAATGGGGGATACGGGACTCCCGGGAACTCTAAACAACTTACTCAACCTAGTCGAGATTAGCAAAGTTGTATTTCTTTGAGCCCTCTCTTACATTAAGTTTCCTTACACATGAACGCCCTCGCGCGCGTTTACACAGTCAATGTGTCGAACTAGACCTACTCGCAATACAATTCTACATAAAAATTAAAAAACCTTAATTCGTCGATTACCCACAAAAAAAACCAACAAAACAAGCTACTTCCTTGAAATTTCTAAGTTTTTGACAACTTTAATCCTACCGATAAATTTTAACATGAACAACAAATGAAAACATAGATTCACGCTCATTAGGTACTGAAATAACCCCCAATGGTATTTCGTCTCCGCCTATAGAGCAGCTGTACTTTATCGGCTCCTTCAATGTAGCTAATACTAAAATGGTGCTCTAATACCCATACTTTACCGCTCCTAAGTCGGCCGTTCGGGTTATTGAGTCTACCCCAGTATGTTACTAAATGGTAGCGGTATTTCAACCTACTTGAATAACCCTTCTTATGGTACTTGACTACCTTTAAATTTAACATTATGGCTAGAGCGGCCTGTTGCCTCGGGGCATAATTGATGAGAACTTGAGTCCCATAGCTCTCCTTTAACCAGGAGCACGGGAAGATCGTGTCTGGGTTCGATCTTTGGGGATCGAGAAAACTTTTTCCTGCAAGGCCGTTAATGAGCGTGGCGCTCACTACGACATGGCGATTTAGCGGTAACTCCGTGGACGTTCCGTTCAGGGAGGAGACTACTAGGGGTAGGGGATACTCATCCGCGTCTACCATTTGACTAGTCTTACCTGAAGGTATTGCAATAGCACCTCTTTCCTCCTTCCTTGTCAACTCATTTGACTCACATCTCTTAGTAGGTAGTTCCTCAGGTACACCTGCTCGTACCTCTACCCTACTTTCTACTTCTTTCCTGATAACCATATTTGGCTGGGTTCTCCTCGTAGGTTCTTCCTTAGGTACACATGCTGGTACCTCATCCTTACTTTCTACTTCTTCCATCGTTACCCCATTTGGCTGGGTTTCCCTCGATGCTCCTTTCTTAGGTCCAGGCCGAGCTCCAACTTCCTCGGCCTCTATCAGATTCTCGATAGGTGCTCTTTCGAGTGCGAGCAATCTTTCCTTTTCTTCTCTCTCTTCTCTTTCAGCTTGAGCAAGTTCTTTTTCCCTCTGTATTCTTCTTTCATCTATTTCTATTTTAATCTTTATTCTCCTCTCTTTCGACTCTTTTTCCCTCTTCATTCTCCTTTTCTCGGCTTCTTTTTCTGCTTTCGCTATTTCGTTTTCCCGTCGAGTTCTTCTTTCTTCATCTCCCAGCTTTTTCTTTAGTCTTCTTTTCTCATCTTCCCTTTCTATCCTTATTCTGAATTGCTGTGCTTCTCTTTTCAACAGTATTATTGTTTCGCTTGTTTCACCTTGTCTCAGCATTCTTCTTTCCTCTGTTTCTATTTTCCGCTGTATTCGGGATTCGTCACTTTTTCGGTTCATCCGTATTTCCATTAATTCACGTTCTCTTTTATCCTCTCTTATTATATCCTCTATTTCTCTCTCAAACTTCATTAATTCTTGATCTTCTTCCTTATCCAAAATTCTTTTTTCTTCTTTACAATCTATTCTTAGTTCTGCCATGACGTAGTCATGCATTTCAGTGCCTTCAAGTCCCAGACTTTGGGCTTGTTGGTAAAATCTTTTGACTGGATCCATTTTGTGTTGGTCCGTCTATTTTACCTTTCTGTATTCTTAGGTAATTATGCCACCACTCACCAGGTAGCGCTCAGCATAACTTACCATTAATCCCACTACTATGTAATTGAAGTACCACTCCGACAACAAATTTACCACTTGGCCTACCAATTACCTTAAGATTGTTACCACCCCTAACTCTACCAATTTCCCTCTCGTCAATTATTCACTTATTCCTGATATTCCTTTACGTGTTGGCTCAAATTTCTTATTTGACGTGAAACTGGATCTCACTCTCCTGGGGGAGATCTTACATATTGACCTTTAGGGTCTTTCATGGCACCGAGGAGTTGTGCCACGCTGCGGTTGCGCTTTTGACTCGCCGATGCCTGGGGCGGATGCCTTTGCGGTAACCGCCTTGTGACTGCACCAAGAGTAAACGGAGGAAGGGGGGGGGGGAAGTGACGATTTCCCTACAGTTCAACTTACAGCAAGATATTAGCACACAAAATATCAACAATAATGTTCTCAACATAATGCAATTATAGTATGTAAATTAATTAGCTAACTAGGACAAAAAGGATAAAAACTTTACTAGCCATGGTATGACATATTTTGTGTCTAGTAGACATACAAATATGCTAATTTTCTTAATTAATTTCTATATTTAAATTAACACAGGCCAAAAATACTGAAGTCGACAAAAATTGTTCTAATCATTAATATTTTGGAAGAGTAACGCTTCCAAAATTTCCACTTTCAGTTTACTACTCCTTTAGTCAGTGTTCTACTATTCTTCAAAACTCTCATCATCAGTGCAGTTCAAGATAAAATGAAATTCCTGTTCCTCAGGTCTAGGAATATCCACACGTCTTTTACTTGCGCATATCCATGCGCTTAATTCTAGCTGCGTAACATGTGTAATCCGGAAACTTGCAATACTGGGCACCCTTCCATGACATTAATTATATTGCTAATATTTGTATATATTTAATATTTTATGCAGATGAGCTTTCATTCTTCATTCAACCACACAATGAAAGTGGAAACAACACAAGCTAACTTAGGTCTTAAGCTTATCCATCTGTATATCTATTATACTCTGCCGGTCATATTATATATGTAATAACCTCTTTTGTGAATAAATCGGTGGCAATTGCTAGCAATTGACTTGAAACCATGGGGAAATCTTCTTGGTTCTGGCAAGACTTCTCAACTCTGTGTGTCTTCCGGGGAGTCGAGCGTTATTTATATCTGAGGATCTCCCCAGAGTTGGGGGTTAGCGGGAAACAACTCTACTCTCTAAGGGCCTCGAATCTTCTGGCAGAGCTATTTTAGCCCGCATAAAGGTGAATCCTGAGGGACTCGATTCAAGACTACTGCTTGTGGAAGGAGAGGGGGGGGTAGGCTTACCACTTTAGTCCTACAGGGCCTTCTGCTGCACATGAAAGTTCCTTTCTGCTAAAGATCTTCCACGTGGGGATTCCCTCACAACCATCATGCAATCATCTTCCATTATTGACATAATCATCATGATTCTCTCCTTCACCGATCGCCAGTGGCATCATTAAAACTATCGCCATCACCATCATTAGCATCATCAATTTCCATTAGCATCATCTTCACTACCACCACCACATTGATCATAACGATTACCATAATCATCATTCTCATCACCAACAGTTACATACTCACCACTATTATCATCATCATCACTCTCCCTCTTTTTCTCACCTCTCCCCATCATCACTCTTCTTCTACACCAGCCCTTTTCGATGTCACCTTCGGGACCCAGGGCAGGTCAGGTCAGAGGTGGGTCACGGAGGTCAAAGTTTAAAGAGTGCGACATTTTTTGGAGAGAAGAAAGAGAAAATAAGAAAAAAGAGGAAGGTAGAGAAGAGAGGGTGAGAAATGGGGTCTCCTGAGCCCTATGATAGACCTCTTTAACCCACAGTGCCGGGTTTGGGATCTCGCATTCCAAAGTACTCATGGATGGGTTCGTGCTCAAGAACGCATTGTGGTGTGAAGCACGAACTCACTACCTCGATTGCCCAGTCGTGGGAGGGGGAGGGATTGTGGGCCATTATTCCCCTTCTCCTTCATCATCAACTATTTTAAGGTCTTCGTTTTCATTCGCTTCCTCCTCCTCCTCGTCGTTGTTGTCCTTTATTTCATCTTCTATCTTTTTGTTCTTCCTCTCTTTTTTCGACTTTTAAATTTTCTCTTACTTTCTTCGCCTTATTCTTCTTCTTTATTCTCTGTCGTCTAGTTTTGAGAGGCAGATAAAGAAGAGTTTGTGTGAGGGAGTGATGGAGGTTGCGGTGTGGATGTAATCAAATTTGGGACTAACTGTGAAGTCGGAGCAGACCATGAGACATAAGAGTTTGCAACAAGTTCCAAACACGTTCCCCGCCAACTAATTCTCGGCTTCTGGCGAACTTTAGCAACTATCTGATTAATTATTCCACAACCTTAGATGAGGTTATCAACTTGTAACTTTTAGCCCTGGATGCAGTGTAGTAATCTACGGAAGACGTCTTGCTAACTGTGCTTCAAAGGCTCGAGCTTCTGTGATCTGTAAAAGCTTTGCAGCTCTTTTTGGTGATCCCTTTATTCGCCATCAAACTTTATCTTGATTTTCTTTCATAGATTTTGGGTTTTCTTCTCTTGTGTCCTCATGATCGATCCAAACTGGTTGCTTCTGTTAAAAAGGCCAGATTATCGTATGATTTGTCCTCTTTATTCCATCTCATAAAGTTCTAAGGTATTAAGGAATAATAACTCGCTCCTCCTCCTCTTCCTCATCTTTCCCCTCCTCCTATTCCAACTCCTTCTCCTCCTCCTCCTCCTCCTCCTCCTCCTCCTCCTCCTCCTCCTCCTCCTCCTCTTCCTCCTCCTCCTCCCTCTCTCGTTTAGGGGTCATATGGTAAAAACGGAAATTAATTGCTTCCCCCAAACCCCCTAACTGGTTTAAAGGGTTTTGGTTTAGATGAGCGATTTGTGTTTGAGCAAAATTAGGTCAGGTGCGATTAAATCCGTCGTCCATTTTCGAATTCGTATTGAGACGAAGTTGAATAATGTTCGATCAAATTTGATTCCTATTTTCAGCCAATTGGAGATTGAATATAATTGAGTAAGGCGAGATTCAATGTGATGCCAATCTTTAACTAAATTGGGGCTTGAGCTAAAGTCAGTAAGGAGCCATTGAATGTGGCACCCATTTTATCAAATTGCTGCTTGAGTGAAATTATATAAGGTACAATTACATTTTTCCTCCATTTTGGAAGGTGGGGGGGGGAGGGAAAATTTGATTTGCTGAATGGGTTAGCCTCATGACACGAGCGCTTCTTTACAGATTGCCAGCTCTATCGGCTCAATTAGGCACACAAAAGGCACACCATCCTTTGCTACGTACTGTTTCAAACCACTAATTACCGGGTATTTCAAAAGTCCAGTTACGCTCGTAATGACGCTTGCATTAAAGTGTACAATGATATTTTTGATGTAGTTAGACACGTTTTTATTGTTTTAACATGTTAATATGTGTTTACATTTTAATACTAACCAATGTTGCCCCCCTCGAAGGCAAGCACACATGTAGCGGACGACGTAGGACTCAGCGCGACGATGTTGCTGTGGCGGACGTTGCAGGCCTTGCCCTTGACAAGTTCCCAAACGCTGTAGCCAAGTAAATTAAGGTAGATCAACTGCAGTGGCTCAAAACCCTCCAACTAGAAGTTCACGTTCGATCCCAAACACTCTTACACGGTCTTGGCCGTGTGGGCAGCGGGACGTCGTGATTAAAGACTTAGTTCACTTTCTTCGTGATTTTTATCACCCACGGCAGGATATTAGTGGTCAAGATCTCCCTGTAATCGACTGAAGTGAGACTATAAGAGGCCGAGAATCTCCACTGGTTGCATCTTGGCGCCCTCCGAAGACAAGATGGACGCCAAGCATCACCACAGAGGCAGGAAGGAGGATACTTGGTCGGGGACAGGAAATGGACCTCGGGGGAGACGTTTTAGCCGAAGCTTCCCAGGCGGTCGTTCTGCTCGTTGATGACAGGGAATGTTTTTTGATCGGAAAAAATGAAAATTCGATCGCTATGAAACACTTGAAGAAGGCGATGATGGCGCTCTCTCATCGTTGTCTTCACAAATGGTCTGTTAGTAGAGGCCTTTTCACGGTCTGGACACAGAGATATTCTTCTTTTTCCCCGAGGCCAGTCATTTTGAGATTCGAAGAAAGTCTTTCTCACAGCCAAACATTCGCCAACATGAGGTCTTCCTGTAGGACGTCGATCTTTGAAGTCTTCTCCGTTCTTGAGCCTCTTTGTGACTCTGTAACAAGTTATTCCGCTGACATTGAGCCGCTTAGCGATTTTGGACTTGTTGTGGCCCGCTCACTGGAGAGCAGAGATCTCAATTCCTTTCACTTCCATCACGAGACACAACGGAAAAGACATTTTAATGACATGTGCTGGAAAAGTTTAACTTTAAGGTTTGTTTGGTGAAAATTTTATATCAGACGCATAAAACTATCGAAAGATTTTGAAAAACGAGTGTAACAGAACTTTTGCAAAACTTGGTAAATTCTTAGATGCAATAAATCTTTGACACGCGCAAATGTGAAAATGATTCGGTTTAACATAAATAAAACCGCATTATTGACCTTGTTTCTTTAAAGTTGCATTGATTTAGGTGGAGCTTCTCTCCCCAACACCACCCATTTTTATCGCACATTCCATCATGGAAGTTTTTTCATCTTTACTGGATGATTTAGGGGATAAAATTCATCTCGTTTCTTCTCTCCCCAATGTAACCTTGAATATTTTCGATCTCCAAGGACAATTTCAGTCCTTACGACATCTTTACTAAACCTCTCCCGGACAACATTCTAAAAACTGGGGTGTTTCGGGTGGGAACTCCTCATGTTGGAGCTCACTGTAATGGTTTGGCTCCTTTAATTAATTTTAGTTGCTCACTTATTTCTTTTTGCATTATTGGAAAAGTCTGTGCGTCAACATTTATAATATACAAACTATCAAATCTCATGTTGCTAATGACTGCGGGTCGTCTTTGCCTCTTCCCTTATTCCAAGTCTTATCGGCTCCCAATTTGACCACAAAAGCTTCGACATCTTTATCCACGCCATATCCTCCTCGAGACGCAAGACTGTTATTCCCTTTTTCGCTTAATCACGCACCTTCACATTTCTACCACTGCATCTCTTTCAAAACTTTTATCCCTTTTTACATACAAGTCCTATATTAGCTCTTATTTATGCCCTCAGATATGTTCCAAAATAAAATTATCCTTATAATTTTTACCCCTTGGGTCTGGTTCTACTTCTTGATTGCTTACACCTGATTGTGTCCTGGGGTTATCGTGTTGTCTCGGTTATTTCTGCTAGTGTGTGGAATAAACTAGCCGTTGTTATTCGCTCCCTGGGTGCCTCCAAATTTGACTCTAATGTCCACCTGTTCTATCGAGTGATTTCTTGGTTGGTCCACAGGCGCTATGTAAAGGCAGGTAGCGTTAAAGTCCGCCAAATACAAATGGGTATTACTAATTTAGACAAGAAAGGCATCATGTTATTCCAATTCTGCGTGAGCCGCTTTCATGGCAGGTCGGGAAGTTTGCGGTACCTGTAAACTATTTCCAGGGATATAACACAAATCCCCTGAAGGTGCCAAGCATATAATATGCAAACAGTCATGAAGGAGAAAATGATCCGAGTTGACGAACCCATCAAAGATGATGACAAATATATTGTAAATATTTAAATTGAAGAAGAATTTATAACGCAAACGAACGATAGAAATCTAAGCAATATTAATTGGGCTTGAGATGGTTGAAAAAATTATATTAATAAGAATGAATTTACATAAATTAGTAACCTATGAAAATGTTCTTCCAACAGAGGCACTTAATAGCATTCTTGTTCTTCAATTAGTTCAAAAACCCCCTTTCTGATAACGTCAATAAGCTTCCTATTAATTGATTGCAGAACGTATTGAATCAACCCTCTAATATAAGAATAGGCGAGGAGACACATAAATTGAAGTGATTAACTGTAGTTAATTGATATCTTTTGTAGTTTTTCTGCCCCTGGAGTCACCTCTCCTACCAAGTGAGCCAGAGTTCACATCCCATCAGGAGCAATGCGAGGAGTATTAGAGAATAGTATCAGAGGCATTGATGCCTAGAAGTTTATGAGGACAGTATCTTAACAGAGGGAAAGAAACTGTGGAAGATATACAACCAGCGTGGTTTATGGAAGAGACCAGGAGGAGGAAAGGCATCCATTCAGAACATGTTCAAATCACTACAATTGATTCATATTCCCCTGCGATGACTGAGGCTTGGAGGCAACACCCTTTTTCACATGTTATTTGAATATAGGTTTCCAGACGAAACCGGAAAAGCCACTTTAGTAAATATTCTGATATAAATAAAGGGATAAATCACACGAGATATGAAAACACCGAAATAAAATATGAAAACCAGCAAATGAATATTCAGGGTAATACTTTCTGTAGAGGCTTGGTAAAGAAACTCAGTAAATATACTTGAAGCATCTTTATTAATCTAAGAATTATCCTTCCAATCAATCGAATCAAATCCATTCGCCAATCAATTTGACCCAATTAGATGTTCTTCAATGTTACCTTTTGGCGTCCACGTATTACATCCTTCAGACTTAACCTGTCACATCTGAGTGAAGATTCACTTGAGGAGATAAGTGGGGATGTAGTTGAAGGAGTATGTTGTGTATATTTTGGATATCCAGTATCCCTTCAACATTCATAAGGATTTAATTAATTGGGCTTTTGACTTCTGTTTCTGTCAAGACTTCACCAAAGATTAGCGTAGTTCCGGGATTTGAAGATGTCAACTTCTCGATTGTTTGAGTGGATGAAGGAGATGGGAAGAAGGATATTTAGAAGTTAAGCGATTTGTGAGAGATTGAGGAGAGAGGAATAAAAAAGCACTATGGGATTTGAAAAGCATAAGTTTCAAGATAAGATAATAATAATAGGGAATAGCAAAGGCTTTATGATCCAGTGAAAGCGGCTTTTCTAGGCGAATCTACTTTAATTGTTCAATAAAGTCGCCTTTCTTCGGACATTTTGAGGAGTTTCACTTCGATGCATTCTGCGAGACAACATTCAATGGTTTCGTAATAATGGAGCTATTTTGGCATGGAAGCAAGGAGTCCCTATGCTCTGGATGAAAGGACGCAATACCTGAGTCCTAATACAGGTTTTACCACAAATAAAGTCGCCCAAAGTTTCTCCCTTTCTTCCCCACAAAGGAAGAGTCTCAAAGGTTTTTCCTTTTCCCCCACAACAGACTTTTATGTCTAGCATGGAGGATAAGGTTAAGTTCAGTATGGATTTTATGATGGGGAGGTTAACTTGTTTAAATAGAGGGGGTTAGGTTAAGTAAGATTAGACTCACAAGGTTAGGTTATAGTAGAAAAAGTTAACTTTGTTCATTTTAACTAGAGCAGGGTTTAACTAAGTTAGGTTTGGTAAGCGACGGTGAGGTTACGATAAATGTAAGGTTAGGTTATGTACTTTAAGGTTAATTTATAAACAGCCCTCTTATTTAATCTAGACTCATAATACAGGAGAAGGGAGACAAGTTCTTCTTTTTAAGAAAATGTATTAAAATTAAGGCATGGATTTTTTCATATATAAGAGCAAATTTAGATGGAAAAAAAGCACTGAAGATATGTTTCCGTTTATCAAATTAATTCAAATAGAAGTTTTTTCTTGATTTTAGGCCAAGAATAAAAGTAGGTCTCCGAAATATTCTAGACCATAAGTAAATTATTAAGAGATATTATTATTATAAAAGATATTATTATAGATATTTGACTTTTCTCACCCCTCAAACGAGGCGTTTCTGCGTATCTATTGAGTTATGCGTATCTATTGGTTACCACCATAAAAATTAGTCCATAAGCAAGGGCTAATGGCTCATTGAAGTCCTTGATTGAAAAAGGGATGAAGACTAAAGAGGAAAAGTGTTATTGGGGAGAGCGGAGAAAAGGAGGCTAAGGGTAATTTAATGGCAGAATTAGCGGAGTTTATTGAAAAAGTTTGAAAGATTTACTTGTTTTCTACCTTAATGCAATCATTTCATTAAAAAGATTAGTATTTATAACCTTTTTCACATCCACACACACAACTAGGTACAAAACGTGTCTGGTAGTTAAGTTAGTGATAGATACACCGGGCCCAAAGTAATGCTAGTATGTACATTAGTTGGAATTATTTGATTATTCTCTTCCCAAACATATTTCTATTTTCATTGTCTGCATTTCTTTCTTTCTCTCTCTTTTCCCTTATATATATATATATATATATATATATATATATATATATATATATATATATATATATATATATATATATTTATATATATATATATCTATAGAATGCAATGTCCCACAGGAAAAATGAAAAAGGTGCTTCCAAGTACTTTCGAACTTTATTCAGTTCATTCTCTTTTGCATTCTTGCCTTCCTTGGTCAAGAATTTGATCACTGCGCGGTACTCAACCTTCTCTATTGTTGAAAAAGTTGTGACTGACGATCTTCGATCAGCTACTGCTTTTTAATAAGACGAGGCAGGAGCGTGCGGCTGCAGGTCCTGACAAGTCATAACTTGTCCTAACACCCCTACAAAGAGCCATCCCCCTTCCTTTGTTTTGCCCTACCGATTCACAAAACATTTTGACTGCCCCTCATATATCCTAAAATTGGTGTGTATAATCTTTCTATATTTATTCAAAGATCTTAGTATGAAGATCGCTTACGCCTCCATGTAAGAGAAAAGAAAACATAGAATGTATGTTTTAAATCATTATTAATACAATTTCCTGTTTTAATACTTGTAGAAAACTAGTAGATATGCAATAGTATGTTTTAACTTCCCGTGAAAGATGCAGAAATGGACCACATACTTCCAGAGGTAGCCAGTTTCTTACGTAAGTTAGATGACGCCCTGTTGGTAATTAACTTCCCAAAATAAGGAAAAGGACTCAGGGAGATTCGATGACAACCAAAATTCCGACAGTTAAAAATGTCCTTGAATTTAACAAATACTCGATATTTATTTCACATATTAAAATTTCCAAAGCATTGGATTTGGAAGGTAAAAAGTGTGAAAGTATAAAGGTGGAATCTTTTAAATTAAATTTCTTGTGAGCTGTGCGGAATGTGCAAAAGAGAAATGACAATATCAGACATAAATTTGGTGTTTGGGTTAAAATGAAATGGATAAGAGACGGATAAGTGCTGTTTGTTCATAAGAGGAAATTTCACAAATAAAAACAATTCCTAAATCGTTTATTTCCCGCTACTTCATCGACTTCATCTTGTCTTTAAAAAATTTTCTGGACATAAAATTTACACGATATTGAAACTGGTAAATGGACTTCGTATACATTATTGAGATAGGAAACTATTTATAGATGTTCTGGTGGAAATTCAACACCATAGGATTACATAAATCTCTACTATCCCTTGTGGGTTTTGAGACGCTTAGATAAATCCTGATTAGTAGTTTGGGAGATTATTTTGAAAACGCTTTTTCAAATTATGTGAAATTTCTGGTATATTAAATGATAGTTAAAAAGGAATCCCTAAAATAAATTTATTCAATAAAAACTTTAAAAGTTCCTAAATTTTCTACAGAATTGAAAGCTCGTGAGTCGAAGTCGCTAAAGCTCATTAGAATCAGAAGAGGCGAGAACGATTTAACGACGCGCAAACCAACTTTCAGTTGTTTTGTTAAACCCTCCTTGAGTTGATTTCTAGAATTGTTTCAACAAAAACTAAAGCAAACCATGCAGAAAATATACGCATATAAAATAAATTCATCACAATATTTGCTGTGCCACCTCCACTTTCCATTTATTTCGGCCATCTCTCCTGTCTATTTGGTCTAATGGAAATTTCTCTTCCATTTTAGTTTGTCAAAATCTCTTAGGGTATGGGAAGCTTAGATTGATTCTGTCTTGAATAGTTTTGTGTCTGAGGAATTTAAGATAAATCATTTCCTAACAATCTTTCTCTGGCTGCCAATCCATATTTCCATTCTACGGTTTACCTTCTTTGGATAATTCTAATTTGTACCAAATTTCCCGGGTGGAAATTTGATATCATTTAATCTCTATGAATTATTTCTCCCTTTTCTTTAGTTTAATCAGATTCAACAGTGGTTAGTTTTTGTTAAAGTAAAGTTGTCTTTCATCCACTAGAAATTGATTATATATAAGTTGGAGAATCTTGTCTTTATTGGGATTCGAGGCTGATAAACATAAACTCCCGGTGAGAAGAAATCTTTTTTCCTGAATATTGGCACCACGTTTCTTTATTTTTCATAGCTTTATTTAGCAAAACTTAACTAGCAATAGTTCATAGAGGAAAGCTTATATCCGCATTGAATCATAAATAGATTGGGGAGATTTGTTTAGTTTCATTTTCCAATATAAAAAATGACTAATTTTATTGTAACTATTACTGTAGTTTTGGTAGAATTTAATCGAAGACCAGTGTTATTCTCTCATGTTTGAAACTCAATTCCAAGCCCAAAATAGAGTCTTTAATGAGGTTTTCCACAGTTTATTTGCCATCCCAATTATTCGTGCTGGTTGCTTAAGGATCATGGTCAACTCTGTCGTAGGTTTCCATCCTGGATTCCCATTAATATCCTCGAATTCTATAATTGATCTCATATTAGACTCCGTTAAGACAAGTTCAGCCTTCGCCTCTCTCATTTAGTGATTTTAACAGTATTCTTTTGCTCTTATCCTCGTTTTTTGACGGGTTGAATTAAGAGGGTGAACACACCGTAACCAACTAAGCATAATATTTCTTCTAATTAGAGATGGTTGAGGTTATTTTAGTTTAGGTGATGTTAGTAACCAAGTCATTGTATACAGTTTTGTTTGCGTATCGTAGAGATCTCCAAAAAATATAGAGGCCCTTAAAGTGCCGTAGATGGGTTTAAGGCAAGAAAGAGGAAGCAATGTTATTTGAATTACTCGTAATGGAGGCAGCGATGTTGAGGCAAGTGAGGATATTCGGACGCTCTATTTCCTGATAAGCGTCAGTAAACTAGGTAGCTATGGTAGCTATGGTTGCCTAATAAACAGAAATAATATTTGGGAGGAGGTTCCTGACGGGGAATGACCTTATAAAACGTTGAAAGGAAAAATGGAAAGTGGGGAACACGGAAAAGATACGTAGCCGAAATAACAAAAAAACAACAAAAAAAACCCGGAGGGATTCTTGGCATGATATTTTAAATGGTTAGCAATTAAATTAGGGAAGTTGTGGAAGGTGAAAATATGAGGAAGGCTACATAGTTAGAGTAGCTAATGACCTGGTGAAGATAATCGGGCTAAACAGAACTGGGATGGGAGAAGTATCCTTTTTTGTCGCCATTTATGTCTCCTCTTATTTTTTTCATTTATTTTGAATTGTAATCCAACAAAGGCATCGCTGTCAAACAGTTCATGAAGATATAAATTAGGCGAGAGGAGAATACGTAAATAGAATATACCCTGAGAGAGTTTGAGAGGAGACTACTTGGCGTCGCATAAATTGATGGTGGCAAACGAGCACTATTTCCCTGCTTAGTCTTGTAGTTCTTATTCATCCATTCTTCTTCTTTATCTTCCTCCCACAGAGGAATCTCTTCATTGCCTAATTGGGAAAATTACAAGGGAGTTCCCTTCCGCACGAAGCCCAAATAACTATGAGTATCCTCCTCTTTAGGCTCCCAAGGGGGTGCATCTGCCCTCTGCTAAATTCTTCCTTGCGAGGGACATCAAAGTAACTCGGATTAGGATCCTTTTCTGGATGAGATTGGAAAAGAGCTCGTATAAGGATCCCAAGTCATCTATTTGGCACTCGCAAAGAATGGCTACGATGAGCAGACTTTAAAAACACTAATTAAGACACAATGGGAAAAAAAAATACGAGAATAAAGTAGAAAGTACCTAAATGTAATAAATGCAAACATAAAGAACGAATAGCAATTTGAACTTGTAAACAAGAAAAAGGAAACTGGAACTCACACAAAGCAGAAATGTACAACAAAATCAAAGATTTGAAGCTGTGAAAGAGTAGTTGTATGGGAGTCTCCAAAAGAGTTCTGGCAGAGAATAAGAATAGTAGGAGTCAACCACAACAAGTACTAAAGATAGAAGAGAAAGATGAAAGTAACGTAAATTACCAAACTTTGTTACTCCGAAAGTAAAAGGCAATTTTGAAGTGATGATAATAATTATTATAAACGGGTCGAAGGACAAATCGATGGACGCCTCAGGCCACAAAGAAGGGGATCCGGCAAGGGAAGAAAATAGAGAAGTGGGATCAACTAAAGCAGAGGATCATAGCAAAGATGGCCGTTGATCCTCCTCTCTTTTGCCTGAAGTTACCGGCGGCTAACCATTAGAAAGGAATGGAGAGAGTACAGATGAAGCCCTCTTCTTCTTCACCGTGAAGAGCACAATAGAGAACATCGCCCATGAGGATAAAATGAGGATAATAATAACTTGTGAAATAAAAACGAGAAAAAAAAGTTTTTTAAAAAAGAGCGATGAAGCCGAAGATGCGAAGAGTCTCAACAGACCAGAAGGGGGGCAAGGGGGCGAGGTTAAGACCCACACACAACCCACTAACTAAGAATTGCACCAATTATGGTGTGCGTTGGCACTAAGTATTGCCACCAAAACGACTCTCAACGACGCTTTCTCTTCTTCTTTCTTCTCTTCACGCAAACACCATATCACTCTTCCATTCCAGAAACTTCCAAAGGAGTTTTCATATCCCCTCTTCCTTGAGGCGGAGGGGTAGCCCCTTCATTGAACTACGAAGGGTTCCTAGCGCTGGCTAGTTGTTGGGAAAGGAGAGTAGTACTTCTCCTCCTGTCCCTATCGCCCCCAATGAGATCCGTTCTTTTGTGGCCTACGTTTATCAAGGGATTGTCCTTCCTAATTTTATGTACATTTCATTAACATTATTAACGTTTGAGAGTTGATACATTTGATTACCTCATCCTATTTTTAACGGGGCGAAGTTGAAAGCCACTGTGTTTCCGAACCTTACTTGCCTCAGCAGCGACACCGATGATCTTAGGAGCCGAATCTCTCTCTATTCTCGTCCCTCTTTATACTGAACATTTCGAGCCCTCAAATAATGTCCATAAAAGAAGATCCTCAATTATGGACATAAGTGCATTTCAGTATTTAATTATTAATTAAGCAAAGAAGTAAGTGTAATCCACCGGGGGCAATTGAAACAGGAAATTGATGGGAAGGAGAGTCTTCTAATAAAGCCGAACACTGAAGACGAAGATCGGTCCCGTGAAGAAAACTCCCTAACTCAGGATTTTATCGAACTAGGCAAAGGCAGATTGCGAAGCTTCAACAAAGACTTTGTCAACAGAAGGCAAATTTGGCCTATGTTGTGGACTTAAAGGGAGGCAGGTCTAGTAAAGGCTGATTCTACGTGAAAATATTAAAATTGAATCTCTACGAAATTTTAAAGGCGTTCAATAATAAATTTCAAATTAAAGATTCACCCAAAAGAGTATATCTCTATATTTTCAATATTAATTTAGGATTATTTAATTCATAACCTCTGCAATTTACCGATCTTTCACAGATTTACACACAAATCAATATAAAAATAACATTGGTGAACAAAAATAAATGTTTCTCCTGGTTCTGGATCAAAATAATCTAATTGTATGTGCTGAATATAATAATGACATTCGTATAGCTGTATCGGGTTTAGTTTTATAGAACCATCATATCTATATATTTGGTGCACCATGTTATTCATACACTGATTTATATGTTCATTGGTTCCACTTATGCAATAATTCTTTCCTAATTTGTGTTTTTTTGTTTGTTTCAAATGGCTTGTGCATGATAGTAAATATTTGCACTTAAAAAAACACGGAACGTTTCCATTGCGTGAACAATGCTGATAGTTTTTGTTACATATGTGACCTCATCATTCCTAATAGCCTTGAGAAACGAATCAAAAAAGATGTTCGACTGAACTACAAAAGTTACTTCAAATCTCATTTAGGTGAACAAGACAAGAAATGGGCACCTTATATAGCTCAAACACCTGAGCTACTGGATGTGTGGTAAGCGAGGTTCAGGAATGCCGTTTACTGTACCAATGATGTGACATGAACTGAAAGACCACAGCAGTGACTACTAGTTCTGTCTCACAAACATCAAGGAAATAACCATCAAAACTCGAGGCAAGTTGCACTACCCCAATATTGCTTCTGCAATCCGACCAGTTCCGCACAGCGCTGAACTCCCAGTCCCAAATCTACCAACTGAACAAGAATTAATTAGTAATTCCGATTCTAATTCTGCATCAAATGAAGACAACTACCAGGATGACTGAAAATTCCAGGCCTAAACTCTTTACTCAAGAAGCGCTTCATGATCTCATCGTAACCTAGACTTGTCCAAAGCAAAGGACGAACTTCTGGGATCCAGACTAAAGCAGCGTAACCTGCTGGAAGCTTGATTGCGTATCACTACAGCTCGTTACTAAGATGGAGAGCTGTCTGCATTTTTCAAGATGGCAAACAACCTTTGTTACTTTGAGCACGCAGTATCTCCCATGCAATAATTCTGCAAGTCTGAACCATCTAAATCAGATGATTGTAGGCTGTTTATAGACACTAGGACAGACTCTTTGAAAACTGTTCTTTTACAAAATGGTAATCGTTTTATATCTGTCCCAATATCCGATGGAGCAAAGATGGCTAAGTTCTATACAAAGAATATAGATTTTATTAGCCGCTATGGAGTAAAAGAAATACCAGTGGAAGCTCTGTGGGGATTTCAAATTCATCTGTTTACTACTGGGCCTTCAGAGCACATGTGCTCTTTATGTTTGTGGGACAACAGAACTGATAGAGAGCCCTATGTGAGAAAGGAAAGTTCGACAAGTCAAACAGATGCGCCAGGAAGGTTCACATGTGTTTATAATCCCCTTGTAGATCCAGAAAATATATTTTCGCCTCCATTCAATCTAAAGCTCGGTTTAGCTAAAGATTTCATCAAAACTGTGGGTCAATCTGGTGCTAGGTTTCAATACCTATGTCAGAACTTGGGTAGTGTGATTTCCGAAGCCAAGTTGAAAGCAGGTGTCTTGAATGGACCACATATTTGCATACTAGTTCATGATAGCGAATTCACCAGGGCCTTGAACCCACTGAAGAAAAACTCATAGGAATCATTTGTCAATGCGCCAAAGCTTTCTCTTGGAAACTCTCGTGCTGACAACCACAAATAAATCGTTACAACCATGCTGCAGAATTTTAATGCATTGGGAACAAGGATGGCCTTGAAATGGCAATTCTCATATTGATATTTTTCCTAGATATTGTTGAAGACATTAGTGATGAACATGGCGACAGATTTTATCAAGATATAGCCATAATGGAGAGCAGATAATCAGGGATAATTTAGTCCTAAAATGAAGGGCGACTATGGCTGCACGCTGCGACGAGAAGAGAACGAGCTGTACAAAAGAATGGGTAAAGTTCAGAAGCACTTTTAGAACTTCATATATAGTCGATTCTAAAGGACTTGTACTTATGCTTTCTGGTACAATTTCTTATGAGCTTATCTGTGACGTGTTTAATATCGTTATTCTGCGTGTGACAATAAATGTCATTATATTTACTCTTTTTCTGATTGTTTAAGAAAGTAGATCTGATATTAGAATTAAACATCTGAATCATACTCAACAATGTGGATGTAGTCATGTAAGCACAGCCACATAAGAGACAAGCTGGTCTGTTTTGGGTTTAATATCTGTTTCTCGGCACAAGTGACAGAATATTGAATATTTGTACCTGTTGATTATTTATATAACCTAGGCTGGAAGAACAAAACAAATATCAGATTCTAATTCAGCAATATGAACCTAGTTGTGTGAACCTATTTGTTTAAGATCCAAAAGCTAGTCTTTCGTACCAGACTAAATCTAATGTTCTGTACATTTAAGGAAAATGTTTATAATGTGTACACATATTACATGGCTCATTTTTCCTTAATATTTTGGGTCATGTTTTGCTTTGATCTGAAAATGATAAAATATAGATAAATCTTATATGCCTTTTAAATACTATTCTACACGCATGATTTTGCGGTAGGGAAAATTTTTTGGGGAGATATTTATTATGAAAGTGTCTTCGATGCGAATTGAAACAACATATCTCTTTCGATAATGGAGGAAATAATAACCGTGTTACCTTTCTTTGTTTTATAGCTCGCTAATATTCAAATTTTGGGTTGTAACTTCCTTAAATGCTAAAGTAGCTTATACGTCTTTAATTACTTTGTGTAAGGATACTTAACACCTATCAAGGTAATAATACAAACTTACGAACAAAAATACTTATATGCACATTTTAAAAACATTTTCAGTATTAAAAAATGTAAAATTGCGCGATTATATACGAATGGGATTAGGGAAACAGAGTTTCCAATTTGCAATTTGTTCATCCTAATTTAGGTCATTATTACATTGAAAGTAAAACTACTTTTATTCTGACAATATGTGCCTGTTTGGCTTTTACGAGAAAAAAATAATTGAGAACTCATCTATATAAAGTTATGAGATGCCCAAATGTATTTTTGTACCAAATTGGCATAATCTATAGCTTAATTGGTATTCTGACGAGGGGCGGTGAATATGTTTTGCGAATCAGTAGGGCAAAACAGAGGAAGGGGGATGGCTGTTTGTGGGGGTATTAGGACAAGTTATGACAAGTCAGGACCTGCAGCCGCACGCTCCTGTCTCGTCTATTTAAGAAGTAGTAGCTGATCGCGGATCATCAATCACAAATGTTTCAACAATGAAAAAGGTTAAGCACCGCGCAGTGATCAAATTTATGACCAAGGAAGGCAAGAATGCAAAAGAGGGTTGAAAGAATTCCTCTTTTATACTCGAAACTCGGGAGAGGTTCTCAGGGCGCCGGAAGTAGATTAGATGTAAAGCTACTCCATTTCGTCCTTTATAAATTTCTGGCAACTATCGAAAGCGAAGATGGTCTCCCATTTATCGATAAACAGTCCGGGAAGGAACTCGGTGGTTAGCTGAAATGGCCGGGAGTTTCATCCAGCTGAAGACCACCAGATATTGGACTGGAAGGGAGGTGTGCAAAACTTGAGAGCATTATGCTCTTTTCCTAACACTCTCCTATCTCTCTATTTGTCTACTTCCATCTCTCAAGTCTAGCACTTGGTCACCACCATCTAATCGTAGCTCCAGAGTTAATGAAATTAGATGTCGGCATAATTCTGCTTCTATCTTTTTTTAACCATAATTTATTTGTGGGGGTCTTTTTTATCCTCTAATTTTCTCCTTTACTGTTCTGTTATTTGTTTATTTATTGTCTACAAAAGTTTTCTATCTCTTCTCCTCCCATCAGAAAAATACTAAACTTTTGAATTGAGTCCTTGGCTGAATTTGAGGTATCTAAAATTTCTCTGGTCTATTACAGCCCCCCCCCTCCCACATCACCCTCCTCTTCTTTCCCTCAGCACCCCTTTCTCCCTACCTCCTCCCCACCTCCTCTACCATCCCTAACTTGAGTGGGATAATCTTGGCAATAAACATGATTATTGAAACAAACGAATTTCACAGATCGTTAAACCCGCATTACAATGGGGTGGGATCCCTCTGATGCTTTGTTTTGTTGGGCGCTGACGATAGACAGGGGAGATGCTCGATGTCGCCGTTTGGAGAGAGTCCACCGTCAATAAAGACAAGAGAGTATAGACTTACTGGCAGAAAGAGCTTCAATCTAATGTGAAGGCGGGGGGGCAAACATAGACGTTAGAGATAGCAAGAGAACAAAGACACAAGGAACGATAAAGATACGTGACACAAATAAATAAAAGACAGAATAAAGACCGATAGAAACAACGACAAAAGGTGAGGCATTGTAAGTTTCTAAGCCGATTAAACATATAAGAAAAAATACAAGTAGAGACAGATTTACGCAAAAAAAGATTGTTTGTGAAAGAGAAAAAACTGGTAGACAGACAGGGAGTAAAGAAAGGGAAAAAGAGTTAGCAACAAGTCCAAATTTGAGGGACGTTGTTGGTGGTACTCTTTGTTTTCTTTTAGCTCGCATGTAAATTATTACTTTACTCCATTATGTTAGTAATTATATTTTCGCTAATCATTATATTGGTTTTATTCTGTGCTATCTATAAGTTATAATTACCTTTGTTATTATAATCTGCCTTGTCTTGTGTCGTTTAAATTCGGTGATTACTTTTTCTCTTCACTGATGCTTCCTCTGTTGTTCTCTATAATATTATTTACCATCATCATTATAATCATTGATTTACTACAGCCATTCGGGTGTACTTCTTTATTTATTTATTTACACCGATTTTTCATTTTCAGGTTTTGCAACAAAATATTCTGTGTTTTTGTCCTCCATCTTCTTTTTACAAAAATCTAAAACCTCCATTTTAGTTCATCGAGAGGTTTTATATTAATTTGCATAGAATTTAAATTATTTTATTTTATTATTCGATATACAGAGAACAGTTTTATTGTTTTAATATCCTCTAAAAATAATTCTTTATTTAAATCAAATCAATCTAATAAAATATTTCCGCAGATTAAAACTTCCATTAGATTTATGAATTATGTGATTCATGTTGAATGAAGGGGATCTTGTAGAGAATTAAATGACATACATATTTATATGAAGCGGCTTCTTTGTACACAATAACCCTCATTCACACATTTATGAGGTGACGCTAAATGCATAACAAATAAAAGAAAGCATCAAAAAATAAAAATAGACAATTTCAATTTAGCTAAAGGGTAATTTCGACAAACAGAAAGCAAAAAGGAAGAATTGAAAGATGTGTTAGACAATTGGCTGAAATTAATCGAAAGGATTCTCTAAAGGAAATGAAATTCCTTTCATGTTTTCGAAGACAATTTCATTTTAACAACCAATTCTTCTTCCCTTCCAAGTTGAGTCAGGGAGATAATGTAAGAAATTTTGGAGAAAAAATGAAAATCTGAAGCGAGTGTGAATGAGTTAGTAGAGATCTATGAAAGAATTCTGCCCTTGATGTTATTAAGATTTTGAAGTAAAGATCAAAACGATTTGTTCTTCTTTGTGAATTTCTAAAAAATTGAAGGTACTAAATTATGCTGATTCCTTCCTTTATTTGCGTGTCAATAAAGCAATCCAGGAAGTGGTTAGTTTTAATAGAAGATAGGCACCATTGATTGATAGTAGATATAAAATAAGGTAGTATGACTGAAATGGACATTGGTGAAATTAAATATAATTATTTTGACTTTAGTAATCAAATAAACTATTGGTTATGAAATCCATTGCTAAGCAGTCATGGATTGATTCTAGTAATAAAATATCGGACAAAAAATAAAATAGCTTTTAATAATTTTTCTCCGCCGAAAAGTTAATCTTAAATAGAGTTTTTCCCTTTCATAAAAGCCTTTAAAAAGTGTCAGCTTTATTTAATAAAATATCAAAAAATTCAAATCTCTTAAGACATCCATAATCAATCTTTTGGGTTAAAAAGGTGTATGAGATTGATTAATCGGGAAGATGCGTCTATCGTGTCTCTCGTACAAGGCTAAAGGGATAACAGTAAAGAAAACTCATAGATACCACAGCAAAAGAAAGAAGAAACTCCTTTCTTCTTACTTGCAGGTTTCCCTCGATCCCTCTTTACGTGGAGAAAAAGGAAGCGTTTTGCTCCTGTCTCCTGTCCACAGTGTAGCATGCAGACCCCTTCCATTTCTGGTTTGCTTTTCATCTAAAGAAACAGGAGCACTAACAATTTTGCCTGTGAACTCAAAAGGGTGCCAAAACGTGCTTCATCAGCACTTTTTCCCGACAGTTCATGACCAATTTCGAGATAATAACTGTATTTTCAGCATGAAGGTGCAAATTGTCACAAAGTGAAAAGGAATAGCAAAGATCTTCCCTCAAATAACATCGAATTTTGGGGACATTGGCAGGGATATTCGCAAAATCTTTAACCAAGAGAGAAGGTGTAGGCAAAAACCATACTAGCAGTTGATAAATAGAAGCCATCCAATTTTGAAATGTTGTGGGTGCTTAGTGAACCAAAGGGAGCAATATCAGTCAAGATGTTATTAAATATTTCGTCTCTATCATGCCAAAACGAATTGAAGCAATCCTCAAGAACAAGGGATTTTACCATAAATATTGCCTCTCCGCATCAATTGAACTTTATTTATTTATAGAGGGAATTTAGGCTCTAATTTTTTTAAGATTTCACCTTCTAATTAGAAAACAAACAGGATAAACAAAATGCGATGTTTGACTTCTATTAATTTTTGTATCGAAAAAGTATGGCAACCTCAAATTTTTCCCATTGACTGTAGACTCGACCACGGCATCATAAATAAAATGGCTACGGAGCTAATTAGTATTCACATTTATCGCTGAAAGAGCCGGACGAATTATTGTGTGAAAAGACAAAAGAGAAAGAATGGAAGTGTGAGAGCAGTTTGAGAGGCTAATATGAGACATAGTTTCCTCTTATATTCAAAGTGCAATAAAGGAATGCCACAAACTTCTAATTAATGGGGAATAGAAATTTGGGAAAATAAAAATGTCTGCGACCAAACGAGAAGAGTCGCGACTGGAATTATAATAATAATGAGATGATAGAACTACATAGGTGCCATTAGCCCCTAAGGAATTATTCCATAAATGACACCACTACATCATTCATTCTGGATATGTTTCACATTTTAACCAACACATACTCACACGCTCAAACAAACATCCAGGTATTTCGAGTGTGTTGCAAAAATGTCGGAAGGTGTGAGCAACATCTGGAGAAAAGTGTCTAACACAAAGACCCCCAAAACATCCTACACATTTTCTTGCTCAACTCTTTTCATGTAAACGCCTAAATACATACAGGCACATGTGCGCAGTTAAATATGCACTGAATATTTACGCCAGCACTCTTTCATACATTTACTTGCCCCTTTAGTCACCCTCACACATTTAGATTATGTCACACAAAGCGTCTCTTTGTCTTCTATAACGACCAGTGCATTCCACACTATTACATACTACACACCGTGCAACACTTTCCAAAATACACTACATAGGCTTTGTGTGACAGGCAGGCTATTTTACACTTTAAACGCACTAAGGTATATTTAACAATCACGCATTTCACACACTTAGTAAAATACACATAATCACATCTAAAGATTTGGTGCTACACACAGTCCTTGTAGCACATACAATAAACATCACATTTAAATGCATCCTTAAACCTA
The DNA here is from genome assembly GCA_963969495.1 of Ceratothoa steindachneri. Classification (NCBI taxonomy): domain Eukaryota; kingdom Metazoa; phylum Arthropoda; class Malacostraca; order Isopoda; family Cymothoidae; genus Ceratothoa; species Ceratothoa steindachneri. The sequence continues at coordinate 242,772,632 of OZ018317.1, read as the reverse complement.
TAGATTTCCCACACACACACCTATATATATATATATATATATATATATATATATATATATATATATATATATATATATATATATATATATATATACATATACATATACATATATATTTCACACACTTTAATACACAGACCCAACAACATATAGTGTTTCTCTCACAAATAAATGCACAGAAACTCGTGTTTTTGGCACATAAAACTAAGAATTTAAGTCGCACACATAATCACTTACTACCTTGGGCGCCTAAATCACACATTTGACAAATTAATCTATTTCTTTTGCTCACACTTTACACGCGCAATCTCATACAACACACATTCACTTAAAACACAGAGAGACTTCGACAGATTACTGCATCTCTCTCAGACCCATTCACTCACTTGTATACAGATTAGATTACACATACACTCCCATTTGACATCAAAAACGCATATGAGGCAAATTAATGGATCAAATGCTTTGGCTGTATCAAAGCAGTTGGCTCCAACTAAAAGTACCACTGACGATGGTATTCAATTCATTAGGGCCAACGTCAACTTTTACTATTATTTGGTTTCGTTTATATTCTAGTCCTTTAAATCATTGATTTTTAATTATTTAAACTACCCCTTTAAACTTGAATGGTGCAAATTACCTTTATTAAACAGCCATTCATTCCATCTTTCACTCTGCGGTCTTTCTAAGACTCAATTTGAACCTGTGAATTGATTCATTCACGGAACATATGAGATGACTATAGTAAGGCGATACAACTACTACTAATAATGCTGATTTCTTGTCCACTGCCTTCTAATAGTATTTTATTGTATTCGAATTTGACTGTTATTTATTTAAGTATTCACTCTATTCGATATTTACAGTTTAAAGGGTAATTCACAGGGGTTCTTTGTTTAACTTACTGTATTTTTGAGAATTTCAGTGAATTGTATTCTATCCCCTCTACTATTGTTCTAGGAAGACACTCCTGTTGTGATGGTATTTCAACCTATTCACTGTATTCCCCTTAAGTATCTGACTGTATTCCTTCTTCAGTCGTCTTATTCATTTTGGACTCTTCAGGGTAATATGTTCACTGTAGTACTGTACTATTTAGACGAACTCTCTCCGTAGTTATGTTGTTTGTGTTTTCATTGTCTTCACCCCAAGTCACTCACCTGCCTACAATGGAATAATTTTTACTATCTCTTAAATAACAAAACATTGAAATGATAATAATTTAGTAAATACTCCTTCTTTTTATTTCTTAAGAAGTTGTTTACGCCAACACACACGATCCCATCTTGTCACGTGTGAGTGACGCCGTGAAGTCAAAATTAAAGTCTCGCAGGATTACTTATATATCTCCATATCATATAACATTTATAGATAACTTTATGTTTTGTTATGTTGTGTAGTGAATGGATAAATTACTCTCTATATGACTATAAAAAGCTTCATGGTTTTAATGTTGAAAAACCGAAGAGTTTAATTTTGAAACTACATGGATGGTTTTAGAATATTCTAGAACAACAATGGGTTTTCTAATCCCTTTAGAATTCATGCATTCACCTAGTATTCACCATGTGTAAGTGCAATGTGAGATTTTAATCATATAAGATAGGCAACTTAACACCTAGTATAAATATTATATTATCGATTAATCTTCGAGAGGCTTAAGATACAAATATTCGTCTGAACCATTTTATCCGTCAATAAAGAGTATTGCGTCTCTCAGACACCGAAATCAAGGGCAAAAGTAATAGATCAGAGGAGCTGACCTGCACCTCCGATCTTCGGAATATTTTACTCAAGTGTCCGGAGAAATTATCAGAAGTGTAAAAGATGACCTAATCGCAAGTCTAAAGAATATGTGAGAATGCCATGAACGATAGTTTAGGGAATTTATCATTTTAAATCTTCAATGTGGCATCTGTTTTTACACTTCACGCCAAATCTCATCATCTAAGATACAACAGCGCATTTTTTTCGCTCTTTACTTCACTCAAGACGCGTTAGAGAAGCGAACGGAACGTCGCCTTGCGGCCGAAGAACGCCGAAATTGAGGTTCGCAGATAAATCACTTAGCGCAACTTCACAACACGACGTCACCATGGTTACGTGGGGCAAAGGGTCTCTCATGCCGGAACGGACAACCGTTTTTGGCTCAATGGTCGCTTCTAGATCTTGAAAGCGAGCAGTTGGCTACAGGCAAGATCCCATATTGAATTCACGATTTAATATTAGGTTATAAAAGCAATAATGTCTGAACATTATCAAGTTTAATTTTTCCTTCAAACAATAGAATCTCGTTTTACAAAAAATGATAAAGAACTACTGAAAATAAATAATAATTTTGTCCATAGAAGTAAATGGGGTATTAGATTCCGAATTTGAGCTTGATTGTTGTCCACACAAACTACAACCTTTGGAAAGATTTCACATTTGGTGTCGCTTAAATGATTTATTGTAATAGTGAAAATCCATCAAATTTGATCTCATTTGAGACCTAATAAAACTCTTTGCGAGTATGATTCCTCCTATTTACATCTGCTCCTAAACATTTAAGCTTGGATGTAATTTTTATAATAGAAAGAATAAAGCTTAAAATAATAATATTCCATAAACATCCACGGGGCGCACGAAATCGTTTCAAGGGCTTCAGTTTACTCATCTCTGGCCTATTGGCTAAATCATTTTCCATGGGGATACATAGAGATGATGTATGCAGTCAAATAAAATTCTTAAGGTAGCTCATAAACGGTCACTTCCTTTTATATGAACAGGTTTCTGAGTTTTCTTTGTTTATCTCAAATAATTGATCAAATTTTGGAAAATTTACCGATTTTATGTTCAAGCCACCCAAAAAAATAAAACCATTTAGTAAAATTATTGCAAGTTTTTATATTTCTAATGAAGTATCGAAATATTACGGGCATAGTACTTTTAAAGCTTTTTGATAGAACTTATAATGACTAAATAAATAAATATTTAACAGGTTGATTATAATTATTCTCGTGCTACACCGCTCTATACCATACACTACTCCTAAATTACGTCGAGGAGTGACTTAATCACCTCCTGCAACGCGAACCCTTAAAGGACTCTTCGCAGGGATTAACGACCGACTAGGTGGTCACACTTGAGGCGTTGGGTTTCAAATCCTTAATATTTAAACAGTGCATAAATGGTTGGAGAGATTTACTTGAATAAGCCGAAAGTATTGTTCAAGTTTAGTTAAAGATGAAACAACAAAATATAATTTTTTTTACAAAGATCAAAATAAGAATAATAATAGGCAAAAGGGAATTATTTAAATTTAAAGAGTCTCTTGATTAATATTATGAGAAGGTATTCTGAAATGGAATTAATTGATTAATTTAACTAGGCTCAGATCAAAGGAGGGGAACTTGACAATACTAAGAATGGAAAGGGTTTCAGTCTTACAGGTCAGTGACTTGGATGATGGTCCTTCTTGCGATAAGGGGAGTGGAAAACGATCCTATGAGGCAAGTGGGGCACGATCCGCACCAACGTTCCGATGAAGATAGCCAATCTCCAAAGATGACGTTCAACGGGGAATGTGGGAATTCTCGTAATTCCACTGGAAGAGGAAACTTCTTTTCCTCAAAGGTAATCGATGGAGATGTTTTTCGGTTCGATTAAACGAAGGGAGACTGTTACGCAAATTCAATGGCTTGCCGTTAAACAAATGCTACCAATTGACTGGGGTAGAATCACGGCGGAGAACGTCCTGCTGTCTGACGAATGCTCACTCGACTTAAGACTTGAGACGATGAAGACGAACTTGAATTGCGGACAGGAGTCCTCGAACTACAGTCGAACACGACTATTTGTATGTCCGATTCTGAAAGGGAAGGGGAAATGGAAAAAAAGAGTCACCTGCTCTAGATATCAAAATCAGGAGGCGGAGTCGATTCATCATTTAAAAGCAAGGTACGAGAAACAGTGGCTCTTTCTTGCCTCGTCACCGGGTTTGTGGGGCTTGGGACGAGTTCGGAAGATTGCGGACTCTTTCCCCAATGCGCTCAGGAGTCGGAAATTCGCAAATCTTTGAACAGAAAGTGACTTGCCCATGGCGGGATACAATCGCACGTGGTCTACAATAAATTGGGGCGAGAGAGGTGGTCACAGGTTGTTCTTTTACAATTATATTAATATTCAGGGTGTTTTTATAGCTAAATTTTCTTTCTTTATCATGAGTAGTTTAGTTAATGCATCGGATTGCTTCCTACCAAGTCCTAAGGACAACTAGGACCAGCTAACCTGCAACTCTCCTTAATCCGCCAAGTGTTTGCCTCAAAGCCCCAAATCTCCCCAGGGTTGCCTCGTCCGTAGACGCCAGGAGTTCGAAACCGCTCGAAGGGGGACAGGAGACAGTAGAATGGAACAAGGTCAACAGACCGAAGTCGCGTGCTCTCAATTATTTCACTAATTATTGTTGGTGATTTTAATAATTTGGAAGGAACTCATCCTATTGTAGGATGGATCCTTCCTCATTGGTGTCAACAGTTATTCCAATCAGCTACATATGAGGAAGGAAGCCTCATGGATCACACGTAGGTTAAATCCATTTTCACTCAGAGTTATTTTGCATTGGCTTCATTATTCTGATCATAAAGGTGTTTGCATTGAAAAGGAGTACTTTCAAAATTAAAAATTCAAGCCAATGGCATTTATTAAGTCAAAAGTTTATTTTTGTAAGCATTTTCATATGGTTTTGTTTATTTACATTAATAAACTGTAGTCAATTTAGTGCATAAAGAAAACTTTCATTTAATCTTTAAAACTTTCAAAAACTCATTGAAAAATGAAATGGTGACCAACGACCGACTATCCGACGGACCGACTCAGTAACTTATATACTCGCGTCCACGCCACTAAACAGAGTAGGATAAAAAGACTAAATCACGGTAGCCGTTCTGTAGTGCTAAATGGCTGCCTTTCAATTTAATGGTGGGTCGTACCCCTCTGTGATAGTAGATTGATTCTGAGAAGTACCAAGATACCCCGAGAGAGCACTCTTGCAACCCTGAGAAAGTCCTCTCACTAGCCTAACCCGAGACCTCTTCGTCAATGCTTGGAATGTAATTTTACCGCAGTCCATTGGCCATTGCCATTAATGGGGGGGGCTAAGCGTCTCTCCCTCCCCCCTTCCGAATAGGAGGACTCCAGTACAAAGCCTCCGGCAGGAGCTGAAAATGTCCGTATGACGTCTCTCGCCAGCCTCCAATGAACAACTGAAGGACACCTTCATCGAGGAGGGTGCCAGTCTCCCCCCCCCCTATCACCAGCTGTCCATCCTCAGGGAAAACATGAAGAAATGCTCTCCCGTCTCCACCAAAGGACTCTCGTCACGCTACTGAGCTCCTCTCTCAGGTCGGTGTTGCTCTCATTTTCTCTGTGTTGTCATCAGTCCATCTCTTTTATGGTGCTCATATTCTATGTTTGGGCAAATTTGGTATTTTATTACTTATTGTTGATTTTTTGATTCAAATATAATTTATTACTATTTATTTGCTCCTTATTTCTCTGTTATATTCATAATGATATGCAAATAAAAAGTTTACTACCCTCCATTTTTCTAATTTCTAATATTTTCTGAAACTTTGTTTCTTTACGAATAAAGAAACAATACAAAATGGCAACACATGTTTATCATCATAAGAAGAAAAGAAATAATCAAAAGCAGGTTTGTTTATATACGAGGAGCTAAAATAATCATGTCGCCCTCATTATTTTAGAAAATTCTCTTAATATCTTTACTCATTGCATCCTTCTCTTTATCGCAGTTTATGTAGGTGTGTATACTCAGTAGATCTGAGGCTTTAGTATTTTGGTCCTATGAGATGCTTTTTAACATTCTTTCGACCTAAGTTGCCCACACATTAATATACTAACACTTAAAACACGATCACATATAGACAAAATGCCAGGCAACATTGTACACAAAAAGGTGATTCGTCCATGAAACTGGACGTGGAATTTACACGTGTAAATAATCGCCTTTCTAAGAATATTTTATGACCATTTGAGGCATTGCATCGCCTGGCGCTTGTGTGCTTATAGAGAAGCGCGAAATATTTATGAGACGAGGTCTCTCGGAATAGTTATTTGTAGAAATCAATTTTTATTTATCGTTTTCAATTAGAAAATTGGTTCTGCACCAAAGTGTCCTGAAATGCAAACAGATTGATACTAAAGTTATTACAATAAGCAACACAATATTTAGGGTCATTAATGACTTTGAAGCTTTTTTGTTTAGAAGACACAAATCAAAAAATAGCTGGTGCCCTCACCAGGGTGGCTACCTTTGAGACAGCCACGTAATCCTTGAGTGTAAACGAATTGCTTTAAAATGCGTTTTACTTATAAAGACAAAACACACGATTTTGTTACTTTTTTGGTTATATAACCTCACTTAACCTTAACCTAAGAAATAAAGGTAATGAACCAAACCGATTGAACCTGATTTAGTGAAAAGTAAAAGTAAAATAATAGCAAAAATTTTTATATTAAAGGAAAGAAATTTCTTATGTCTTTATAAATTTGCTGAACCAAGTCCAAGCGAAGCAGCTTCGCAGAATTTATGGAATCACAGTGGCCAGTCGACCTTTCTGGCTGGTGACGTCACCAGCCATTTTTGCTTTGTTTCCCCTAAACAAAAAAGCGCCATTACTCTAAAAAGACTGGTTATAGAAGTTTTCTGGACGCACAAATAGAACCAAGTTCACCCTTTGGTAAGGTTTCATCTCAAGATTCAAGTTGTCTTCCGTTCTATAATTGGTCAAAATTGGAGAGAAGCACGTGTGAACGCTTCCTCGCGCACAGCGGTTCTCAAGTAGACAAGGTCTGCAACGAAGACTCATCTGGCCAAAAAGAAACATACGGATAGGATCCTCTTTTGGGGTGAATTATAACGAATGCTCTGTTGAAGACTGGGAAAACTGATATGTTAAGAAGCTTCATTCCCCTTCTTTGGACCTTCTCGGTCATCCCTCGTTATGAGGGGGCAAATGGAAGCGATTTCATGAGTCATGTGCAGTGAAGCATTCAGACACTCTCTATTTTTGGTCTGTTTTTCATCTAAAGGATCTGGAGCACTAACATTTTTCCCAAGAGTACTGCCATGAACGCTAACTCGTACTAAACCCTGCTTTTTCAGCACCTTTTCGCAATAGTTCTATACCAGTTTGATCCTTTTCGGCGGAACAAATAGAAAATAATTTTTTAGAAAAAAAGTACCCTCTCTTAAGAAATATCAACTAACCTAGAAGAATAAAAAAGAACTAGCCTACAAAAAAAAATCATTTGGTGGTTTAAAACAAGCTATCACTGACAAGATGGCTGCCGATCTACTTTTCATCATGACATCAAATTTATCCATTTGCACACCTATATTATTGAAAGTACTATATTATGTATATCTTCGATATACACTATTAATACTTAAAAAATTAATTAAAAATACCTGAAAATTAACCTAACCTAAAAATTGCACTCTATATAGAGAATTTCCTTTGAGTATGAGGTATTAATCTGTAGAATTACTAATTACTTATATAAAAAAATTATAGTAGTCTCGAAACTTTTGATGATATCTGTATAAAAATCCAATTTGCGGTTACTCAAAGAGTTAATAAATCACCGACACAAGATCTTGTTAGCTGTCCTGGTGATTTAACCTGAAATAGCATTTTGGAAAGATGTCACAAAACTAGAATATAAAGATATCTCTCTTAGCAAAGTGACAGGCTGAAGAATGTCTGCGTAATCTACCAGCCTTCGTGGGGCGATGCGAAATGAACCAATCTAAGAAACCGAATTTCCATTTCCACAATTACACTACGACCTTCCAATAGCATTTTAGGTGACCTGTTTGCCACTAGGAAAAGCAAGTCATAAGCAGGTTCATACAACAACACCAAGCGGAACTTAATTCCTTTGCCCATATCATTTTTCAGGTCCTTCGGCGCACAGAACCTTTCACAAATGTTATCCTCGAATGATTTATCAAAGAGTTGCTCTGACCCAAGATTTATGATAGGCAAAATGAATTAAATTGAGTATCACCTAAACATATACTAAAAAAAAGAGTTTATTGTATCGCGAATAAAGTAGATTTTGATGGAAAACAATTACTATAAATTTTTGAGAAATAAATTGTGGAATTACCATTAAAGGATAGTGTAACAGTCTAATCATGCAGAAAATCCATAGATAATCTGGCTTATCCTTCATATGAACTATTTTGCTTTTTACCGTATTTCTGGTCATTAAATTTTTTGCTTCGTCTAAAATGGGGTCCATTCAGTGTCGCTGTCTCTCATGCTATTTTTGAAGTGCAAAATAAAATCTCAGCAGCATTAAGAAGTGCATTAAAGAAAAAATGACTTTCTAACGCGATTAGATAGTATAAAGATAATTAATAATGCATACCGGAAGTAAATACTTGTAGAGATAAATATTCGATAAATTATAATAAAAGTATCAAAAGATTCTGATAATTTTGTTAGGCAGAAAATATTTGAAATTAAATCCAAATTCCTTCCATTTACAAAGACTTTTCTGACCAAGTTAAAATATTTAAATTTAAATAAATCATTAAATCAATATGGCGACCTTTAAAAATCATGTCAAATAATTATGACCTTTCTACTTTAACCAGGTAATGAAGAGCAGGATCCCTATTAAAATTAACCAAAAATATCAAAGAAACGGGTCACAAAGAGCGATAACAAAAAGATCATCGAAATAAATATCAAAGAGGGCCAAATTTCTTTAAAATGGTGGTTACCAATCCCGTAAGTTATTATAAGATACTTTAAGTTTCGACAATTTCATTGCCCCAAATGCACAAACAAATAACCATATCTAAATTATTAAAAGAATTTTTCACATACCTAAATTCTTTCACGCAAACACTGACATCCATGCAAATCCTCATTCATATAAATACATGAAATAACAAAAGCAAATATACAAGTAGAAAGATACACATAAATACACAAACAAATATTCCAGTGAAAACAAATGGATGCAGAAAAGAGATACTAAGCTTATATATGTAAACAGATAATCCTTTAAAACCCCATACACCTACACACAAGCGAGAGCGGACACACCTCCTTTTAGATCGCTGATCACCCGACCATGAAAGAGAGAAGGAGCTATTATGAGGTATAAATTTCCGCTCGGCCAAGTGAGTTCTTAGACGGTGGTAATCGCTATTCTGACACATGCTATCAATCAACTATTTATTAAAAGAATGAATCTTAGGGTAGTTCGCCAGAAACACTGTGATTTCTAATGATTGGAATAAGAAAAAGACGGTGAACTAGTTAAAAGTGTAGTAACTTGGTCGATCTTTAATGTTAAAATCTGCATTGAGGAAATATCTCAATTTAGTGAAATCTTATTTCAAGATAAGGTTTTTAATTTTTATAATTAATCTTTAGACCGAATTTGGAATCAACAATGAGTCTGTTAAACTTCTTTGCCCTAAATATTCATTTTCCTTGTAAAAAATAAAATAAACAGAGACATTTGTACATCAGTATTATGGGATTAAAGCCTTGTTTAAAAAAAGAAAAATGAAAATAAAAACTATTAAAAATATATATATTGGCAAATATACTCCATAAAAATACAAATAACTATAAATATATCTCAATGAAAATTTGAAGTTATTTTAAGATCATAAAAAGAAAAAAACTTAAAATATATGATGAGTGAAAACGACGATAGATGTAACACAATAAAGAAATGTGGCCATCCTAAATATAAATTAAGAATAAGAACAAAGAAGTGAGGAAGAGGAACAGAAAAGATATGATCCGTGAATTATAAAAGCGAATATCACTGGGAAGTGTGATCCACTGTGGTTGCCACCGGAGGTCTAGGATTGGACGAAGCTCTTCCATGTAGCTTCTGTAGGAATACGCTACATATTCTAAAGAAGTTGGGACTTGAGTGTTAGTACAGAAAGAGAGAGTGGTATATTTATACATGTAGTATAGAAATATAGGTGAGTTATTGTGCAAGCAAAGAAGGCGTGCGGTGATTCTGTGATCTTCTTAATGAAGTGAACGGGTAAACAGCGAATGACAAGATTGCTTTCCCTAGTGATATCACACAAATGGGCGTGGCTTTTGCATTCTCGAGGTGACAGCATTAAGATCTCTGACTAGAGGACTGCATGCAACATAGAGTTATCCATTACAATTCTGTTGATCATTTTAACTTGCAAGCTTGGCACAGATGAAGAACTAAACTTTCACAACTTTTTTACTCTAAATTTTGGATCTGGAAGATTACATCGCAACTTCGGGGTACAACTTGAATAACAGGGTCATATATTCAAAAGGTCATCCTTATAACCTACTGTTTGGAATTATCAATAATTGAAAATTTATTTGAATTGTTCCGATCTTATTTATTTTATCTCTATTATTATTGCGAAACTCTTTCTCCTTCAGGTCTTTTATATGCGTATTTTGAAGCTCCTTTGCTCTTTGTAGGAAATGTGAGCTTCATTTGTCTCTCCTCCTTCTGTAGTCGCCTTTGATCAATGAAGAAACACACACTAAATAGTTACCAAAGAATGCTACCTCCTTCGAAATGCATAATATGTCTCTTTTCATCACTGTCTCTATTTCTCTCTCACACGCACACGTACACAAAAAGTAAACACATTTACTATTCTGTAGACCTCATTGGTGTCATTGCCACAATAATTAAGCTAATCTACTTATTATTTCTTCCTATTTCGCAGCTTGGAGAAACAGGGCAATCGGATATATCGGGATGAATCAATGAAATGCATTAGACGTTTAAAGGTGGCTAAAGATTGCTTAAAATTTGTGCAAAAATAATAAAAATATCTTGCCATATATAGGAGTCTCTCTTTAAAGAAATATAAGATGTTATTAATCCCTACTTTAATTAAGGATCACTGGCTGCGGAAATAAAAATACTACCGAATTTTTTTATTCATTGTAATTTGAAACCTTCCATTTTATCTTATTTCTTTGATTAAATCTAAATCTGATTTGATTACTTTCTAAGTGCAATACAGGACTTTATAAAAGGAAAACTCTTTGAGAATACTAACTACAGAATCTAGGACCAACAAAGACCCTAAGGTCCGCTCGAGGCTAGTCCGCTACACTACATCCGAAACTACGATACACACTTATCTACGAGTGTATCTCTAACATGCTATATTTTTTTTATTTTTTTTAAATATATAATCTACTGTACACACTTATCTACATGTGTACAATGTCAGGCATATTAACTACTTCAACATAAGGGGGGGTGATAGAAAGTTTTTCTTCTCAACTTCCGCAGCCCTCGACTGCTAGTGGTGAAAATCTAGTTTTAGGATAGTAAGACTATTTATAGGATAGGCGGAAAAGAAAATGGATATCTAAACTACACATGCAAGAGAAATCGCTGGCATCATTTTTAGTCATCATTTTTACTCTCGTTGTTCCTCCGCTCCAAACTCGTTTTGCAAAGACGTTTTTATTTACTGTGCTCAGACTACGTTATATTTATACTATTTAAGTGCGCGTCGAGACGGTTTTTAAACATATTTACCGACCTACTATCCACTACGTGGGTGGGTAGCCTATTCCAAATTTGAGTAATTTTAAACGTAAAATAGTTTTGGGCTATACTAGTGTTAAATCGCTTGTTCACTAATTTTAATCCGTGTTGCCGAGTATTTCCCCTATGATCCAATTCGAACAAATTCCTATAATCAACGTTTGAAAATCCTTTCAATATTTTAAATACTTCAATTAGCTGGCCACGTAATCTTCTTCCTTCGAGAGTGGGCAAATCTAATGCCCTGAGTCTTTCCTCATAGGGCCTGTTTCTCAGCTCGGGAATTAATTTTGTAGCCCTACGCTGCACTCTTTCTAATTGCGCGATATCTTTGTTTAAGTATGGAGCCCAAAATTGAACCGCATATTCGAGCAGTGGACGCACAAGTGATTTATACAATGGTAAAATTATCTCTTTGGATTTGAACGTGAAATTACGCGCGATATAACCCAGCACACGATTTGCTTTTTTACATGCATCCGCGCATTGTTTCGTGACTTTGAAGTCATCCGAGACTAAAACTACCAGGTCTTTTTCCAATTTAACTACGTCGAGGACCTGGCCTTTCATGGTATACTCTACCCTCAAATTATGGCAACCCAAATGCATCACCTTACATTTACTTAAATTAAACTGCATTTGCCACTTATCCGCCCATCTGACAATCAAGTTTAGGTCCTTTTGTAATTTTTCTACATCCGATCTTACATAGGCACGGTTGCCCAGCTTCGTGTCGTCAGCAAATTTAGAAATCGTACTAAATACGCCATTATCCAAATCGTTTATATATATTAGAAACAATAATGGGCCAAGAACGGAGCCTTGTGGCACTCCACTACTGACGTTGACCCAATCTGAACATTCACCATTTATAACTACTCGCTGCGAACGATCCTTCAGCCAATTTCTAATCCAATTTAATATCTTACCCTTCACACCGACTGCTTTAACTTTCATTAATAATCTCTCGTGCGGAACGGTGTCAAACGCCTTTTTAAAGTCTAGATAGATTACATCTACAGCTTTGCTTTCGTCGTAAACGCAAATCATTTTATGGAAGAATTCGAGCAAATTTGTCAAGCACGATCTCGCCCGCCTAAACCCATGTTGGGAATCTTTAATCAGATTATTTACCTCGAGGTGGCACACTATTCTATCTCTAATTACCGATTCTAAAAGCTTTCCAACTACCGAAGTTAGACTAATAGGACGAAAATTCATTGCTTCGTATCTATTCCCATTCTTAAATATTGGTGTAATGTTTGCACGCTTGAAGTCTACAGGGACTACGCCATCTTCTAATGAGCGATTGAAAATTGCACGCAACGGCTTCGCAAGCTCATTCTTAAGTTCCTTTAAATGAGTGGGGTAAACGCCATCGGGCCCGGGTGATTTCGACTTTTTCATCAGGTTAATATATTTAAGAATTTCCACTTCATTAACCGTTATATCGGATATGCAAATATCACTATTATCTACTTCTTCAACTAACGATCCTAATTGGGACGAATCTTCAATAGTAAAGACGCTTGTGAAATGTTCATTTAAAATTTTAGACATTTCCGCCGGAATTTCCGTCAAACGACCATCTTTGTCTTTAATCGGCCCTATTGAACCTTTTAAGGGTTTCCTACTGTTTACATAGCCGTAAAACCGTTTCGGTTCCTTCTTTGAATCCTTCGCCAGTTTTATTTCATATTTCCGCTTCGCATCTCTAACCGCCCGTTTAACTTCTCTTCGAGAATCTATGTAATTTTGCCGACTTATAAATGACTCGTTGTTCTTATGTATTTGAAATTTTCTATTTCGGTCCTTAATTAAGCTTAATATTAGTGGGCTAACCCACGGCGCTCTCATCGACTTCCCGCTCTTACGGCGCACATAATTTACTAAGTCAAAATTTACACTAAGGAGTGTACGCCGAAGCTCAGTGTACATTTCTCCTACCGACCTATTCTCGAAGCGCATTCCCCAGTCTACATCCTTAATCCTTTCGCGAAAAGTATCAAAATCACAGCTACCAAAACGTGGCATGAGCTGTGTACTAATTTTTACATCTACACACGTGTTAACCACGAATCTAATCGCATTATGGTCACTCGAGGCTAAATGCTCTCCTACACAAACATTTTCTACCAGTGACTCGTCAGTCGCCATGATTAAATCGAGGATATTATTATCACGAGTTGGTTCCTCCACTTTTTGAACGAGAAAATTCTCCAGAATAAAGTTTAGTAGTCTCTCCCCAGCTTTATTTGACGTTAGGTTACTATAATTAAAGTTTGGATAGTTAAAATCGCCGCAGACTAATGTGGTTCCTTTTCTAACCCAAGATGAAAGCATATCAAAGAGTGCAGCATCTTCTCTTTCTATTTGCGATGGAGGACGATATATGACGGCTAAATTAATTTTATATTTTGCATTACAACATAATTGGATTAATAAGGCCTCACTTCTCATATCTGCCGTAGACGAGTCGATCGTTATAGCGTTTAAGTCATCTTTTATATACACTAATACGCCCCCTCCTCTACCAGTTTGTCTATTTGTATAATGAATTTTATAACCTGGTATATCAAATTCGCAAACACTGATCCCCGAATGTGTATCTATCCAAGTCTCGCTTAAGAATACGAGATCGTAGTCTCCCTCTAGAATTACGGCTTTTATTTCGGCAAGTTTATTTTTTAAGTTACGAACATTTGAATATATACATTTCAATTTGCGCTTTAGGTGGACTCCTCTATCACACGCGAATCTGTTCCGTTTCCCTGCTCCCCAATACTCATTGCCCCTTCAAGCGAGGAACGGTCTGGCGCATGGGCATCACGTGGCCCCGCAACTCTCCTACTTAATATGCTACGTACTGACTGGTCTAAAATCCTACCCAGCCGACTGTTTCCCACATCGCTTAAATGAATTCCGTCCGTTTGATAAAGTGAAGGTTGGTCTTGGAATTTATCCCAAACGTTAAAGAAGCTAACTCCAGTATCGCGACACGAGCGCTTAAGGCACTCGTTTGTATATATAGCACGGGACTGCAGACGCAACGTGGATTTTAGTCGGGGTAAAATGCCAATTATTCCTACGTTATCCGCTTTAACTTTCGCAGTATGAATCAGAGTCTTAGCGCGGTTTACTATTCCTTCTGGGGTGCTGTCGTATCTGTGCACATCATTCCCCCCTACGAGCGTGAGGATCGTACGCCCGTCACGTGTTTGGTCCAATTTTTCAATTTCACTAACTACTTTATCTATGCGGCCACCAGGAAAGCAAAATCGTTTTCGTTTTGACGGGTTTCGCGCTGTGAATTCCGGCTCTTGGTTTTTAATTAGAGAATCCCCAATTAGTACAGTTTCTTCTTCCCCTTCGATAGGAGTTAGCAGTGCGAAGGGGTTTGAGCATGGTAATGTGAAATGTTGTTCCCTCGATGGTCTAGCCCCATTTCTAACGGGCCTAAATTGCGAATCTTGGGGTCTATATTGTGAATCCTGGGGTCCAAACGAGTTCAAAATCCTTTGTTGCTGGTCAACAATTG
The DNA here is from genome assembly GCA_963969495.1 of Ceratothoa steindachneri. Lineage (NCBI taxonomy): Eukaryota > Metazoa > Arthropoda > Malacostraca > Isopoda > Cymothoidae > Ceratothoa > Ceratothoa steindachneri. The sequence continues at coordinate 242,757,478 of OZ018317.1, read as the reverse complement.
TCTGATGATTCATACGAGTAGGCCGATTGTCGCGATTTCTATTTTCCCTCCCACGCATGTCATGAATGGTAGAATTTAGACTCGAATTTAATTCGTCGACTTTACGGTTGGTCGATATAACGTCACTCGCGACGGAATTTAGTTCTAATTTAATTTCGCTAATCGCGTTAGCAAACTTACGCTCCAACGCATCGTTTAACATACAAAAACGGCAAATTCTAGTTTGTTCCATGTTAGAAGGAACGTAAATTTCCTTATTAAAGGAAGCCCCATAACTCGAACATTCAAACTTGATCACGGGCATTGTCGATTTCTAGAATACGTATGAAGATAAATAAAATTAACACAGCGAATAAGACGGCCAATCTTTTTAATACAGCGACTAATATTATATGAGCGCAGGAAGTATCTATAATTATTAAGTTACTCAGAAAACGAAATTTATGGGCACAGATGAATTAAGCAGGAGCACAGAGATAACACGTCTTTTCAGTGAGGACTCAGCGGGCGGAATGAACACGTTTCTTAAGTAATCATTTCATCAGTGTTCATAGTATCGTGGATCATATAGAAAATTATAACTCAATAAATAACAAACAGCCCGGTTTTTGAAACGGACTCTCATCGTAAACTAATTTCCTCCAAATCTTTCACTAAATGATCAAAACGCTACAAAATTAAAGTGAAGATATAGTATAACGCGATTTATAAATAAAAAACTGTTAATAAAGCTATAAACACCCATAATATGATAAAACGTACAAACTTTGACCAAAGACTGTCTATAAAACCGAAGGCAAAGATTTGGGTAAACGGAAATAGTTCATCATTGGCATCGGTCATTAACCGCATTCATCACACACTTCTTCTCGTACCTTACTTTTTTGAATTATTACATAAATCTACATCGTATGAATTTATTATTTCAAATTTCATGTTTGATAATGCTGAAAGTGTTAAGTGCTAACGCAAAATTCCAAAGTGACTGTAAAACCTTTAAAAACTTGGAAAGAGTATGAAAAGGGTCGGAAGGATTGCAGGTGAAATACAAAGTAAATAACTGTAAGTTAATACAGGTGGATAAGGCCAATCCTCGAAGAGATTAAAATATTCGTGAGAAAATTCGTGAGTCACATCAAATTTTCGAGACAGATGTGCTGTGTTCGTAATACATAACTAGAAATTTTGTTTAAATCCAAAGTAATTAATTCTTGTACACAAAAAAAACGATTGTAAGATTTCATTTGGACTATACAATGGAATTCCTGTCTCCACTAATTTTGGAAAGACTTTTGGAACACCTCCAGCAACGAAATTATTTCTTGGACACAAAAATAAATGGTACCACCGAGGAGAACGGTACCTGAATTTACTTTCACCTACATCTGCAAGGCCAATTTATTGGTCTTTAAAAGACTAAACAGGTTCACTAATATAAAGTTTGACTCAATAATTACTATATAAACCAGCGGCCAAAATTATTGAATTAACATGCAAAATCGCAAAATTACTTTTCTTATAAAATAACACAGACATAGGATGACTTGCATAGAACATCGGAGAAAGCCCTTTAGTAAAAATGGTTGAGAATTGAATCGATATATTTTATTTCCTTAGAAAAATTTGAATAGTGAAACTAATTTTGTATCCACATCATCTCTTCCGTTTACTAATCCTTTATCTCTGCTCTGACCATTTCGCTTCTTTATTCAGCTCACCTCGAGTATATGTTATTGGTTTATGCTTCTTAGTAATTTTGCAATAGACATATGTACATATATCCACCATGACGTTGCATATCTCTGAAAGGCATTAACCAACTGCATTTTAAATCTTCTTCGAAGCCATTAAAACTCTGCTAATTCAAAGAATTATTTCGAGATCTCAAACGAGTGAACTTGAATAATGATGTTTTGCTTTACGCCGGGAGAAGTTTAACTTCCGTCTGTCTTGGAATGATGGAAGATAAATTAGTCCGAATTAGAGAGATGATAAAAGTCTGTTAAAATATTTGTAATGTCTGAGCGTTGTTTGATCGCTTCACCTCATTTCATATTTTTTTCTCAAATCCAATTGTTTCATTTTATAACCGAAATCTTAACAAAAATGTCCGATTTCTTTTGTGAGTTCTAATATTATTTAAGGATTATAATTATTTGATTTCAACTCATTTTTCATGTTTTATATATTTACATTACAAAACAGACAATCCAAATACATAGGACAAAGAGATAAGCCAATAAAATTGGAAGGGCGAATGTTTATGTGTATTATCGATTTAAATGAATGATCGGCAACTGTGTAAATTTGTTCAACATTGGCGTCGTCTTACTAAGTATAAAAAATACACGTGCATCATATCCCGCTGAAATAATTATCGTGCCAACACATCCATATCTTTCATGCCATACCAAATCAACCGCTTTAACTCATGCAGCAATTTGTCTGGAGTTTTGCACTCTCTTGCTTTCGCTCTATCCTGAACTTAACTATGAGTAATCGGTGTTTTCTAGGTTTGAATAAAGAGTTAATTAGTGATTAATCTCTAATGAACTCTTTAATTTTGAAGAAAATAAATTCTAAAAGATTTATCCGATTCTTATTCACATTCTGCTTTTGCCCTTCTTTGGAAGGAGTCCAAATGCATCTAGGCAGTGGTGAACTCCTGGATGAGATGGAAAGTATTTTATAATGAAAAGTAATGAGAGAGCTATGGTGAGCGTTGCCTGGAAGGTTGGTGCATAGAATCTGAGTATGGTGGTATAGGTTGACGCTTAGTTGTTAGTGGAGGAGAGTGGGTAATATGATTGAGCTTGGGAGTGAGAACTGGGTGGGGAGTGATATTAGACTCTTAAAAAGATATTATCATAGACCGTTCTTTCACAATTACCTAAGTGATGGCAACTATAAAATGTTATTAATTATTGATCTTTATCGTGAACACAACCATTAACTCGTACGTCTGGTAATGAGTTACACCGGGAACTGAGACATACCCTGCCCAATGCTACTTCAGATTTATTATAGCTTCCACGATATCCTGAAGTTTAGTTTGTTCACGTATGATTTTCTTCAAAGCTAAGTTATCCCCATCACATTGCATTAATGGCCTCTTTGTGTTTTCTCAATTTTAATGTAATTGTTTACTTTACATTCCAAGTTTCTGTTCCATAGTTCATAGTTGTGATTATACCTTAGGTAAGAACTGTCCTTTTCATGCAGAGGGGCATTTATCTATTAAAGATGATGCTTTCATGCCTTTCCAAATCTCAATTGAATGAGGTAATCTCCTTCGATCCTAATGCCGTTGTTTTGCAAGTTTAGTCTTCGGAAGATTTCTTCTTACAGAAAGGACAGGATAAAATTTTGGAGAAATAATACCTACTTGTCTTATACCTTTCTCTAATTGAAAGATGTCTAATCCTTATACAAGCTAATATAGGATCTACAATTTAGGATGGGTGGTGTTTTCTAGTCAATTAAATGCTTTCCCGTAGTCTAAAAATATCAAGTATAGAGGGACATTTTGCTCAGAACTTTTCTCAAAGAGTTGATGGAGAGTATGTCGGTGGTCAATCGTTGAGAAGCCTTTTATATAGTCAGTTTGTTTTCTCGGTTTAGGTCCTCCAGTGTTTTTGCCCGGATTGACTCGTGTTAAGAATTTATAGACGCACGAGAAAGGGTCTATTGGTCGGTAACTTTTAAAGTTAGTTTAAACTCCGTTTTGTGTAGAAGTATTATTATGGCCTTGTGTAAGTTCTTGGAATTTGTTATGGCACCAGGCAGCATTGTGGCATTATCTTACCTTCTAAAGTGATGCCAGCCGAACATTATACTAATTGTTATGCATTTTCTTTCAAAGTTATGATGTTGTCAAAACGTATGTACTTAAATTACAAGAATTACTATTGCTGTTAAGGTTAGTAGATATTTATTGCAGATAAAATTTTGTAAGAGAACTCGAAAGAGAGGAAGTGAAAACATGATATAAAAGTTACCTAAAAGAGCAGACTAAATGTGACTCTTGGGACGAAGAGACGCAAGAACTAAGCCATGAACAAGCCTTTACAAAGAGTACTAACGGTCAAGAGCCCAAAAGTGAAATACCGTTGGCGAACATATGAAAAATAAACGTCTTTGAGCATACACAAATAATCTCAAGTATGACCTAAAGCATAAAAGGAACAAACCTACCCTTATTACCAATTATAAATAAATAATTCAGATGAGGATTTGCCCCCATCCCCCTCGCATATATGGTAAGCCTCATAAGTGATGTTCTGGTGGAAATATCCTAACATACTAAATCCCTCTCAAGTTTAAGCTCCAGAACAGTTTGGTAATTGCCCATCCCGACACTTACCAAACTCGAGTTGCCTGACCTAAGCTGTAAAGATAAGGGGCTCAGCTCGGCCTCGTCTAATTAAGTGACTATATTTTGGGGTTAGGTTCGGGGGCTGAGTTTGGGGCTGGGTAAGTTTAAGTGAGTGGTAACTAACCCTTTCTCTCCTAATTATAGTTTGCCCCATTCCATCATCTTAAATTATTGAAAGAACTTTTTATTATCTAAATTTTTTAACTTTTGTTTCATAGAGGATCTTGCCTCTATGTCTTAGGAGAAGGTTCCTTGTTTCAAGACGGCACACTGGTCCTTAGCATTTCTGATGCGCCTTTAAAGATAAAGGCCTTGATTAGATCAGGGTTAGGCGAGGTTAGGTCACGGCTAGGATAATTTAAATAAGTTTAAATGTGGTTATTTCAGAGATAGATTACGGTTTTTGAGGTTAAAGTTGGATTATGGTATGTTAGCTGTGGTTATGTCAAGGTTAGGTTAGATTTTATTACGTTAAATTAGGGGATGTTTGGGCTACGTTATGGTTGAAGAGGCTATCTCAAGGTGTTAGGGTTAGAGGGATTATGAAAAAAGGTTAGGTTAGGAACGGAATTCTATGGGGTACCATAGGTGAAAAAGTGCACACAAGAAACTCGAAGCTTGGCGCACATGAGCGTATTCAGACGTTCACAAACAAAAATAAGTTAATAGGTGCATATAGGAGTATATATGGTCATACTTTACTTAATCCTACATTGCCATAGTTGGTTAGCCATGGGCTTATAATAGATTAGATTAGTGGTGACAGCATTCGTAGCTCTACACATCTTTAAGCTCTATTTACCCCTTTGCGGGACAAGATTTGGAGGTAGTGGTCTGGAAACCTGTCTTTATGTGAGTAGTCTATAAGGGTCAATTTACTTTGCAGCTCTGTGCAAGTATGCTTCTTAATGGTCCAGAAACGGTCTTTATAGCATCGTTGAAGGCTTCAGTTCGGCTTCGATGGCATAATCTTGGACTTCCTTTGGCTTGTGAAGTCAACCATTTATTTCGCAGGTTTCGGAAGGCGAGTTCTTTTACGGACTTTTTATATAGCAACTTTATAAAAATAGTAATTGATGATTGTTTTAAAATATCGGCATCATGTACCTTATTTTTTCCCTTTCATACTTTTCAAATTTCTCCATTGTTTTTGTGAAATCCTCTCCCTGTTCCGTCTATTGACTTTCTAAAAAGCTCAAGCCAACATCTTTGTTCTTTCCCAATCAGTTTTTCCAATGTATTCGCAATAGGTTGATTTAAGGAGGGCCGCTCCTTAGACCTATTCATAAAACACAAGGAATTCCTTTTCGTCTGGTTTGTTCACATCTTCTTGGCCGGAGAATAAACACAGATATTCTGGTAGTTGCCTGGTCTCTATGGCAACGGAAGTTCGGCTGATTTTTTTAAAATTACGCCGAACGTAGTCTTGGTTGTCTCTATGGGAACGTAAATAGGATTAAAGATCAGTGTAGTCTACGCAATACATATGTATCTGGACAGTGTACTAATAAAGATTAATTATGATAGAATTTGAATAAATTTTATTTAGCTGGCATTCAATTTTATAAATTCAAGTATTTTATTAGAAACGAAAAATCAGTGTTTGGAAAGGTTGTACAGGTCGCAAATCCACTTATGTTAACTGTACTTAAATTTACTGAAACTAATTTTAGTGAACATCTGCTAAGATTTCTCGAAGTTTCCAACACATCCGAATAATTCTGAAATAAATTTTAGATCCAGGAAAATTCACCATTCGGATATTTTCCTACAATTGCAGAAAAGAACTTTCTTTGTTTAATAAATTGATTACCAGGAGCATTACCATACAGTTCAATAAACTCCAATTGTATTACCATCGCTCATTGATCAGGTCCATTATTAAATGAGTTGAAAAATATTTAACATCTTTACTTTTTAAGATAAAATCTTGAAAAGATAAGAGCAAAAAATATAAATATTTTTTTTTTATTTCTTCGGCAGGAAAGTATGTTTAGGTATATATTTATATTTATATTGCTATCCACATTTTTGGGGTTTGATGCCTTCAATCTTAATTTTGTTGAGCAATGCTTTGATATGTTAATAAATTCAGTGAACTAATTGTCTTTCTTGTTGTGGTTGTTTTTATCCTGAAATATCTAATATTCTGAAGTGCTTACCTTCGTTACTTGAATGCAGAGTATTAATTCCATAACATGAAATGTACTATCAACGCCAAATGTGAAAATGGCAAGCTGAACATTTTGGGGAGCAGAAGTTGTTTCCCAAACTGCAGAGGAGAATGAATCCAATTATTCTAACTGAAATTCTAGATTAGTTTCCAAATCGTTAACAATTTGATAACGACGTTTCGTTACACAACTACGAGAAAACGACTGCTATCTTATATTTTTCTGTTTCACGACAATAAATTTATGGAAAACTTACAAATGGATTCATATATTCCCTAATAGAATAGCAATTTGAGTGTTTTGCCTTCTTAGAATAAAAATATGACCTCTTATGCCAATTTTTTGAAGCCTTTTAAGTTTTATGAGAAAAGCCTTTTAATCGGCCACTGTAATGCATTAGGAGAACTAATTTTATCTCCCTCATTTCACTTTTAAAATCACCATGTATGATAAATGTTTAGGAGGGTAAAGAAGATTTATTGTTATATTATTGATAGACAGCAAGAAATTCTTATCAGGGTAAGCAGGTAGTGAAGGACTTCAACAAAATTAATCATACATCACCATTTACTCAACCATTCTATTTAAAACAAAGATTTCCTTTTATTTACCATACAATTATGAAGAGACAAAACAACCTTTTTTTTTTAATTCGGTTTCGTACGAAATTATTATCACATTTTCCAATTTCAATTGCAAGAATAAATAAGTAACTCATTGGCAATTGTGTAATTGCTACCTGGTTTTCATTAATGTATACAACTTGCAAACCATTTTTGCGTCAATCTTAATCATTTTTATTATTAAACAATTAAATCTATCAAATTTGTTTTTAAAGAATTAGATAAGAATTATTAACATCGTCTTTCTATTCTACAATTTGGTTCTAAAGAATGCTAAAAAAGAGAACTCTAAAATAGGGACTATGGAAATAAAATTATGCATAAGAAAGGTTAGCAAAGGTAACCTTGATCAAATTAGGTAGAAAGTAATATTATTATTTTATGAGTTATTTTATTATATTGAAAATATAAGTAGCGAAAAAACTGATATTAAATGGTCTGCCGAGGGCCATAGGAGGAGAACGTGGGAGGCAGATATATACAGGGTGCTATAACTCATTAATATGTGAGTTAGGGTAGTGGAATAGTTTTGAAAGAATATAGAGCTTACTTAGATCGTTGAGAAGATGAGTCACAAGTACGTAACTTGCTTAGAAGCAGTAAAGTCGCTTTTCCGCCCAAAAATGTCACAGGGTAAGGTCATTATAGAGGTCAAAGTAGCAGGGCTATGGAAGGGTGCTCCGAAAATAGCATTTCTTATAATATTGTGGTCGAGGTAGAGCTGATGTAGCATTTGAGACCAACAATTTGGTATCAACATATGTTTGCATGGCTGCATGACGTCATCTAACCAGCTTTAACCAAACCCCGTAACAAAAATTGTTTTTATTATTGCACAATTAAAAATAGATAAGTTTCTCTAAATTTATATTAGTTAATGTTTCTAAAGAAAAAAAAAACGTTAACCAAGAGTTGTCTCACGATGGTACGTTAATTGTTGAACCTACCACGGCATCAAATTTCTCTATATCTTCTTAACTTCAGCTAAAATCAATAGTGAAGGGTACTTAACGTAAGAAATCCATCTTGACTTACATAGAAATAAAGTAAAGTCGATCATCACCTTAATCCATAGGTCATAATTATTTCTATATATCAAAGCGTTTAACCTAGGCCGAGCTAGAATGGATAACAGCCAATTTTTTATTGTCTCCTAAAGCAGGGGTAACTTTTAAAATAGCTGATTGACAGACAAATTTGGGTGGTTTGTTGTAGAAAGGCTGGCTAATGCGTTATCTTCTCGTGACTGTGAGGAGAGATCCTGCAGAGAGTCGATGAAGAGATTAGTTAGCTTCAACATTGAATTTTTACCTGCATATATATATATATATATATATATATATATATATATATATATATATATATATATATATTATGGTGATTCAAGTCATATAGGGCATAAATAAGATGCTGATTTTTTCTCTCCCAAGTGTTTATTTTCAGATCTGTACCTAGGAAACTCTTGTGAGTACAACTTTAGAACAAACATACAGTATATAGAGGTAGCTCAAGACACCTGAAGTTTGTATGCCCTGACTGGCTCTCGGTCTCCGTAGATAAAAGATCTGTCTGGGTATTAGCCACTTAAAGTGGGGCTTTCACAAATGCCACTCGACTCAGTGTTGGCCCTATGTCATGTCAGCCTTTGAGGATGTTGGGAAGTCCTGCCGATGCTGATCCACAACCTTAAGAAGAAACTGAAGCTGGTCCTCCTTAGTACTTTGCCGGCAGATAAACACTTTGATAAGAGTAACCCGCCTCTTGGCGTGGACGTTGACAGTAGTTAGGTTCTGAGCAGTTTTCTTGGCAATGCAGTATCTCTCATTGAGTTCTATGACTCTGGATCCTTCTCCGAGGAGTAGTCCACTTGGAGCTGGTCCAAGAACTTCTAGGATGCGGATGATATCAGGTATTCTGAGGTTGCAAGCTTTCGTTCTCCTACTTGACTCTTTGTGGAGTGTTCTTTTCCTAATCATCCTTATAATTCATCACCTGGACCATTGTTATCTTGGTTGTAATTGTAACAAGGTCATCAAATAAAGCCAATAATACGAATTCTGGGGAAATGTACCAGACATGTTCTTCCAGTTTTGCAGCAGCAACACTCCCGCCAGAGTGGTGATAATTCCTGAGCTGTGACAGTAGGGTAAGGTCTGTTCTCAGTGCTGTTGTTGCATCAGAAGCTGTAAACCAGGGATTTATGTAGACTTAGACAAAGAAAATGTTTACAGCTTTGGCAAGTTCAGCATCCCTTTTAGTGAGTTCCTAGATCTGATTACTAAAAATCCAGATATTAAGACAATACATCAAATTGGTCATCCAGTGAGTGTCATACATGGCTTTCGGTCGCTTGAAGAAGAATCCATGGACTTTTCATCTAAGGAAAATAATGAATAGTTCCCATAACTCCTTGTAGTCATCTCGCAATTGCTTTCTTGAAATTTTGTCGTGGACAAACTTAAGGAGCTCTTCATGATTGCTTAGAAGTAATGACTGAATTTCTTAACAGTTTCAACCCTGCTCAAATTGAAAATTCCAGAAAGTTCTTTTATGAGGATGCAGACGGAGCAGCAGCTGCCAACTGGGCTCCAATATAGCTCTATTATGTCTCCGAGTGTTCACAGCAATGGTTTCATAGCTAAGGCCGATCACACTTTCATGTAGTGCCCACTTTCAGAGAAGATTGTATACAGCACTGGTCTGTTGATCTCCAGTTCCAGGCAGCAACTTTGGAACACCTAGAAGTTGAGTTTTCCAGTTGAGTTTGAGGTTAACAGAACCAGTATTCGATTAACTGTTTCTGTTGAGTCTAAGAGAGACAGCAAAAGTTTTCCGTCCCAATGGACGACACATCGAATACCATGGAAGCTGTCTTTAACTTCTCCACACTTCTGCTCTCAATATCGTTCTCTGTACTGTTTAATGGATGAACCACTGATGGTTATCTAAACAGGGTTATGTCCGTGACCTTTTGTTGTTTCTGCAAAAATATATTGTGACATTCGCTCTTTAGTCGTCGAGTGATCAATAGCAGCAACTAGGCCAGGAGTCATTATATTCTAGACCCTCTTTTTCTTTGGAGGATCAGGTTTAATATTGACAGTTCCCTATTCCTGTATATAAGATACAGCAGAGAGGTCAGGAGGAAAAGTGGTGTTGGCGCATGATTCAAATTCGACACGGCTTGTCGATGCCTCTCGTTCCATCTCTCCTCCTTTCATGTGCTTCCATCTTATTATTTGCTGCTTTCTTTTTCCTGGCTAACCTCCCTCAGAGCATACCCTAGAACCCCTCCGTCCTTTCTGTCGTTGAGCGAGGAGGAACTGCTTGTTCTGTTCATTTTACAAAGGGGTATAGTGCATCTTGATGAGCGATGTCCAATATGCTTTCCATATCCTCCTTGAATCTTTGCTCCTTCTTCTTCTGGGTATATGTTATTCTCTTATGGTTCTTCTTAATTGAGGTCCATGTTTTGTACAGTCCAACTACTTTTGGCCTGTTCATGGTCTGCCTTTTTAGTTGGGATCTCCGCCTTTTGCCAGTATGGGAATACCTCCTCCACTAAAACCTCGGAGACTGCACTTCATCAAATTTTAGTGATGGCGGAGGAAGACTCTTACAACTTGTCCACTTGATGGCAATTTGCTTCCTTTGATGTAATCTTCTGTCGGAAGAGGGCAATAGTCCCACCTTTTTGACATCAAGCATATTATATTTTTATAGATTTATATTTTATCTTTATTTATATATAGATTTATTTATTATAGATTCAAATCACACAAATAAACAAGATTATATTTTTATATTTAGCTGTAAAAGAAAACTTAAAAATACATTATTACGGTTAGTAACAATTAAATATTTTTGTATCAGTGAATATACATGAAAAAATTAATAATTCGTTAATATAAAAAGTCATATCCTGGAATTTCAGGTGCCTCAAAAATATTGAAGAATCGTGATAAAAATTATACCAAATTATTTTTCAGGAAATGGCTAAGAATTATGGATTGGGGCAAATAAATTCCAAATTCATGAAAATTGGACAACCCTAATAAATATATATAGTATATATATGCATATATATATATATATATATATATATATATATATTCACGAGGCTCATATGGTATATTAGGTTCTTGAGATATGTTCTAGGAACTTCCCCCCATTTAGCATAAGAATCTAAGCCGTATAATGTCAAAATTCCGTTTCTATTAATTACAATATTAATTAATTATTATTTTATAAAATGTCTTCGTTTCCTAAATAGAGCATTGCGATGACTGCAATACGCTATTGAAACACTTGGTTCGGATGTCATCTTAAACGGTAAATCGTCATTTGAAAATAAATTTCTTCGAAAAGAGTTCATTTTGGTGCCAATCCATAGATCATAGATCGAAGAATCGATAAACACCCCGAATCAAAGACTTAAATCAAATCAGGCCAACCAACTTCTTAAGATCAAGAGGAAGCAAACCTAATTCAAATCTCTACCATAAGGAAAAGAAAAAAGAGAAGGAAACAATCAATAATCCTTTTCATTAATTATCCACTTTTGCTCATCATCGGTAAAGCAGCATCAACGAGAGGAAATATTATAATCCCAGGGATCTGCTTTATTTACTTATATTTCGCAGATCCTAATATTACGTGAAATTAGAAATACGAGCATATATCTCAAAGACTCTCTCCTTAGCCATGTACTAGAGAGTTTGGACTTCTGATGTCTAGGTATTGGGTTCCATTCTGAGAGATCGGACAGAAAATATCATTATCTGTGCGGGACTAACCATCCATTGGCTAAAGGGCTTTACTGGGGTTTGGGCGGGCAGGTCCATCTAACAACATACCTTTTCCCGTCTAAGAACCATTAGAGGGGGTCTCCTTTTCCATGCAACCATGAGGTGGAACTCATGTCCTTCACTTGGGTGGTCACGAAGAGTTCTTTGCTTGATGGTGGTGAACAAATGTATTACACTTACCCATATACCTCTCCTTCTAAAGAGCAGACCAGATGGTCATTCTGATCTTTATTGATATTTTATTGTCTGATTGTTGGATTTTTCTGAATTATTGAAATGGGAAGAAGGGGACTTTATTAAATACATAATCGACAAGAATCCTAGAAATGAACAGGAAAGTTCTGCAATGACAAGGCGCCCTTTTCTTCAAAGACATGGTGCCTTCACTGACGATGTTCTCCTATCGTTTATCTAAGAAATAAATTCCTTTCTTGAAAGATTTATTCTGTGTGGATGAAATCAAGCATCTTTTAACACTTTATTCGTATAAGAGTAAACTTTGCCAATGAGAGGGAGTGGGTCATTAAAGGGATCTCATCTTACGACTCTCACTATGGCCATAGTCTCCGAAATCAATTCAGCCACTCAAGTAGGACATATTAAGATAAAAACACGGATAAAAAGCAAAGCACGATATTAAAACAACAAAAATGGCACGAAACATAAACTCCCTCTGGGGCTCGAGGCTGCAACCCAAAAGGGAAAACTATGTACAGAGATTAAACAAAATAATATAAACACTTGGCAGATATCTGGTATGGCCAAGTTCCTGTTACACTTGTTAGAACGCTTTCAACAAAGGACACAGTGTTAGTTTGAAGCTGTTAGATATGTTACTATTGTTTTCACATATAAACATGTGTTTAATATTAATCAATGAAGTCTGGCTCACCGGTGAAGGCCTTGCACACGTTGTGGACGAAGTCCTTCCTCATGCTGTCCCGCACGGCTCACGAGCGATACTTAGCTCTTGAAGGAGTTTCCTGGCCCTAAACCCAAAGAGCTTATGGTATAACTAGCATCTCTCGGCGGCATATACACCTTCGAGATCAGCTTCGGATGCAGTGAGAGCTGTTGGCGACTGAGGGAGGCGCCGGGCTCGCGTGTACAGGCGAGTGATGCACTGCACGCGGCCTAGAGCGGGTGGCATCTCCCCATCATCGACCAACAGGCTTATAATGGGGTAAGTGCGGAAGGCACCGGTCGCGAAACGAAAGCCGGTGTGTTAGATCGAGTTCACCTTCTGCAATAAACGCTTGGCTGCGGATGCATAAATCTCGCATCCGTAGTCGAGCTTCGAACGAACAAAGGATCGATAAAACAGTAGGGCAATAGCCCTATCAGCGCCCCAAGCGCTGAACGCCACGGAACGGAAAATTTCCATGGCACAGGTACAAGAGACCCTTAGGCTGTGAATATGAGCCTCCCAGGTGAGGCGTCGGTAAAATACAAGAACTAGGAAACGGTGCGATTCAACCACTTCCAGGAGCACCCCATTAAAAAAAAAATCTGGGTCGGGGTGGAGCCGTGAATGGCTGAAAAAGTGCACCCCCTTTAGTTTTGGCCAAAGAAAACCGAAACCTGTGCACTTCAGCATAGCCAGAGACGCGGTTCAATGCCTGTTGGAGTCAAAACTCCAGAGTTGGCATCTGGGCCGCGCCAAAAGAGATCGAAAGGTCATCCACGTAGATCGTAGTGAGAACATCTTCCAGCAGAACCAGGGTGATGCCGTTGATGCTTAGGGCAAAAAATGTGGCATTTAGGACACTTCCCTGCAAGACACCCTCTTCCTGCTCCTTTGGGCGTGAGAGGGCTCTCAGCAACGGTACACGGAATCGACGATCTCAGAAAAAAATCAGATATAAAGATTGGGAGGCGTCCCCTCGCCCCCATCGTGTGGAGAGTCTCTATGATACAGTATCGCCACGGTATCCTATGCCTTCTCCAGATCGAAAAACACCGTGGGGTCGTGCTGTCTACGAAGGAAGGCCTCGCAGACGGCATTTTCAAGTCGGAGCAGAGCATCCGAAGTGGAGTGGAACTTGCGGAAGCCACAATGTGGAGAAGACAGATGACCTCTACTAATCTAACATTTACCAATTTCTCCATCAACTTTCACAGGCAAGAGGTTGGAGAGATTGAGCAGAAACCGGCGGGAGTAGAGTGATCTCTCCCCGGTTTGCGAAAGGCAAGCACAGTAGCGATTCGCCAGAAATCTAGGAGGAGACCCTTCACCTAGATCCTGTTAAACAAATCTAACAGAAAGGCCATGCCTTGCTCACCCAGGTTTCAAAGCATGGCGTACGGGACATCATCCAGACAATGGACGGTGTCCGCGCACGAAGCAACAGCGGAGCGCAACTCACTCACAGTAAACCTGTCGTTGAAGATTTCTCCACTTCTGGAGGTATAGTCCAGCCGGTGGCCTTCGGCGACATCACGACGTGCATTGAATGCTGGCGGAGCAGCATGCCGGCTAGAGAATACGAAAAAAGCGGTCGCGAAGGATTCCGCCACGGACGCGGGGTTCGAGATTGCAGTCCCATTCTGCTGGGGATTGGCAGGGGATTCCTGCGAGAACTTGCCCCGAATCCTTTTGAGTCGCTTCCACACCTCTTATAGGGGGTTCTTTTCCGTTAAGTAAAGACACGTATGCCCGTCAAGAAGAGCAGCGGGCGGGATTCGAAATATACTGGAACCTAGCCCTAGCCCGACGAATTCAGCAACAGTGAAATCGTTCGGGCGGTGCTTAAAGCGCATATAGCCAAAACGCATCTGTTTGAGGGCCGTCTCACACTCGGTCGACCACCATGGGAGTGGTCGGCGTGCAAAACGGCCAGACGTTCTGGGAATAGTAGTCAGGCCTGCAGCGATGAGGTTGCCGGAGAAGAACTCAACGGCCTCATCTACCGGCCTAATCTCCTCGACTGAGATAGAGAATTCAGTCATTACCTGAAATGTAGGCCACCGCGCCTGCGCCAAGCACCACCGAGGTGGGCTCTCAAGCGGCAGTTGCCCTGAAAATGATATTTGAATGGGAAAGTGATCACTACCATGGAAGTCACCGACCATCCCCCAATTAAAATCAGGCTGTGCATCCGAAGAGCACAAAGATAGATCAAGGCAAGAAAATGAAGTGGTTCTCGGGCAGTGATTAGTAAAATCATCCAATTTAGGACACCTATCTCCAGCTCTTCGATCAGATAGGCAAGGACTTGTCCCCTGGGATTTATTGAGTAATCTCCCCGGAGAAGATGCCTGCCGTTCAGAACTTCAAGAAAGAGAAAGGGCCTCGGCAACCGTGCCACAACGGGGCGGAAGTCCCCCGCGTCAAAGCCAGCTGACGGTAGAATGTACGCAGAAATTATAGTATACCTCTTATCCAGGTGAAGCTGCACAGCCACTGCCTGAAAGGAGGTATCTAAAGTGTAAGGAAGAACGGAGACATCATGCTGGGTGTAAACCGCGCATCCTCCAGCCCTGCAATCAGGCAGGGAAGGGTCAAAAGACCCTTATACCCCGGGAGGGCGGGCAGGGGCACGCGCCTAGCATGGACTCCGGCACAAGAATAGCTAACGGGGAAAGGGATGAGACGAGCATCTGGAGCTCCTCTCAGTTGGCACGGAGTCCACGGCAATTTCCTTGAAGAAATATGCCCTCCCAGCCTAGCTCGGCTGAGACACAGGAGCCCTCTTCGAACAGAAGACCCTCGTGAGAATGGCCGTACGTTTCCCAGACGCATAACCACGGGCGCTGGTGGGCGGACAAAGCGCTAAAGGCGCTGTCGCCTTCAAGGACTTATTGGGGGAGGGTAGGCTCGCAATGTGAGTCTTTTCCTCCCTCCGCCCCGCAAATTTATGCGGGCGTTGCGGCTTCGGTGCGGGGGACCCTCTTTTCGAGGAACCACCGTCTCCGAGCCACTCTGCCCACCACTAGGCATGGGTGAAGGAGCCGAAGCTCCTTTGTTGCTGTCCGCCTTTTTGGCGACAGCTTTAGGGATCCCGGAAGATGGCCTGGCGACCAACTTCAGGGGTGTTGCCTCCTATGAGTCTAACGAATCTGTGGAGGCGCGTGGCTGTTTCGCCTTACGGGAAACGGTCACGCTGGGGAAAGAGGGAAAAGCCCTGGTTTTAGCTGGGGCTCAGGGTGGACCCTTTTTGCCGCCAGCTTTACCAGGGGAGCGCCCGGGTTGAGTAGAACCCACAGAAGGTCTCCGAATTGGCGCGGAAACAACCGTGCTCGTTGGCCTGGATGGGCCAGGAGCAGCTGGTGCCTTTCTAACTATTGAGGCATAAGACGTCCCAGGTAGATCCGGGCGCGCCAGGACCAAGTCTTTAGCCTTGCGGAATAAGAGTCGATCCTGCGCATGAACGGCAAGTATTTCTTTCTCAAGGAGATATGCACCACGTTGCTTCGAAGAAGCGGGGTGCGGCTCTCCGCAATTGAAACACTTGGCCACATACGATTTAGAATTATCGTGTGCGGCCTTGGAGCAATAAACAAGGACTCCGGGTGACCTCAACTTTGCACGTCTACAAGAACGATTCGTATGGCTGGAGCGGTGACCGTAATAGCACCGCCGCGACAGTGGCACGAATGCCTTTACGCGTCAGCAGTCTTAACCGGCATGCACCGACTCAGGGAGCTTGTCCCAGTCGAACGTAACGAAGAGTGTAGGGGTGGGTCTCGAGGCCCCTCACTGTGTGCTCATTACACGTTCGACCATGACTGCCCTATGGTCGGCAAGCTCCAAGGTGATGCCCTTTATGGAGTAGTCAACGAGTTCCCTCGAAAAAAACTACTCCTTTCACAAAGTTCATGGTAAAGTGCGTTGTCACACTCACCGGGTCGCCATCAAGTGTCCGAAGAGCACTTATCTTGGCCGCCTCGGCGGGATTCGCCGCATTTGCCAGAAGGCTCCCGTCGTAGAAACGGGTCACCTTTGGCTCTCTACCAAATGCACTAAATAATGCTCTCCTCTGTTGGATCATGTTATCGATGGCCAACATGGTGTCATCAGTGGAGTGAAGGACGAGGATGCGTTTGAAGCCAGCGGGCTCGAAAATGCCAAGTAACCTCTGAATTAGGGGCCCCGCCCGATGTTATCAAGGCTCCGCTCTGTGCACTTTAGATCTTAGTCATAGTCAGGAACTCCTGACCAGGGGAGGTAGAGAGGCCGAAAGTTCCGATCTTGGCTTGGCCACTTACCAAAGTGGCAGCAGATCCATCCGTCCTCTCAGCCCCAGTGGATGAACTAGTGCCCCAAGTCTTTTTAGTTTTTTTTTTAGTTTTTTTCTTTTTAGGAGAGGCGGGCGAGGAATGAACCCGCTTCCTCCCTCTGCCGGCAGGAACCCCCAGGCCAGATGGAACGGTCTCAGCTAGTTCCTTCTCCAAAATGGACAAGCTCCTGGCAGTCGTAGGAGCACCAGTCGGACGAGATCCATCCTCTCCTTGTACTGCCTCAGAAACCTTTGCCGTTTGATAAGGACCTTGCATAGGGGCTGATTCGGGTTCGGTGCTTGGCACCGAGCTCGGATTTTCCCCCATGGACGGCCCTACAGTTTGAGGCTGGCTTGCCTCAAGGACCATGTCTAACTCAAGGGGGCCTCCAGTTGGCTATCCCCTCTAAGACATCGCAGGTCCCGTTGGCAGAATCGTCACTAGTCAGGTGGGGTGGGGAGGCACAGGCCTTGACCCCGGCAAGGTTCACTATTCTTGCCAGCAGGTTTTTTGAGGGAAGCAACCAAAGGGGCCTGGCTTCCCTCTCCTTCCTAAGGGGGTTTGCCCTACCGAGTCGCTTCAATGGGGGGCGGTGGGCAATGGGCTGCCTGCTGGCTTTCTTGGCAGTCCCCTTGGGAAGAAAAAGAGGAAATGCCGCTGGAAACAGGGAGGTGCCCGAAAGCACCTCCAGAGAAGGGGTGAGGGGGAGTCCCCTACACCCGTAATCATAGGAGAGAAGTAAGCCTCCTCTCCTGTTCGAGAAATAAGGAGGGTCCCCTGCGCAAGCACAGGGGAGGGGGGGCCCTCTATTTTTTCGGTGGAACTGCCCGAGGGCAGCTCCGTCATTGGTACAAGGGGAATTAAGGAGATTTTTGTGATAAACTCATCATTAGGCATGGTGACCCTCTTTTTTATTACGGGATGCAAAAGCACATCACCCCTCGCAGTAGCCCGCTCTGCAAGGTATGTTTATGGGCTTGCAGCGCCAGGTGCCGCCATTTAAGGCCAGACCTCCCGCCTAGTGACCTGTCAGCCCTTCAGCATGGCGGCTACACCTTGGGCACGGCGTAAAATAAGGGATAGATGGCGAAGTGAGAAGGTAAAGGGATGTGAGTAAGGTATGGGTGGGGATAGAGCAGGTTGTTAAAAAAACCCATCCCGATCCGGAGCTCAGGGTCTAAGGAACGTTGTCCCTTCCCCCCTCAGCGCCAATCCAGGCTGGTGGACTGAGAAGAAGTTCAGCATCTACCCTGTGAAATTAGACGTTTACTAGAGAAAGTTGTGTGAGAGGTTGTATGAAAAGCGAAGAAACACAAGTGTTTTGAAGGAAGGACAGAGGCTAAGCTGGGGTCGGAAGGGGTGCTGAGTCCCGTCAGCACGGCAGCCAGGATGGTAAATCTCCGCGCCCCTTATGGGGCTCAACTACTTTGAAAGAGGCATGTTTAAAACATGGCAAAATGCCACTTTATTAGGAGAAATGTTGCCAGATTTTACCGAAAAATAGAAGAAAGGCTCCTCGATGCATTCTTTTTCTCCAACTTTCATATTCGTTTTTCTCACTTAGCGCATCCACATCCATAGCACATCCATTACCCCCCAATTTTTCATAAATTACTCCATTTGTGGTAATTTACCACTGTTCCCCGACCACTGCTCTAGACAATGAAGAAATAGTAATTTGAACATACGAGAATTCATGTTTTTTCTTTCAAGCAGATTTTAATACTTGGGAAAATGTAAATTATTTTTCTTGAAAACGGCAGAAGATGCAAGACATAATAGATAGGAAAATGGGAAATAAAGAAGAAACAAACCCAATTATTCAGAGTCGATAGATATATGGCCTCATAAATTGCAAGTCATACAAGTGTAGATCCCATAAGCCTAGAAAGATTTCGGCGCGCCGCCATTCCATCCACTTAAGTACTGAAATGTAAATTGAATTGAAACATAAACATTCTCATAAAGATCAGATAAAATAATAATAAAATATTCTTATTTAAAATCTTTTAAAATTGCAGCTATGAAAGACGTGTGTGCGTAAAAACATTAGACATTTAAAAATAAGAATGCAGGACGGCAATTTTGTTCCTCTAATTGTTTACTGTACAAACTACAACGTGTGTCGTTCTACGCCAATACCGATGCTATCTTGTGTTTTCATGGTAAAAGAAATTTGATTAATTTGCTTTTTATTATTGGCGATTGAACGAATGTTCTGCTGGCGTGACAAATAGCCTCGCACAAGCCATTAGGCAGATGCCTGAAAGGATCCGTTTAGCGAACCAAACCTAAAAATTGATCCTTTTGGAACACTTCCATAAAGGCTGGTTTCCCAAACTACTCCCTCTTAATCGTAAGAGCCAGAGTTAAACCAAAGGTAATAATAATTAGTATCGCTACGCTTTGTTGTCTCCACATAGGTAGGCTAATATAAACCTATGGCTACAAAACCGTTCTTTTAAGGTTATGTTTTGCTCTTAACCACTATGTGTATTTATGTACAAGTTTAAACACATGACCCCCTCTGAGTGTTTACAATTATTTACATCTACTTATGTTCGTTTCCGCCTAGCGCAAAGTACACTGTCATTTGATTTACTCCTACGTCTACTTCTCTGTGTTTGTGTTTCATTTTGCCTTATGCATACATATTTTCTTTACGAATGATTATCTAACAACCATTTTCAAAGGGTTCAAAGAGTCTCGGGTAGCTCGCAACTTCACAGGTTTCCGGTCGACTGAGAAAGGCGACGAAACCAACCGGATTCAAACTATTTCCCAAAGGCTCAAAACTACCCTAAAATTCAGTCATGCGATTCTTCTTTTTATGGAATTATAACTTCCAAGGGCGTAACCCTACAAGGGAGTCATTGAGACCCCTGGTGGATGTCATGTTGAACAGGCTCGATACAACCTAACCCAAACTTACCATGGCCTAACCTTCCTAGCATAGTCATAATCACACAGGCCCATACACACAATAGGGGTCATACGCACAAATACATGAATAAATATATGCGAATAAAATGTGAATGTTTGTCCCTCCGACATACTAAGAGTTTCTTGATGCACACAAATGTACACAAAAAATATGTGGTTAAAAATCTCATTTATAATTATTGGCCGCACACAAACACACAAATCGAGGCAAATTGAATAATTTACAGGAATTTACTGAAACCTACATATTTCCTTGACATATTTAGATGCACACATGTACACAGTATGATAAGTATTTCTATCTGATTCACACGAATGCACATACACAAATGATTTCCTTAAGGCATCACAATAAAGCAACAAAGGATCCTCCTGGGAGTAGGGAAGGTGCAGCCTCCGTCCTCCGTTGTGTCGGGAGTGAGGTCCCTGAACTGATCATGAAATGTACATAAAGATCAGAATAACCATCGCTGGCAAAGCCGAAAGCAGCATGGGAAGGTCCTCGTTGGGGGTTGTGGGCTAGTGTTTGTGCTTTAAACCAACCCGCGATGTAGGAACCAGCCCTGCTCCCGTGGGGCTAGGATACCCATTTGGCGTCTTGGGTATGTGGGTAAGGAACAGTAGTACCCTTTCAACCGGGATCTTGGAGAGATGCGAAAGAGAGTATGTTGGGCTGTGAAGGTGGGAATGGAAATGATAGCGGTGTTGGAATTAGATATGAGTGCGTGGATTTAACTACCCATACGAGGGCTTAACAGCGTATCCTCCCAATGGGCGTCCACCTCCTGACTCCAGTAAATGGTTTATGGTCACATTGGCAGGAATTGAACCCCTTACCTTGACGTCACAAATCCAACGCCGTATCCAGTAGGCTAACGAGAGCAACTGTCCCGTCTTCTTATTTCTTACCTCTTCTGCCATATTTGGTTCTGCCATGCCTTGCATGCCCATGGTATGTGCTGCCCGGCCATAAACTCTCTTGCCTAGTACTTTGCGGTCCTGAAATATCATCTCATATATAATAATTCCGCCCTGTTATTTCTTAGCTGTTACTGCCATGTCCTGCTTTGCAATGTGTTGTCCGCTTTCATGTTTTGACTTCTAAAGGTATGCGATAACGGAACTTCTCCCACATTTCCTCCACGTGTCCTTTATTCGACCAAACGGGGAAGAAGTCTCTTTCGGCCATAACTGTTGTCTTCTTTGAGTCGACCATGGCCGAATATTGGAATAGAAATTGGACCAAACCCCAAAGGTGGGATTTTATTCATCTCAACCTATTGAATTTAAGTACGGGATTTTCTCCCAGAATTATTTAACAAAAGTTTGATGTCCGACCGTTGAAGGAGAGCAAATAATAATTAGAGCCTCTCTAGCTCGGGAGGAACAGCCCGTAGGAAGGTTCTTGCGGGAATTTGCCTAAGAACTCTGATAAAAACAGATGGTATTCAACCTTTAATCCGAGAAATGATGTCCTGGCTCCTAAAAAGGATAGAGCCCCTCTAGTGAAACGCAATCTCTTCACAGCTTCTTCTTTTTTTAATTCTATTTATTAATTATTTTATTCTTTTAGGAAACTTCCATAAAACTGAGACACAAACTTCTCAACTACTAAAGTAAGTCATGCACATGATTAGGGATAGTTAGAGAGAGAGGAAGAAAACTAAAGATGGACATCTCTTTCATACATATTTTTTACCATCGCGTTTTGGATTGTAAGAGTGACAGTCACGAAATCCTCATTCAACTGAGTCTAAACCATATTTATTCAACTACTTTCAACATTTCATTTGTAAATTACCAATTCTCTAAATCAAATGTTAACTCAACTTATTTTTAAACGTAATTATTAGAGAACTCTTAAAGCAGTTCGCGGGAAAACGTTCTCAGATGCGATAGTTTCGATTGGGAAAATGGCAACGGGAGAATCGGAGTGAAACGGAATGAAACAGAGTAGGTTTGAAATTATAACGAACCTCACATACTGATGCTCTTTAGGGTGATGCCAATCCCATTTTTTTTACTATGCCTTTGCCTTTGGATAGGCAGTGAAAAGTTGACAATTACAGAGATCCGCGTTTTAATGTCAAGCGGCAGTCCTTTCGGCTGATTCGTGAAAGAGCGACTTATGGAATTTGGCCTCACCATCTTTATTAGGTCTTCGGTTGATGGAGGCTTAATATGATATAATCGTAGCAAGAGATGAAAACATGGATATAATCGTAATGGGAGAGAGAAGTGTAAGCAATTAAAACAAATAAGAAAGAAATTAAATGAACACAGCGAACATACTTTCATTCTCTCAAGTCATCTATATCTATAGGCTTCATTCTTACACGCCTGAGTTGTAAAGTTGTATGGTGCAGAGATTATAACTCCTAATAACATCGTAGAAACGAAGACATGAACGTAGCATTGTAGAAAACCGTGCAAAACTGTTTGAAATAAATTCCATTTCCTCCCTTCTTCCTCTCTTTTTACTCTCCCTCTTTCGCAATCCGCAATAACGTTTTTCTTGCTTACCATTTCTTCACCTTCATACGGATAGGTCACTCATTACCTCTCCTTATTTCCCCTTGTTTTCAGATGATTTGCGTTAATCCAGGAATGAATTTGATTTAGAAACCACAAAACTACGAGGCTGGAGAAGAGGCCGGATATTTGTGATAGTTTTCACTTTCATTTTCGATGGTTTGAAAAAAGATATAAAATTTGGGAGAAAACCAAAGAGTTTTAATTTGTATTATTATCTTGTAAACGACAAAAAAACAATGAGACGCAATGAATTGATTAGGTAAGATACTATGGTGGCCTCCGAGGTCATCAATGTCTCAAAAAGATTCTATTCCAAGCACAGATAAGAATCAGAGAAAACTTTTAATAATATAAATAAAAGAATTTTAAAATAGAGGGATTGGAATATGGTTGGGGAACATTTTTTCAAGGAATCGTTGCGTGAGTTTCAGCAGCAAATAGGAGAAATGAGTTCGGGTTCGAGTCCTGTCACGAGAGATCACTAGGAGATAACTAAGCTGAGACACGTATTTTTGTATTCTTCTGTCTACGCTTTTTTTTAATTGGGTTGGATGGCGTGCATAGGGCTGATAGGAAAGCTTTCACGATGCCATCACAAAGTGTCAAATGAAATGCGTAAATTGAGGCCGTACCGAGGTCCTTTGCCTTCAAAGTGAAGTCTTCATAAAGAGGGCGCCTCGGCTCCGAATGGGGCAAGTGATGTTTTAGAGAGACAAATAGGAAAGTGTAAATAATGCGAGTGAGACATATACAAGGAAGTTAGAATCGGAAGTAAAGTGTCCTTTGTTGTTAAAAAAAATATAATAGGAACGTTTAGGAATAGCAAAGAGTGTGTCAGGTTTCACTTAGATTTCTTATCGTTATTTGTTCTGGTTGAGCAAAGTATTTGATCCTTTCGGTCGTAGGTAAAGTGAGTGGGGGAAGGCATTCAAACTAGAACCTTGACTACCTCGTCAATACTTCTTTAAGATTTCTTGGCAGTGCGCACAATAACTCAACAGCAGAATTATTTGCCTATATTGTGTATGTGTGATAGAAGTTACTAGTCTGCCTTCGATTTTCTGAGAATAAAGCTGTATACAGATGACCATAGTTGCCATTAGGGGAGAATAATGGCAAAGACGTTAGTAGAAAAGCTAATAGAAAAACATCGGAGAATACCTAATTATGATAATTCATTTCTCTTTTTCATGCACAAATACACCGTCTTTTTTTCTCCTTTTCCACATTGATTTGATAACAAGACCTTAACATATCTTCTCTTCCTATTGTTTCGGGAGTACCAACTAGGGGCTAATCTCACGCTTAGGGATGAGGAGCGTTCCATGAGAAAATGTTTTGTCTCAAAACTCAGAAGCGAAAAGTAACAAGGGTCCTGGCCCCCAGTGGTTAAAAAATTAAAATGACATAGAAAAGACCAACCATGAAGAAAGAACGAGGACTTGAAGAACTCTACATAGTTAAGCATCATCGATCGTGAATACTGCGAGAATTGGAGTAATATTTAGTTTGGAACATTTATGATATACGAGGAGGAAGCGTCCTGGAGCCCTGATTAATATCTCTAAATACTGAGGCAATGGAATTTTGGTCGAGGTTGAACAGAAAGGGTGTATTAAAACACATCTGCTTAGGAAGGGAGAGGAGCATATGCATGAATGAATAAGTATGCTCGCATACACAATTAGGACATATAACATAACTTCACGCTCTTGCGCAAGTAGGTTTATGTTCCTTTGATAAGCATACAAACTTAAACAAACATTCATACACATGGCAACCAACGCGATTCTCTTTCCACTCCCTGCACATAAATACAATACATTTTCTCTTCTGCAGAGCTCCTAAGGGTTCCCCTCTATTTAACTAACACTCCAAAATGCTAGAAAGAAATGATCAACCTCTCTTTCGCGCGAACCCCTCTGCTCATTTCACTAAATTTGAACACGGAGAAATGAGCCACAGTGAAAAAGTCGTCTGATGCTAGTGCGTTATTCTAGAACAACTAAATATACCCATCATCATTAATCATTTACCTATATCGCCATTATATTAATATCTCTTTTGGTTTTCGAGGCCTTGTTCAGTTTGTCCTTACTATTACTGTCATGGTTATAATTTGTTCCATTCGCCAGAGGGCTCACAGGCAAAGCTTTTTTCCCTATAAACGGTCACTCATATTTTGCTTAAATTGAAATTCGAATTTTCCATAGTTTAAACATTCGCTCTAAATATAAATTTACAAGTAAATTTATTTACTGTCTCAGATCTCTGTAAATTTTGAAGCTTTTTATACTGTCACATAATTTGTGCACCTCGAGTGGATACTTCTCCCTATGTGGGTTTTCTCCTCAAGGAGAGGTCTTCTTTGAGAAAAGGATCCCACGATACTAGTAAACAGGCAGTGTATGGAAGTTGGCTCTAAGCCCCAAACATATAGACTGAATACCAATGTGATGTTTGTTGTGTTTTTGCTGGATTAGTCTTTAAGAATCCTTGGTAGTTCTATTTGATTTCTTTTTGTTTTGTTTTTTACATTATTTTGTGTAATAAATGTGCTTTGGGTAATAACTCCCCAACTAAAAATGAAGTGGAGCCAAGTCAAGGAAAGGTGAGGGCTACTCAATGCTCCTCCATCCTCATATTCAAAGCATTTGAATCATTACATCGGGGGCCTTTTTTACATTTCATGGAGGAATGAAGCTCCAAATTGGTAAAATAAAATGTCTTGGTTTCCACAAAAGTAAATAACCAGACTTAAAATATCCAGACCAATCCTCGGCAGTGTCATCTATACAAGCCTGCCAAAGGTAGTTCCAAAGGGAGTGACAAAGCTCATCAGTTGGCCAAACCTTACACATAGCCACTGATGTTACTTTTACTATTACTCCGAAAGACCCGGATACAGGGAGAAGGTGGTGCAGTTAAGGGTACAACTTTGTTTGGATAAAGGTATTAAATGACTGTGCCTTACGCCTACGAGCATGTGTGTGCGCGTGTGTCTTTGTGTGCGAATGGTATAATGTGTGTGTTTGAGTCGATGGCTTTGAGAGGCGAGTAAAGACTGCCCCAAGTGTTCCCTGACGAGCCATGAAAGGCCAAGGGATTGGAATAGGCATTTTTCTGTTGGCGGCACTGAAAGCCGCGTTTTTTGTGAATAGCTTCGTTACTCTCAACGTAAACATGCGGTGGTGAGTCAAGCTTTTATTCGCCGAATGTAACGGAAGTATTCATAGGAGACGCTACTTTCATTGCGGCCATAATGTCCATGAAATCTGTTGGTGTTGTGAGTGATGTCAATCAGAAAACTGATGACGTATCCATGATGAAGTCATGACAAGATCCGCTAGGTGGTTAATTGGCTGCGAACCTCAATTTTGGTGTTGTTCGGCCGCAAGACGTCGTTCCATTCGCTTCTCCATTCCGTCTCGAGCGAATTTCAATCGGACGAAAACGCGCTGTTGTATCTTGGATAATGGGATTTCGAGTGAAGTGTAGGAGACAAGATGTGGCAGCAAAAATATTAAATGATAAATTCCCCAAGTAATAGCCATGACATTCTTAAATCTTGCATATTCTTTAGACTTGGGAGTAGGTTATCTTTCACATTTTGATCATTATTCTGGCAGCTTCGGATAGATCGCAGGTGAAGGTCAGCTTCTCTGACCTACCGTTGGCCTTGATTTCCGTGTGTGTGAGACGTAATACACTTTATTAAGTTGTAAATTTGTTCAGACAAGTATTTTGTACCTTAAATCTTTCAATGACTTATCTAGTCTTTTTAGTACTTGTAAGATTGCTTAAGTTCTATGAATAAATTCTCCCACCACACACTTATTCAATATGAATGTCAAAGGAATGTATTCCCTTCAGAGTCGTATGCTGAATGTTCTACGTCAATATTCTCCAAACATCAATGTAGTTTCTACATGAAAATCTCTTCTGGCTTTAAAAATTATATGCATTTTCCTTAAAATTCTTTGTAAAGGTTTATCGATAAGGAGAAAAGAAATCCTGCTTAACGTAGCTTACGCGTTACAGTTCTTTCAAGCGTGTGTTTACTTTGCCACCTCCTGAAAGAGAATAAGAAAAGATCACCAAGTTAATAACAATTTAATTACATTGAAAGCTATTTGAATGAATATTATTACATTTGAGGTAACAAAAGATCTTTACTCAGGTGATTGACTTGGAGGAAGGACAATTTAAACACGGGGTAAATGCGGGATTGTTTGTCTTAATAGTAGAGCACACTCATGTCTCAATGTTTGTAATTGAAGTTCCATGAAAAAATTACACTGTAAGTAAAATACAGTCTGATGTAAAAGGGTAGTAGGGATATTAGAGAGAAGTACAATAAATACATTAGAATTCCCTTAGTACATTAGCAAATGAAATAGAAAAAGAATCACTGAATTAGTGAAAAAATCACTGAATTAGGCAAAGTACTTTAAATGAATGAATTAATTGCAGTTAAACTAAACATTATTTGAAGGCATGAATGAATATCCGTTAGTCAGTGTGCATGATATTATCCTTATTAGTATGGCCTCACCAGACTGAACATTTATTTTCCCTGACTGAAATGAATTCGCTGGTTCAAATGGAGATAAAGAATGACCCAAGAACGAAAAGTAAATTGTGTCGCTGTCTAATAAAGGTAGTTTCCACCATTCAATTTTAGGAGGGCAATTTACATAATTGCAAGCATTGATGCAAAATACAAGAAAACAAACGAAACTAAATTATAGAAAGAGATTGACATCGGCTCTAGTGAATTGAGTGCCATTTTTAGTGGACGTTTAGATGGAGCCAATTGCTTTGAACCACATTTCATTTGATGTAATAATGTAGCAAATATGCGTTCTAGATGTCATGTGGGTAACTATACATGAACTAAACTGCATGTAAGGTTGTACGTACAGTTTGGGAATTTATGCAGTGTCTGGATATTAGAGAGATGTAGTAATCTGTCGAATGAGTAGGGGTGGCAGAAAGTTTCTCTATCTGTTGTTTAGGAATGTGTGTAGTATATGATTGTGCGTATAGTGCGTGAATGCTAGAGCTGGATTAATCTCTCAAATGTTTGATTTAGGGCCAAGTTGAGTGAGTGGCTTTGTGGAGTGGCTTTGCATGATTAGATGTAAATGTACATACTATGTAAATGGATGAAGTGTGTGGGAGTTATAGAAACCTTACCAAAGCGTGAGTTTAGGTGTCTAAAAGCTGTAGTATGTGTGTATTTATGTGAAACAAACCTTTAAGGTTGTGTCCTTAGTATTGAATTGTGTGAAGTATATCAGTGTTTAAAAATTCTCAGTCTAACAGATGCATTAAAATGTCATACAGGTTTAACGTGCCACATAGATTATGTGTAAGACACAAACTTTACGTTTATAGGGTTTATATTACTGATCTTGTTAAATACGTAAGTGTAAAGTGCGTAAAATTTGCTTTTAAGGTGAAAATGGACTAGGTATGTGTGCCACAAACCTTATGTAGGAAGATTTTGGAGTTTGTACTGTGTGTAAAGTAATTATGTGTGTAGATGAGTGGGTATTAGAAAGGCCTTGATGTGTGCAATCTGTATTTGGATGTAAACTTGATTTAATCTATACGCGTAAGAGTAAATAAAGGGGCTAGAAGATCGAGTATCTGCACATACAGACAAACATCCAGAGGCACAAACACACATTCTTATTCGGGCAGTTAGATCTCACAATATCATGAGTGTCAACTGAGCGTCCAGTGCCATTTTAACCACGTGGAGATTGATTATGGTTCAATCCTTCACATTGTACCGCACAAGTGACCTTTGATCATTAACCTCTTAAGAACTTGACATAGGAGGGGCAGCTAACGTGTCTCTGATCTCTTTATAACCAGTAGCACTTAAATCTGTTGTACCACTCTGATGACCATTCACAGTCGTCTCATGAAGAGTAGTGACAAGATTCTAACTTGTGCTGAATTCAGCACTCGAAAGAATTCTGAATAGTGAGAAATTCTGACTAGGATTCTAAAATAGGTTCATTAATTTAACTCTAAAGAATTCTGAAATTCTCGCTGGGGAAATTACGAAATTCAGTAAAATAATAAAAATGAATTTTATCCTAAGATTATTTTTTGAATCTGAAAACAGATCCTTGTGTAATATATGTTTGTTTTGGCGGAAAGATCTGCCCAATAAAGTAGGTATTTTCTATAATAAGCACATGAGTACGTTTTAGAACAGTCTTAGAGCTGAAGCATGGTTGATGATGGCTCATTGTGGTCATATTCTTCGTTAATAAAGACTCTCCGTCTACTCCTACTCCTAATTACGAAGTCGGCATCAGAGCGACACTTTCTCCCTTTAGCGGCGAATTAAACTTTAATTCCACTAAAGAAATAAAACCCAATTCACAGAATCTATAATTTCGCTTTGTTTCTTCAACCATTATCAAGTCATCGGGAATAATTTTGTGCCTACATAGACCTAACGCATACACGCACATGCTTGACAAACAATAATCTTGTTTTTCCAACCATCACATTCTTTCACCAACAGATCATCTCACTTATTTGACGAATAATGTTTATGGACAGGAAAAATCATCCTCAGACTCACGTCCCTACACCATCTATTCCGATTTCTTCTTCGCATTGTATATGGATTACACAATTAAAGGTTAACACGCACCGAGAGGTACAGATAAGGCCAGTTGCCTCGAATTAACGTTGAACTTCTTTAAATGTTCATCACTATAAGGAATTCATAACATGGAAAAGAGTCCCTAAGATTCATGGCTTCGTTATTATTAGTTATTAGTCAGGACGATTTGGGCTCTGTCATAACATTTGTAATAATTAAGATTAATTCAATGAATCACATAAAATTTATTATTATCCAAATTTATCTTAATAGAGTAAGTTCTCCATTGAGCTCCCTCTTGTTTACCAATAAAAATGAGGATAAAGGTAACCAGGATCAAAATTAACCCTCCCCCTCCCCCCAAAAATCATTTTTTTGGTAACAAACTTAGCCAGAATAACGTGTCATAGTATTATAAACTGTCACAAAGTTGTGTAGATTTTCACTATTAAATATCAATAGTAAGGAATGAAATATAGATATCGTTACAAGATGCGTTACATTTATTATTATATCGAATGCAGAAAGCGAACATCACTTTCACTACGTAAATAATTAAAAATGCGACTTAATAATACCGCAGAAGCTCCAAATTATAGTTACAAAATGTTCAAAATCGTTCATCTCGTCTTGCAAAAGAGCTCAAGGTTATTTAAAGAGACATCTACAAAAATATAATTTTATTTACATAAAAATAATGAGAGAATTGATGGGTAAAATTACCTCAGAGAATTAACGGACCAAATGACATCAGTAACAAATGGGGGGATTGTAGTTATAAATCAGAATATGAAGTTAGAACTTAAGGTATTACAAAAGGAGACTATTCAATTGGGGGGGGGGGGAGAATTAACTCTATTGGGTTACTGAAGGGGAAAGAGGGGTTGGCATACGGATGTCTTCTGCACGTGAGGTGAGGCAGCACGGAACTTCTGAGCGGGAACTTGAAGTGATGACGGTTCTCCCAAAACAACGGGGGGGTTAAATTCCGATCCAGGGGAGAGTATTTCGGCCACCCGAAATAAGGGGCGAACGAAACAGGGCTTCAACAGGAGTTGATGAGACAAGTCCAGAGAATAGCTCGGTGGCGATCGTTAAGTGCAATTACCTCACTGACTGGAGCTAATTCCAAATACAAAAAATAGTTCAACTGTCAATTTACTTTGTTGTTAGCACCTGACTTGGAACTATAGGGAATCTTTTGGGGCCCGGGCGAGACTTCTCAACTCTGTGTCTCTTCATGGGAGTCGAACGCTAGTTTTGTCCGAGGCTCTCCCCAGGGTTGGGGGGCGGTAAGCGGGAAACAGCTCTACTCTCGAATAGCCTCGAATTTCCTTGCAGAGACTATTCTGCCCGTGTAAAAGTAAATCGTGGTGGACACGGTTCGAGGCTACCGCTTGAGAAGGGCGAGGGAGTTAGTCTTACCAATTTAGGCCTATCCGGGCATTCTGCAGCGCATGGTAGTTTCGTCTGCTCAAAAGATTCCGCGTGGGGTTTCCTCACATGTATATATCTAAATATATTTTATATATATATATATATATATATATATATATATATATATATATATATATATATATATATAGAGAGAGAGAGAGAGAGAGAGAGAAAGAGAGAGAGAGAGATTGATACTCTGATACTCTTGCCTTTTATATCCTGAGTTATCCTTTTAATTTTGATTTATCTACATGGTCTTATCTTGATTATTTTTAATATTGCAAGTTTAAATTTGTTCTAGTCCTTTTTAGTTTTCTTAACTTTATATATATATATATATATATATATATATATATATATATATATATATATATATATATATATATATATATATATATTTATATATATATATATATATATATATATATATATATATATATATATATATATATATATATGTATATATATATCATATATATATATATATATATATATATATAGAGAGAGAGAGAGAGAGAGAGAGAGGTGCTACGGGCAATATTTGTGAATAAAATATTCCTGTTAATATTTAAAATATACAGAATTAGGCTATGTGGTGAAACAAAATGACAGAAATTGTAAATATTTTGAATAAAAATTTAGTATTCGACTCTTATATAAACGTCTTAGAGAATCAAATAAAAGTTGCTTGAGTTGTGGAATTGATTAGCTTGAGGCACCTGATAGTCGATTGAGTCACACATTAAAGAGGTTTTGGGTGGAGAGAAAGTTGAGTCATGTTGAAATTCGCTTTATTCAAGTAATCAAAATATGACCTTTGGTCACACATTTCAACACGATTCTCACCTCTCTACAGATCTCATTTAAGGCCTATCTTTTGCAGATTACAATGGTTCCTTTTCGACCCTCTGTCAAAACCAAGAAATTTTAGATTTTCTGAGGATTTTCTTTGTTCATTTTTGGTAATTTCATCCCTTCGTTCTTAACATTTAGTATCTTCAATAATTTTTGTTCATAGACTTTTTTTCTTCTGTGCCAACACAGATTTGATAGTTTAATCTTTGTAGTTTTATATCTTTCTTAATCAAAATTAGCGAAATTAAAAATACAGCAAAAGAAAAGTCTTCTCCCGCCCGCCACCAAATCCCCTGCTACAAGTAAAAAGTGAATAAATTCAATGATGAGATTTTGGAAAATGAATATGGAGCAAAAACCCTTTTTACACATGTTTTTGAGAGATGGCATCTTTCTCCTCATGTTGACCGCTACATTTCTTGCTCATTCAGATGTTGCCATTTTTTCCTTCCTATTGGGTTATAATTTATAAGGGTAATAACTGATGCTGAGAGACGAGGGGAGGGAGAAACTGCTAAAGAAAGAAAGTGTAGGATAATAAACAGATAAAAAATCAATAGGAATAAGAATAAATGCTGAAAAAAACAATGACTTACAATGAAGAACGGCGCCTTTTCGAATGTTTTCTAATAATGGAGTCAAGGTTATAAAATCCTTGAGTGCCAGTCATAAAGGGGGGGTGAGAGGTATCCAAGGTTATATGAGGGAAGCCTGGATGAATGAGGGGCTTTGAGTTAAGGTAAGAAAATTTTCAAGGACAGATTAGAGGGGAGCAAGAGATACCCGACTGCTGAGGGTATATAGAAATGTATATGATGGAAAATGAGGGGAAAATATTGCATTTTTTAAAAATAAATCACATAAAATGTGAACACGGATGGGACGAGGGGTATATTAAGAAATTATAAATAATTGAGTAGATAAAAGTTTGGGGCAAATGACGCACTCTGAGTGAGGGGAAATGCGATAAGTTAATATAAATGGTTTTGCCGTGGATTGCTACGAGATGCAAAGGATTAATGATTTTCAGCCTCTGAAACCTCAATTCCTTGACGAGATCCCTCGATATTGCGAAGAAGGGGGGTTTTCCCCTCAGCAAACCTCTCTTTCTGAAGGGAGGCGAAGGGTGAGGAAGTAATCAAGTACTTCCTCCATCTTAATTGATAAAAACGAAGTTTATTTCAGAACAACTCGATAACATACGAAGGATTTGATTTTGAATTAAAAAAAGGGAGTTAAAGAAATTACATCAGGGCCTAATAACAAGTGACAGAAGATTTAAATCGATGAAATACTGGTAGGAAATATATTTAAAGAAGGGGTAACAACATTTTACAACGACTATAAGACTTGTCAACTAAATGCAAGAGACGAGAAATCCATATTATATTCCCGCGACAAAATTTCTCTCTTATCGGCAACGTGAAATCGCAATCAACAATTACAATCAACAATAAACTAAAGGTTTTAGCCATTAAGAAGATCCGTAATTATGACGATTAACCTCAAAGGAGACCAAAAGATCCATTTCAATCGAAACTTTTTGGTTTTGCGTTTAAAATGGTATTTAGTTGGAGGTTTGAGGATCTTTCTCTATTGAGATCTCCCCCTTAATATTTAGCAGGTAGGGGAAGGAGTTTTGGGGAATGGATATTGGAAAATAATCCTTTAAGTTCCTTGTGTAATATCAATGGGGCCATCCCTCGGCTAAGGAAGAAGTATCGTATCGACAAATTGGATTATTATTTCTAAATGCCTCAAATGTTACGAATGAAACGAAGCAAACATTGGATTAGTGGAAGCAAACCTGCTAATGCACAACCCAAGAGGAAGCTGCACCCATGGCATGTTTGGGTGTTCGGTGAAGGTGTGTCGACATGAATTATTTTGAATTACTCTCAGTTTATGAAATGGTATGAGTTGGACCATTGCTTTGAAGGAATAAAAAAAAATACTTTATTTTCGTTTAGACGAAAATGTGACTTGTTCCATCACCATAATGCACGGCTCCACACGGCAAACATTAGATGAAAATTAATTGTAAGAACTCGCCTGGAGAAAAGTCACACACTAATCTTTAATCTCCAGACTTTTATCTATTTTGATTAACTCCAGCCATCATTTAGTACATCCTACTCCACCTTCCTTCAATTGGCTCCCTCCTGCTCTTTTTTTCACCTGCTTTCATTTGCTACTCATATTTTAGTTTTGCTATCTCGTTCTTCTCATTAAAACTTCCCGATCCAACCAACTTCATAGAAATAGATGGCTAATTTCCGCTGAGGGTGAGGGAAAAAAAGGATGAGAGAAAGAAAGAATTCATCTTTCTGGATGATTTTAGGGTAAGTAAAAAGATTTTTGGTGTAACAAAAAGTCATAAATGAGTAAAAATTTTGACACTATCGGTGGTAATCACCCGAATGGGAAAGAAAACTTAGTGGGAATAACTGAATAGCGATGACGCTCGTAATTTACACAACCTATAAGAAAAGTGTAGTGCAATATAAGAGAGTTCAAAGGAGTTTAAGAAAATATGAGGGAAAATGTTGTTGTTTTTTTTGGCGCGGATAGATAGAATATAGGACAACATTTGCAACTGATCTATGAGATGTGTTTCTCAATACATCAAAAAGATAGCATTACTGAGAGATAAATAGCTATACTTAATAAAACCAGAAGGAAAAGAAAAAATTACATAAAGTTATTGCAAACGTTGCAAACCTTTCCTAAGTTACCGTTCATCCCGGTAATTCTTCGCCTACTTTTCATACGTTTCCGCCCTTCCTTCCACTCCCCATGACTTGCACATTTTGCATACCTCTTTCAACTTTGCTTAACAGATTTCATATCTTTCATAAACTGCATACAAGATGTAATTGGAAGACAATACAAACCTTTATTACCTTTTATACAGTGGATAAAATGCATAAATCTAAAACATTCAATAAGATGCATAAATATCATATCTTACACCTATTCCATAACTCGCAAGACATACATTTTGCCTCTGTCATACATTTTTACCTTTCCTACTTCCTATACATTAAATACCTTGACTAACTTTCCTAAGTAGCTTAAAATGCAGAGGCGACTTTCAATTTTGAAATCAAGTATTTAGGGGGCATTTTTTAACTTTATGTCGGAGTATGGCCCAGTGCACGGAAATATACGCACTCGGGTTCTAAGTTGGACTAAGCAAGGTGTTATTGTTCTAAGAGGGCGATTTGAATAGATAGCTACAGCTGCGTGGCCAAGGTATATTCTAAACACAACGACAAAAATAGATTTTTATTACACACTAAATAAAAGGCACAAAATAAATATAAATATATATATAGGTACATGAATAAGACGTAATTAGGTTCCTAATACTAATTGGATAACCAGGATTATTAAATGGGTGTAATAAGAGATTTAAGGTAGTGAGTGATTTAGTTCCTTTGAAACTCAAAAGTAAAGCGGGATGAACTTGGAGGGAGAGGGGAGAGGTCTTAGTAACTTTGATTACTCACCCGTGTAGCTAAGAACCCGCAGATGATGGTGCTACTTTCTACAAACATGGGTTTTGCGAGATGCGGGCCGCTTGTCCTCAAGAGGTCACCGGATAAACTTCAAAGGGGGGAGTTGACTTCTCCAACCTCGGCTTGAGCGAGCCATTGGGCCTCCTTTCTTCAAGAGGTCACCAGAAGAACTTCGGAGGACGGCTTCTAAAATCCTTGATCCGAAGGTGGTTGAGAAAGGCTGACGTTGCCTCAAGAGACTCTTCTCCCTGACCCAAAGATACGAGTGTGATGCCAGCTCTTAAGAAGTTTGCGACCGTCACTAAACACTTCTCTGGAGAGAGCGTCGTTAAATCGAGCTCCTTTCGGGGAAGTGTCGTCTAACCAAATCTATAGATAATCCTTGGGAGGGTGCATATATACTCGGATTTCTCCAAAACAGGGAGAGAGAGAGAGAGGAACCTTCTCGAACCCTCGTTATCGACAGTGACAAGCGAGCGTCTCCTTGCAGGAAAGTGTAAGAGGCAGGAATCAGCGGGTCAGACGAAAGACCAGCGGCTGGAGCCGTAAAACCTGTTTGAGGCGAACCTACAAAACAGATGAGTAATCTCCAGACCCGGGGGAAAGGGAGGTTGAGACGGTGGGTAGGTAGCCTTCAATTTCAGCGTCATGCCTCGGTGTGAATTTTTTAGTGACTTGGCGGCAAGTCCAAGTAGGGTGAAGTCGGAAGTATAGGAAGGGGGGAGAGTAACGGCTTGCTTTCTCTTCCGAAGAAATATCTTAGGAGGTGGAGAAATACTATTATTCTAGTGGATCCCTCTACACTTTTAAATAACAAAAAAACGTGAAAACATTTGTGTTTTTTCCCTTTACTTTAAAAGAGGTCAATGACCTCCCCACCCCAAACCCGCCCTAAAAAGGGCAGCGCTAAATTCCTTGTGAAAAAGAAGAGGCAGAAATAGAGTTAGCGACTCATCGGTACCACTGAAATTTGGGGGTTTCAAAATTTTGGAAATTACAAAAGTCCCCCAATTATTTGTGGAAGGGTCTTTCTAAAGAGTGGGGGCTGGGAGGGACTGGGGAAGCCGAAAAGAGGAATAAATCCCCTAAATGGCGAATGTGATGTAAACGTGATTTTTGAAACCAAATATGTGGTAAATTTGTGCGGTACTCATGTTCTGAAGATATGGAACTTATGGTGGTAGATATGTGGTCATTATATTGCATATATGGGGACGGGATATTTCATAGATACATAGAGTGTACGGAAGTGTAAAGAAAGCATAGTGTTTAATTGTGTGGTGAATGTGTGGTTGAGATAAGTATACCACATAGATACGTGAAAGGGAGAGAGATTGTGAGATAGAGAGAGATTTACCACCGTCCTTTATTACCGCAAACCTATAAATTATGACTTGTCAAGTTCTAGAAGTTCGCAAATTTGAGTTTGGAGATGAGTCCCGCAAACTTGGGGGGAGGGGACGCTCCCCCCATCTTGAATGGTTTACACCCTGCGACTCCTTCCCATCCACTTTCTTCATTTTTTTCTCTCTTCCTTCATCGTGTCCTCTCTTTATTCTCCTTCCCATCCGCCATCTTCCTATTTTTTTCCCGCGGGTTATTTCTTTCTTATATATTCTCCTTGTTTTCATTCCTTATCTTTTTCCCACATTAAATGCGGCTTTTTTTACACTTCCTTTTCTTTATCGTTTCCAAAATTTTCCTCTGCTCCGTCTTTTATCTTATGTGTTCTAAGGAGCCCCTCTTTCTATCCTATCCTTTCTGACATTTCCTCTTTCTATCCTCTTTCACCCTGTTTAATCTTGCTCTTTTATCATTTCCAATCTTATTCATTCTTTCCCTTACATATCTCCCCACTTCCTCCTTCTTCCTTCCATTAGAATTCCCTATCACTTGAGACCTTATTATTTTTCATTATTTAATCTTCTCATTTATTCATTCTTACAGTTTCCTCCACTTTTTCTCATTCTTATTATTTATTTTCTTAATGCTCTTTATGCTATTTTATCTTCCTATCTTTACTTTATTCCATCTTTCGTTCCCAATCGTCTTCTTTATTACTATTTATTATTTTTATGCTATCCATTCTTACTCTCTTTTTCACCTCTTCTTCCTTCCTACCACTAGAGGGATACCTAGAGCGCGTATCAAGGCTATTTGATAGCTCTCCTCTCATTCAAGAGCGCCTCAAGTAGTAACCTCTTTGGGCGAATCGGGGCAACTTCCTTCTCTGAATTGTCTCTTTTTTTAACCTCACCACTGCCTGTATCTGACGGAGAGGCAGAGGTTGGGTATTAATTATTAGATTTAAGTAAATAATAATAACAATGTTATCATCTTTTTCTATTCTCTTCTTTATCACTCACCACTCTACCCGATGAAACCGATCAGCATCATCCAACTATCCCATTTATCCGTTTCCACATCTCTATCATTCCTTTCCCCTCCAATCTAATGCCCATGATACCCCACGCAGGGGGCAGGGGAGGGGCTATGTAAGGAGACGGGTGCATGTAGGAGGCCATAACGATAATTGGCCTGATAAAATCTCGGCCAATCAATGCGGATGGGCCGCTTCAGGGCTTCCAGCATGTTTACCTCTTGTCTCATTCGAAGAAGCCGCGCGCGCCACAAACGAACGCCGAAATGAAAAGAGACCAGGGTGGTAGCAGCGAAAGGGGGGTGAGGGTATAAGTAACCAGTAGGGGTTGCTCCAAGGACGAGAACGAACGAACCCGTCAATTGAAGGAACCTACTTCAGGGATTGGGGCCAGAAGGGTACGTTTTCGGGAAAATGTCAGCTGTAGTAAGGTCAAAGAAACTCACGGGGAGGACCTATAATTTAGGATCTTCATACATTTAAATATTTCATTTCGACCGGTAACAAGTTTAGGTTATTTGAAGTGAAAATATGGAATTTTAACATATTAATTATTTAAAATGTATATTGTATATAAATGTAATTAACGTTTGAGCTCCAAAACACACTGAAATATCTTCCTAAATAGGTCCGTATTTTCCTCTTCCAACGCCACACAAATTACACAAATGCGAATCCAGCATCGAGCGGGGAGTCACAAAGGGACGTTTGTTCGATGCAATCAGGAACGAGGACCAAAAAGAATTTCTCAGGAACAGCTGTAAAACGACAAAAATATTCTACTCTAAATCTTTTTGTCTTTCTTTGAAAACATTCCAAGCTCTTATTTTGTTTTGTTTGTTTTCAAATGTAGTTCTAATTTTGAAAGTTCCTTCCTACAACCACTCATTAATGAGACTACCATTACATATTGAAAAATTAGTTCTTTCTTTTCCAAATGAATCCACCGATTTTATAAAACCAAATTCCCCTTTTTCCTCAAGGTAAGATGTTGTCACGATCCTCTTCTTTTTTTCAGGTGTCTCAAATCGCGTTTGTGGAAGTTGCTTTAACATTTGTACCCTGGTCAAAGTTAGACATTTAACATTCTTTTTACGAGGTTTGGGATCGTGTTAACTATGGTATTTATTTATATGTCTTATAAGTCCTCACTTAGCCTTGTACGACTGCCTCTAAGCTTTCCTGTACGTTGATAAGTAATAATACATAAATACACATTAAATTGCAAATTACTTTAGTACTATTTTTTAATAGCCATTAATTGTTAAAGCGAATATTTTAGTGATAATTAAATACAAGCCAGACACTTCATACATCATCAAATATAATCATGAAATTTTCACTGTCTGAAAGAAAGTCATCGTCAAATGTGACTCAAATGATTGGGGCTACTGTGCCTACCTGTTGTTGATTTTGTTCCTTCATCGTTTGTCTGTTACGACTTATAGCTGCCCCCCCCCCTTTCCTTCTCCCCTTCATGCGGGGAATTTGGGGTAAAATAAATTATTTTTGGATTAATTCGGAAATTATGGATCTTGTCTACTGCTTCAGGAAGATCGATAATGAGAGCAATTCGACGCTCCCAGGTACGATCGATTATTATTACTACTTGGAACAAAAAAGAAAAAACCAACGAGGGCATATTTGGAGGAAATAGGGTAAGTGGTGGAGATGGTGGACGTTAAAATGTGTTGAACATGTTTAGCTGCAGGAATCGGGGCCTGGAGGGCACGAGATCCATTGGACGTTATCAACTGTAATTGGAGTCTTTGTGAAGTTTAATAAGCCTTCTCCCTCCAAAGGATCGGTCTTCATAGTGAAACGATGTTTCAGAGTGTTGCGCGCCAAGTAGTCTCCTCATTTTCTTGGCTGAGTAAGTACAAGTTTGAAATCACTACAATTTCGATACTTCAACCAACTCATTTATTTGGTCTAAACTTTAAATAAAAAATACAAATATATAAATAAATCTGGCAAATGGCTTTTTTTGGCAACATTTTAATCTCTTTTTTTTGCTTCTTCTTCTTTCCTTTTTCTTCTTCTCTTTCATTTTCCTCCTCTAGATTTCATCCTTGACAGTTAGCTGGTCGTCCTCATTTAGTTTTGGAGCTCCTTAGACACGAATCCTCTTTCTTGTTTCCTCTTTCCATCCGATGCATCAAATCGAACCCATTCCCTTCCCTCAAACATGATAAAACCATTTCCTTCGTTCACCCCCCACCACACCCCACCCCAAGTACACCTCTTTGACAATCTCCTTACCCGCATCTTTAAATCCATTATGTTTTCTGTGTTGGGGATAAAGTTTCACACGATTTTGCCTGACGCAGCGAAATTGGCAAACTTTCGAGACTCGGAAGAGGTACCATCCAATATCCCTCCCCCCTCCATTATAGCACGTCAGGATAAAGGCAAAAAAATAAGACTACAAGTTATTTCCATATAAAGGAAAAGTTTATTTTTTCTTTTGGGATTGCAAACACTTACAAGTGTATTTATGTATTAATTTGAAGCAAAATTTCTCAACGTTTTCTGAACTTTTTTTCAAAGTATTAGGTTGAGGAATAAGTTCTTGCCTGTTTTTTCATGTTAGGTTGATTTAAGTTTTGTTGACGTGATTTGTGTACATATTAAGAAACAATAATAAATTATGAGAGCAAAATTTGCAAAGGTTAGGCTACGTCAATTAAGAACGTAAACTAATAGGCTTTTGCTTAGGAAACGTCTTCAAGATGAGTAATAAGTCATTGCGGTTGATTTAAAAGTTGTGTTAATTTAATTTTTGTTTTGTACCCTCAAAATGGAATGTCCAGTTGAAAGAAAGGCGCATTTTCGACACTTATTGTTACTCATTTTCAATCAAGACGGGAACAATGCAAACGCAGCCAAAGCTCGTCGCGATATTTGTGCTGTGTACGGAGAAAATGCTTTATCAGAAAGGACAGCTTAATGGTGGTTTTGACGTTTCAAAAACGGTTATTTCAATCTTAATGACAAATACCGTTCTGGTCGCCCCATTAAGTTGGATGAAGATCGATTGAATGACCATCTTCATGAAAATCCTTGCCAATCGACTAGAGAATTGGCTGTACAATTGGCGTGTAATCAGAAAACTGTAGTAAATCACCTTCATTCGATGGGGAAAGTTCAAAAACTCGGTGCATGGGTTCCACATGCCTCGAGCGAAAGCAACAAACTTCAACGCTCCACGATTGCCACAGGTTTGCTTACTCGTCACAAGGCTACTCGTGGATATAAGGACAAATTTCCTCACCGCATCATCACTGGCGACGAAAAGTGTTGTGTTTATGTCAACATGAACCATCAAAAACAATGGCTTAGCCCCAATAAAAAACACTTTCGCGATTAAAACAAGGACTTTATCCACGAAAGACGATGCTCTGTGTGTGGTAGGATTGTAAGGGCATCATTCTTTATGAGCTTCTTGCGAACAACAAGATTGTCAATGCAGAACCCTACGTTCAACAAATGTATCAACTCGCCGAAGATATTCGTGAAAAGCGACTTTATCCACGTTATGGAGTCCTTCTGCAACACGACATAAGAGGCTATCTGTGCTTAATTGGAAAATCCTGCTGCATACCCAATATTCGCAAGACTTGGCTCCATCGGATTTCCATCTGTTCCGAACGCTCTCTAAAAATTTTGGCGGTGTTTCGTTCAATACTAATGTGGAATTAAGAACCTGGTTCAACGAGTTCTTCGAGTCAAAATCCAGAGATTTTTATTGCAGAGGCATCGTAAACCTAGTTGAACGTTGGGAAGAAGTCCTAAATAACAACGGAGAATGCATTATTAATTAAATTGCATATTGTTATCCATAAAAAATTAATTTTTTCCCAAATTGTTAATGTTAATGAATAACCTTGATAAAACCGCAAGAACTTATTCCTCAACCAAATATTTCTTTGGAAATTGCTTGTTTTTTACTCGATTTTATTTCCGTCTTTGAACCTGCCCATTTTCAAAGTAATACTCTTGTTTGTTTGTCAATAAATTTCACACTTACCTCTGAATCATTCATGCACGAAAAGTGGACGTAACACGACAGATAGACAAGGCTTGTCTCTACACAAGACAGATAATATGGCAAAGAACCAATCTTATATTGAATATATAGGCACTTTGTTACTAGCAGTCTCTCACAAGCATACAAGCTAACTTCTTCCAATTTCTGTGCAGTTCATGAATCTAAGAACATCGGCAAAGATAACTTTGCATATCTCGGCATAGTATGCAATGTTTCTTTAATAAATTTGAGGAAGATGGACAAGCAGAAGACAAAGCGAGAAGTTACATGCTTGAAAAGCTATCTACAGCAAAGACCTGATATTTGACTGGAGAGATGTATCTAGCCATTAATTTGATCCATTTACTGTTCGACGAAGCCTCATCCCAACTGGTTTCAATGGAAGAGCGGCTGTCAAGAAGGTATTCGAAAGGAAGAAAAACAGGGAGAAAAGGCTGAGGTATTTCAAATTTCACCGAAATAAATCAGTGGTAAGGGATTCTATGGAGTAATGAATCCAAATCTGAAGTATTTGTTTCGAATCGTCTTCAATATTTACAGGCAAATTATGAAACAATGAGTGTATACAACCATCTGTAAACAAGGCGGATGCTCTGTCATTGTTTTGGGCTGTATTTCAGCCAGTGTTGCTGGGGACTTGTTAAAATTCTGGGAGTTATGGGGGTAATATAAACATATCTGGGTAGAAAAACAAACAATGGAACAGCATCACTCATGTATTATTAAGATTTCCAGAGCCCCGGACTCAACATTTTTGAAACAGTGTGTGATCATTTGGTTAAGAAAGAAAAGAATAGCAGCCAACAACCAAAGAGGGGCGTTGAAATGTCTTTCAAGACGTCTGCAAAATTATACCACAAGAATAGTTAAACCGATTACAGGAAACCTTGCCTTAAAAAGTTAAGGCTGTGTTTAACAATAAAGGAAGTCATACTAAATATAAACTGTCAAGCTCCTTTTTATTGGAAAAACTCTCTTTTTACCTTTATGTTTGCACATTATTTTAAAATATTTTTGCACTTAATTTACAAAACATTGACGG
Organism: Ceratothoa steindachneri; assembly: GCA_963969495.1. Taxonomy (NCBI): domain Eukaryota; kingdom Metazoa; phylum Arthropoda; class Malacostraca; order Isopoda; family Cymothoidae; genus Ceratothoa; species Ceratothoa steindachneri. The sequence continues at coordinate 242,714,880 of OZ018317.1, read as the reverse complement.
GTTTCTCATGACATTTGCACATAACATATATATATATATATATATATATATATATATATAACAAACTGAGAGAATCTGTGAATAATGAATACTAAAGTTGTTTCCTTTTATCCAATATATACATAAAATGTTTTATTATATTTGTTGGTCATTTCTTCAATGAGGTTGGTGTTTGAGGGCCAAGGCCTATAGAACCAATTTGGGTAGGCTTGTTTTAGGTGTTTGGATTGCCTAGTTGTTTGTTTAGTATACTGGTTCATGGTCGCTTTCTAAAATTAACCTGAAATCCCAAGAGATAATATAATATTAAAATTACGATGCTATTTTGATTTTATGCTAATTTATTCCTGATTCCGAATCAGATTCTGGTGAAGCAAATTGGAAGATGCGAGAAGTTTGAATACTTTGGGAGAAGAAGTTGATAGATCATTTGTGAAAATAGGATCTGCTCACTGCCACATTGACGTGGGAAGAAAAAGTTGGTGGATCAGGTTTCTGAATGGAAGGGGAGGAGGACGGAGAATAATAGGGAAGAGGGGATATGGATAAAGAAATAGTTTCATAAGTCTTATATTTTTAAGTTCATATTTTAAAATAATATCTATTGAGTCTATTCAGAAACATATTTGCTGTAGTGAAAATTAAAGTCACTCTTAGGTCAGCTAATACCTCTCCGTCTTCATTTATAGGGAACAAATCCCCCTGCACACTGTTACCTCATATGTTTATAGATTTAAATTTTCTTAGTCGGTTGGTTATCTAGAACAAATATTGGTTCATAATTTATAGTAGATTTAGAGTTTGTATTTTAAAAGGTTCTATAACGAGGTTGCAAAATGGCTATATCTCAATTATACTAAATAGAAGTACCTCAGTCTTTCTTCCTACGCTCTGCTTCAAAATACAGGAAGTAATTTACATTTTTGATGCTCAAATTGTATGAATATGATGCTAATGCCCTTTTGTGTGAATGGATAGTGGAATTCCACCGCTTAGTACAAATGAGGTCTTGCAAGGGCTATATTTTAGGTGAGAGTAATATTCGATTTTTAAGGCAAAATTTTTCTCTTTGTACCCAAAAACCCATCTTTTTTAGGCTACATTTCATTGATTAAAAATGCTTAGCTCATTCGAGAAAAAGAAAACTAATATTTGACTGTTTATTTCTTGAATACCCATATTTAATCTCCCTCAGGATTATCATGTTGTATGTCAACAATCTATTATGTCTGGCATCATTTTGCCTAGTAAGGTACTCTAAGTCTTTTGGCAACTTATTCACTATGCAAATTATGCCCTAGTAGCATGACTTGCATCATCGACCTTTTATTAATCTTACATAAAGATTCTAGGCGGCGTCGGTACATGCTACAGGCATTCTTGAAGGAACCTCTTTTAATTCAGTAAAAATGGTATTATCCTTGACCTGGGCTCTACTTTGCTAGTGAATGAGTACTGATTGATCTCTCTTTCTCTAAACTACGCCAGACATATAACAGTCGAGGGGGTTGCAGACCAAAGAGTTTGTAAGACAGATGTTCGGAGTGATATGGTCAAAGAAATTGTCTGACATTCAAGCTTCGGTCCTTCTTTTTCTGTGTCATAGGTTTGGCATTCCAGCCTCCACCTCTTGCATCCAGGTCAAAAGCAACTTCTAAATGCATTTGACATAGCCACCGAAATGAGTCTGAGAACCTTCAGGAAGATAAATAGGGTTATATCACTACAGACCACCTCAAACACCATGAATGAGATCGGGACTTAGTTTTAATGACTATTGGTACATCTTGGGAAACATAGTAAGTCATCGGTTCTTTTCTGAGTACACCACCTCGTCGTGGCAGAAATTGTGTTCTTGCGAGAAGAACCAAAACATACCAAGCTTGATATGGTGCTCCAGTTTGCTCACATAGTTCGGGCACATTCCTTCCACTTGTCCTTCATCTTCGGCGACAGAAGTTGACCCTTTCCACATCTTGTATGAGTAGTAAGTGATCTCCTCATGGACTAAGTGAAGGATGAAAGGCTCTAACACTTCTTTCTACCTAGTTATCGACTTCCTTGACATCCTGAGATCATTATTAATGAGGGCTCGAATCTCAGCAATTAATTATGGGGTTCTTCTTCGTATCAGAAAGATTAGAGTGAGAGTTTCGCCCTGTCGTACCCTCACGATTACAATCTGACTCTTTGGACTCTTTTCTGATATTCTGCGCCGACTTCAGATTGATACCGCAGCACTCAGAGATCTTTTGCATTGGATCTCCTTGAGTGAATCCCAAGCAGCACAGGTTGCCTTCCCAAATTTTGGAGGAGTGAATTCACAAATGATGCGCAATTGAGTCTACTGTGAGAAACGAAAGCATAAAACACGCATTGGCGAAATTTAAGTAACTTACGGCAAAAAAATACCCATCACACCCCATATAAATATATATATATATATATATATATATATATATATATCTCAAATAACACGAGAGTATTGTGAAAATGAATCCATTAAACGGCATACTTTTAACTGTGATCAAATCGGTGCTCGCTGCCTCAGTTTGCCTGGTTTGAATCGCTTTCCTGCACGGATTTTTCGAAAAAAAGTAATAAAAATATTACTACAAGGAAAAATTATTCCGTTTTCTCTTTCAATGTGGTTTAATGGATTCATATATATATATATATATATATATATATATATATATATTTTATAGGAACTATTAGCATTAACAAAACCATCATCCTGATATATTCCAGACAAACTTATATATTTGTGGTATTAATTTTATTGAAATTCTTTTAGGAGGAACTGTGTCAGAAGCCTCTTATGTGAAATTGAGATAAACCTAATCTAGAGCATTTAATTGGTCTACCTTGTGGTAATTTCGTCAAAAAATTATCAACTTCGTTAATCATGAAAACCGTTCTCAGTCACTTTTAAGTTATTTACCTCCCGATATTTACACGATCCACTTCAACGATATACTCCAATAAGATTCTATCCACGACCAGCGTAAGGGATAAGAGCTAAAAATTTCCAGAATCACTCTTTATGCGCACACTAATATATGAGTATACTTACATTTGCAGTTCTGTGATATTTAGGCGAAATTAACTGTAAGAAGAAAGAGACCGCTCTATGAAGCCAAAATAAGCTGTTGAGAATGAAAGTGAAAAGGTTTCAGATACCAGTCTGGGTCAGGGTCTTCCTTGACCTTTCTTACTATAAACCAGTGAATGACACTTACGAACCGACAGCTTTGGAATTGGTTTTAATATGAAAAATTCCCGCAACTTAGAGGTTTTATATAACAATAAACAGCGATTTATTGTTGTCTTTATTTCTGCCGCCAATGGTCTATAAAAAATTAATAAGAGCCTGTGTCTCGTTAATTTCAGGCTCGATCTATTAAACGATAATAAAGAACATGATATTTTTATGCCCTCTTTTGCAACCTGCAAATGTCTCCCTCTAATTTCGAGTCATTTCCTCCCTTCTAATTTCTTTGCTTCTCTAGGCTTCAAAGGCTTTCACACTACTGCTCATGTAGTGTGAAAGGAGCTCCTCGTTGCTATAGCAACCTAGAATAATTTGAATTTAAGTTCCGACAATTTGGGTCTATCCAAATTCGGAGATATTTCTTTGAGTTGGCAATTATTATATACTGATAAATACTTTACAACTGGCTCTATGATGTCTTAATCTCAGGAAATTTTCTATTAATGCATTCTAGTCACTCTACTATGAGTTACGTCTACAGTCACTTATTTTCTGCTTTCTTTGCCATTATATTTTACTCTTTTCAAGATCTAAAAGTGAAATTTTACTTGTTTCGTAATGCAATTATCAATGCTGCATATTTTTCCTTTCGATTTATGAATCCCAGAACGGAAAAGTGAATTAAATCCATTTTAAAAGAAACCACACAAAATTACCCGAGTTTTGCTAAAAATTCTGGAGTTTCATTCATAATATCCACTTCCTAATCATGAATAGATTCCGCCATATTTCCCAAAACTTGGCAATCTAGGGAATGTCTGCATTCCTGGGTCGTTACCACAGACTATTAATGCCACCGCGTAGGAGAAACGCAATTTCCCAAGGACAATAATAGTTCACCTACAGCGATATAACTAACCCTTTACCTGCTCTATATTTAGATAGTGTCAGCAAAATTCTTTGCTCGATATCGGCATATATTTATTGTTGCTGCATCGTAGGTCTGAGCAATGAATGTCTTATTTACACATAAAATCCTGCAAATAATCAAACACTATCTTCAAAAGCGTCTTTTCTTCTTATTGAAGGTTGCATTGACGGCTTTAGAACTCTTTTAGGATGTTTGAATAATAATATTCAACACGAGATATTAATAATAAATATAATATTCATATGAATAATGTATCATTCAAGGTGAGTCTAGAGTATATTCAAGCATTATCTTGTGAACTCATTCTTGCCAATTTCCATTTGACTTCTTGTAACGGATGAGAATTGAAGAAAGTAAATGAGACCAATATTGATTGCATTTGATTCTTCTCAAAAAAGATAAGCCATTTTACACGAAAATTGTATAGAATATTATTACGTATCGAAAGCCTATTAATTCTCCATAGGTAATTATGTACAATGAATTTTTCGATTAATCATCTCCTTCAGATTTCAACGCTATTTTGCCCCCAAACACCATTATTAACAAACTATCTTCTATTTCTACCTGTTAATAGAACTTCATTGTGGCGATTACCAATCATTTTCTTTTGCCCAATAATAAAATATTCTAGCTATAGAAATATGAATATTTCAGACATTGTAAGCTTTTTCGAGGAGGAATTTACAAAAAAACTAAATTTATTTTTATTAATCTTTTTCTAATCATATTAATAACCAACCAAAATCAAACAAGCAAAAAGATTTTATGGAAGCTTCAAACCTTTTTTCAAACCTTCTCATACTATGCACGAACAAACGAATTGTGTTGCACATCTTTTTCATTCCATTCCTGAAGGCGATTGAAAAATACAAAGAGTAGAAACCTAATGCTATCTGTATAGGCCATTTCACCTGAGTGTTTCTCCTCGCATGCTCTAGAATTAAATTTTGTTTAATTGAACCATTTACACGAAAGTCAGCGTCAAAAATGACTTCGAGTGAACGCTCAAGACAGCTATAATTCCTGGCACTGACCTTGTCAGTAGCTACAAGTGATTATGGGGTTGTTCACACAAGCACCTTTGTTAATTACATAACACCGAGGCAATCAAATTCCGTCCCTCAGATGGGAAACAGTGGACAACAAGGGCTCCGTGTTTCCTTAAACGGCGTGTACTGCATTTGCATGTAATATATATATATATATATATATATATATATATATATATATATATATATACTACATGAGAGAGATATATGGGACATGAATGCTGATATGAGACAAAAAAATGAAAAATTAATGCAATTTGGAAGACCAAAGGAAGGAGAGCAAAGGACAAGAAACGCTTGAGTGAAAGCGGCCAAGCACAAAAATATCATAATAATAATAATAAAACAATTAAGTTGCATCCGAGCCTCCTTCGGCCAGAGAGAGGGGCTTGGGAGGGTTATGGAAGGCAATTAATATACTCAATCCCACAATTATGTAGCTACGAAATCTGGGTAGAATTTATTTTAATCTAAGTGCCACAATTCTTTCTTGTGAATGAATTAAATGAGTACAAATTGTGACAAATGAGTAATTCAAAGAGGAGTCCACAATAAATGGCCTAAGAGATAAAATATCGCTGCAAAAGGGCCAGAATCAGAAATGAAGATGGAAATCAAATTGGGGTCTGATTCTCGATTGATAGCATCTTGTATAAGAAGAAAAATAATAATTTATTTCCGGTTTTTCTAAATTGGGCAACTTAATAATTAATAAAATTATTTTAGTATTATTTTAATTTATCCAAATAATTTATTTAAAAAACAAATATTGATTATTTGGGGGCTTGTGTATGCTCCTCATTTGTTAGTCCATATTTAGCGGTTCGTTCGTCGGTTTGTTTTAGTGACGTCATATTACTGTGTATTTCTTTTCTTTGGTTGATTAATCTTCCTAATCTCTTTAAGTTTTACTTTTTCTTTTCACACTACATATGTAAACCCTTTATCTGTTTTGCCAAATCTAAAACGAATCCGCTAAAGTTAAATGCCATTAGTATTGAATTTGCCGTCGGAAGCATTAAAGTTGGGAATTGAAGTTAAAAGATAAGAGGCATTATGGAGTATATAAAGATGAGACAAAATAAATGGGTTAATTACGAAAAGAGAAATGAAACGGAAATATAATGTTAATTATTAATAAGGAATTAACAATTTTGCAAAACATGCGGGAAATGAAACTCTTCTCTGGCAGGACTGAGCAGAGGTTAATATATTCGGATGGAGGAGAAAAGCTCACATCAAATGAAGCCACATATAAAAGATAGACGTATTTTTCCATATTCAAACAAAGTTAATCAGTATCAAAGTACTCATGTATTCGGGTATTTATGCCTTCTTGAATATCATCATCATCATCACAAACTCTATAATTTAAGAATGGGATTTTTTGAGTATTTGAATAATAAATTCATCTTAGTCTGGTTTTTTATCAAAATTATTTCTAATAATTCTTTTATAATATCAAAAACAAAATGGTGAAGTTCATAAATAAATATAAGTATCGAAATTTTGTAAATCTTTTAAAACCCAAAGAAAATTTATTATTATTTATCTTCTTCTTCTATAGCTCTATATTTTAGCAACGTGATATTTTGAAAGGGGGGAAATTTAGTTTAGAGTTTCTTTTCAAAATTATTATAATTGGCGAAGTTCAGAAAATTTATAAAAATTTAACCATAGCTGTTTTTTTAGATTTTAATTTTTTTTCTTAGTAGCGAAGCGCAAGTTTCCTTCGTAGTGGGGACTGGCGAAGCCATTGCCTGGTTCTTTTAATATGTGTGTAGTGCATCCCCCACAAACTTTCATATTCTTGATCCTTTCCTTTCCTTGAGCCTTTCCTATTATTAGCTATATTATCTGAATAGCAATACACTCTAGATAGTAGTAGCATATATTTTATAGTTATATGAGTGCAAAGACAAAATACTGTTAAATCAATTGCAGTTAAAACTCAATTAGTAATCATATTAAGTGCTTAAAATATTTTCCCCTTGACGTGAGCGCTCTTTCGATCGCTTCGGCTATGCCTGGCGATGTTTCATTTTAGGCTTACAATGGCTTATAGCCTACGGCTGTGGATAACATTTCTGGCACTCGGTGTCGTTAATTCAAATTCATATGTAAACAACTGAGGGATTTGCGCACCTTCCTTAAATTTGGTAAATACTTACCTTTGTACTAACTGTGCTCGTTATTACAAAATGATCTTAACAAACAGTTTCGTCTCCTATATTCACGAATGGGCTTTCTAACTACTTTTCCCTCTTCTTTTTATTTATATTTACCATTATTATCTTATTATTTTTCTCTCATTTGCATTGAATTGCTCAGTTTGGTTAAAAGATGCGTTTTAATTTTGTAAATTAAAGATCTCTAAACATCTCCCTTTCTCCTGGTTCTACCTTTTCAATGTACTTGTTTTGGCTCTGGTGCCAAAATTGTCCCTCTGCTCAGAGGCTTCTGAAGATGCGATTGGAATGAGATTCCTGCTTGCATTTCGCACGCGTTGTGCTTCGGGTGCGGTCTTAATAACGCTGTTTTCGGTGGTGAATAATATTCGAATACGCCTCTAAAATCCGCTTAGTAAATTTACATTAGTTAAAACCTATTATGGTTAAAATAATGATATAATCTTTTAAACGTTTCGATCCTATTAAATGGGGTTCGTCTCTTAGTATTATAGCGAGATTTTAAGTTTTTCTGAATATGCACAAATGATTTTGGATACAGCTCATCTACTCTTGATCTACCATTCTCATCGGTTTCGCTTCAACACCCGATCACTTAACTAAAGACATTTCTAAATATTACTTTTTCCTATCATAAAAGTTGTCTAAGATAGTTAGATGTCCAATATCTAAGGGTTTGTACGGCTATAGTGAGAGATTAAAAGTCTTCAATGTTTGCTTACGCAGGAAAAAATTTATCTATCAGTTTTGAACAGAAGTTCTGCGTCGCCGGGCTCTTTTGACACCTATTATACAGGTTTAAGATTATATCCTTCTTATTCTTATTCCATTGTTTTAAAGGTGATAATTTAATAAAATAATAAATCTGTTACAGTCTTGATCACTATTAAAATAGCCTGAAAGTTTCACTTCACACGTTTTAGAGCATATTTTCTATTACAAAATTTTATACCATAATGGATGCACTTTTTGCTAGCTTCTTTGGCACCATTTATATGTAACATTTTGCAAAGTAGGGAAGATAATGGATTTGGGTTCACTTGGAGGTACCAGGAGAAGATAGCCATTTGACTTCCTTCCACAGAAAAGAAACAGGGCAAAAGGCATCGATGGGTCTCAACCTTGAATTTCTGTTGATATCAGTGCCAGCTACATAGATGACCCACTCCTGGATCTCCATTCAAGAAGAACCAGACAGATTCCAGTACCTAGAGCCTGAGCTAAATCTATGAGTCTGAACTCTGAACACGCCTCGGCAACCGCAGCTCCTTGGCCAGATTCTGGACCGCTTCGATGAGTTTGTTCACCCCATCTTTTCTTCTCTGAGATGGTTGTTCCTAGGGCAGCGGGACAACTGCGCGAAACCTCGGTAGCTCTCACTATTATGGGTGGCAGCGGCTACTAGCTCCTTGACATCTAACCAATCTTGAGGCTTTTTCAGATCGGCAGTCTCTGACAAACTGTCGAGGGGATGAACTATCCCATCTCAGTCTAGGATGCGTGTCACTCCAATAAGGAGACGACTGAGGAAGGTTTTTCTAAGCTGTGCCATCTCTCTGGACTGGCAAAGGAGAGCTGTGGGCTTCTGTTCTTACATCACAGGGCTCGTGGTGTTGAAGTAAGGTGACCTTAAGATCCTCGTGAGCTTCGGCTTGGCTAGGAAATCGAATAAAGAGTCAGATGATTCCATATGCTCTACTAGCAGATTGAAAAGAGCCAGCCGGAATATGGTTTGGTGGAAGGGACATTTTGTGCCTCAAATGCCAGCTATCTGTAACGAAACCAGTATTTCGGATTGCCTATATATATATTAATGCACTTGAATTTCCTAACCAATTGCCATGCTCGTGATAGAGGATTGCTTGGCTTTTTCTTGAAGAGCCATGACGAGCTCGTGCAGAATTCTTTTAAGGGATGGGGTAGCTTGATGCATGCTTGGAAGAGTGAATGTAGATTGTTCTCTGGGTCACCGATGGTGCGGATGGTTAAGCAAACGCGCTCAATCTTTGTATTTATTTAAAAGGAATACAGCTATAATTCTTTTTATTTGCCTTATGCCAGTGGCCATGCAGCTTGCCTGAATAGAGAGTTTTTGTGGAGATTGAAGTAGAGAATAGTACTGGTAGTGGAGCTATTAATAGCATCCAATCGACAATATTGCTTCTTTCGCGGGTGTGAGCCTTAATTGGCAGAGGATGGCATAATAATATAAAGTGTTGACATCAAAGTCTTCCTACCAGTTGCTGACTGCACTAGGGAGAGCTAAAGGTATATTTCTGTCTGGGTTCGAGGATATGTTTTTTCTTCATTTTTGGTTCTAAAGGGTCTTTCAATAAGATCGCTCGATTTTTAAATGTAAATAAAACAAGTTTTGCGTGATATATGGACTTTATTTATTTTAAATTTGAAAGAACATTTTATGGCATTAAGTGACGTCGTTCAAATGTCCGCCGCAGCTTCGCTTGGTGAAACGTATTCGGGAGACCCAATTTTCGATGACTTTGTCGCCTAAATCTGGCTGAATTTGCTCGATGGTGTTTGTTATGTTGATTTTAAGGGTATCAAATGTTTTCTGATTATTCCTATAGACCTACGATTTAAGGTAGCCCCAAAGAAAGAAGTCTAAGGGCGTTAAATCGTATGATTTCGGTGACCAGTTGACGTCGCCGCCACGCGAGATGACCCTGCCCTGAAATCGCTGATGCAAAATGTTTATCGTGGCGCGCGCAGTGTGGAATTACATCTCGTCAGTATCCTTATGAGACATATAATCCAGTTGAGGCCACAAGAAGTTGCTTATCATCGATCTATAGGTCTTGTCGATGACGGTTATGGCAATCACATGTTCGTTCTCAAAATATACGGACCGATGATTCCGTTAGACGAAATTCCGCACCAAACAGCTACTTTTTGGTGATGCAATTGGTGCTGGTGTACATTACGTGGATTGTTTTCGTCCCAAATCCGACAGTTTTGCTTATTTACAAATCCATTCATCCAAAAATGTGTCTCGTCGCTGTGGCGATGATAGAAATCTCGTAATGCGCAGGACGTTTGTCGAACGGAGCATTGATTTTGATAATAACATTTGATGATTTGCACACGCTGGTCAACGCTATAACCTTCCATCGTGACTTGCCAAGTACTACTGAACAGTTCACAGTGAGGTTGCCAGATGTCGCTTTAACAACTTGGCTAGTATCTCTGACAAAGCTAATTTAGGATACAATGCTCGAAAACCAATAGGTATATCATTTATATAAAAACACATCAATGTGTGATACTGCTCATAACACATCACACCATAAGGCAACATCATATTATAATTCTTAATTATCGTTGTGTGGGTCAAACATCGATACAATTTGGTAGCGTATCCATATGCTATGAGATGCAACTCTTTTTAGTTATCGCTTAAATACTGTATGAAATTATTCCGTTTTCCTTTAGTTCTCTTTTTTAAGTGGGGATATGCGATCATTCGCTTCTCTGCGTTTGAAAATTTTACTTTTTTGAATGGTTTCATCCTCCAACTTTGTCTTCTGGTCTTTATCTGTTTCTCCTTCCCGGTCTTAAAGAACATTCCTTAAAATTTCGAAAAGATCTATCACCGAGGAATCCATCTGGATTAGGTCCCTCATACAGAGAGCCACTTGTGCTATAATTGAAAAATGTAGCACAATATAGCAGAATGACCACAAATGAACTACGGTGACGGCAAAAAGAATTTGATCACCATCCATAACACATGTATTATTTAAATATTTTAGAAATAGACTTAGGGTAAACTGCGTTTTGTAGAGCAGTCATGCAGATTGCTAGTTCTGTGTTATGTCAGTTGGCTGCTACCACTGGTTGTGTATTGATGTGTCGTCAAGTTCCAGCGCATACTGTGTGTTCACAAAATAACAACTCTTTTTATTAAAAGTGCTGTATTTTAAGAGAGCCTATAATGGATGCAAAGAAACAATTACCAAGTGACAAAATTGTTGCTGTAAAATCAGAAAGACCAATTTCAAAACATTTAGAGATATCTCAAAGTACTGTCAATTTGAGTTTTTCCCGCCATAGAAGTTATGATGTTTCTGGTACTCTAATCCAAAAAGTTTTTACCAGGAGACCTAAAAAGCTGAAGTTAAGTACTAATAAATTAATAAATCGTATTGTGTTAATGAAATTAACATTGATAGCATAAGAAATTAAGTACCAGCATCATAATTTGCTTAAAGATGTATCTGAGCTCAGAATTCGACATCGGCTGCAAAAGGAGATAGGGTTGCCATCGCGGCAAGCTGTCAAGAAATCTTTCCTGAATAAGGAAATGCGCAAGAAAAGAGTTGAGTTTTGTAAAGTCAAATTGTGGTGGAGCGAATGCGAGTGTGTGTGTGAAGGGCCATTCTCCCACCTTTTTTCCAATACCCTCTCCCTCCCTCTGTAAAAATGTGCGTGTGAGTGAAGATGAGTTTTTTTATATTTTCTTTTTGTATATATATGTATTTGATTTCATGTATTAAAATTGTTTTTTTCTTTCTCAGATTGTACTTTGTTTATAATATTCCTCTAGCAAAATTTTACTTTGTATTAAGTAAATTTAACGAAATATTACTTTGCCCTAAGTAAATTTAGCGAACTAAATGTTGAATAGTTTGTCAAAAGACAACTCTAGTAGACCCTTCGCTTCTATTTTAAAGGAGTGGCGGAGGTGGTAGGGTTCTGATAACTGAGCAGAAAGAAGAAATTGTCAAGTCCCGCCAGGACAGAGAGAGAGAAAGGGCTTTGATAGCTTCAAGACGTTATCAAATTATATTGCATGTTCGGAGGCACCAGTTTTTGTCTGTAAAACGCTTTAGATGCCAATACCCACCTGGGTAACAAGTGAGCCCTTCCTTCTTTTTGGGCCTCTTGTTAGTGACTTCTTGTCGAACTGTGTGATCGTTAGTGGATATTACCCTGGCAAAGATATTTTGTTGTTAGACTTTGGCTATCCCTTTTAAATATACATACAGTCTAATTAAAGTTTGGTTATATAAATTTTGATTGGTATTCTGGTATTCGTCAGATAATATTGTGTGTATAGGAAAATAGCTATATATATTAGTTTTGTGCATATCTAGCCCATATTTTTGTAAATATTATTGTACATTTTTGTTAGTAAAGAGCTGTACATACAATCTGTTTTATTCTCTTTCGATTTCTTACGTCCGGATTAGTGTAGGAATTAGAGTATATATTTTTGGCCCGCTACAAAATTATTCGGACTTTTGATGAGTGGAAGACTGTTCTCTTTAGTGATGAATCCTCTTTTTACTATTCAGAAGCTGTGTAATAATGTTGCGCCACCTGCATGGCTCAGATATGATGGATCTTAAATACGCTATTAAGGCAATGAAACACCCTCCAAGTGTGATGGTTTGGGGTTGCTTGAACTACCGGATTATTCAAAGAGAATCAACCGATTTCATGACGCATTTCTTCATTTTTCAAGCATTGTCATGGTATGAGTCAGTGACTATTTGAAAGAGGAGTTTACTAAGTCGTGAATGGCTACCACAGACGCACTGTATTTGCCTCGCGTCGTTTCTCCAGCAACGTTGAGTGGTTTGTTCACCAACGAAATGGCGAGTCCTTAGCAAAAGGCGTTCTGCGTCCTCGAGTTCGCGAAAACAAATTCGGTTGTCACGGTGTAGCGTGCTTTTCGAAGACGATTCGACATTAATCCGCCCTCTCCTAAGAACATTTGACGGTGGTTTCGACATTTTCCAGAGTTGATGTTTGTGTAAAGGGAAAAGTCCAGAATGATCACGAGTTTCGGCGGAACAAGTGGCAAAAATCCGTGTTGCGTTTGTGGTGAGCCCGGTGAAGTCCATAAAATCGAACTAGCCGTGCTCTTGAGATCCGTCAATCCACTATCTGGCGCGTGCTAAGAAGACGTCTATATTTGAAACAATACAGACTAGGCATCGTCCAGGCACTTACCTAAGATAACAAGATGAAGCGGATGAAATTTTATGATTCGATGCTAGAGATGATGGAAGACTAAACCTTCATTTCACGTTTAATTTTTAGTGATAAAGCGACTTTTCACTTGCACGGTACAGTCATTCGTCACAATTTGCGTATTTGAGGAACAGACCACCCACATGAAACAATTGAGCATGAAAGAAATTCGCCTAAGGTGAACACCTTATGTGCTGGGTCTCGGGACAAGGTTTATTGTCCCTTTTTCTTTGAAGGAGACACTGTTACAGAACAAACCTATCTCGATATGCTCCGAAAACTGGCTCTTCACTTCACTGCAAGCACATTTGCATGACTTCATTTTCAACAAGTTGGAGCACCGCGTCATTGGCCCCTGGGGTTCGAGCTTTTTTAAGTGAAAAAGTTGCCCGTTAATAGATTGGTCGGAAGGGGGCCCAAGACCTTGTTCTTTGTGCTTAGCCTATGAGATCCCCAGACCTAACCATGTGTGATTTTTTCTTGTGAGGATACTGAAAAGATTGCGTTTATGTTCCATCGCTACCCACTAACTTCGATGACCTTAAATATCAAATAACAACAGCGATCAACATAGTGGATCGTAATGTGCTGATAGGAGTCTGGGAGGAATTCTCTTAGCGCATTAATGTTGCTCGTGATGCAGTTTGCCAGATTGAACACTTGTAAGACAGAAAATAAAAGTTGATTGTGATTAGGATACTAGTGACTTTGCTTGATTGTTCTATTGCTTTTCTTTCATAAAATATTGGAAAATGAAATCAGTTCATTCTTTTTTAATAACCTTGTATTTTGGTAGGGGGGCTTTATTTGTTCTTCCTAAGAACACAACTATGAATGTTAAACGATCTCTAGTCATCTTAAAGGAATAACTTCCACCAGCACTTGCACTGCATGAGAAAACAACTTTTGTGCACGATGGAGAACCTTGGCACGAGGCCAAACTCGTTAGTAAATGGCTCAAAGTTAATGAAATTTGTGTTGTAGATTGGCCAGGTAATAGACCATGTCAGAATACGATCGAGAACCTATGGCTTAGTATGTAAAATAAGGTCAAATCTCACAATACTGGCTCGATCCCCAGTATCGCAGAGGCCATCAAAAAGGTCTGGTGCACTGAGCTATCTCAAGAAATGTGCCAAAATTTGATCAAATCAATGCCAGAACGTCTCAAACAATTTGTCAAGAACAAGGAACATATGGCGAAATAATAGTATAAGGTAATAATGTACATATATTAGGTTAAAGTCCTTTTAAATATTGATTGTATGTAAAAAAGGTACAATTCTTATGGCGATCGAATATATTTGCCAGAACTTTATGTGCCTCATTTAAAGCCACTCAAGGGAGGGAGTTAAAAAAAAGACACGAAGCAGTCTCAGTAACTAGCTAAGTTAACTTTCATATTTAAATTTCTTTTACATCTTTCTATCCATTTCTATTTAAACCCAATACTATCAAACTCTTCTTCCTCAACTAATCCCTTCACTTCATTAAATGTGTCCTTTAAACCGCGCGTATTTGTGTACAAACATAAAGATGAATTTTACAACTTTGTGAAAGATACACTTTCTTGAAATTGCTGTTACAATTGACGAAAAAGATGAAACTGATACATCACTAGTGTTATCGTATGACGGATTAGTATTATGTAGCGTGATCCATCACTTTGAATGGTTTTTAACACATCATTAGTATTTTACGTCTGACGCTAGTGTTTGAATAGTTAGACAACACTAGTATTTTGGATGTGATACATTACCAGGTTTTTGGTGTCAGACCTAGGTGGTGTTTGTGAGAGTGACACTTTCCTCTATTTTTGGCTGTGATACATCAATAATTTTTAGATGTGAAGCAATTTTTGTGTATTTATTGTGCCACAAACAAGTGTTTTGTGTTTGACACATTTAATTTTTGGGGTGTGACATATCACCAATATCTATGGCTGCTTCTTTTACAGCTTCTTTTAGATACTACTAGTAATCATACTAGTGGTACTATAAATAATAGTTGTAATGATACCTTAACTACCACAACTAACACTACTACTAAGATGAGACGATTAATAATAATAATAATAATGTAAAGAACGATAATTTTACTGGACTTTTATTACTATTAAGATAATACCTATATATACTATTGCTACTATTAATGATAATTCTAGTTATGCAATTAATCATTTGCCTTAAGGATTTTGGTCTTTTTCTCTCTCTCTCTCTCTCTCTGATCTCTTCAAAGAGAGGGGAGGTAGGGTTTTCTCAATGGTCAAATTGGGGAGGGTTCTATTCCCGACGACATGCAAGTCAAGTATGTACACCTCGATGGAGAGGACGGTAGAGGAATGCAGACGAGGGAGAGGAAGGATTTCTTAACCTCTCTTAAGAATTCAATTAAGCTTTATTAAATCCGTCCATCGCCGAGTGGTGTAGAAATTTGAGCTCAAATTGTCCCATTTCGATCCGATAAAAAGAGCCTCATTTGAATCTAAGTCGGAAAATCTGGCTGCGCTCGTTTCCATGTTTAGCACAAATCGTCGTGAATTGGTTTCGGTTGGTTGTTTTACTCTACCTCGCTCATCCATGTGTTTCTTGTTTTTTTTATGTTTTTTATTATGGTCGTATAGTAGTTAAGGTTGCTACTATGATAGTATTTTTTTTCGTAAGTATAGTTATTATTGATCGAGTTTTGATTTCTTTCTCTTTGGGTTATCTGTTTTGCCTTGTCTCCTTGGATTGGTATATTTCCGTTTGTTGATCTTTTGGTTTATTTATGTTCTTAAGGCATGCTGTTTTGTGTTTTTGGTTGAGTTGTTTTCCATGTTCCTCATGTTTCTTGGTGTTTCATACTTCTTAGTGGTTATGTTTTTTTGTTACCTCCCAAGCCAATGCTTTATTTTGGTTTAGTTTATGGCTATTTATTTTTTTGTTACTAGGGAAACTGAGTTTTATTTATTAGAGGTTTAGCTGGTGTGTATTTCCATGTTTCTTCGTTTCATGAACGTTAACTTGGTAAAAAATGTGGTGATCCTGGACATAAGCTTAACGTTGGCTGATGCACATTGAATGATTGGTCTCTCTATCAACCACACACTCCACATAATAGTCCATTTGGTTGCACTCTGGTAAGTTTAGATGCCAGATTTTTGGAGCGATGAGATCAAAGAATTTTCCTGATAGTCAAATGTGAGACCTTAAGCTACTGCTTCATGGTATAGAGGCCTGCTACCTTACCTACTTTCATAGCAGCCACCTCTTTAGAATAGGGCAAAACCAACTCTTCCAAGCATTTATTGTATCCCTTTCTATACAGTCCAAGGCCGTCCAGGAAAATACTTAGGGTAATAACCCGGCCTTCGCCACTCACCACCGTAAATACCAAGATGTAGACCGAGAACTTGTTATTCAGGACTTTCGGTACATCTTTTGAGAACACAGAAAGCCAGCGGTTGTTGGATGAATCCACCACCTCGTTCTGGCAGAAAAGGGATGGTTCACTTTGTTCACAAGTTTTGCAGCACGTTCTTTCCTCTTAGCCATCATCCTGTGCGGTGAAAGCTCGCTCTTTCTCATCTTGAATGATTAGTAGAGGATGTTCTGATGTACGAACTGCGTGATAATAGACTCTGCACCCTATTTGCCGATGATGTGGACCTCGTTGACTTCCTGGCATCGTTCTCTAGGATTGCCTGGATCTCCGCGACACTTCCAACTCTTTCCTGATCTCCTGCAGCGTCCTCAGTTTGAGACCTAAGCAACGGATATCTTCACTTTGAGAGCTCCCAGCTTGAAGAGCAAGCAGAACAGAATTACCTTTCCAAATCTTGGAGGAGAGAATTCAGCCAAACTTCCTTAAGAGACGATGCATAAATGAGTCTACTACAATTTGAAAAGAGAACCAACGTTTGACAACACCAATGCGGGAAATACAAAGTTGTCACCGCCCAAAATTACCTCAATGCATGTTTGTGTATGTGAGTTTTTGTCTGTGCGTTTGTGACCCTTATACTTTTCTTTAGCTCTTAAATAATATTATTATGTGCAAATATACATATTTTGTCGCTAATTATATGTGCGTGTTTCTTTCTTGTATTTGTATAAAGTAATTTAACGCAGAAAATCAAACTATTACTTACCTAATCATCATAATTGACACTTAATAAAAAAAGGTTCTTTATTTTTATTGTTTATTACATTTTGATTTTAAAAATAGAAAAACTTTAAAAGGTTAATCTTTAAGCGCGCCAATCAGTGTTGATTTAAAACGGCTTAATGGAGAAGTTTCATTGTCGAGAATAGAGGTTCCTTGCCAACATGTGCCCCGTCGAAATCACGAGGTCAGGCGACGTGATGTTAATCTTAAGCTCGCCAATAAGCGTTGATTCAAAACGGTTAAATGGAGAAGTTTCATTGTCGAGAATAGAGGTACCTTGGCACCATGGGCCCCTTCAAAACCACGAGGTCAGGCAACGTGAGCGAGGACCGTGAGAACAGTCAGAATATCAAACTGCTTTCTGCGATACGAGAGGGATTGGAATCTCATACGCGCGCTTCTGTCGTCTTCCAGAGTGTTATCAAGAAACCCCCACAGTAGTACTTCCCATTCTTTAAGTGCTGTTTGCTTCGTTCAGAGATTCCCTCCTCTTCGCGTAGGTAGTTACGGTTCCGGCTGCTCCCTAAGTATTGTTGGTCCCAATCGTGCATCAATAGTATAAGCCTGCCTTTTACAACGAAACACGTCATTCTTGATCGCGCTCTCTTTGCTTGACGGTCTGAAGGGTAGAATTATACCGAAGGATCTGAGCCCCAGGCAATTGGTCCATCCTTGGTTTCGGTACTTTTGGTTTGGTACAAATACTCCCTCCAGTTAGTGATACTACTAGAGGTTAAACTCCTAGTGGTTAACGTCCCTCGAATAACCAACCGAATCCCGTTTCATCTCTTAAAGCCTCTAACCCAAGCCAGGATAAAACGAATCATCTGTGGCATCATTGCCAGTTATCCCTTTGTGCGTACGTGCAAAAGCTCGTTATAGCCCCCTGACCACTCCCGTAAAGTTCGCTCCTGTTCGCTTCAAGTAGCTCTGTTAGATCGATTATTGTAAACTTTGAGTGTCTATTGAAATTATTCCATTTTAAATTATTTATTGTGTATACTATGCAAATATTAAAGTTTATTTTTTGTTCCTACTTTTCATAAGTCTTATAGCCCGAAGCCTTTCTTAGTTTAACTGCACTCTATCGTTTGTAATAAAATCCATCGCGGTCCGTGAGGAAAGCTGGTCCCCAAATTTCCTAACTTTAACCCCCATCTCTGTCATGAATAGAGTTGAGTCAAGGTCACTCGTTAGTTCTTGAGCGTCCACTTAGTTCGGGAAGAAGTAAAGTATATGTCTGTGGGTCATTCTACGACATTCATAATTAGTATTATCTTCAACATATAACTATTATCTCACGTTACCCTCAAGGTTGACCTCGATATTGAGGAGCAACCGAAGTGACTCATAATTAAACTTACCTTAAAATTGAATTGATGATAGAAAGGAAATTGGTTAACTAACGGGGAAATTTTCAATAAGTGAAAGAAGAAGGAAGGTAAAGAAGCCAGAAAGGCCAAAAGAGAATGAGAATGAAGTTGTCTATGTAAGAAAGAGAGAAATGCGAGATCCCTTTAACTATTATTCCTATCGCCATGTACAAAACTTGTGAATTATGTACTTGTAAATCGGCTTGTATGAGACTGGAAATTATATACTGATTCTCAAGATAATACCACACAGGAAAAGAAAATAATGTGTCTTAATTCGATGAATGTCCAAATGAATCTTTAATAAATAAAAGCCATCAAGATAGGAATCATACTTTTCATTTTTCTAAGGGGAACATTGCTCCTTTTTATTTTTATTGAGATATTATCTAGTTCATACTTATATACATAAGCATTATATAAATAACGGATCGGTTTTTCCGTTTTTTATACATTTTTTAAAAGAGTTTTATGCAAGGATGATTATTCAAAATGGCGGGGGCCGGGTTTTTAGAAGTAATCAGATTTTTATTAAGACTTTCATTACAGGATCATTTACGGTCTATTTTACACCAAACCTAGAACCTTTGTACATTGCCCGAGTTGATATGGGTGTTTTTATAACTTAAATACCAATTGAGATCGTAGAGGATTCCTTTGCATCTATTATTTAAGGTTAAAAATGACTTTATTGTAGCGAGAACTTGGGTGGCGGGGTGGTCAAGGCCTTCTTTCCTATCATCACTTATTTTTCTCTCTCCTTTCTTCCCTATCATGACTTCTTTCTCCCATCTCCCTTCCACCCTTTCATCCCATGTCCCTTCTTCCCTATAGCGAATATTTGGGTTTAGGATATTTCCTAATGATATCTCTATTTGACGCCGAAAATTAATTTTCTCTTAACTTCTATCACCACTTTTATAATCTCCAATTTCTATTATTTGAGCATTAATTTGGGTGACTTGCGTCCCCTTTCTCTCACACCTGATCTAGGCAAATTGTTAGAGGGTTTTTGGGCCAATCTTG
The DNA here is from genome assembly GCA_963969495.1 of Ceratothoa steindachneri. Taxonomy (NCBI): domain Eukaryota; kingdom Metazoa; phylum Arthropoda; class Malacostraca; order Isopoda; family Cymothoidae; genus Ceratothoa; species Ceratothoa steindachneri. Next base: position 242,694,949 of record OZ018317.1, on the reverse strand, counting down.
TGTTGGAGGACATCTGACCCAACCTTGACCCTAACCAGTACGGTAACCTAAGGAGAAAATTCACCACACATTATCTTGTGCACTTGCTGGACACAATTTTTAAAGGGCTAGACCAACCAAAGAAAATAGCTCAAATTGTCTTTATTGTCTTCCAAAAAGCCTTCGATTTTGTAGATCATACTGTGGCAATCACATAACTATTCCACCTTCGCTATCGACCTCTCCTTTAAACATTTGTAGCCAGTTTTTTATCAAATCGCCGACACAGAGTCAGATTCCACGACTCCATCTCGGAGTGGGATAGCATCACCTGTGGGGTACCTCAGGGAAACCGGTTGGGCCCAATTATTTTTCTTGCACTAGTCAATAATTTAGAAATGCAGAATTCTCTGTCAAATATATTGACGACTTGACTTGGCAGATTGTTGATGTTAATCACAATATAAATTTTACATTACCCTATGCTTTAAATAATTTATCATAAGGTTGTGCAGCCATCAATATGTCCCCTAACCCACTCAAATGCGAAGAACTGATCATTTGCCCCCCAAAACATCCCATCATATTTCCTGAACTGATTTTATAAAACTCACCCCTACTAATTGCAAATAAGTGTAAACTATTGGGAGTACATATCAATGTAGATTTAAACTGGGACAATCATGTTGCACATATGCTGTCCAAGGCCAATCGATGTATTTTTTATCTTGTACCGCACCAAACAATTCGGTTTTAACCCTAATGTAATGTTAACATTATATCAGTGGTACATTAGAACCACACTAGAGTATGCTGCACCTGTATGACACCCGGGACTAACTCAGGGCCAACATACGCATACAAAAACGTTGTTTTCACATAGTTCTTGGACCTCACTATATGTGTTAGGAAAACGCCCTAGAAAAACTTCAGTGCAAATCCCTATACCAAAGACGTGAGGATCTCACTTCAAACTTCGCCAAATCTATTTTTAAATCGCGAGAACATAGACATTTATTCCCACCATATCTGCAGGACATTCATGGGAGGGAAACAAAAGAGGCAGAGAATGGCTACAATCCATAAGATGCAGAACCAATAGATATAAGAAGTCCACATCACCCTATATAGTAAAGAAACTCAACGACAATATTACAGTTTAGATCATTTATAAACTGTAATAATAGCCAAAGTTTTACTCCATATATATATATATATATATATATATATATATATGTATATATATATATATATATATCATAGTCATGTATTCGATTCAATTTCGCTAAAGAATAGATAAATAAATGTATTTTTTGTGCATATATATTTAATCTTAATTAAGGATTTGTAAACCGAGACATCTTGTTTTGCACTATGTATATTGTTTTGTAAAACCTTCTTTGTTCAATAAACCTTTAATTATTATTATTATTATTATTATAATTATTATTATTGATATGTAATAATGTCAGCCCTCCTCCTCTGTACCTCTCCGCCATCTTTACCTCCCTATTCAACCCACCGGAAACGCAAAGTCAACCTGTCTTTGCCTTTTATTATAAAAACAAATCACTTGAAGATTTAATTGATCAAAAATTGATCAACCTTTAAAGCCTAACAATGATTGGGGCCTGAGAATTAATTGCATTGTCCAACTCCCCCTCGGAGCCCTTACTAACATTTGCATACTACAGAGAATGTGGTCTGGTAACAATAAATTAATTTTCATGACCATCACAGAAGAATGACGTTTTATTATTTAGTTGATTCAGGCGATTAAAAACGATGGGGTCGGACTGACTAATTGATTAATATTCAGCAACTTCAAATGCGAAGGGAGAATTACAATGATTTACGAGCGAGCCCGTTTGTCGATCAACGCCTAATTAAGATGAATCGAATAATTTGTCCCACAGAGCGAACGAGTGAAAACGGAGGCAATAGTTGTTGATTAAATCGAGCAACGATCTAAATTAAATGAATGAACTTTAGAGATGAAATCACTTCATATAGAAACCACTTTTTCTTGGAAATGCCAATTAACATTGAATTTTTCTTCCTGTTCCTATGCAAAAAAGTTTTCTTTTAGTCGAGGGTTTAGTGCATTTTGTGCGTCTGGATTGGGTTATAAATGTGGATAGCGGTGGATCTTAATGGGTGAATCTGTTTGTGCTTTTCGACTACAGGAAGTTTTAGTTTGTAGGCACTGGAACACTTTTGAGTATCGCTTCACATGTTTAGGAAAATTTAGGGTGAAAAAAGTTTGTATTGATTTTAAAACTAAAGAAAGGGAGAGATAACTTAACAGATATTAAGAAATATTATGTCAATCACTCTTTTCACTTCTTCGACTTCTACTATTTACCAATACCTTGTCAAATTTCGATAATTCAGTCCTATTCTAAGCTCATATAAAGAGTAATAAATAATAATTTTACTTAATTTTCCTACTATTATTTGTGTCTAATCTCTATGAAACCATTAAGAAATTTGTGTCTTCATATAATATTTAAATAATATTTTGGTCTCAATTTTATTCCTTACCAATATTTTCCTCCAGTTCCTTGTCTAGGCTATATTTACCTCTATTTTAATGTTCATAAACCTTCCATGCGTTCATTGAAGAGGCCTATGTTCTTAGATCTCATTTTGGCAGCTGTGCTGATTCCACCGGCTGATTTTTCCGACACCGATCTCTTCTAATTTCATGATGTGGAGACAATACTAGAAAAGAAAATCCAGCCAGCGAGTGCTGAGAGAAGCCAATTTCAAGCCTGGCCAATTGTCCGCGTTCATTGGATGGATAAGATTAAGGTTCTTGATGCTTTTGTTTGGTGCTTAAAAGATTCGATTTTTGAAATAGAAATTAATTTTAATTTTGGTATATGTTGTTCTTCCATTCCAAAAATTGTGACTGGAGTTTGGTAGATTTTATTTCATGTAAAAATATTTGAAGTTTCGCTAAAAGATGAGATTTAAGGTTTGCCAGAATTTAATTCAACGATTCAGAGATTTGATCTCGGATGGAGAATTTTCTCCTTTTTGCTTTTCACTCATTTCATCTGTTCTTCAATATTGAGATTATATTTTTTCCTTCTCAAGATTTTTTTGAGAGAGATTCCTTTTCAGATTTAACTAGATGATATATCATGTTTAGTCCTATGGAATGATTTTTTTTATTTTCTAATTCGTTATTAATGTGATTTTGCTATTCGCAATATAATCAGCTTATATTTAGGAAGGTTCTGGGGTTTTTTTACCTTAGGGGAAAAATGAATCGTTTTCATTTGGTAAAAGTGCATTCTCAATTTCTAACCCGGTTTCCTTTGCTTTTGAAAGACTTTAATCATGTCAGATTTTTCACCCAGTGTAAATTTTTGTCTCCCATAAATGGTGCAATTTGCCTTTAAAACCATCGATCTTTAGACATTAAAGTGATGGTTATTGTTCTTAAAACGGCCTATTTTTTTTATTTATTGATTCAATCGAAATCATTTTAATAAACGCGAAGTAAAATAAAACTAAAAAATGATAATTCAAATTTTCCCATTGTATTAAAAGAATTTGATAGGCCAAAAGTTCCCGTTGATTTTGCCTTCAACTTCTAATAATGTCATCCTTGCATCGTTGTCCGGAATCGATATAAACGATCTTGAGAGTATTTTATTGTGCAACATAATAAAATATAAAAAAATATCCTACTAATTTAGGGAATTTACAAAGATTCTTAGATTGAGTAGTGTAATGGGGTGACAAAGGGCAGATTTATTTATTAAGATAAAACAATTTGTGCTATTAACTTCGCGCGACCTAAACGTTACAAATCAATGTATGAAACATTCTTAAAAGCGAACAATTTCTCTGCTACATAAACTAGGGTTTTTTTTTTTAAATCTACCCATATGTAGACGGCTCGTTAGCACTCACATGAAAAATGGGGTAAAATTGTAGTCTTTTTCTTTGTGACAATAAATCTTAAACTAGGAGGAAGTTTGTCGCCGTGCGTCTAAATTGACTAGGGAACTTAGAAATAAAACATATGAAACCAGACGGAAGGAACATATTTAAATTTATTGGAAAACTGTCATTTGTGTGGTTAGATCAGCAAAGTCATTAAAACACTAAACGGTGTCGCTAATATAAAGTAGTTGCCATTTCAGTGAGATAACTGAGCTGCCACTGGAATAGAAATCTCGTCTTTATATCTAATAAAACAATTATTTCGCACTGCGAAAGCTGAGAACCTATCCTCGTGCAAAATCACTGGCTGCAAGAATATCAGTGAATTGGTTCAAGAATAGAATTGGCAATAATTACGATATAAAATTCAAATAAATGTGACATAAAATTAGATGTAAAATTTATATCCGCATTTTTCTTTCAATCTGAACTCTCCTCTTACTCCCATTATTTTTCTTTTCTATTCTTGGATTATCTTTGAGTGGATATTAGGATGTTTGTCGAGCTATACATATGTACACCTATAACAAATCTTGCCTACAAAGGGAACCGAACTAGCGCCTACTGGCGTTTCCCTCCCTGGTCTCACAACTGCGCCAAGGTAGATGAACTAAGATTAATCCCCGAGTACTTCTCGATTACAGAAATCCTTCTAACGATCACTTGAGATATTGAACCATTTAGGGATCACGGATCCCAGGACTAAACCCGAAACCCAACACTTTTGTTATTATTTTGCAAAGTCTTGGAATTTTACAGGTGGGTTTTTTTCATCCTATCTATCAGTGCTCACAGGTAAAGGCCACGCTCCTTAAAGTAACGATCATGGGTTTCTATTCCACTGTCAAAATTGGTTCCTTTATACCACACATTTATCATGAGATTCTGAAGTATCTACTATTAGGAACTGTGTGGTGCTGAGAGGCGAATCTAAAGTGAATGCGTGAGTGGAAGCGGATGAAATCAAAACAGCCTTATGTGCATCATGCAAAAATGTACATATTTGCAAATTGAAAGAAATTACATGTGTAAACACACTTAACTTAAAATAAAGAATAAAAAATCGCGCCATATGAATGCACATATTTCTTTGTGTATGCGTTAAGATGATGTATCTTTAAGCGATAGAGTAGGGAGTTATGGTGGCAAAGAGGTGGAAAAGATCAGTAAAGACGAGGGTGAATAGGTAAACGATTTAAAAGTTTGGTGTGTGTGAAGAGGGATTTTCTGCGTTTCCTTATCATGGCAAAATGTAGATTTGATGGGGAGGAAATAAAAGTCTATTAATTTGGTCTCAATGGAATGCTATAACTAAGTGTAGTGAGTTAAAGGCATTTCACTACTTGGTTGTGTTCAAGTTGTTATACCTCAGTATTTGCAGAGTGAAGGTGATAGAGTTCTTTGACGCTATAGTTTAAAGCTTTGAAAATATTCCATAAGTGAAATATTTCTATTAAGTATAGGCAAATATTTAATTTTTTTTAGATATTTATCTTAACTCAAATAATATTTCTTGGGTTAGAATTTTGTAGCCCCAAATATTCTCAATATAGAAATATATTTATTTTAATTTTATTAGCTCTTCTCCTTTTTTTCCATTTAGCTTTACTTACCATATTTATATTTTCATTCTTGAAAGAGTAATACTTTAGTGAATGAAGCACCCTGTATAATATCTTTAGTGTTTTCAGGAAGTTCACCATCTTTAATGATTGTAACAGATTTATACACTGTTAAAAACCAGAAGTACTTCTCCATCCCTACTCTGTTGACCTGTAACATCCTTTTCAGTGCTCATAGTGCTCATCCTCTTAATATTCTCGCGAAAAAACTTTGGCCAATTTGAGACCAAATCATAGAAATTCAGAGGCTAATAGCAATTTCTTCTATTAAATTATTAGCTTAAATACACACTGTCTTAACCTTCATAATTATAACCAAGGAGTATCAATAAATGGTTATTTATGGCAGAACGGCAGTTTGTGGCAGATTGGGTCTTCGCTGTTCATCTATTTGTTTGTCTATCGGTTTATCTTTTTCGTGAACTTACTATTAGATTAAAAATTATCTTAATTTGTTCTCATCGAATTTACAGAAACTTGACCGGAAGAATTGGTTACTTCCGCGTAATTTATGTCCTTACAGAGGAGAGAGTCACTTTAGTATCTCTGCTCTTGTACAGTTTCCAGCTAGGACTGTATGATATATATGATAAAGAGTAAAATGGAGATAATACGATGAATATGAAGGGTAAGATAACATGGATAATCACACGATGAGAAGAACTACGACTGAAGTAAGGGAGAAGATGAATTAATATTGTTGTATCTACAAGTACCGGTTTTTATTTAATCTAAAACCTGAATTATAACTTAATCCTTAAATAAGGTGAAGTCATAATTCTAGATTCAGGCTATTAAGCCTTTCATATCTGAAGATTTTTAACAACATTTCCTCATTTCTACTTTGACGTCTTCCTCAGTTTAATAAAGCGCTAACAATACCAGAATATCTACTAGAGGCCGGTCCCACAGGCCACCTATTACTAGGAGTGAAAAAGGAATGTAGTAATAGGAAACTGCGAAAGGAATATGGAAAACACAATTATACACATGTCCTAGTAGGGTGCAAAGGGCTATACATTGCATTGTCTTTGTGAATTTAATAGGTAGCCAATTCGTTCTTTCTTAAACACCACTCGAGTCCACTTATAAACAATTGGTCTTCTATTAAACATCCACAGAAACAAAGCGAAATATCCAAATGGTCATCCGGAGACGCGAGACAGCCCTTCGCAACAGTCGTGGCACAGGGACATTGGACGAGGGCACGCCGCCTTTACTCACACTGATCGAAATCATTGAGCGGGATTCGAACCGTTGTTTAATTGGGGCCCTCAAATGCACGAATGTGGCTAGTAAGTGTCTCGGCTTGTGGCGACAAGTTAGAATTTGAAGATTGTAATTCTAAGAGTTGATAGGAAAATACTTAAATGCGGGAGAGTTGGGAAATGGGAGGGATTGGGGCCGATGGTGAGGTGGAGGCAGGATATAGTGAAATGTGAAAGACAGAGACTTTTGTAGAATAAAGGGAGTGAAAATTAGAACATAGTGAGTGAAAGAAGGGAATTTTTTGAAGGAATCTGCGTTGGTGTCTATGGAGGACTTATTGGCGTGGAAGGATGAGGTTTAGAGATTTAGCATTAAATCGAGTTGCAGCTTATTAATCTCCATCAATAGTCGCCAAATCCATTTCAGCCACGACAATTCCAGCGAGAAATAATTAAAACAAGAACCTAAGCGATTCTACAAATTTTTCCTTTTTTTCGGTTTTTAATAAATTAAATTATTGCAAATAAGAATTTTTCATTAGAGGATATTTTACTTTTTAAGCTAAGAGTTGTTGGCGATGACCTCGTCTGGTATAAAAATAATTTGGAAATAATTTCTAGAAAGAAACCAGACAGGTTTATTTATCAGGTCTGATATTTCTCATTTTCCCCCTAAAATGTTAAAGGTTTAATTTAATATAAATTTGCAATCAATTCCACATGAAGAAATTAGATTAATAAAAATGTTCGTGAGAAGAGGGAGGGGAACAAGACTTTGGCTTTCTTTAAAGAAGGTAAGAAGATCATTTAGCACAGTCAAGATGAGGAAATGCACTCTTTTACCGAGGCGGGATTCATTTGTGATATTTTAATACGAAATCATCTCAATCAAAGAGTTCTGACGTCTCGGAGCCTCTTTGGATAAATCATAAGAAAACTGAAGCACCGAACAAATGATTGGCCGAGTGGATTTTTGTTTTGTTTTTTTTTGCTTTTTGACCAGACCGGAAAGATACGGAGGGTATAAATTTGAAGACCTAAATTGATTAATAAGGTCTGATTATGCCTTAAGAAGGAGGTTACCAAGAAAAAAAAAATTCTTCGGGTATTTATTATTGGAATGTTTAGTATTAATTTTTTTAACGTGGAGCAATTATTATAGAGTGTGAAGAGAATAAAGCCGGTGGGATACATGTCTATGTTCCCGGATCTTCTGATTCAATCTCTCAGAGTATCGAGCATGTAAGAGCTTGTTTTCATTCAGAAAAGTGCTCCCTTTCAAACAAGAATGAAGGTGAGGAAGTCTTGGAATGCTGATAATATAGTGGTGATGAACTGCCTACACGAAAACATTATCCATAGAAAAAAAGAGATGTTCGAGAGTGAGAAGATTACGGCATAGTTTCCGATAAAGGTTGAAGTTCTATGGCAAATATTGGAGAAAGAATGTCATCGTCGTCGTGGCGTTTCCTCGAAGTCGAGGATAAAAGTCTTCATTGTCATATGCAATACATTTATGAAGACGCCTGTGTCTGAGTTTGTTTAAAGTGTACTTACTGCTTACTTGCTTATTTGCTTAGAAAGTCCATCGAGGTCGATGAAGACGGATGTCCTCAGGGTGGTCTGCAACGATTAGTGTAAAGGCCGACGCGTGATCCACACTGACGGCCACACTCAGGGCACCGAAGGTCTGGCCCCTGCGGCGGAGTATGTCGGAGCACCCTCTTATGGCGCTGCTGGCAACGTTCGCTTTGCCATCTGTCCGTTGTTCCTCAAAGAGAACAGCACCACGGTGACAGGCAGCGCGCCACCCACCCTTGTCAGCAGATGTAGCTTCGAGATGTTCTGGGTAGATGTTTAAGTTTTTCAGTGCCCCTTTAGCTTGGTCCTTTTACCTCTTTTTCGGGGCACTATGGGAGCGTCTCCCCCCTACAGCTGCGCGTAAAGGGTACGCCTTTACAGGCAATCAGCGGGCATTCGAAGCACAAGCCCCAGTCATCGCATCTGTCAGCCAAAGAGAATGCACTCGATGCTTGGTACACCGGCGCGCTCTAGCATAAAGTATGAGGCACACGATCTTGACAAGTAAGGTTGAGGATCCTCTTAATGCACTGCACATGGAATGCCTCCAGGAGTTTGATGAGCTTCCGGTATTGGGCTAGTGTTTCGCTCAAATACAGCAGTACGCTGAGGCACACAGCCCTATACACAGCGACCTTCGTTGCAAGTCTAAACTTGTGGTTTTGTATCGCCTGTTTGCGGATCCCGTCAAAAGATTCTGATGCCTTATTGATTCTTCGTCTAGCCTCCTCATCAACAGAACAGTCAGCCGACAGTACAATACCGAAGTAATTAAATTTGGCAGAGGTCCTGATATCAGCTCCAGCGACATTTATTACGAGCTCCACTTGGGGGGCAATACCGGACTACTGGTACACCACCTCAGTCTTGTCAGAGTTGATGACGAGCCTAAGGATGCTGTAGCTGTGTGTGATTGTGTTTAGTATTTCCTGTAGGTCTTTAGGGCAGTGGAAGAGAAGTATGCAGTCATCCGCGTACTATAGTTCAAACACTTCGTCATGCGAGACCCTTGTTGACCTTGGAGACGGCGTAGATTAAAGAGGCTCCCATCAAGCCGATATGTAAGACTAATTCCCGGCCCCAGTGGGATTCTCTCACGGAACAGGATGGTTGCTGTAGCAAGGTAGATGTTAAAGATGATGGGAGCAATCACACAACCCTGCTTGATACCAAGTTCCACGTTCCACTTACTGCTACACCTTCAGTAAGCACACAAACTTCACAAGCCTTCAGCTGGGTCCAATGGCATGTTCAAAGCGAGACGGTTAGAGCTAAAAGACTTGTTGCAGCCTTCTTCCACATTTACAGCCGTTGAATTATGATGAAAACTTCGTCAGTCTGTTCTGCCGTCGAGGACTTCGCAGGGTTTGGTCTTATATGAATTTTTATTCTCCCATCCTTTACCTAAAGAAGCTCACCTACAAGGCAGCAGGGACCATAGGTAGATGCTATCCCTCCAGGTTGGAATGGACCCGGGAGCAAAGGCAAATTAAAGGGTGACTCCACTATCCCTAAAACTCTGAAAATCTCCAATCCCTCACCACTGGATGCAGTTTTACGTCATACCCAGGACATCCAGGCTTTTAAAAAGAGAGTTATACTTCGCTTTGGTGGAGTGCATCTCATGGATACGAGCTCCACCTACCCATCCCAATTGTGATGTCAACCCAACGAATGCCGGGGTAGGAATATAATAATTCCCCGCCCGAAGATTGGGACAAATTGAGAAATCCTGTAGCGGAAGATGTTTTTATTAGGCCGTAGGATCAATAAACAAATTTAACCAAATCAACCTGCACATTTCAGGTTTAGTACACTTGAAAACCCATCTTTCAAAGGTGGAAAATGTTTTTTGAGAAATGTTTGGAACACTCCCTTTTTTGACCTCAAATTTCCATTTTTCTAATTTTCGACCTAGGAAAACATACACAATCAGAGTTGTTGGTTTGTTGTTATAAGTGCTTCTAAAGACATTAGAGTTGAGTTTAAACTGAAGGATGATGACAAACAAGTAAGGAGTTTAACCTTTATTATATGACTGATAAATACAATTTGTCAACTGATACATTAAAATCTTGCTTTGTCTCAAACCCTGGCATGAAATGAGGGGATTTTAGTACAGGCCGAATGTAGACATCTCTTGCTTCTTTTCCAAAAACTTCGCCAGAAGCTTTCATCACCATTTACACACATCCCTCCACACCTTGAGATTGGAATGGAATGTCGAAAGAGAGTGGTTCGTCGATAATATTTCGCAGATCTGCATTAGACAAATGCATTATAAATGGTAGCTCAAAAATGCACTCCTGTTCAGGGCAAGTAGATCTGTTAGGTTCTTAGCAGTCCTATCTAATTTTAGTGGCCTGAAATTACGTATCTCTTTCTCATAAAACAGTAACTTCTCGAATCTTCTTGATTCTGTCAATAGTTAGATTCCTGTTATTTTGATCAAGGTCTGCCAGCATTGCCCAAAGGACGTTCTCAGGATGAGCCCCTTAGGAATTCCTTTGGATTGTTTGCCATGCTATGGATTCACTGGCAGGATGAAGTATTTACAGAAGATTAATCTGTTCAAGGAGATGTTTAAACCTTCCGTGCATTTCGGAGAGAATTTAATGTTAAACCATATGAACCAATAATGACACACGACAAACTTTGAGGACAGACGAGTCATTATTAGGTTTTTCTGTTGACACATAAAGTCTAACAATTCTGCTGGAGGTGGTGAGTCACTTTGCATGAGATATTGGCCCTGGTATCATATTTAGGAGATCATCGTAAATTACATCATTTGAAATAGCACTGATAATTCTGTACAGGTTAGCTTGGTCTCGACTGAGGTCATTTACATCTACATTTGGAAGCTCTTTTAGCAATACATTGAAAGCCATTTGGTGATACTGGTAGAGTTTCCTAGGTGGTTAAGGCTTTACTAAGTGGTCCTTTCTATTGAGTTTCGTTTTCCGTTGGACCAATATATTTTCTAAAAAAGTGCCTCAGAGGAAACTTATTTAGATGCAAGTTGCAGAAGATCCACTGTAAAAGACGATGTAATTGACCTTCCAGCCCTAATATGGCTCCATTCATGTAGCCTGTATCAGTTGCAGTGCTGTCAGATCCCACTGCCTTTATCTCATCTTTAATATCATTTTCCAAATAGCCGTCTGCAATACCTGCACTTTTTCCTAATTCAATAGTTAGATGATCTAAATAGACAGTACGAGGTTCTTCTACAAGCACACAGTCATCTTCAATTTCCTTTTCTCCATACCATTTGTTCCTTTCTTCTTTTTATTTAGTGTTGTGTCCCTCTTCACATCAAAAAACAAAGCAGTAATTTTCGTATCTCCCAAACATTCCGATTCGGTGAAATTCCTTTTTATCTTCTGTTGTTCCCTCCAAACTTTGTAATGGTCAATTACATGGGAGGAGTCTTCTGAATTTATAATACCATAGTCGAATAAGGCTGCACTACTAATAGAAGCAGCAGTTCTATTCGACACAGAAGACTGATCGGCTTCCAAAGCAATTGTTGGTATTGGTATGATGTTGCTTTCTGTTCTCGAAAAAACTTTCTTCCATTCCTCCATTCCTCATCCGAAATATCAGAAGATTAGGTTTCTTCATCCAAGGCTTCGTCTGGAACTGTAGTTTTCTTTTCTTTCTTCTCTTTTAGTGATTCTTCTCCTTCTCTTCTTTCCTGAATTCGATCTTCTCTGATTTTCCTTTTTTTAATCATTTGACTTGTTTTTACATCTACTCCCCCAAATTTCACGTGACGCCCAGTTCTTTGCTCATTAAGAAGTTCAAGCTCTCGACATGGGATTTTCATGTTCTTTTCACACTTGTAATCCAAGAGGTCAGCAGACTGGCATCCTGCTATATCAAAAAGTTGATAAACTTCTTCCTCTTAGTGGCATTCATTCCTTATTTTTATAACATAGACGCTTCTTTCACCAAACGTAGCTATTTTGTTTAAACATTTCTAATTAGCTGAACTGAAATATTAACTATTTTCAAATCTCAGTAAATGCTTCGGATACTTCAGGAATAACATTATTTTTCCTTTTGTATTTATTCTCCTTTACATACTGAATATATCTTTCAGCCAGTTAGTTTATTGGCAACTCATAATGAAAAAGTTCTGGAAGTGGGGAGCCAAAGACACTGTGAATTTTTGATGTTCTAGTTCTTTTACTTATCTTATCCTTGAAAATAAATAATAACAAGACCCGTTAGTATAAAACAGAAATAATGCATTTGCTGAGTGAATCTATAACATACATTCAAAACGGTGAAGCCATATCTGTTCATAGGAAATACTCTGTAAATATCTTGAAAATTTCGTAATACATCGAGTAATTGATAGTTCCCTCCGAGTAGTGTACAAACAAGGAATTCCTTAATCTAAAATTGACTACGGAGAAGACCATTTTTATGAAAAACTTTGCCCCCAAAAGGCGGTTTGATGTTTTTTTAGAGTTCTTTCGTCTTCATTTCCAGGTTTTGGATGGTCTGCTTACAAAACTTGAAATGTGCTTTAAAATTCGTTGCGAGACGACGCCCTAGTGTTCATTCCACTGAAAACAAGGGTCTGCATTCTTCTTATTAATAGTTTGTTCACTTTTCTATGGCACAATTATTTTGTTTTATACATATCTTTCTTTAGCATATATTTCAAATACATTGTACATTCCTCGTAACTATTTTAGCCGTTGTTGATATAAAATGAAAGTTTAACACTCCTAGAGGCCTATTTCAAAGAATATTCAATGCAATATTTAAGGAAATGCAGATTTTGGCATTTTGTTCTCTAGTTTTGGATGGTACTGAATATCACCTAATTGAATGTTCCGAGTATCACCTGGAAACCTATAAATAGAAATGCAGGCGGGGGTAAACAAGTGTAATTAGGTGAAATGTATGGTGCACTTGAATGTGGCCTGAAGGGATTTATAAGGTTGTAGGGCAGATGTTGGTAAGAACGACGGTTTGCACTAATTGTACAGAATTTATGGACAATGTATGGCTTTTTTTTAGTGAGAGAAATGGGAAATGTGCATTCTGACGGAGGGTATGTGGAGGGTGCGGATAAAAGTGGTGGAAGGGGGTAAATATGCATTCAAATTATACAGCCAAATTAATAGTGTGCAAAATAGTGGTCCTTTTTTATGGTTTAATTGAATAAAGAGAGAGAGAGAGAGAAAAGGAAAGACAGAGAGAAGGCGGAAAAAATATGAAAGCGCAGATTCTGAAGGAGGAGTTGTGGTTCTATGTATTTTTGTGTTCGTGTAAAGAAGAGGACCTGATACACAGTAGTAAACTGCTTGAGATTACGCTGATGCACGAGCTCATTTACTCACTCACCTTTACATCTAGACACATTCAACCAAGATGATTTCTACCTCTCAGTGTTTCCGCATTCACATCTGTGAAACCACCTCTCCCCCATTGTGGAAAAGATAAAATGAGGATGATAAATACGAAATTGAGACAAAATAAATAAGCGATTATTCAGAGCTTTAAAATTCGCCTGCCTTTGAGCCCGGGCAGTCCCCTAACCCATTTTCAGGATGCGTCAGGGTGATCCATCCAATCGTGTGGATCCGAATATTATGTTGGGTGTTATGAAAGTTAGGTTGGCTCGTAAAGGCAGTGTTCGTAAGTAATAGGATTTTGGAGTATGGAAGAAAAAGATCAATGCTTCTTTTACCCATAATTAAAGAATTTTATTTCACTTTTATTTGTAAGGCTTCATCTACTCTCTATTCATCCATTTCACCCAAACATTCCACTGTCACACACATAACTGCATCATTTTCGCATTTTTAACAATTTCCCACAACTGCTGCACGTTTATAAAATATTCACTTGAAAAATCACCCACAACTTCACTTAAACGATACATATCTTTCTCTGTAACAATTTTCCCCAACCCCTACCACATTTACTTGAACAATCAGACACTATATTTAACTCAGGAAATTTCACACACCATTGCCACTTAAAATATATCACGTCACTTTAATGCACAAATTGTCCATCACTCTCATCATTTCAACAATCTCAAAAGGAGCCTTCATTATTTTTTTAGTGTTTGTGTTAAATTTGTTCGCTCATGATATCTCCTCAAATATTTGTTCCCTTTAACATATTTAACAATACAACTCTTCACATACATCTTTTTGTCTCCCATCTTGTCTATCCCATTATTCTCTTTCTAATGAGTAAAGTTACTTTCGATCGCCTCACTATTGAAGTTGTAATCTGATACCAAATTCAATTCACGACAACAATTTCATTCCAACCTTCCTTCAGCAATTTTAAATTATCTTTAAGGTGCCAATTTCACCAAACCTTTATTTCGTTAATTTTGCACCATCTTTCCATTCCAAACTTTCAACTCTTTCATGTATTAATTTAAACCTACCTTCATTTCAACAATTTGAATTCTGAACTTCATTACTCAGTCCATCTTCATTTCAGTAAATTAACACCACCTTCACCTCAAAAAGTTCACTCGACCTCATTTCATTAATATTACATCAATTAACACCATCACTGAACCTTTATTCAACAAATTTCACGCCACCTTCATTTATATAATTTGACAAAACCTTTACTTCAGCAGTTTCAATCCACCTTCCTTTTATTAATTCAACCCAATATGCATTTCACCTATTTTACCTCAGATTCATTTCATTAATTTGACAACACAAAAGCTCCCCTTTAACACATTCAACCCTTCACTTCATTAATTTAACATAGCTTTCAACTCATTATTTTTAATGTAGCTTCATTTCATTAATATTATACCTTCTGTTCGCACTTTAACACTCTAATTCAACGTTCCTCTTTCAAATTCAATACCACTCTTATTTCTTTCATGTTAAACAAAGTTCACTGCATTTTTATCAGTCTCAAACTTCCTTCGCACTTCTCTCTTTTGGCCGCTATCTTGGAAGACACATTGTGAATTTTGAATTATATTATACTATATTATATATCATTTTGAAGTGATTTTTTTTCAAAATTAAAATATAATAATATAATAATCAGTTTTAAAGAAATCCAGTGGTGAGGCTTATGTCTGTTGTCAAGAAACGCGGTAGAAAACCTAGAGACCTAACGACCTTTAGCAATTGCCTTTTGAATTCGAATCTAATGTTAGGCTTTCAAAGTAGGAATATTACGGGTTTGTTTTATTTGAAGGGGGGGGGGGGATCTCCCCTTTACAATTAGGTGAGGGGTATGTGGGCAAAGCTCCCTATTTCTAAATTAACTTAAAAATGATATATAATACAATATAATGCGCTTGCAATACCCTAACCCCAACAACAAAAGTACTTTTTTTTATAATTTGCCCAAACAAAAACATTGCCTACATTAACAAACAATCCTTTTTAAATATATATATATATATATGTATATATATATATATATCGTGGTAGGAAGCCTTTTTGTATGCAAGATTTGTTGAAATCAACAGCGATGGCTGCTTGGTTAGCCATGCGCTGCAGCTTTTTAATCTTTTCAAAGACTTTCTTTTCAGAAAGTAAAAGGTGGAAAGAAATGTTGGCCAGTTCTATATCTTTATTAGCCGAGACGTCTTTCAACCTGTTCAAAGGTCATCTTTTGGGGAAATAATAAAAAAAGTTACAAAAATGGGTTTTATATATTCATTATTATCTAACATAAGAATATGTCTTAGGTTCAATAGGAAGTGACAAAAATGATAAAACTAGAATTATGTTTAGATAAAAAGAATTGATCTGGAAATAAGAATATTTGTTTTAGCTAATCAAATTTAAGAAATTATAAGGATTAAACAATATTTGCATCGGCTAATCAAAAGTGTATAAAAAAATCAAATGATTAGCAAAGGAGGTAAGGTAAAAGGTGGGTGCTCTATGATGTAATGAGGCCGGCACTGAGACTTCGCGTGGTTGGAAAACTGGTTTCTGGCTGGAACTGGATGTTAATTTCTGGTTTCCATTTCCATATATTTAGGGTCTCACCCATGCGCAGTCGCCGTCGATGACTCCCGCAGAGTGATGGTAGTAACTCTATTTAACATTTCTTCTCGGATGAGGGTCGACCGATGCTTTGCAGCGTGGCGTTCGATGGCTCTGTCTTGGAGATGCGCTGTTAGTCGCCGAGACAGGGTTGCAGAGGTCATCCCAATGTACGAGGAAGTGCGATGTTTGCAGTCACCGACGTTGTATTTATATTCCTCCAAGAGATTACACTCCCGTAAATGGCCCGTCGCTTGAAGGCCGCTAGCTTTTTATGACGAGGGCGCGAGTTTTCTTTGGACTGTGGAAAATTAAAACAAAAGAAAAAACCTCAAGAAAGTAAAATAAAGCCAGATAACAAAGGCTCCTTTGCTGCAAATATAAATTATATAACCCAAAGCAAAACACACTGTAAAACGAAAGCGTTAGCCAGGCAACCTGGCACACATCACCATCTCCCTCCTTATAAACAGCTCTCCTCATCTATTTCCCTCACTTACACAATCTTTTCTACCTTTTATATCTCTCTCCCACACTTTCACCTCTTCTTTTATCCCGATCTCAGTTTATTCAGCTTCATTTAGCGTATGCACGGTTTTATATATCTGTATGCACATATGTTTGTATTAGCTTAAATCCGTATACTTATATTTGCGTGTGGGAAGAGGCGTTCAACCGAGCCGTAGAATAAGGGCCAGTTTTTCTCCACTACAGCCCATACCATAACCCATTACCACCCCATTAAAAAAGGGTTCCTCCAGAACTTTTATCTTCGTGAAAATGTTTCTTTTCCTTCTTACAATCTTTGTGGTTCGAAGCCTTTTCTATTTACTTGTTTCCCAATGCGGAAGCGGGCCTATTTCTTCGGGTTTTTCTTTCAATACATTTTAGTGAGATGCGTTCGCACTTATATTCACTCATAAAAACACAAACGCTCACGTGTTTGTCACATACCGACCCCGTTTTAAAGTCGAATTCTTCTTCTCTGTCAAAACTAATAGTTTCTACTCTTAAAATAAATCACATAATTTTCTCGTTTCTGCAAACTATGCCTCCATAAACTCATAGGATCGTCCTGGGTTGCGTCTTGCCAGGTTTCCCCCTGGGTCGTTTCTTTGACGATTTCTTCCTGGGTCGCGCCTTGACCCTTTTTTTAATAAGTCGCAGATGAAAGTCAGAGTAACTTTCATTGCTCCCAGCACCTAAATTTCACTTCTCTCACAACAGCGAGCTGCAAATATCCTTTTCACTACCTCATAAAAGAAGGATCTTAAAGAAATAACGAACAAAGAAGACTTAGGGGTAAAGGCATGCTTATAGCCCTGTAGGGGAATCGTCACTTCCCCCTCCCCTCCGTTCACTCTTGGTGGAGTCACAAGGCGGTTACCGCAAAGACATCCGGCCCAGGCATCGGCTGGTGAAAAGCGTAACCGCAGCGTCGCACAACTCGGTGCCATGAAACACCCTAAAGGTCAAAATGCAAGATCTCCCCCAGGAGAGTGAGATTCGATTTCACTTCAAATAAGAAATTGGAGACGTGTTTCTCCCAAGCTCGAAGGCTAACGAGGAGCCGATGTACGACTCGGTGGGAAAAACCGTTGGGCATAAGAACTCTCCTGGAGCCGTCCTCAAGACCCTCCCCCCCTTACCACTCCACCCCCCTTACCACTGCCCCAGTGGGGTGACTAGGTATAAATAAGGAACACTGAGGAAAATCGCGGTAGTATACGTCAGATTCCAGGTGACGAAGTCCTCGATTAAAACCAAGCTACCTAGACTGGATTGATAGTGTACTTGGCTCGCCAGACTAAGAAGTACCCTGCAAGAGAGGCAAGGCTACCTACCTTAAGGGGCTAAGAAGAAGCTCATCCTTGAGCTAGTCCCTGGTTATCAAACCAAACGATAAGTTAACTTTGGTAAGTTCAACTTACTCTCGCCAGAGAGACTCCTCATATCCTGGTGCACCTCAAACACCAGGGTTATTCCTCGTCCTTGAGGAAATAAGAAAAGAAGAAGGAAAAGGCTCCCCCTCGAGCTCGTTATTCGGCGGCCACTCCGAACTCTTAAGTTAACTTGGTAAGGAACCAAGTTCAAATTATTCTCGTCAGAGAAACCCCCCTTCCCGTTATACTCGCCTTTGAAGAAGACTGGAACTAAAAAGAAGCTCATCCTCGATCTAGTTACTGGTTACCAAACCGAACCTTAAGTAACTTATTCTCGTCAGAGAAACCCCGTCTCATCGATCCTTGCCCTCTAAGAAGACCCTCCCCGAGTTCAGTCCTCGTCCATGAGGAATTAAGTAACGAAGGAGAAAAGCTCCCCCTCTAGCTCGTTACTCGGTAGTCACACCGCACTCCAAGTTAACTTGGTTTAAGAACCAAGTTCGACTCCCTCTCACCAGAGAGACAACGACTACTTTGGTGTTGCATAAAGCACCGTAATTGTTCTCGTCCTTGAAGCCCCCCCCCCCTGGAATACCGTGTGGCCCCCACAGCTGCTACTCTCGCTAAAACAACCGTGTGATCTCGGCCATCTACATCTAGCCAGACGGCACGCATCGTAAGTCAATAATATTCCTGAGGCCTTTTAAACTCCAGATGAGTCCGTAAGCCTAAATCTTATATTATTGTTTTGTGTAGAGAAATTAACCAATTTTTGAGAGTCAAACTAATTTAATTGATTCTTGTTTATGATAATACTCAGAGTATTGCTGTAGTTGATGTTTCAATGTTATGTATTTAATTTATAAAGATAAAATATAAGTTTATTTTGGGAATTAGCGCATTTCTCTTATATCATTACGTGTTTCGGAACGGCTCTGTTCTTTAAGATATTCATACATCAATATATTAGCACTCTTAGCACTCTTAGAACAAAAAGGGGGGGCATTCTACGACAAGCCCTATTGTATGAAACGCTATTATATTTACATTTTCGGACGTTATGGCCCGGCAAAAATTGTCTTGAAATTTTATTTGGAATTTGTTTTCCTGTAGTGGGAGAATTTAATTTTGAAATTTATTAGCAAAACATATGGAAAAAAATGTAAACTTTTTTAGCAAATTATATCAAACATTAAAAGTTTTCTATCCATTTATTTGCTAAATTCCTCTCATTGTATATTTTGTTGCCTAGAAATGTATACATTGTCTCTCCCCTTCATATGCTAGGCCAACTCTCCCACTCCATACACAAAATTATTCATACACGATTGTTCTTTTACAAAATGATTTCCTTTAAATAACAAAGATGTGTTTAGCACTTCTAAGAATGATGGCGACGCAAATTCGGTTAGAAACAACAAGATGGTCTAAATGGAGCAATGTAGATGGATGGAATTACATTTTCATTATAGAGGGTAGAGCAAATAGGATTTTTTCTGAAAATTATTTCCCCACCACGATTTTTCTTATAGGGCTATCTGGAAAATTAGACCTCTTGTAAGGATTATTTGATATAATAATTTTAGAGGTTTCTCAACGCCATGGAAAATTTCAAATAAGGCGAATTCCAACTAAATTTTGACTTTCGTGGATTATATCTGAAAATTAATTTCAAATTTTGAATTGAGCCCTCCAAACAAATAATTATTGTATTTCAAAGAACAAGTAAACGAAATTTAAAATTAATCGATTGATATATAGAGGTTCTTCAATAACATATTATAGCGGCGTACGTGACAATTATGTTTCAGTAGGGTGGAGGATCTCGTTGAAAGTGGATGTGTGTGTCGCTCTGTTTAGTGTCTATTGTTTTGATCATATTCTTCTATTTGTATTTACGAACAGTCTTTTATAGTATTCAATAAATATGTATTCGTTTTATTATATTTCTGAGCTAAATATTTATAAGAAAAATTGAAAACAATATTTAATTATAGCATTTAATCCTAGAACGTGTCAAGAAATGTAAAGCCCTTTGTTTAGCGCACCCTGCACCATTAATGAACGAGTGTTGCTAACTTCTAAAGATGTTATAAAATATGTTATGTTGGAGCGAGAAAAGTAAAAGTATCCCAATAGAAAAGACCTGCCAATTAAAAAAATTATCACATTAGTAGCGGAGGAGTTAATTTCTATTTCGAAAACAGCATCAATCCCTTGTGTGTCAATAGAGGCAGTTAGAAAAAGATTTTTAAATTATTATTCAAAATATCAGGCTTAAATGAGAAATATTAACAAGAAAAATGTAAAATAATTCAAACACAAATGTTACGATTTTACAAAGAATGCAGAACAATTGTTTGATATTTCGTGTTATAAATGCGATAGCTTTGAAAACTGTTTTTAAAACAAACAAAAGAAGGTGCCGCCATTGGAGCAAACGTTTCTTAAAGACTACTAAACAACTAAAAATTTACAATAGATAATATCGATCAATTTCAATCAAAGAAAAATATTCAGCGTGCACTTAGGAAGAATCGTGAGTATTCTCTCTGCAATCATATGTACATCTACTTCGCAGATAAAATCGAAGTGATTTTTCCTTCATCCAGGTTAGAAACAGACTCCATCTAAACGAAAGAATTTGTCAAAGTTTGAGTCAGCATGTGACCGCTCTGGTGTGTCTGATCGAGCTTGAGGGTTAATAGCAAATTCCTTCCTTAAGTCTTATCGTCAATTCAAAGCAAAGAAACTTTCGTAGTAGTTGACAGGTCAAAACTTAGAAGAGTGCGTTTCAAAGAACGTACTACACTACAGAAAGAAATAAGATCGGATAAGCCATTATATTCTATTTATTTTGATGGTGGAAAAGATAGCACATTTGTTGTTTAGACGATAGAGGGAACTCATCACAAGAAGAAGATAATGAAAGAGCACATCTCTATGATAGAATAAACTGGTTCGGATTACCTTGGGCCCCTTGACAATGAAAACAGGTTCTGCAAAAGCTATATGCGACGCAATATTCTCGTATCTAGAAGCAAAGAACATCGCAACTAATGAACTCGTTGCTGTGAGATGCGATGGAACGGCAGTGAATAAAAGAACAAAAGGAGGTGTGATCATAATGTTAGAATAAAAATCTAATAAACCAATGCATTGGTTTATTTGCCAGCCCCATGCAAATGAGCTCCCATTGCGCAATCTTATCAACAATTCGGTTGGGAAAACAACGGGGCCTCTTGGATTTGTCAGACCTATAGAGAAACAACTGGATCATTGTGAGACTCTAAGTGTTGTTAAATTCGAGTCAATTCAAACTGACTTGCCGTCTGCTGACAGAGCAAATCTAAGCACCGATCAAAGGTATCTTTTTGATATCCTTTTATCTATCCCACAAGGTAAATGTTTTACTGAAATGGCTCGTAAGAGTCCTGGAAAAATATGCATTCAAGATGGGTTACAACCACAAATCGGATACTTCGATTATATGTTTAGACTTCCGACCCTTTTTACACGCTGAAATCCATTTCATATTCATCATGAAGGTGTATGCACCATTCTGGTTTAAAATAAAAGCTAACTCTACTTGGTAAAATGGAGCACCCAACCTCTTCAAGACAGTGTAATCACTGCATGGGATAAAAAAAAGATTAAATATATAGTTGTCCCAGTGATTCAAAGGCATGCTTATTTTGCACATGCGGAAAACATTTTTCTAAGTATGCTGCAAGATTAAGGAAATCATTGACGGAAACTCACATGGAGAAGAATTATGAAAGCACGAAAAGATTATAAAGAAAAATCAATACGCACTCTCAAGATCCAGGACATAAACTTTGAAGCTGAGGTATACATCCAACTAATTAATTGGCAACAGACGGTGACCGAACCTCCGCTGACAAGGATGCTCTCTGATGATCAACTTGAAGAATTTATCCGTCAACAACCTAAATTGGACATTCAGAAGTTTCCTTATCACACACAAGCGATTAAGAGATGCATCAAACGGGTCACAGAAGAGGAACTAGAAGATTCTGAAGAAGACAAACGGGACAGATATATAAAGAGTAGAATTGAGTCCAAGAGAAAAATACCCTCATTTAATACCAAGAAGGACTTTGTAATGAAAGGTAATAAAACTACAAAAATCTAACTGCATTGAATGAATGGATATGAATAATAAGTAAAATTTAAATATTCGACTGGTAATTGTTCAAGTTCTTCTATTTAAGGGTGATGATGATAAAAATATACAGATTGCATGGAAACAAACGAAGGAAAAGGAAGGAGAACTTATCGAGTAGTTATAGATGATTTTTATTCAATCAAATAGAAGTAGAAGTATTGATTGTAAAGTTTTGTGAAAATATATTTTATAAGACTTTTATGTAAATAATATTCCCCGTAGAGGACATAAATATTAAGGTAACAACTTAAAGTTTGAAAACAAATAGATAGAATTTTCCGACATGTTTGCTTTTTTTAAAAATTTCAATTGCGTTGAGAAACCTGAAAATATAATTTTAGAAGTTTGAAATTTCAACACAATAGTTAATGATGTTGGATCCATCCAAAAATATGGGTGAGAAAGTGAATTCAAAATATTTTGCTAACCCCCCCTGTTTCGATCCAACCAAAACCGACCCACGCCATCTTCAAATTCTTCTTTCAGGCTTCACTGCGATCAGTTGCTAAAGAAGGGAATAAACACCAATCAGCTGTTGCGAATGTTTTAGTCAGGCCTATAAATAGTCCATTGAGAGAATGGAATTAACACAGAGGGCACCCGACACAAAAGATGCCAATGTAAAATTCGGCTTTCGATCATTTTCCTCAAATAAATTGTCCTACTTTACTCTTTAGACAAGGAGATCACTTAACAACCATATACCATTAGCCATGGGTGAATAGGTAGAGGTCTAAATTTCTACTCATGTTTGTACCGGAAAAATTCGTTCATTGATTGAATCGCCGTATAATAACAAGCCATGAGAGTTACATTTGCTTTAGGGCCTCAATTTTAGCTTCTTCTTACATTAGGACATCAATTATATTTCAGCAAACAACACATAGGTTCTCAAGGTAAAATGACTTTTTTCTTCTAAAACTGCTCTTTTTGTCTCTCTCAAGTTAAAATAATAAATAAGCAAATGAGACTAGATCTTGACGGATAAGAGAGCAGCTTTGTACCCACCCACCATCACGGAACCTTCTTTGAAATTGCCCACCACCTGGATTTGATTTATTTCATTGTAGCCGGTATTTGATTTGTGTTTGTCTATGAAATTCTCTTAATATATTATATAGCTTCATATTCTGCGTCGTCAATATACTTCCTCGAGCTGAAGCTAATCGTACTTTCCAGCCTTGGACAGTGGCAATATTTGTAAGCTGAATCTACAGATGATCTGGAAAAGCCAGTAATTGCACCTCTTTCATCAGCACCAAAACCTATTGTCTGCGAGATTGGAATGGGTAATCGTTAATCAAGAATTGGTTTTTATCATTGGTTTGCGTCGTTATCAGTTTAGTAAATACAATTCTTGTCTATGCGTTGAACGGCAATTCAGCCTCGCCATCCAATAGTCTGGCGGTGCTCGGAAATCTGGCTTGACTTGGAGCTCTTCTGTTCTGGTTAGTCATTTGAACAATTTCCTCGTTTAATTCCTGATTAACCAGCAAGTGCTTGTTTCGTGTCCGTTCTTTGATGACAACGTTAATGAGAGTTATTCTCGCTTTCCTGTATAGCTCTTCTTGGTGTCTTCTTTCTCGCTTGTGTGCACCCGTAATTAGGTACACGCATTTATTCTGCACAGTTTGTAGTCTCCTCTTTTGTTTCTTTGAGACGTAAGAGAGGAGGGAAGTGGGATATAGCCACGTATGTCTTATAATTGTATTGTAGATCATTTTCTTGTTGCTTTCATGGAGATTTCTCAACATACGTAGAGTCCGAGCTGCAGTTGAGTCCTTAGAAATTCGTTCTGCGATGTGCTTCATGTACTCGGATGAAGTGATTTTCATTCTGAGTACATTACACTCCGTGATGTAGAGGTAGCGCCTATCCCCTACATAGACATCAGAAAGTAGGCTCCTGCCGATGGGGACTATTTTAATTTTATCCTGGTTAGTTCTTATTTTCCATTAAACCTCGTAGATGTTTATTCTTCCAATCTCAGTTGCTGTCATTCGAGCTTGCATAGGCGCATTCTTTTTAGGACATATTATTATCTGGCTGAAATCATCGGCGTATTGAATGTTGAGCCAAGTGGGGTTCTCCTCCAGGGGTGACACCAGTTTTCGGTTGAGAATCTTCTCGAAGAGCTTGCCGCCAAATTCTAGAAGTAAAATTGTCCGATAACTCTCTCTTAACCTCGCGTCCTTCCTATACTTCGGCAAGAAGATCATTTTTGCCGTTTTCTAAGCAAAAGGAAAGTATCCCGTGTTCAGACAGGCGTTGAAAATTCTCCTCATTCTTTCGATCATGTTGGCTGATGCCTTTCCGAAGTTCAGCTTGGTAAGCCCCGATTGTCCGGGGGCTTTCTGACGGAAGGAGCAGGGAGCGCCGAGTAATTCCTCATCGGTGATCTCGGCGTTACCGTTGCGCTGTCTATCCACCTGGTGCGTCCTATGTATCTGGTCGTTAAGCTCGTCTATAATATTGCATTCAAACTCTATGTGGTAATATTCGTTTTCCTCTTCGGTGATACTGAAGATTTTTTCCCAATAACTTCGGAATATTTCTTCCACTTTTCCGTCTTCTGTTTTGATATTTCATCTTCTTTGAGTATTTCTATCTTCTTCTTCTTCCCATTCGATCTTTTGAGACGTCTAACTTTGTTTCAGAAATCTTTGGGAGATGCGTCGTGATCGATAGTGTCGATTGCATCGTCCAATCGTCTCAGCTGTTGCTCAAGGATCAACTCGTTCAGCTCTTCCTTGAGCTCTTTACTTCGTTGTAATGAGTGATATTATGCATTCTTAATGTTAATCTCATACAATAATTTCAGTTCACGGTAAAGTTCTTTTATGTACTCAGTTCATTTATAGGTTGAGATGGTTTTGTACTCGGCCTTTGTGATACAAACTCTATCCACGTTAATAAGGTGATTATTAAGGTCTTCGAGTGCCTCGCCGAACTCCTCAATAATGATCTCATACAGGTTGAGAGTATGATAGGCCACGAGAAGGCGCGCGTTCCATTCCCAGTCTGCTCTTCTTTAGTTCTTCTTTACCGCTCCTGGGACTTGAATAGAGTTTCTGTTGATGGGAAGTAGGATCCCAATGTGATCACTACATAGTACCTGAACTAGTTCCATGTAGTAATTAAACGGGAGCTTACGATTAACCAAACATACAAGGGGCGGTCAATAAGTTTTGCAATTTGGATATAAGGAAACGAGATATGAGAAAATGTGTTTTATTATTTTCAATATAACTACACTCGGCTTCAATGCACTTGCGAGACTTGTTCCTGAGGCTTCGAATTCCCCACAACCAGAAATCTCTCGACTACTGTTGAATCCACTCCTGGACGGTGAGCTGGACATCTTCATCGTCCCTAAACTGGCGTCCACACAATGCAACCTTGAGCTGGAGGAATAAAAAATAGGCGCTAGGGGCCAGATCTGGACTGTAGGAGACATGGTTGAGCTCCTCGAATCCGCACTCGCTCAGGGCGTGAGATTTCTAGGGACCCAGAGGACAGAGACCTTGGTCATGGCCAAATTATCGTGGATGATGTTAATAACACCTCTATGTGATATTCGAAGTTCTCCCTCGAATTCTTCGACCTTCACCAGTCGATTTTCGAGGATCATCTTTGCCACACGGGCCACATTTGACGGGCATCCTGGACGGGGATCATCTTCAAGGGACTCACGACCATGGGAAAACTCCCTATTCCAGCGAGCAATGGTTGCATAGGAAGGGGCGGTGTTGGTGTACACTGCAACCATGCGTTCATAAATCTCTTTTGCATTCTTGCCTTCCTTAGTCAAAAATTTGATCACTGCGTGGTGCTCAACCTTCTCCATTGTTGAAAAATTTGTGACTGAAGATCTACGATTAGCTACTGCTTCTTAAATAGACGAGGCAGGAGCGTGCGGCTGCAGGTTCTAACTTGGACATTACTTGTCCTAACACCCCCATAAACAGCCATCCCCCTTCCTCTGTTTTTCCCTACCGATTTGCAAAACTTATTGACCACCCCTCGTATGTCTGATTTTGTACCACTCCATTCTCTTTAAAAGGTTGAGAAGTCTGAGCCTATTCGCTGGACTATATCCTTTCAAGCAGAATGTCTAGGATTCTTCCTATGGCATTGAAGGTCCTGTCGCCGGATTAACTGCATCTGGCTGTTAGTTCCCCTATAAATATAGTAGGGGTTCTTCTGACAAATAGGCCAGTGAGAGAGTGTATAGGTAAAACATTTCTCCTTGGTGGCTGATATCCGGCTGCGATGACCACGTTGCCTATATCGGGTTCGACCTCAATCGCACAAATGGGATTCTTCGAAGTTTCCTATTTGCTTGTATTTAATTCCTTTCTTTATCGCAATAGTGGCACTGTCGCACCGCTCCTTTGAATAATTCGTGATCAACACGTCGCAATTCCATATCTTTATTTCCGAATTACGCTTATCGACTCCTTATTCCGAAATTAATATAATGTCTGTATCAATTTCTCTGAATACATTACCGTAAAGAGTCCTTCTCATAGTCCAGCCGTTGTTTATTTTCAATAACTTCAGTGCGTTTCGTAGCATGGTGAATTGTTTTTACTGGTAAATTTCTTGTTTTTCTTTTTCTTTGCGGCTGTCTGGGCGGCTTTGCAGTGCCCAGGATTTTCCTTCCCACGGGGAGAACTTGGGGTTTTGGATCAGCTCTTCGTAGCTCGTGTACGGGTGCAGGGGCCCTCGTTGTCTGAAGAGGTGGATCTCTCCTCATTTTCATCTTTTTTCTTCTTCTTCTTCTTCTTCTTCGTCTTCGTCTTCGTCCTCTTCGGATTTCTCCGATGGGGGAGCTTCGGCTATTTTCTCCAGTCCAGATTAGTGTTATTTCTTATAACTGATTCCTTGAATGCCTTGCAGCATTCATGGTCCACGAGCATGATCACTGAAGGAAAATTGTGTGCCTGTGAGAGTGTATTGAGGACCTGATTGTAATATCCAGGCTTTACCTCGCTATCCACATTTGCGTGGATAATGCAGATCAGAATCCTTGCACTCAGATCTGGTGTAATACTCATATGTGCAGGTGTTGTCTTCACCTCCTCATTATTATTGGGGTTGCTCGCGTATGTCATCTTCTTAGCTTTATTCTCTTCTTCTTTCTTCCCTTTGACTATTTCTCGGCGATTTGGGCCGTTTAGGGCAATGGTCCTGTGTTCTTCTTTGCAGTTGAGACATTTCTTCTTACTGCTCTCGCACTTATCGAACCGCGAGCCTTTTGTGGCGCATTCACTGCACCACAGTTTTTTCTTGTCCCAGTAGGTCATGGTTATGTGTTGTTCTAGTTTATAGCATACAAACCACATCTGTATGCTATTAAGCCTCTCCTACTGAATGTTCTCTCCTGAGATTCTGATATTAAAGAACAAGATCCCGTCCGTCGTCAATTTCCTGGCCATGTCGGTAAAAGAGAAGGTTATTTTGAACACGTGGGTGTGTTTGCGGTATTTAATTATTTCCCTTACTTTCACCCAAGGGTTGCTCCTAATAATCTCTTCTTTTAGTTTATCAGGTGTGTTTTCGCCGACGCAACTCTCCACTTTGCGGCAAATGACGCTGCGGTTCGCTGCCACTTGCGGAGGGTCCTTGCTTCCGGTCCGATGTTCTTCAATGTGGTAGCTCCTTCTTCAGAAAAGAGCCGCCAATATCTTTGGTCTCCCCGCAGATGCCTGTAAAACCTGATGAAACGTCAATCAATTTCACCAGGGCCACCTTGAGTTCCAGATAGAGGGTTTCGCAAAGCTTCCTCTTTTCCGGGACCTTTTCTCCTTGTATGATCCTGAGAGAGACCCTATTAGTGAGGGTATCCATGGTGTTCATGTTCCTTACTATGTCCTCTTCTTTTCATCTGAAACAAAGGTGCAATTATTTTGTTTTTTGTGAGTAAAAAAATGTGAGATGGGTGGTAAAGGCGGTTTTGGTTTGTGAAATCGAGTTTAGAAGCGTCGGTGAGAGCAATCCCGTCAATTCTTCAGTTGGTCCTGCACTCAGCTGCTGCCAGGATGATGGATGATGAGGGATGAGATGGGTATAATGTGGGAAGCCCAAAAGGGATTAATCATGGTGGAGTGATGCATTAGCGGCCGAATCAACAAGCGCTAAAGTTTTGCCACCTCCTTCCGGGTACATACACCCTAACCGCTTCCTACTAAATTGAGACGGGTGCTACTTACCTCTATGATCCTGGCCGCTCCAGTAGATGATGAAAGTTACTCCTCCACCCGGGACTTGCCGTTACGTCTAACTTTGGAAAAATTCTGGCTTATGCTTACACTGTGAGCCTAGTCCTTGAACCAGTTTTTACATAAGTGTGATGAATTATGTCAGTCCAAGTAGCTGACATAATTAAGACGGAATTAATAAAGAGGAGGCATCCGAGGCAGCTTCCCAAGCAGGAGAATGGACGGGAGAAGTAAGATGCTTATGCCCTCATTTATTGTTAATGTAGGTTAAGCAAAAAAAACACTAATTCTCTTTCTGAATAGTGAAGCGAATTTCACCTTAAAGATTCCAAGATACGCTGTTTCTCTTCGTCAGCGATGCTCAAAGTCCAAAACTAAGCAAAGTAAAAAGCTGCTCTATCTACATCAGCCATGATTGAAACTCTTCTGTCTCTATTTTATACATTGGAAATATATAAGTGAGGAATATAGTAGTAGATGTGTATATACTTGTAGCCAAAATTGGGGAAAATAATAGGAAGTGAAACGAAGATAGAATGAAAGTACAGATCACTGGTGAAAGGGTATCTCTGGCTTTCTTTGGGTTTTGGGCAATTTTGTTTTTGTTGTATTTTTGTATTGAGTATCTATAATATAAATATATATATAAGAGGCATTCACGCCTTGAGAGCAGAGGGGATTTCGGTCCATACTACTGGTTAAGTATTTTAATCTGGGTTTTTAGGTCCTCATTTTGCGTTGTTAATTTTGTTGTTGTTGATTTGTTTTGATTTTGGTTTTTGGCTGAAAAAGTCTTTAAGCGAGCTAGTCGTGCTTTGAAGAATTAGAATTTTACTAATTAAAAGAGGGAAACATAAAAGTAGAAAAATAAAATGGGTTTTAAAATCTTGGCTTTGTTTGCCTTTGATTCGTGATCGTAAATTTTCGTGAACATTGGATTTATGTCGTTGTTAGTGAGCAGTCTGCTACTTTACATGATTTTCCGTGTCTTGCGTCATTAAAGCTAATGGACTCGAATACAAACTCAGGAGAGAGGTGCCGGTGTACGTTGTACCAGATATTTATTGCTCTTTTGTGAAGCTCCACGTTTATAGGGGTCAACCCCAGTTCAACATGGAGCTCACTCTGCTTTCTCCTATCTCTCTTCGGGTTCTAGTAATAATTAAAAGAGCCTTATTGTGAACCCTTTGCAGTTTAAGGATCTGGCCCTTGGGACTCGCGTTTATAGGGACCAGAGGATACAGGAGTTTGAATCGGATGCGCGATTGTAGATCTTTAGTTTGTTGAGGGAACTAGGGCCCATGAATCGGTAGAATTCACAAATGTCTCTCCGTGCTTTCGCGGCGATCATTTTGACATGACTCCCATACCTACTACTCGCAATCCGGAGTCCCAGAACTGTGTCCTCCGTGTTGTATGCGATGCGTACACCTCCCACTCGGATGTCTGCGAGGATCCATAGGAATAATGGAATTATCTAGAACTTTAGGGCATTAGTAGATATCTTCCCTCTTCTCTCAAAAGAGATGATGTTTTCGAGTTCTACCGCCGTACTCTGTGCCATAAATTTACATTCTGTTAAGGTGTTGTGAAGATCATTAAAATGTCGTCTTCAATTGGGATGTACAACAAGCCTTATGTCAGGGGTTGGGGGAGGTGGATGATAAATATATCTTATATAGCAGGGGACTTGTACACCCGCCTTGTGGCACCAACGCTTCGAGTTCGAACTCAGGGATATTGAAGCATTTTAAGTCCACATACGCTCTCCTCTCCACTACGCATTCGCAGAGTATCTTTTCAAGTATAGGATTTAGGCAGAGTTGTAAAATTTTGCATTGCAGGTCTCTTCGGCTACTTTGTCAAAGGCCTTTTTGACGTCTCGGAGTACCAGATTTGCGTGGCGTCATTTAGCTTATACCATTGCTAGCTTCTCGGTTATAATGGCTAGAGCCATGTCCGTTCCTCGTTTCCTTCGGAAGCTATGTTGTTGGTAATTGTGCAATGCGTTATTTTAGAGGAAGGAGTTAACCCTGTTGGCCCCTATCTTCTGAACGACTTTCTTGGAATATTCTAAGAGAGGTATAGGCTTGAAGTTAGCTAGACTCTCCTGTAGCTTACCGGCTTTGGGAATAAATATAATTTTTGCTACCTTCCAGTAGTCAGGGAAGTAGCCCACATTAAGGCACGCATTCGCAATATTCATAAGCCCCATTAGTATGTTAGGTGTAGCTCTTAAGAAATTTTCCCGTTTCAGTCCTGTACGCCCCGTTGCTCGTTGACGAAACATTTTAAAGTTTTCGAGAATTCCTTGGCAGTTATTTTACCGCCATATATCTCCATAATTCTTTCTTGCGCCACGTAACGATGAGAATAGGTTCTGTGTATATGGTTGTTCAGTTCGTCAATGATTCTGTATCTGAAGTCTAAATCTTATTCGTCATTCTCCTCCTCGGATATCTTAAAAATAGATGCCCAGAAGAGTCTGAATTCTTCCTCAATTTTATAGGTCTCAGTAATTTCCGTGATGTCTTGTGTGAGTTATATTGACGTCTGTGTTTGTCCTTCTTCTAGTCTTCTTACATTCTGCAAGAATCTATATCAGTCGTTTTCTAAGTTAAGTCTTCCTATTAAATTATCTTGAAGTACATTTTGATATTCCCTAATGAATGACATTAGTCCTTTGCGTATTTGTCGTATTTGTCTGTGTTTAGTGACGTTGGGGCCGGTAAGGTTCACTTCATTGATCCGTTTCCCGTATTTCCTTACGAAAGATCTCATTCTAGGGATCCAAGAAGGGGCCGGGAGAGATTTATACTTAAATCGGGAAATGGCTTCCCTATCAGCTCGTATTTATTTATTGCTAATATTATCCAACCCTTCGCCGATTTCTTCTAAATTTGCATCAATTAAGGTGTCGGAAATGCAAGTTTAGAGGAGTTTTTTATACTTATCCGAGTTGGCGCGAGCGTAGCCCTTGCGTTCTGGGTTGAGGAGCTGAATAGGGGCTTAGGAGATTTTAATAAAGATAGCCTGGTGCTTGCTGGGGACAGGAGGGTTCGGTTGAATTGAGTAATTATAGTGAAACAAAATGATGGTGAGCATTATGTCTGGTTTATAGCTGATCTGTGTGTGTTGTATGTGGGGGAGTTTGGTCCAATTCTTATCATAATTTGTGTGTTAATAGTCTCGAGATTATTGCCTGCTTGGTTGGTTAACGTATAGTTTGACGCAACACTTTATGCCTTGAGGTTGCCGGTCAAAGGAACTGTTCTGCCGTAAAGACAAAGCTGCGGGATGTTATGAAGGGGTAAGTACCCTCTACTTGGAGGCTGATTGCGTGTTGCCAGGTCCAGGGGCCCTACTGCAGTACGTACCTCCAAAGCTAAGTAAAATTCATTAGGAAAAGCACACTTATTTTTCTTCAGTCAATACCTTTTTTCACAGCAATTGCACAACCATCAAATCATTCTTCGCTGTGATTTCTGGTCATGTCTTTATATGGAATTTTCTTTATTGGGTTTCTCTCGATATCTACCCCATGTTCGGAGATAAATACAAAGTCTGGGTCACTTTGTCGTATAGGTTGTTATCATTTTGCTTGAGGGTAAAGAAAATTTGAGAGGATAAAAGTTCTATTGAATAACATAATTTCAGTGATTAATGTCAAGTATACCTTGAAAATGGGCGAAATAAACAGAAATATCGAAGGTGGTAACTAACTAAACCAAATAATTCTGCATTCACTAAATACAACAGTATTGTGTGGTCTAAGTGAAAATTAGATTTATGGTCCTTATTTCTTTGATGACCATGAAACAGGATGAGCTGAGTCAATTAACACTGTCAGATATCTTGACATGATCAAAAGCATTTTCGCCAATAGCACATATCCTGAGGAATGGTTTCAGCAAGTTGGTGCAACATGTGCCACCATGACATGGTTGAAGGCTCGATTTCCTCAAAGACTAATGTGGCATAGTAAAAATCTGCCTTGGTCGGTCAGGTAACCTACTTGTCAACTTTAGACTACTTTCTGTGGAGTTTTCAAAAGAAAGACTATTTGGAGTTGCACCGTCTAATATCGCTGAACTGAAGGATGAGTTTCTAGACATCATTGAATCCATCAATGTCTATATTTTGCAGACTGCCAAAAGAAATTTTGTTAAATGTATTGATAAGTTCCTTGAGTTCAGTGGTCGTCATTTTAAATGTTAAAATGATAGCTACTTATATTTCAAATATTGTTCTTGTAAGGATTCTTATTTCGACCTACGAACTTTAATGGCTAGAAAATTACAGCATTATATTTAAGGCGAGATTTTTAACTGTTATATATATAGAGAGTGTGAGAGTATATGTGTGTATATGTGCGCGCGCCAGTGAGACTCGTCTGTTCGAGACACAATGTAATGTTAAGTTTATCCACAGTGGCTCAATGGATAGTCGATTTTATGTCTGAATTTCCAACCGTTGGCACTCCTCGTTTGGCACTGTAGGCACATGTCGGAATCTCATACAATTAAGCAAACAATTTCTCGCTATTTTGCGATATAAAATCCAAATGATATTAAATGTACTGTAAGCATAAACGGTATTATTGCATTCAATTAAATAATAGCCAATGTTAGGCTAATTAATATATGAATTAGATCCATCAGTGCAGTTAACATTGCTAAAGGAAGTAATAACTCGGATTGAGACCATTTTAGAACAATGAAATTTTACAATTTCGAATTATTGCATTCCTTACTTTTCATTCTTCTCTTGTTACGAATTCGCCATCGGAATTTCCGGCGAATAAACACACAACCAATTAATTACTTAGAGTGTTTAATGTTAGGTAGGGAAAGGTAGGCAGGTGTTCCATAGGCATATAATCTGCCCTATAGAAACCAAATTTATTTCTCGTTACTTCTCATTATTCATATTTATCCCTGTTTCTTCCATGCACATCATTTGGGAATGACTGCTAACTATTCGTTCGTTAAATCTGCCTATGTATATTAGTAATATGAGCATATTTTGTCAGTTATACATTTATTATTCACATTCTTTGCTTCAATTGTCTATTCTTTCTTTTGAACGATTCTATGATTTTTCTTATTCCGTTTCGTTCCATATTTGCCTCTTCCTACTTTCTGCCTCGATTCCTTGGCTCCGATATGAGGGCGATGGCGAGATATGACTTAGGTAACGGTTGCAAATATTCCTTTCTCTGCTTTTATGACGAATATCTTTTAAATTTATTCCTCAACATGAACCCTCCTAGATTAAGCTACCATGTCTACTTTGGTTCCTCTTTCTACTCGCTACTTTTACTCTGTGGCTTTGGATCGTCCGCATATTTCTTCAATAAACTCGACGTCGCCAATTCCATTTTGACCCTTTTAAAAACCTTGGGGCAAATATTCCTTCCCCCCTCGTATCATCTGGTTTCCACTAGGAAGAAAGCCTTACTACTCATATCTAATCGTTTATTCATAAATAAGGCAAAATCAATTGAATCATCAACGTCCTTCCAATCTACTCATTCGTGTGGGTCTTAGATTACCGATTTTATCCTCTAAAGTCATTTAAATCCCCCTCGAGTTTTTCAGAGCCATTAACTTTCCTTCAAGAGTCCTCTAAAGTCCTTAATTTCCTTCAAAGCTCTCCCGGATTCTTTCAAAGTTATCCTTTGTCGACCAAATGAGTGAAGTTTGGTGGTAACTTTATTCTCGCTGTTCTGAAGGGGGTTCGGCCCCTCTCGCTTCTTCTTCGTTTATCTCGTCTTACAGATTTAGCTTCTAGTGGTGACCTCCCTTTCCCTCAGTGACAGGAGTTAAGCCACACTAAGTAGCGTGAACCATCGGAAGGGGGAGGCTGATTTTTTGGTCTCTCTGGTGCATGCATTTAACGGCCGTGATTCGAATCTTTCTTCAAAATATGTTCCCCACTGAGATAGTCATCAGACGGTGGGAATTAGTGGTAAAGAACGTCTCACTGAAGGAATCTAGCGAAACCAGCGAGGATATTTCCACTCAATATGGAAATGAAAGGAAATCTATAAGTATGAAGGAATTGGGTAGACATAAAAAAATAGATGCCCCTTCCCTATTTACCCCTATCCCCCTGATCCAAATCCAATTTTACTCTATTCATTCCATACCACACAGTCACTTCATTCCCTTTCATGTTGTTCTCTCATGTGGCAAGCATCTAAGATATCCGTGTTTAAAAGGCACGGTGGCATCTGTCCTTAGAACATTTGAAACACAGCTTCTTTAAATGGTTGAGTTAGGGTAAGTGAAAACTTGCAGTTATACAGCTGAAGAAGACCAAATAGAAACCCATGGGGATGCAAATCACTATGAAGGGGCCCACTTCTGTCCCAATTTGTCTACGCTCTACAACGAATGGATCTTCTGATGCAGAGTTTAAGATGATAAACTTTATATTGCAAAGCCAGGTAATAAGTATATGAACACGAATATCCAGAAGGATACAAGAAAATAGTTCATTGGTCTTCACCTCGTTTTGGACAGTAATATGGGTATGATGTAATCCCCTAGCTAGAGAACGAAGAATCCCCCCCATCCATTTTAACAGATCAAAATGAGTTAAAATAAAGACAAACGATCCCTTTCCCGCAGATTTTGGGACTAAGACTGTCTTTTTCCTGATCTCATAAACCCGAGAATAATGAATTCGTTCTTCACCAAGGCGAGAGTAAATAAGAGTCGCGCCGCCATTTGCCATTCGGAAAGAGAAGCAGATAAAAATGTGGTCGAGATAAAGTGTTGTGGAAATTATGAAATAATAATCCTCGCTTGAAGAAGTAATCGAGTAATCTCATCAAAAACCCATCTAATCTGAGAGTTAGCATCCATTCATGCTGAGTTCTTGATTATCTTCTAATCAAATAAATTTTTGGTCAAAAATGCGAGCAATCAACAAAGCCGCATAGATAAGGCAGAGGACCTCACTCGATTGTTCTGATAAATGAATAGATATAGAAACGGACATAATTTTATTTAGTAATATAAATTCCATAGGTATTAATAATAAAGGAATAATTAAAATTAAAGATCAGAAAAAAACATTAAGATATTATATTTGACAATCAAAAAATATCCGTATTTAGTGTCGAGTATTCTTCCTTGATTATGAATGATACATCCTCGTAAAAATAGCCTCTTTGTTCTAATCAAACAGGTCATCCGCTTTAGAATGTTATCTTACCAAAAAATGAGCTGCACAGAATCTTGCACTAATCATCCAGGTAACTTATAATTTTACCTAAGAAAATGATCATTCAGTTAGTAATTTTGAAGACCAAGCCAAAGATTCACATATTTTAATGATTATAAATTATTGATTCAATTAACTTTTCGATTAATTGAAGAATTATCATATTTTAGATATTTAGGATATTTTATCCCCTAAGATCAAAAATGATAGAGCAACATTTAAAATTACTCCAAAGATAGGACAAATAGAGAAAAGACCTGTTTATTTGCCTTATCAAAATTGCCTATTCATTATACATTAGAATTAAGCGAGAAATAGGTACATTCTCCATTCGCCTAAAATCAGTGTTTATTTAAGCATTGGAATAATCAACGCCTCGTTACTTCACTTGATCCAAATCTTTTACCTTAGGTTATTCCGATTTGATCAAGCTGAGGTAATTCAAAAAGTTCTAATACTAAGAGTTATAAACACTAATTACTAAAAATATTCACTGAATTAAGAAAAGAGAAATTAACGAGAATAAAGCAATAAGACGACAAATGTAATTTTATTAAGAGTAATTACCGAGCACACAATTGAAAGAGAATAAGGAAAATTGATTTCATAAATTATTTAACAAACAAAAGAAAAGAGAAATAGAGGCAGTCGAAAACAAAAACTGAATTTATAAAAGATAATCAGAAAGAAGTACGAGTGCCGACGTTCCGCCCCTTCCCTGACGAGACAATGAGCAGTGCAACTTTGGCCTGGTTCTAAAATATATATTAAATAGTTGACACAAGCCACAGGCAGATGGAGTTTGCATTTACCTCTACATTGCAAATATAACTTTGACTTAGATTAAATGTCTCAGGTACCAGGAAAAACTAACTTCTAAATTTCCACTCTCTTTTTCTTGCAGGCCTCGATCATCATATAGTAAACCTTAGGAGGATTAGAGAAGTATTTCATCTCCCTAATAAACATTGGCCTCTTGGCTAAAAGGTACAATTACCACAAATTCTGGACAAGGATTTTACATTCCTGTATAAAGAACAAGAATTCTGACAGCTTTTGTTATCCTTTGGCTTGAGTGAGAGAAATAAGATTTGACAATTATAATTTTCTGAGAAAGAGTAGACAAATAAACTGGAAAATATATGTTAATACTTTGAGAATCTACTCATATTATTAATACAGGTAGATTTAACAAGCGAATAGTTAGGACTCACTCGAACTGATGTATATGAAAGAAACACCTAGCAGCGATAAATAGGAATAATGAGAAGTAATGAAAGAACTAGAAATAAATATCCTTGGTAAACATCTTATACCAATGATACTAGGAAAAGGAAATCAATTGAAAAGGTCGTTTCCACAAAAGAGATTACATGTTTGTAGATGGAAACCATGTATACCTTTTTATTGGACGCATTATTAACTTCTTTTTTATATTTGTTTTGTTTTACCGAAATCTAAAACAAAAATATCTCACATTAAATACTGTAAGCAGTCGATTGTGTGTCTATTTTGCCATGAAGGCAGATGGTGAATTCGTAACAAGGGAACAATAAAAACTAAAGAATGCAATAATTCGAAATTGTAAAATTTCATTGTTCTAAAAAAGTGTAAAACCGAGTTATTATACACAAATTAGTAACGATAACTGCTTATTCAGATATTAATTAGCTTATCATAGGCTATTAGCCCAATGGATAGAATAACACCGATTAAGCTAACAGTAGGTAGCCAATAGCTCCTTACAACTAAAAAATTCGATAAAAATACTTTTCATAAATTTATGAGATTCCCACCTGTTTCATTGTCCTTTAGTTGACTCTAACTTGAAATAGGATCTAGAACAACTGGAACGTGGACTTCTCTGAGTATAAGACCCGACCGCATTAACGCATGGTCCAGTTGTGATGAGAATTTGACTTAGCCATTCAACATGGCATCGGCTGAAGTTTGATCAGGAGCTTGTGGCTGGTTTTAAATGACTTCAGGTCTTGTGCAAGCAGCCTGTGACTGAGTGCTCTGATGGACGAGAAAAATAGCTAAACCACCATGGTTGCGTCGTGTGAAGTGGCGCTAATTACATTAATCGCAAACGTCGATTTCGTGTTTCCTCATCCTCAAGAACATCGGTTCAATTGTCCAGTGCCTCTCTAATGAAGTTCAATCTGACAAAAATGTGTTTTATCTTGAATCATGGAATTTTCTTTATGTGGAAAACCAAACCCTGTCGGTGAAGATTGTGTATACTCCTTAGATTTATCATTAGATCCTCTTTCATTTTTTAGTACTATTTTTGTGAAGTATGTAGCAACTAATTCAGAGCGAAGCCAATTATTTCATTAAAAGCTCTTGGAATTCTTGGAGATGTGGACAAGTCTTGCTTTTTTCATAAAGCAAAGCACCATCGTGATTGGCAACTCTTTCTGCATCGTGGGTTTTATGTTTAGTTGACACCAGTGGAACTCCTGCGGCTAGATGAAGATTGTGGATCGAAGAGTTCGTCTTAGAAAGGTGTATTTTCCGTAGTTATTTTTGTTTATTTTGATGGATATTTTTTATCTTCTCATACATTAAATTGAATTGGTGATCGAAATTTTAATTTAGTATTATTTTTGGGTGTAGTGAATTAGAATGTTTAGAAGGTGAGCCCTAAGCGTACTCTCACCCGGTCCAATATGCATGAGTTGGCTGTGCATCAAATCTGCAAGAAATTTAAACGGCTTAAATTTCTTCATATTCCGTTTCTAGCAACGGTTTTATGAATTGATGTTCGCAAATTTCGTTTAAATCTAGACTTTTCCCAAGTCAATATTGTAACATCGCTATTACGTTTCCGTTAACTCTGCTATGCGTTACTATTTTGGCTTAATTGTTTTGAAGTAGGTCCTCTACTTTTAGGTATTTTCAGTGTTTTTTGTACAGAACACACAAAAAAACACTCATTGTTTGTTCTTCGATTCCTAATCGCTTTTATGCAACACGTCCAAAGATTAATCTTGCAGCGCATTTGCGCAGACTCCTTATCATTCGCTGACGCTTGGTTGCTTGCCGACCTTTCCAGAACCTCCAGTATACTTCTGGCCTACCATTATGAACAAATTATTTTTATAGGTTAAGATGAGTTAATTTTTCACCTTTGGCAATTATTAATTATATATTTGTTCATTTATTTATCCTGATTCTTTCCCTCATCGCCACGTTTGCCTATTGTTGGGAGCGTAGAATTTCTGACAGGGAAAAAAGGCCCATCGATCGGATACCTGCACAGAAAGATCCACCACATTTCATAACAGATTAGAATACAAATAAATTTAACAGTGAATTGGAATTCAGTGAAATAATATTAGAAGGATTATCTAAAATTCTATAGGGCGTTGAACAAGATATTATCATATTATTACATCCTTATTCTAATTCTTATTATGGTCTAATCATGATGAACACAAATTATTTGCCTATAAAAGGAATCCGTAGGTTCAATTTGAAATCAATAATGACCTTAGAATGAAAGGTCAAATTAGATAAACTTTAATAAATGTAATTAAAGTGCAAAAGACGAGAAATCAAATGAAATCTGATTATCGATAGGATTGACGATGGCTGCACTAAATAGAGTGCCATTGTCAGTGTCACCTACTTTAAAACACATTACATTTGGTGTATTGATGTGTCACATAAGTGTTTTAAAAAGAAAGAAGGGGTATGTGTGACTTAGATTGTATGTAAAGAACTATGTAGTTTCGGAATTTATGTAGTGTGTGAGTCTGAGAGTTGCAGTAATCTGACAAATGAGTGTTTCGGGAGACATGAAATCTATCTGTGTTGTGTTGGAATATGTGTAGTATGTGGTTGTATGACTACGAAAGATCCATTAATCTGTCAAATCTGTGTTTTGGGCGACTACTGGACTGACTTGGCATCTGTTTGACATAAACTCTTTTAGTTGCATGTTTAAGTATATGTGTATGCACTATGTGAATGCATAAATGTCTTGGTGTTATAAATGTTCTGGCATGTCAAACTTGAATTTTAAGTGCTCAATAGATTTGTGTAGTTGTCAATTTATATATGACACATGCTATAGTTGTCTGGGATGTTGATATGTGTGTAGAATATGAGTGTGTGAAGTCTGTGGGTTTGAGAGCTACAATAAACTGTGTCAATTGTGTAATTTCGGTGGCCAATAAACTGGAAATGCATAAAACATAACTCTTATATGTCTATATTACAAGTGTGTGAATGGTCTGAGTGAGAGAAATACATTAATGGGTGAAATTTGCGTTAAGGGAGCAAAAACACTATGCCATGCAAAATCTTTTTAATGTAGTATGACAAGTTTAGCGGTTTGATATAATATGTGTGTAGTGCATTGGTGTGAGAGATGCATTAATGTATCAAATGTGCGTTTTGGTTGCCAAATAGACGGTGTGTGTAAGAAACAATCTTTGTGCGTGGGTGAGTGAATAAAAGGTCTTGGTGTGGGAGATTCAATCACCTCATCATTCTGTTCGTTTATTCAACTTAGGCGTTACCTATTTGGGTGTATGAGCAGTCACATGTATTTGTAATTGCACACATGTAATTCCATGTATGTAGGCGTTTTATCGAAAGAAAGTTGGAATTGGAAGTCGGTTTCCCTGCCATCTTCCCCATTCTTTAAACGGAAAAAACGTTGGATAAAATATTATATTATCAAATTATCTTCTTGATTTAACTAAGGCGCTCTATCTAAATAACCAGATAACACGAAAATTTTTGAACATTTAATAAATAAGAGCTGCAACGACCACAAAACTCCTGACGAGATAAATAATAGTCTAAATTTTAATTTAGAGAAATTCAGTCGCACAAAAGAGGTTCTTACAGAGGAGGGTGGGGAAGGCTCTCTTTTCTTGGCCCTTATGAAGAACCCGTTAAGCCGTTATTAAATGTCGCTCTTGCCTCGAATGAAGAAAGAAATTTGTGGCTCAAATTGTTCCATTTCTATTTTATAAAAAGTAGCCACAATTGCCTCCTCGTTGCGGTTGTTTCCGTCTTGAGCTCTACTCGTCGTGGTTTGTTTGTTCGGTTGTTTATTTTATTTTCTCTTTTTCCTCGTCTATATTTTGCTACGGTTTCTTACCTTGTGCGTGTATGTTTTTTGGGAAGATGCTCCCCGAAAAGATTGGATTGCTACTTTGTTGAGATCTGTGATTGCGTTTGTTAGCATATTTGCTTCGGTTTGATTTTTTTTTCTCCCTGCTCATCAATATTTTAGTTTTATTTTGTATATTATGTTAATAACGTAGCCTGTTTTGTTCGTTTGTTTCGGATTTTTGAAGGCGTTTGATTCCATGTATAGTTATGACCATGATTTTTATTGATTGAATTTATGTAGTTTGTTTTTTTTTGTCTCATTATTCGTCTGTTAAAGATTTGGTCTAAATTGTTGCTGGTATATTTTTCTCGTTTCTAAGTTTATATATCAGCTTAGCTTGTTTTTTTGTTCCTAGTTTGTTTTTTCCCTTTTTGTTTTATTTTTCCTTTTTGCTCATCTTTAATTTGTTTGCTAAAGTAGCCTTCATTGTACTTTGTTGATATATTTATTTGCTTTCTCCCTTGTTTGGAATATATATTGGTTTCGTTTGATTGATTTTTTGTCTATATTTATTTTGGTTATATTTACGTGTTGAGTATTTTTATTATTATTATTGATAGTTGTTTCCTTAGTGTATGTCTTATTATTTTATTGTTGTTATTCGATCGTGATGCATTTTATTTTGCTTCCGTTTTTGTTTCTTTCTTCGTGATTTTCTTCATACTGATCTTTTTCCTTGTTTTTATAGAGTTTGTATATGAAGAGTGCGTGAGGCGATTAATCCCAACAGGTTGAAGTTTCCAATGATCGATTGAGGAAGAAGTAGAATTTTAAAGAATTCAATAGAAAGACATTAATTCTTAATCACCAAATTTCTATCGATAAAATTATGCTTTAAATTTGCAATCAAATAATGTAATGAGATGAATGAAAATGGTCGTGGGGTCAAGGGGTCTGTTAATGAGGCGGATTTATTAGTGATATATTAATTGGAAATTGTCCCAATCAAAAGATTCCGGCCTCTCGGCTCCATTTTGGATAAATGAGAGGAAAACTCAACTAATCGAAATATTAATCATCGGGGCGGGGGTGATTTTAGGGCCATTTATTTTGACCAGGCCGGAGAGGTGCGGAAGGGAAATAAGAGATGATTTAAATTGATTAATGAGGTCATATTTTGCTTTTAGATGGAGGGTGCCAACAAGGAAATGGAATTTCTTGGGTACTTGGTCTCTGTATCAAGAGTATTATTCCTTTTAACGCATAAACAGCAGGTCTGTATTGGGGCGGGTAAATATCATGGAAAGACAGCAAAAGATCTCAGCGCGCGAATCAAAGAGCACAAATCCAATGTCTGCCGTTGCAGTGAGCAAACCTCATCATTTCCCTAATGTCTCTTTTTTTCATCATGTCACTAAATAGAACAGTGCCAAAGTATTTTGTAGCGAATATTTTGCGAATTTTAATAAAAAAAGTGTTTTATTTGCTCCTGACCCTTGTATTTTTAACTTTATTAGATTCCAAAATAGTAAAAAGTTCGCCAAATTGAAACCGCTTCCTTTAATCTATTAAATAAGATGAATCTTCACGCCTGTTTTCCCCTCTTTGCAAGCGGCTGGTTTAATAAAGGCGAAAGCCCTCGGAAGCTTATTTTCTTTTTCCTTTGCCTACTATGCATAATCCTCCATGATCAGAAGGTTAGGAAACAAATAAAGTTTATATAAAACAAAAATATCTACAAAACATGCTAGTTTAAATGATAGCATTAACAATCGAATTACTTTCAATCCTTGTCGTTAAAATCAATCTTTCACAGAAACATATTGTACCTATCTGTGCTCTGAAACAGGTACTCTAAGACCGCCTGAATATGTGAGACAAAATTGTGTACAGCTATTTAAAATAACCATTTATCTGTATCATACACAACATAAAACTTTTATAGCAGAAAGATACTACCAAAACAGTATCCTTCAACTAAAAACTGTGTATTAATGTTTTATGTGGCAACTTTGGTTGGTCACAACTACAGGCCAACGTTTATAATACTCAGCCTTCGTGATGGTATGTCAAAGCGACTCTAGAAATGTAATAATGGGAGCTGGTAGTGGTGAAATTATTACAGAGAAGAAACATGTATTGTTTAAGTGAAGTTGGCGGCAATTTTTCAGGGAAATATCCTATAAACCTGCAGCTCATCTGTGAAATTGTTATAAATGCGAAATTGATGCAAATCGAATGGATGATATAGTAGAAGTGTTGGTGAAATGGATGAATAGAACGTGGATGAAACCGAGAAAATAAGAGTAAACTAAAATTGTTTAATTGGGAGTAGAAGAAACATCCATATTTTTCTTCCATAGTCCACAATCCTGTCCCTTATAAACGCTTCCTTTCCGTGCCAACATAACCATCATAACAACCAGTCTGCATAATATTCACTCAACGAGATTGGATGGATTTGCTTGACGCATCCTGGAAATGGGTCAAGGGACCGCCCGATCTTAAAGAAAAGCGAATTTAAAGCTCTGAAAAATGGCTCATTTAAATTTCTCAATTTCGTATATATTATCTTCATTTTCTCTTTTCCAGAATGGCTGAGAGATGGTTTCACAGATGTGAATGCGGAAACACGGAGAGGTAGAATTCATCTAGGGTGAATGTGTTTAGATGTATGAATGAGTGAGTACAAGAGTTCGTACATCAGCCTATTCTCAACAAATTTTCTACTGCGCATCCCATTTACACACACACACTCACAAACACACAAACACACACGAATACATAGAACTCAACCCATCCTGTAGAGTTCATATATGGACGCGTATTCATAATCTTTTCCACCATCTCTCTTTCTCTCTCTCTCCCTTAATTCAATTAAACTATAAATGACGACCACTATTTTGTCACACTATAGAAAATTTGGCTGTATAACTTAAGTGTATATTTACCCACCACCGCCCATTTTATCCTTATCTTCCAGATCCCCTTTGTCTACATGACACTTCATCATCTACCGCACCCAAGTCCAGCCATATATTGTCCATAAATTTCGGATATGTAGTGCATCCTCTCTCTCTTACACACATTTGTCCTACAACTAGATAAATCTGTTCAGACCACATCCATGTGCAACATACATTTCATTTCATAACACTTTTTCACCTTTGCTTACAATTCTATTCATAGGTTTTCAGATAATTCC
Source organism: Ceratothoa steindachneri (assembly GCA_963969495.1). Lineage (NCBI taxonomy): Eukaryota > Metazoa > Arthropoda > Malacostraca > Isopoda > Cymothoidae > Ceratothoa > Ceratothoa steindachneri. Next base: position 242,650,773 of record OZ018317.1, on the reverse strand, counting down.
CGGAAATTTCAAATAGCTGATATTTAGTATCGCCCAAAACAAAAGAACAACATGCAAAAATATACATTTCCTTCAAGATACTCGTTTAATCCCCATAAAAATTTCACCGCATATTCTTATAAATAGCCCTCAAATAGTGTCCTAATTACATTTCATACAATAACGGTTAAAGAAAGTTATGAGGAAATTAATGTGTATGTGGAGAATGGATGCAGTCAAAACAAAAGAAAGATATCCTTGCATCATCAAACAATATTTCCCTTCCTGCCCCATCCTAACCGCCATTGAAAGAGCTTATTAATATCTGTAATGTTCTTCTTAAGATAAGGTTAGTTTAAATATTAACTTAGATACATGTTCCTCCATTGTATTAACATACCAACATAATAAATAATTGAATTAATAGAGCTCGATTAACTGTAAATGAGTTAAGGTCAAAGCTCTTGGAACAAATGAAGTAACGAGGCGTTAATCTTTCCATGGTCTAAATTAGAACTGATTTTATCATGCATAAGAGAGGGAGAATACTCGTCGCTGGAAACAGATAGTTTTGTGTTGTCGCTCGAAATGTCATTATATCTTGTTTGAAATGGAAAGTTAATTATTCGTTAATATTAACACTTATGTAATTTAAATTACTAAATATAATTATGTCCGTCTCTATATATTCATTTATCGGAACATTTAAGCGACGTCTCTCTGCCTTATCTATACGGCTATATCTATTTCTCATATCCTTTTGCACGATAATTAATTCAATTAGAAGATAATACAGAACTTCGCATTAGGGGATGTAAACGCTTAGATTCGATGGGCAAATTGCATCAGATTATTATTATTATTAAAGTTCCAAGCCACAACCCCAACTGGAAGAGCAAATAGCTATAAGCCCAAGGGCCCCAGCGGGGAAAGAAACCTGGTATGGAAAAAACGAAACAAAGATTAAGAAAAACATAATAAATGAATAGAAAATTAAAAAAAAAAAAAAAAAAAAAAAAATTAAATGCTATAATGTTAAAAATATTATAATATTATATATGTGTGGATAATGAATAAAATATTAAAGTTATAAGTTTCTGTTAATTAAAAATGTATTAGCACCCACTTTAAATTTCTGAAGTTCCAAGGACTCAACAACAACACTAGGAAGTTCATTCCACAGTTTAGTTGTGTTAGGAATGAAACTTCTTGAAAACTGTGTTGTGTTGAATCTCATAGGCGTAAAGGCCCTACTATTGGCATTTAGTACACCTCTGGTAACTCGTTGAGGGGCATATAAATTGGGCAGATCGTGATGCAGTGGATGATCTGCATTGTTAAAAATTTTATATAGGATGCATAAGGAGCTTATTGCTCGCCTGTGCCACAGATCAACTTTGAGGTCAGGAATTAAAAATTTTATTGCTCTCAAATTTTTATCTAATAAATTAAGATAAAAGTTGGCTGCCGAACTCCAAACAGGGGCGCAATATTCAAAACACGGAAGAATAAAAGCATTAAAACAATTTTTAAGAACAGTCTGCTCTCCAAATACTTTGTAAGATTTCCTCAAAATGCCAATTTTTTGAGCAATAGAGGAGGAAATAGATCGAATGTGATTCTCAAAAGTAAACCTAGAGTCAAGCATAACTCCAAGCAACTTAAAAGAATCACATATGGAGATGGGAATGTTATTTATTAAAAGATCTGGATGGGGAGGATCTAGTGTTCTGGATCTGCTAACAATCATACTCTGGGTTTTCTTTGCATTTAACTTCATGCCCCATGAAGTGCACCAAACATTTATCTTAGCCAGATCTCTATTTAAAGACTCTGCAACCGATGCTCTCAACTCAGGAGATGGGACTGGGGCTATTAGAGTAGCATCATCAGCATAGGCTATAAGTCTATTTTCCAGTCCAAACCACATATCATGGGTATATAATATAAACAGTAGAGGACCAAGAACACTGCCTTGTGGTACACCAGATAGCACCTCTCTCTCATCACTAAAATTATTGTCAACATAAACCTTTTGATGTCGATTTGTTAAAAATTGTTCAATAATATTTAAAAATACACCACCTACTCCCAACTGCTTCAACTTAAATATCAGGGCCTTATGATTGACACGGTCAAATGCGGCACTGAAATCCAAGCCAACTAAGCGAACTTCTTGACCAGAGTCTAATGATTTTTGGACAATGGTGGAGACTGTGAGAAGTGCATCACAAGTGCTCAGACCCTTACGAAATCCAAACTGTAAAAAGGGAAACAGACGATTAAGCTCGGCAAATGTACTTAAACGTTTAGCTAGTAAACGTTCAAAAATCTTAGATAGAACAGGAGTTATAGAAATGGGCCTATATTCAGTAGGGTTAAAACTACCACTTACACTTTTACATAGTGGAATGATGTTACCAATTCTCCAACATTCGCAAAAACTACCACTCCTCGCCAGCTTCCGAAGAATAACGGAAAGCTTGGGAGCCAAATACTCTGCAGTTTTCTTAAAGAATAAAGGGAATATACCATTTGGGTCAGTACCACCATAAGCATCCAGATCAAGAAGTAACTGTTTTACTTCACTTGAACGGAAAGCAATCTTGTTTAACCTTGGTTCAGGGAAACAAGTGTCAGGTAGAGTTAGATTCTCATTACTTTGTTTATTATCAAAAACATCAGCCAACAGTGTTGCCTTTTCTTCAGGACTATGGGTAATGGAACCATCAGGTTTAAGAAGGGGTGGCATAGATGAATCATTCCCAAAAAGAGCAGACTTGAGAGTGGTCCAGAATTTGTGGGAATTTGCTGTGCGCTGAAGAGTTCCCTTTGTGGTAGTATTGAATTCAACTTCAGCATTATTATATACCCTCTGAGCTGCTGTTCTGTAGTGCACATAATTATCCCATAGAAAGGCAGATCTACTCCCCTTCCACAGGTTGTAGGCTTCTTGTTTCTGCATATGAGCCCTCTTACAGTCATCATTAAACCAGGCTTTGTCCTTAGTGCGATATCTGATCATACGGAATGGAACATGTCTATCAATAATTGAAACAATTTTATCATTCAAAATACGAACTGCTTCAACCTCCTTATATATTAGTGGCCAGTTGATCCGGGAGATATCATATAATATATTGCACCAGTCTACTTGAGATTTGATGAATACTTTGCTTGTATGAGCTATATTAGGAATAGATTGCTCAATACAGATAGTTATAGAAATTGCACAGTGGTCAGAAGTTCCCACAGGAGGATCAACAGCACTTGTAACGACTCCAGGGGAATCAGTGAAAACCAAGTCAAGGCAGTTCCCAGATGAATGGGTAGGCTCCCTAATGACTTGCTCACAACCCGACTCACACGCAAAATCATAAGCCCTGATACCATGACAGTCAGTAGGGGAGACAGAAGACAGCCATTGCCTATGATGAGCATTGAGGTCTCCCATAAATACAAAGCAGGCTTTCCGGTCATTTTCCTGTACCTTGGCCATGGCAAGGAGCAGACAATCAAAAATAGTATCATCTAAGTCTGGATTGCGATAGACAGAAAAAAGATAAAAATTATTTTGCTTACCACATACTTTCATAACTTGCATCTCATGGCAAGAACAAGCATAGGAGGTCTTTGAAGCAGAGTAACCATTCCTGATGTAAACTGCCATTCCTCTAGCCCTAGGAATGGCATCACGCCTAAGTAAAATTGGTTTTTTGAAGCCTGGTATAAGTAGTTCAGAGACATGCCTCATATTTGAAACCAGGGTCTCTGAACAGAGTAAAATGTCATGAGACTTGGATGAAGCAGTCAAGTCTTTAATATTGGCATGTAGGCCCCTAATATTAATATAGAATAGACGACATTTTATCCGACGAGGATGACCAGGTCCAGGGTTGAGCTCAATATCTCCTGATAAAATTAAAATCGATATTAAAAAAATAATATTAGCAACAAGATCTTCAACAAAAACAACAATTTGTACAACAACAACAACAACAATTTGTACAAAATTATTCAATAGCAAAACTTTCATTAACTGAATATTATATGTCGGAAAAAAACTGGTCAACATGATGGAGCCGACACATCATGCAAGGCAAAATTCCCTTCAGGACGCCACAACAACTGAGGGAGGGCAGTAATGATGACTTTGGAATGAAAAAGAATAAAGAAAAGAGAAAAGAAAAGAATAGACCAAGGCAACCTCTTGAAAAGCCATCAGAGCCTCTTTGCTCATCTATTAAGCCTGCCCTACACACCATTTGAGTAAAACAAGAGGAGGAATGAAAAATAGGAAAGTATGCCTAAATGTACCCTTAGGCAGGGATCTCAAACACAAGAGAGTGGAAGACCATGGTACAGAGGCTATGGCACAATCCAATGCATGAGAACACCTTTCTGTCAGGGAGGTCCCTTAGCCTTTGACTGAAGTGACTATCCACAAGACAGTGGAGGGTTTGGATTCAGAGTTATCCCTCTCCTAGGCGGATTGTCAACCAAGACTTCGAGCTCCACCTGCCCGGGTTTGAGTTCGGAGTTGTCCCTCTCCTAGGTGGATTGTCACACAAGACTATGAGCTCCACCTGCCCATACCGTAACCCTGGTATAGGGTGGCTACCGAGCGCTACGCCTTGCCAAAGGGCGACTCGTGATTTTGTCCGGGGCTGCTTATTCAGTTTATTCGCAACTAACCTCTATATCTAGAGGCCTTCCCCCGATCCGCAACCTGGGGACCCGATGGATGGGAGTTGTCATCTCCAGCACCATAAAATACTTGAGTATTTCCAAAAGCGAGGATTATTATTTCATAATCTCCTCCACATTTTATCTCGACGACATTTTCCTCTTCTTCTCTTTCCGAAGAGCAAATGAGGGCGCGACTCTTGTTTACTTTCGCCTCCGAGAATGAGCGGAGAAGAATGAATTCGTTATTCTCGGATAAATGAGATCAGGAAGGAGAATGTCTTAGTCCCATAAATACCGGGAAAGAGGTTATTAGTCTTTTTATTACCTGATTATCTGCCTAGCGGTGGATCTTTTGTTCTCCGTTGCAGGTGATACATAATTCCCCTATTCCTGTCCACAACTAATTGAGGACCAATGAACTACTTTCTTGTATCCTTCTGGCTGACGTGGCTCATATACTTATTACTTTCTGGCGTAAGTTCAATTTTATTATCTTAAACTCTGCATTGAAAGATTCAGAATTTGTGTAGCGAATACTAATTGGGGGAGAACAAGTGAAGGTCCTCTTGGTGATGAGCCTCCCCAGCATTATCGGTTTTGTCTTCTTCAGATGTATACCTTGCAAGTTTTTAATTACCCTAACTCAACCACCACAACAAGCTTTTTTCAAAATGTTTTAAGGAGAGATGGCACCGATTGTTCAACCCTATTCTCACCTTGCAATATCATTGTTAGGTAGACAGACAAATGTATAACAGAATATCGCATTAAAATCCTCGTTCGAGTCAAGGTCCGTTGCCATAGGGACGCATCAGATGGAGGTAGAGATTTACCTCTCAATTACAGGTAGTTTTGAGGTTCATAGCAACGGTTTAGGATTCTGGTACTCGTTGCTAGGAGACCTCATGTGTAGCAAGGGCAGTCATGCTGCAAACTACATATCGGTTCTTGCATGCCCTCCTAGCCCTAATTAGCGCAGGGAAATAGGAATTTTGGATGTTAAGTAAGTTCAATAGATTCCAACACTTCGCTCCAGCACGCTATAAGTGGTCTTCTCTTTAGACTACTTTCCCTAAATTCACCATTTCTTTCTAAATTTCTCACAAATATTCGGATGTAAAAAGGCTGCACGCGCTGGTCAGTTGGGCTTAATAATAATAATAATAATAATGATAATAATAATATTTCCTCGCAGTCTACACTCGATGCTTTATTATAACTATCGAGAGAGAGTAGAGAGGGAATTTCTCTGGCCATTACCATGGTAACCAAAGTCTTAAGGTAAAAAGCTTGAGTGACGTCATGAATGCCAAGTTTTCACCATCTTCAGCGGGTGTATTTTTCGATGGAAAATCTTAAACCCGGCTAGGGCAGATAGTGCATAATCTTGCAAAGCTATCAATTATTAATCTCTATGAGGGCTGTGTAAAAGCCTCAATCGTTAAAGGAAAGAATAATGTAATTTAGGAAGTCTTTTTTAAGTAAGGATAAGGCGAATGAACAGAATACGCTCTTAGGAGGTGTTCTAAATTGCTCGATTACTAACTATACAATTTTGTTAATGGTTACATTCCTCGTTGGTAATCAATTATTGTAGCAAGTTAGGTCGGATAACAGTTGCAAATGCTGGTGGATATATTTCTTTTCCTATAGTGAATGAACAATGGAAAATCGGTACCAGAATTTTTGGACAAAGACCGAACGTGGAGAGAGAGAGAGAGAGAGAGAGAGAGAGAGAGAGAGAGAGAGAGAGAGAGAGAGAGAGAGAGAGAGAGAGACGAGGCGAGCGTTGGTGAAATCACCGTCGGTGAGATCAACTCCAGGGCAGGAATGTGTGTGCCGACCACACTCTGGTGAGTGGTAGGATCGCATGTTCCTCTCCTCATATAGTGCAGCTTTGTCGCCCTTGGGAGAAGCTTTGTCCAGTGCCAACGGGGTACACCACAAGACGTCAAGAGCAGGATTCGGAAGTAATGATTGGGTGGGTATTTCGTATTTAAGAATGTGTTTGCTCTCAGGTACGGACTTCGTAATGGCGATTTCCATTCCACTCTTTATCGTATTAACCTTTTTTTAAATAGTCTTTGATATCCTTTTTATCTATCTCTTCCGTTGGTCGATTTTTCCACTTTGTTTGTGTATTAAGTATAATTTCTTTCGTTCGTTTCCCTAGATTCCCCCGGTGATTTTGTTTTCACCCTTTTTCCCCACCGTCTGATGCCTATATCAGTGACAGGTATATTTTAAAGATGGATCCGAACCACGGCCGTTAAGTAGCATGCACCAGAGTGTCAACAAAAAATGTGTTCCCATCCAATAATTAACCATACTTAGTGTCGTTTATCTTTATTAACAGTGAAAAAAGAAGGTATCACCTAGAAAGTGGCTCAGTTAAGACGAGATAAACAAATAAGAAGTGCCGGGGCTCGAATCCCCCTTCGGAACAGAAAGAAAAATGTTACGAGTAGCACCAAATTTTCCCCATTCTGTCGAGAGCACAATTCCCTGGGTCGAGACAAGATGACCTTCTAAGTCTCCTGAATGGCCATGAAGAACATTAAAGACTTTAAAGGACTCGAAGAAAATTAAATGACTCTTAAGGACTTTAGAGGATCTACGAGGATAGAATCGGCGTTCTAAAGACAACACGAAAGATCACGACGGTCATTTTTATATCTAAGGCCTTTTCTTTCTTCCTTAATTTGGGGTTATTTTAATTAAAAAAAAACGATAAAGGTCTTCTTGTTAAGGGGTTAGAGAAGATTTAATAACAAAGAGGCCAGAATAGGGCCAGAAGGAAGAGTGGGTAGAGGGTATGGCTCACTGGCAGAGTTATGTGAAAAGGTTCCTAATGGAGGACGCGACCCCTTGCTAACTGAAAATATGCGGACGCTCCACAACCAATGTAGCGAAAGGATTCACTAAACAGAGTAGCGATGGTAGCATATTTAACTGAAATTAGAGGGGTGTTAAGATAGTTACTTGGTGGGAATTAAATTAAAGTATTTTTTGTAAATAAAGTGCAGAAATGGGGGAGGTGAATGTTCGAAAAAGTCCAAAGCCAAAGCAACCCATGTAGCCAAAGGAGTCAGAGTAGTATAATAGCCAATAAAGCCATGGTAGCCTAAATAAAGGAAATAATATTAGGTTAAGGGGTTTATTGGGGTTGTTAGGAGCATTAAGTAAATCTGTTAATCGATATATCGCCTACTAACAAATAATCGATTGATTCCTATCAGTAAAAGTTCCGCTCATCAGAGTAAGCTCAGGAATCTGAAAATCATGAATCAAAAGTTGACTTGGAATTAATTAAAGTTGAAGAACCTTTGAGAAACATTGTAGCAGAATGCACCTTTTGATCACTCCACACCTGACACTACTATGGTCGTGGTATACCTTGTGGTCGTGATATACTTCTTTGATGACGTAGGCTTTTTTCTAAGAGTGCTAATTTTGTTGTTTTAAGGAAGAGCCACTTCAAACACGTAAGGATATAAAGAAACGCAAGGGAATTCCCCAAATAAACTTATATTTTAAATTTAACAATTTACTACCCTAAAAACAAGACATGAACCACAGAAATATTACCAATTTTAAAATACCCAAAAAAGACTTCAATAATTTTTCCGTATGGCTTTCTAACTTGACCTACTTGACATTATACTGATGGTTGACCCACTACTCACTTCCATTTAAAAAAGAAACAAAATGCTTACAGCCTTTACTAGCCGCAACTACCTTTGTGGATACCCCTTGGAACGGATTTGCGTCTGACCTTGAACTCAATGAGCACTTTACCTCGGAAATGTTATTGTCCCCAAGACGCGAGGCGCCTGGCCAGATAGAGGTTGTGGACGAATAATCTCTCTCTCAGGGCGAGAACAATCATGGTGCTTTAGGAGGCACCAGGGTAGGCGGGTTCTCTCTGGCGACAGTAAGTTGAACTAGGTTCTTAAACCAAGTTAACTTAGAGTTCGGTGTGACCACCGGGTAACGGGCTCGAGGAGAACTTTTTCTCCTTTCTTACGTAATTCCTTATGGGTGAGGACTGAACGCGGGTGGGTCTTCTTTATTGGCGAGGATAGAGGAGGGGGCTTTCTCTGACAAGAATAGGTTGAACTTGAACAAGTTAACTTAAAGGTCGGTTTGGTAACCAGGAACTAGCTCGAGGATGAGCTTCTCTTTAGTTCCAGTCTTCATCAAGGGCGAGGCCTATCTCGGTGTTTTGAGATACACCAGGATAAAAAGAGGAGGGGATTCTCTGACGAGAATAAGACGAACTTGGTTTTCAAACCAAGTTAACTTAGAGTGTGGTGTGCCCACGGATTACCGGGCTGGAGAGGAGACTATTTCTTCCTCTTTTCGTGATTCCTCAAGAGCGAGGACTATCTCTGGGCTTTAGGATGCACCAGGATACGAGGAGTCTCTCTGACAAGAGTAAGTTCAACTTAAACAAGTTAACTTAACGTTTGGTTTAATAACCAGGGACTAGCTTGAGGATGAGCTGCTTCTTAGCCCCTTTAGTATCCCTGACTCTCTTGCAGGAGACTTCGTAGCCTGGCGACTTACGTATTCTACCTGTCCAGTCTTGTTATCCCAGCCTCAATCCGGGGACTTCGTAGCCTCGAGACTAAGAAATCTACCTCGTTTTTCCCACTTGTTTCTTATTTAAACCTCGTCACCCCACTGGACGGGCCACAGGGGGTTTCTTATTCCAACGGTTTTTCTTAGCCAGTCTTACCTCGGATCTCGTTGGCCTTCGAGTTTGAGAGAAACGCATCTCCAATTTTTTACTTTAGGTGAAATTGCATATACTCTCGTAGGGGAGATCTTGCAGTTTAAAACCGTTCGGCTTTTCATAGAAACTAGTGGAGAGGAGCTGTGGTTACGAGTTTGCCCCAAGGTGCCGGGCCGTGATGTCTTTGCGGTTACCGTCCTGCGTCTCCACTGAAAGAAAACGGGGGAGTGACGATTCCCCTACAAACACAAATATCTTGATTACCAAATGAAGAGAAATGTAAAATTCGATGCGGATTCCATGGGCTGAGCTCATTAAATCATTGACACATAAATGATTATCTTAGAAAATGCACCAATTAAGAAGATAGTGACGAAGCTCGGTAATATATTTCATGAGGCAGAGTAGCAAACCTTAATAATTAGCATTTTACAGAGACCTGCATACCATAAATTATAAAATGAATTCGTATAGTCTTTTGGAGGGGGGGAGGGCCTTGTTACTTTTAAAGGTGGTCCATTTAATGCGAATTGCGAGCAGAGTGCTTATATGGTCGCAGAGGTAGTGAACCATACTTGAGCAGGAAAGTCAATTGTAATAAATTCTCGTATTAATAGGGCAGAAATTCAATAAAGTCGGTACGGTTGAGAGAGTGATATAGATAGGGACGCTTACTATTTTTAAAAATTGAAATATAATCTTTCGAAAGCCTAATCTTCAATTCCATAGGAAATTGCCATATTTTCCTACCATATGGAATTTAAATTAAATATTTCTGTAAAGGAATAATAGGAGTTTAGTATATATATATATATATATATATATATATATATATATATATATATATATATATATGTATATATATAGTTATCGAGGCCAAGGAAATAATAACAAAATACATCTGGGTTTAGCTTTACCCCTCCGATGTTCTCCGGTAACATAGGAAAACGGGCAAAAGGGTAAACGTTACCCGAGAGATTCCTAACCTCAAGTCAAAAGGCAGGCCCTTCGAGGGTGTACTTATAAACAATCCATTCAAAAGTGCAAACTGCCGATCTCGTATTACCCCCTCTCCGAGCTACAAGACAACAAGCGCGGGAGACCAATCTGAGGTTTTACCTTACGAGTCCGTTCCCTCCACCTCATCAACCCCGCGGGAGTAATTTGTGTATATAACAAGTTGACCCGAGTAAACCAGGCTTTTTGTTCGTTCTAACGGAAGAGACAAGTAAGTCACCAGTTGAGAGATTATTCGAGTTTGATAAGGAAACAGAAAAATCACCAGTAGAAAGTTTTCTGCAAGGAGAACTTTGCAGTCCTTGTACGAAACCAGATCGTACCAAGGAAGCTCGGAGCCGTTCGAGCCCCCAAGATATTGAGTATCAAGCTAGCCAGTTTGAGTACTCCAAATCTTACTCTATCTAAGTGAACAAACCCCAACTAGATAGTAAAAATAAAAAGAAGACAACGATTTCATATCGTCCGGAAGAAAAGTAGAAAGATTAAGCTTTCCCCTGAGCATTCATCCAACCCAGATCCTTCATGACGACACCCGTCAACTCGACAGGCAAGTCGACGAACGCCATCTAGTGAACAAACAACCAACCCCGGTCAAAATCTCCGAGGATAGTCTAACTGGTCGCGAGTATTTAATCTCCATTACCTTATGTGAGTAAAGAATAATCTTGTTGTTTATGTCCCCGTGCATAATAATTAGTTTATTGGATGTCTGGCCAAGGACAATGATATTAACTTAGAATTGTTCCCCTCATAAAATTTGATCTCCCAGCGAGCTGCGAGAGCTCACCCAGTAATCCCATTTTCTTTTTTTTTAAGTGTAATAGATCTGTATTTGTTTTATGTTATTTAGTGAGATGGTTTATGTTCATTAAAGTATATATTTTTTAGTAAAAGCACTGTTTTAATTATCCTCGAATAAGTTAAAGAGGCAAAAATGGATAAAGTCAAGAAAGAAACCCCTTTTATTCATTCACTAAAATAAAAATAAAGATTAGCTGTCTTAGAGGATGATCCTCAAGCGATCACCGAGGCACGAACCTACACCTCATGTCAAAGTTTATTTGTTTTTTTAAAAATTAATAAAACAAATAAATATATTTATATATATATATATATATATATATATATATATATATATATATATATATATAAGCTCGGCTAAGCTAAGACAATTTCAATTATTTATTATCTGATGATTTTCTTACTTCCGAGAAGATTGTTAGTAAAAATGCGACTATTTGAAGAGCGCTTGACATTTATTTGTGTTTTCGTTCCATTTTGGATAATATTTTATCTTTCAAATGATACGACGGATGGATAAATAACTATTTAATATCTGTCTTTTAACGTTTAAAATATTGGTTTCATTCTAAAGGAATTTATCTCTCTAATGTTTTTAATTATTTAATTCTCTTGGAAATTACTATTTCACCATTCGTAATATCACGCACTTCAATGAATTTTCTGAATAAAATTGTCGCGTTTTGGAAGATTTACTCTTTTTTAAAAACAATTCTTGTTCTTTGAGAAAAATACTATGACGTCATTTGATAATAATTCAATCTTAGTTTTGGACGACCTTTTTTTGTGTGTTTGCAAAATTATAACTCGCTTTCAGTTCTTGTTTGACGTTTGAAATTTTTTTTCTAAGGAATGGCAGCTTCAGCGTTTGAAAGATTAGTTTCGTTCTTCATACCAAGAGCGAAAGAATAAGTTGGGGGCAAGATGACACGTCGTGGTGTCAGAAGTGTGAGAGAGATAAAAAATCGAATAAAATTGAAAGAGTTAGGCCGTTGGCGTCAGGATTTTTTTATACTCGACTTGTTGGATTTCAGAGTGGGAGGGGTGGTGAATAAGAATGTGTGAGAGGAAAATAGAAGTCCAGAAGACATAAGAGAATCGAATAAAAACGAATTAAATTGTTTGGAGATATATTAATTCATCTCATCTTCCCCTATCATTACTTCTTCCCTTCCCTCTCATTCTTCAACCATACATTATTTTCTTGCTACAAGCCTCAGTAGGTTTAGGGGTGAAGTGGGGTCCTAAAGGCTCGCCTCGTACAAAGAATTTGAGAGTCTACTCTGGTGAACCACGTTTGTGGGATAAAATTCACAGGGTGTTCGTATCTCCGAGGCTCTTCAACGCTAAAATAATGTTGGATTGGTTGTGACTGTTCAAATTCCAGACACCTACTGAGAGTTTTGTACACTCCAGCAAACTGGTGAGTACTTGTTGTTTTTCAGTCTGCCGCTAAGATCCTTTGTTCTCGTAGGTATGGCCAGTGTTCGTACCTGTCAGTCCATTGATGGCTATTTGATACTAAAGGAGAGTTAATGTTTGTTAGCTCTTGTTCATTTTGAGAATATTGTTTGTTACTGAAGGAGTGATGATTGTTCGTATCCCCGAGTGTTTTGGACAAAGAATAATGAAAATTGTGATTAGGACCACAGGGCAACCTAAAATGACAAAGTTTCTAAGGATGACAGAGATTTAATATCAAGACTATAAAATGATTCCAAAGACTAAGAATAAATACTGGCAAGAATTTCACATACTTTACAAAGACGTCTCATAATGCTGATATAACTAATAAAAAAAGCACGCTAGGGATCATCAATGATCAATCCCAAGGATGACAGAGGTTGATAAAGATTTTGTGAACAAGATTACCTTGGGTGGCCCATTAATAACAATGGCTTCTAAGAAAAAGACAAAGAAATATCAATAAATACTGACGAGGAGGACAAAGATTGAGTAATAGCAACTTCTAAGATTAAAAGATACTCATGAATAAAAAAACGAATGGATGACAAAGTTTTAATAACAATATTGTAACAATGATGAGAAAGGGTTAATAACAGAGAGTGAAAATAATGAAAAAGGATTAGGAATATTGAGAAAGAAGTTACTCTAAAGAAAACCGCTGCATTGATTCTCGGTACAATTTTAGAAGACTCCATTTTAGACAACTAGATACTTTTCCATGATGACTGGGTTTAAAATATGAGCACCCACATAGTAATGTCCTCATATATTATCATGACCTATGTGAATTACCTTTCACTTGTCCTTACGAAGTAAATTTTTTTCACGACCTTTTCACTAGTCACTATAGTATTTTGCCCTATTACCTAGTGTCGTTTCCCTTGCAAATATTTAAATTAACATAATAATATTTTAACTTAGGCTAAGTTAGTAAAATAAGGTTCAGCGAGATTAGGTAGGTTTAACATGTTAGTTTAACTAAGCTTTATTTGTTGAATTAGATTTCGTTAGGTTATTTTGGGTTGGATAAGGTAAGGTTGCCTAGATTGTGATAGGTTGTTCAGGTTAGTTAGGTTTGCTTAGAGTATGTTAGGTTTGGAGATTGGCCCAATTCAGCTTAAATTTGTTTAGTTAATTTAAGAGGAATAAGCTGTCAGTCGGATGGTTCAGATTTGATAATGTTACATTTGTTTTGGGGAGGCTATTTTTTAGGGGGGTAGGTTCGTATAGTTATGTAAGCTTATGTCGGTTATGTAGGTAAACCTCTAGGATCTAAACCGTTAAGTGACTCTGCGTTTAAATATAGAGTGTTATGGTAGGCTTGCCGAGATTTGGTTGTGTAAGTTTTGTGTGGTAGCTTATAAACCAATATTTTTTAAATTGTGGCAGACATAAAACGTTTGCTATTATTTATGTTGGCGCTTATGCTTATAGCACGATGTGGAATCGAATGAGGTGCCGTTTAAATAATGGTTGCACGGTGTTAGATTTAAATCTCTTTCTTTCTTTCAGCCACATTTTTCTCAATAGCGAACATTTGGCGACGCCCAGAGAGAGAGAGAGAGAGAGAGAGAGAGAGAGAGAGAGAGAGAGAGAGAGAGAGAGAGAGAGAGAGAGAGAGAGAGAGAGAGAGAGAGAGAGAGAGAGAGCGTGAGACCACACAACCAACGGAGCTGGTTTTGCATCTCCGCTGCGTCTTCCAAACACCAGACCTTGCAACCATGGCAGTAATTACGTTTTTGAATACGACTTACCTTCGAAATCAGCAAAAAAACTTGTGGTTTGTTCAAATGATTCAGACGTATGTAAACACGCGACCTAACTTCAGAATTCTAAATTTAGGTAAGCCACAGTAATTGCATACATGTACAAGGTGTTTGAGCTCGATTTGAAAGTTTACATAACAGATTCTATCCTACTCCCCGGCAATATCTCAGCTAAAAATTAATTTATTATAAAAATTTAAAAATATTAACAAGATTAGAGATGGAAAATAACAATTTCCTCAAAGTAGTCACCATCAGCTTCCATCACGTCTTCAAGACAGCTCCAGAATCCGGCACACGCATTCATCACTTTGTCCTTGGGAAGATCTTCGAACACCTCCTTGATCTTGGCCAACAGTTCTTCCTTGATTTTGCAGGCACAATCGTTGGTCCCTTTCTTAACCACACCCTACACATAATAATACATGCGATTTAAAACTGGAGAAGAAGGATGAAAGGAAGTGGCGCTTGCTAATTTGTAGAAATTCTCTGACAACCCCTTCTGAATCTTTCCAGTCGTATGACCTTCGAGCAGCGACTCTCTCCAGCCAAGGTTTGACCACAGACTCACGCACCTCTTCTTACTGCAAACCGGCGTTTGCCCGTCAGCCCCAGCGCCCACTAACAATTAAGTGCTCTGGAAACCTCACTCATTGCATAAGCAAAGAAGAGAAGAAAGAATATTAACTTTCTCGTACTTTTTGACCTAACTCTAAATGCATCGCCATTTCTACATTCAAGGAAACATAAACATGCTTAAGTTTTCACTACATTTATTCTTTCATCCCCCATACACCCCTCATATATCTCAAATATTTCTATGTACATACCTAAGACCTTTGTCTCGATATCCATTGGCTCTTCCTATGCATTAATCTACTATATTTATTCTAGAACAACGTATTCTCCCCTCTTCTACCTCGAATCGTTGTCAATAAGTTAAATTGGAATTCAGAGGCGAGGAAAATAACATCGAATTAATTCGCCACTAAAATAACGAAGATATCTCAGGCGTAGTCCGGCAACTTGAGGAATAATACGGTTGGAGAATTCTAGCGTTAAATCTGACGAAGCTAAAGAGACAAAATCAACGGCCCTTAAATCGTTCGCTACAGACTTCACGTTGACTATGGCAACGAATAATTTCAAAGTGATTTTAACCTCTATGGTAGGACTCTATAAAAGTCCATTTGGGATATAACCTATATGTATACCTATGAAAAATTATACTGTGGATTTGGATGCGAATTTAGTCTTTGAACCGTTTAACGTACATTATGGAAAAGATGCCCACGTTAGTTTTCAGTTTTAGGTAATTAGTAATAATAAATTATAGAGATTGACTTCTCATCTCCCTCTTTCGGATTATTAAATTTTCTCACAAGTTGGGACTACAGTTATTATGTTATTTGGTAACGCCATCAGTGTCTTAGCTAGAAATGTCTACATGAGCAAATAATGAAACTAACATAAAGATCAGCAAGGTAATCGCCATTGAGCCCGAGGGGACTTCGACCATCTTTTGTGAGTGAAGATGGCAGAAATTGTTTGCCTTTTCCTCTCCAACTAGCGATCAGGTAGAACCTTCTTCCTCTCGGGGCCAAGAGACCCGAACCGCCTCATGGCCATGTTGTGGATAGAACTAATCTCTTTAACTGGATAGCGTGGAACAGAAAAGAATAGTGTGTGTGCGTGGTACGCTATGAAGAGTGGAGACGGAAGACAGGGGTGTTTTGTTGCGCTGTGTGTGACGACACGCAGAAGATCCACCTACTCCCACGGGGTCAAGAACAGCGAATTCACCATTTGGGGCCCAGGCCTCTACGTTCGTCTCTCGCTGGGTTCGAACCAATCTCGCTACGACAAAATAATATTTTTTTTCAATTTGAGGTTTCCTCTGGCGACACCCAGAAAGGGCACAGCCACCGAAATGACAAAACTAACCTACATTAAAAGAGTAACTTCTCCTCCCACCCCCCAAAAACTGTAACATACCAACAAAACCAAAAGCGATAAAGACAAGGCGAGGAAAAGGCCCGGTCGGATGCTGTAGCATGTAGAAATTCTAAATAAATGGATAGAGCGTCAGTTGCAATAAAAAGAAGCAGGACACCAATGCTTAAATGATATAATAAAAAGTATGACTCGCTGACTATCGAATCTCAGCCCTGATTCATCTGGGTTAATAGAATAGGGAAGCAGCATTCGGGGCGATTTGTTTCGTGGCGTCGACGCAAGAGATCCGCCCAACAATTTTTCACTTCATTCTCTTCATCTTCCGGTGAACACTCCATTTTCTCACTCCAGGGAGGGTCACTTATGCTTCTGGTTGAGTCTTTTCTAAAACCATTTATTTCCGGGATTCTTGGTTAAGTGCCTTTCACTGCCAATTCGCAGTGCCATTTGCGAGCATTCAAAATTTGACTGTCTATTTCTATTTTTTTTTGTCTAAATAATTTATGGTAATCAATTTTCCTCATTCTATTGCAATTGTCTATTCGATGATTATGAAATTACATTTCTGGTTCCCTTTTTTCAATCCCTCTTCTTTTCTTTCTTCTTAATTCATTTATTTGTTTAATCATTCTTACCCTCATAACCACTCGCTACAAAGACGAGCAAAGAGATGCAAAATGAAGAAGAAAGAGAAAAGAAATTCCGATGAGAAAACCAAAAATAAGAGACAAATATTGAATTTTGTTTCTTTATTGTAAAAAAGGTAGGAGATAGCCTCTCCTTTCTCAGTAAGTGAAGAGACTCTCTCGAAACAGGTCTCTAACATAACAGTCCTTGCGGGTGAGGAGACTCTCTACCTCTCCACCTAATTTTCTCTATTTCTTTCATTCCTTCTCTTTGCGCCTCTTTTTTTCCTGCATCTGCATTTTCCCACTTTCTGTTAAGGGGGATCACCCCTCGGAGATAGACGGGGTATTTTCCCTGGCCTGTCCAAACTCCTCTCAATTTATCTCTCCCATTACGAGTATCTCGTATTATGGGTTGTGGGGTCACTTGTCTTTGGAGCTAACTCTAATTGAGAGTCTGGATACGAATCCGGATGTTTCTGTAATATTCGGTGGCTGTAAATCTTCCTCAAAGGAAAGAAAACAATGGATTTAGCAAGGGATGGATAATCTCACCCTTTCCTCTTCAGCTTTTATCCAAATGATTTGGAAGAAACAGTCTTATCCTCCCGACTAGGCTATCTTTGGGGCCCCACCCATTATAATATCCTTGCATTTTCAGACAATATTCCCCTTCCTGCCCCATCCTAACCGCCATACAAAGATCTTGTAAATATCTCAAATTTCTCCTTAAGATAAGGTTAGTTTGAATATTATCTTAGATACATGTTCCTCCATTGTATTCACATTAACATAATAAGTAAATAAACTAATACAGCTTGATTAACTGTGAATGAGTTAAGGTCAAAGCTCTTGGAACAAATGAAGTAACGAGGCGTTAATCTTTCCATGGCCTAAATTAGACCCGGACTTTCTCATTCATAGGCGAGGGAGAATATTCGTCGCTGGAAACAGATAGTTTTGTAGTGTCGCAGAAAATGTCGATAATTATATCCGGTTTGTTTGATCTCTAAATTTAATCATTCATTAGTATTAACACCTATGTAATTTAAATTACTAAGTATAACTATGTCCGTCTCAATATATTCATTTATATATTCCTATATATATTTCTCATATCCTTTTGCACGATAATTAATTTAATTCGAAGATAATAAAGAATTTCGCCTTAGGGGATGCAAACGCTCAGATTAGATGGGAAAATGGCATCAGATTACTTGAGTATTTCCAGAAGCGAGGATTATTATTTCATAATCTCCTCCACATTTTATCTCGACGACATTTTCCTCTTCTTCTCTTTCCGAAGAGCAAATGAGGGCGCGACTCTTGTTTACTTTCGCCTCCAAGAATGAGCGGAGAAGAACGGATTCATTATTCTCGGCTAAATGAAATCGGGAAGGAGAATGTCTTAGTCCCGTAAATACAGGGAAAGAGGTGATTAGTCTTTTTATTACCTGATTATCTGCCTAGCGGTGGATCTTTTGTTCTCCGTTGCAGGTGATACATAATTCCCCTATTAGTCTTTATATTACCTGACTATCTGCTAAGCGGTGAATATTTGGTTCTCTGTTGCAGGCGATACATAATACTTATATTCCTGTCTACAACTATTTGAGGACCAATGAACTACTTTATTTTATCCTTCTGGCTGAAGTGGCTCATATACTTATTACTTTCTGACGAAAATACAATTTTATTATCTTAAACTTTGCCTTGAAAGATTAAGCCTTTATAGACCGAAGACGAATTGGGGGAGGACAAGTGGGGGCCCTCTTGGGGATGAGCCTCCCCAGCATTCTCCGCTCGGCCTTCTTCAGCTGTATAACCGCAACATTTCACTTACCCTAACTCAACCACCACAACAAGCTCTTTTCAAAATGTTTTTAGGTTAAATGCCTCCATTAGTTCTCCATTATTCTTACTTTCCTAAATTCCTGCCAGATAGACAGACAAATGTATTCCTCGATATCTCATTGAAATCCGGGTTTGAGTCAAGGTCCGTTGCCATAGGGATGAATCAGACGGAGGTAGAGATTTAACCTTCAATTAGAGGTGGTTTTGAGGTTCATAGCAACGGTTTGGAATTCTGGTACTCGTTGCTACGGGGTCTCGTGTGTAGCAATGGTAGCCATGCTGCAGGTGACATATCGGTTCTTGCGTGCCCCTTCCAATCCCAATTCCAGCAGAAGAATAGGAATTGTTGATGTTAAGCAAGTTAAATAGAATCCAACACTTCGCTCTAGCACATTAGAAGTAGTCTTTATATTTAGACTACTTTTCCCACCTCCACCATTTCTTTCTAAATTTCTTACAAACATTTGGGTGTAGATGGACACCGCGCTGGTTAGTCGGGCTTAATATTAATAATAATATTTGCTCACCGTTTACCTTCGATGCTTACTAATAACTATTGAGAGAGAGAACAAAGGGAATAACTGTGGCCATTACCATGGTAACCAAAGACTTAAGAAAAAAAAGCTTGGGTGACGTCATGAATGCCAAGTTTTCACCATCTTCAGATCCCGGGAAGTCAATTTCTCAGCCAGAAACGTTTAAGTGGGTGTATTTTTAGATGGAAAATCTTAAAGCCGGCCAGGGCAGAGAGAGTGGCGATAGTGCTTAATCTTGCAAACCCATCAATTAGTAATCTCTATGAGGGCTGTTTAAAGGCCTGAAGCGGTAAAGTAAAGAAGAAAGTATGTTAAGGAGTCTTCTTTAAGTGAGGAAAATGAGAATAAGCAGAATACCTTCATAGTAGGCGATTTAAATTGCTCGATTACTAACTATACAATTGTGTTAATGGTTTCAGTACTCGTGGATAATCAATTATTGTAGCAGGTTAGGTGGATAACGTTTACAAATGCTGGTGGATTTATTTCCTTTGGTTTAGCAAATAAACAATGCGAACTCGGTACCGGAATTTTGGGACAAAGACGGAACGTGGAGGGAGAAAGACGAGGAGAGCTTTGGTGAATCACGATCAAATCAAGGGGAGGAATATGTGTGCTAACCTTACTTGTTGGTTTCACCGGATTCCTCCAGTGATTTTTTTCACCATTATTCCCCACTCTCTGATGCTCATGTCAGTGGAGAGTATATTTTAACGATGGAACTAAACCACAAGCCATTAAGTAGCATGCACCATAATCAACAAAAATCGGGGGCTTCCTTTCAATTTAACCATACTGAGTGTGGTTTAACTTCACTAACAGTGAAAAAGTGAGGTCTCACCTAAAAGTAGCTCACTTAAGGCGATATAAACAAATGGGGAGTGAGAGGGGTCGAATCCCCCTTCGGAAGGGAAAGAGAATATTTTAGTACCAAATTTCTCCTATTCTGTGGAGAGCAGAATTCCCTGGGTCGAGACAGGATGACCTTCAAAGTCTCCCATAAAGGATTTTAAAGCCTTTAAAGGACTCATAAAGAAAAGTAAATCACCCTACAGAACATGAGAAGAGTCCCAAGGACTTTAAAGGATTTAAGAGAATATTACCTGCGCTCTAAGGACCGCACAGAAGATTACGACGGTCCTTTTTAATCAAAGAATATTCCATGTCTCTTTTTTATTCCATTAATTTGAGTTTATTTTAATAACAAAACGATAATGACCGTCTTCTTAAGAGGATAGGAAAGAAACAATAACAAAGAGGCGAGAATAAGGCCCTGTGGAAGAGTGGGTAGTGGTTTTATCTAAGTGGCAGAGTTTTTTGAAAAGGTTCGTAATGGAGGAGGCGACTCTTGCTAACTGAAAATATGCGGACGCTCCAGAACCAAGGTAGCGAAAAGATTCACTATACAGAGTAGCGATGGTAACCTATTTAACCGAAATCATAGGGGTATTAAGATGGGTACTTGGTGGGAATTAAATTTAAAAAAATTGTAAGGAAAATGGAGAAATTGAGAGGTAAATTTTCGAAATAGGTCCGTAACCAAAGTATCTAATGTAGCCAAGCTAGCTATAGTAGTATAATAGCCTATAAAGACAGAGTAGCCAAAATAAAGGGAATAATATTAGGTTGAGGTGTTTTTGGGGGTGTTTCGGAGGATTCAGTAAATCTGGTATTCGATTATTCGCCTAATAACAAACAATTGATTGATTCATATCAGTGAAAGATTGGCTCATAAGATTAAGGTTAGGAATCTGAAAACCATGAATCAACATTCGCCGTTTAATTAATTATAATCAAAGAACATTTGAGAAACTCAGATCTTGATTACCAAATGAAGAGAATTGTAGAAGTCGATGTGGATTTCACGGTTTTAAGCTCATTGCAACATTGACACTTGAGGGGATTATGAGGAGACTCTTATATCATCAATTATAAGATGGGGTCGTGTGGTCTTTTGGGGGCCCTTGTTACATTTAAAGGTAGTCCATTTACTGCGAACTGTGAGCAAAGGAGACTTCAAGTCTTCATGTGGTAAAATAGGCAGTTAAACACAGCTAAGCAGAAAAGTCCAATGTAATCAATTCTCGTAATTTAGGCCAGTAATTCAATGAGTCGGAAGGATCGAGAGAGTGATATAGATAGTCATCAATTTTGTGAGTTTCTAAAAGTTTTTAACTTCGAGATTGATCGACCGAATAAATTTCCAACAGTTGGGAAAAAACTAAATACTTAGATCTTTTCGGCTTCAGCAACATAGTCTCATTAAAAATATCACTACAAGCGATCACCTACGACTGTCTTTTCTTAAAGTTGTGGTCTTCATCATGAGACTAACCAACCAAAAAATAACAAAAACAGTTATGTTTGTCTAATTTCCGTCATTATTTGAGGCTCTGTCCAGGGGGACGAAATGACCAAGTATTCTTTGTGTTCAGTAGGACATAATTTTGTACTTGTTGGTGTTGAATCCCTATTTGACATATTTAGACTAATATAAGTATAATATATGCAGGATATTGAAATTACTAAAGGTACATAGTTTGCTAGAAAAATCAGAGTCTAAAATGTAATAGTAATAAATTAAATTCCATTTAGTTATATATTAATATCTCCCGTGGTTCGAATTTCACGTTAATTTAAACACCATAACGAAGGTTATCAATCGGTGTGAAGTGTTGGCAAAGAGACTACAACAGCACTTCTGCTCCGCCTATTTCATCGAAGATGTTAGGAAGATAAATTGAGAAGATGATCTTAGGTTCTTTGAGAGACGAGATCAAAGGAAATCATATTAAAGTTTTCAAAATGAACTTTGACTTTAAAACCACAAAGAGAACTGAAATATTGTAAGTAAACTGCAAGTTATTTGAGAAAAATGATCCCACAGATAATTGTCAGGTACGGAAGTGGTTGTTGATAGCATAGGTGGGCATTATCGAGATAAATTTTCGCAATAATTTATCGCGATAACGAAATCGGGTTATCAGTTATGTGATATTCTCCCTCCCCCCCCAGCGTTATCGATTCATCGGTATCACATATAATTTTGGTTCCAAACTATCGATAATCGATAATTTCAGTTTTTAGTTCCAGTTTAGCACAGAGGCGAGCCGCTTGTGACTTGGAGGCAGAAACAGGTAGGTCCGAGCTGTGAGGATGATCCTCAAAACCTATGAGGAGATGAAGGAGAGCCTCACCAGGTAAGAAACTAAGAAAAACTATTCAAATATTCTTACTATTGTATTATAAAATAACGCTATATATAGTCAATAATCTATATTGTATTATAATTTTGGATTTATCGATTTATCGGTTATCACCTTCTCAGCGATAAATTTATCGCCAGTTATTGATTATCGATTATCGGCGATGAGGTTATCGTTATTGATTTATCGGTTATCGTGATACATTTTTTCGTTATCCCACCCACCTATGATTGATAGATACTGGTTGAAAGGTAGCTGGATTTTTTACGCTCAATTTAACTCAAAAGCATTTTCCCTCTAAAAATAGAGGAGTTTTACTTTATGCTATTAAAAATAACGTAATTTTTATTTGAATGTAAAAAGATGCCATCAATCGCAATCGATTTTACCCTCTAATATCAAGAAGCGAAATCCAACGAGGTCATCGCTGTCACAAAGTTCAGGAATAGAGAGTTTTAAAGAAACTAGTGAAGTTAAGGGAGTAGAAAATATGGAATATTATATAGCCTAAAGTGAGCTAGAGAGGAGACTACTTGTTGTCACATAGTGATGGTTAGATAGAAGCACTATTTCACCAATAAGATACGAGGTCCCTCTTCTCCGTCCTATTGTATATATTTCTCCTTGAAGGAAAAATCTTCATTGCATTGGTTAGAAAATTTCAAGAAGATTACCTGCCCTCCCATCCCCAAGATCTATAAGTGCACTAGTCTTTGGCAAATAGTGGGGTACATCTTCGATGTTTGGTAGTCAATCTTAAAATATCCGCCAAAATGACCAGGATTAGGACAACAATCGAGAGAATTGAAACCCGGTTTCAGAAAGCCATTTTAACGAGTTCAGACAAGGCAGATTGAAGAAGCAAACGACACAGCCTTGTCAGCCACCAACTTGTCATAATCCTTTGGTGGGAAAAAGTGGAAAGGTTAAAGATTATCTTGGGGACAAGAGTCGAGTGGCTAGATTATCTTAATCGCACTCCTTTTCTTCGGAGGTGAGCTTTTTCTTCTTCTGGCGGGACTCAAGGAGTGGAAATTCATTTATCGCCCAGACGACCAAACCAAGGCAGGCAAAGTCCAACGTTAATGAGAGCATTTCCTCCGGAATTCTGAATGAGATCAATTTCTGTCCATTATTAGTTTTATTTCATGCGAGTCCAAGCGTTGATTTTGGCCTACACCATGGCTTGTTCGTTTCTCTCTACCAGCTCTATTTTCTATCCTTTCCATTAAAAAATTTAGTATCAAATCCACTTGTGTCTTTCCATGTTCCCTCATTATAAACGTCTAATGGCACCATACACCTATTTTCACTTCTCCTAACTTTAACACTTTCGTTTTTCAGACCTTTTTAAATATTTTATGGGAGGAATTCCCACATTGGTAAACACGTTTGCGGAGTTAGGGTAGGTTGGGTAAATTTTCCTTAGAAAGAATCATTTCCTTCCCCTCGTTGGTCGAAGAACTTTCCATAATTTCATGTCCCAAACTGTTTTCAGACTTTTCATTCCTGCCACAAGGGATTAGTTGTGTTTCAGTTTTCCGCGAAGTTATTCAACAAAATTTACATTCGGACTTTTATAAGGTTTAATTGAATGAAGAGAGTGTGAGAGAGGGTGGAAAAGATTAGTAAGTGGGGTCATACATGAATTCTAGAGGATGAATTTCAGGCTCTCTGTAAATGTGTGATGCGTGTGTGTAAAGGATATGACATGCAACCACTTGCTACCAAATATAATTCCTGGCACATTCACTCTAGCTATTTTCCACCTCAGTGTATTTTTCGTTTTCACATCTTTGAAATCACTTCTTAGCCTCTTTGGAAAAAAGAAAATGATGATAATGAAAAACCAAATTCGAAACCAAAATGAACCATTTATCTGAATATCTAAAATTGGCATGTTTTTAAGTCCTCGCAGTCCCCTGACCCCTTTCCTTGGGGCTTCGGAGGCACCCATCCAGTCTAGTTAAGCTGAATATCATGTAGGCCGTTCCGACAGATGTAATAGAAGTTATGTTGTACTGTAATGGCGGCGATCCTAAGTAATCGAATTGTTGAGGAGGGAAAAATATTACGATTGTTTCCTGCGTCTTCTCCTCTCACTAAAATAATTCGCCTTCGCCTTTACTTCATCAGTTTTATCCACATTTACTTCATCAACTTTGCCCGCACTTCTGCTAACTGGACAATTATTTAGCACAAGCTTAATACCAAAAGTTTTACACTCCTGTTTCACTCTTTTACAATCAGAACTATGACAATTTCACAAAGAAATCATTTAAGCGTTTTAATATTTTTGCGCTCAAACAATTTTACTCCACCCAAATATTTCACAATACGTTCACTTCAATACTTTCACACACCATCATCCCTTGACTAACATCATACGAAATTAAGTGAATAAAATTTCTCCAATTCTCAATCCAACAACATATAATTGGTAGAACATTTTTCAAATGTTTGTGTTAAAAGGTTCTCTCAGGTTTTCACCGCTAATTCATTGTTCTCCTTATTCTTTTTACTCTACAACACTTGGTGTTCGATTTATTTATCTCTTCCTCTTCTTATTCTTTGACCACGTTTAGCGTTAAGTTTCTTCTTTACACTCTTTTCTTTTGTCCATTCAATATCAATTCAACAGATTGACGTTCCATTCACTTAAAATTTAAATTCAAATTTACTTTGACATCTTATGCGAATTTCAATTCAAAAATTTCCAATTTTACTCAACTTTCATTTTGTTAATCTTACGCAATCCTTTCGTTAATTGATCGCTACCTTTCTTCCATCAATTTTGACTTGAAACTCATTGTTACCAAGAGGTGTGCGTCACCCTCGTATAAATTGGGGATTGAAGGAGTCTCAAGATGGCGATCGCAATATTTTAAGATCCTGCCTCAAAAGAATAGTGAATCCCACTGCTGAAGATTCTCTTAACCATAAAGAATCCCTGATTAACTTTTCCCAGCCTCCTCTCAAGATAGAAGAAAACTACCGCCTGTAGTGCCTTACGCAAAAGCCACGACCAAATGAAGAGAATTTGTAGGCAACAATACGAACCTGAACCATAGCTGGTTACCCAGGAGCGGTACCATAACGCTGTAGCATAAGGCACCTATACACCTCCGAAGTCCTTCATTCATTTATATCCGCCTTCCTTCAATTCCTAAAGAGAGAAAAGTGAATCATTGAAGATCTAAATTCGCCCGGGTTCTAACGACTGACGGGTGAATTTTACTGTTTAAAACTAGACTTAATACAAATCCCCCACCAGGAAACTATTAACGCCCTAGTAACATGTTACACACATCTCTAAGTTAGCGACACGCTTTTATATTTGTGCGAAAGGTGAAGATAGTCTTTGGAAGTTTGACGACGCCTTTTAAATGGAAATTGCTCTTAAAATTCTTGTGTAACTTTGAGCCGCGAAACACAAATTAGTTAAAACCTGAAGAAAAATCTAAAAAAAGGGGTTTGAGGGAATATGTATGTGCAGAAAATTCTAAGTTATCAGATCGGGGGAAAGAAAGTGAATTCAAACTGGACAACCACTTACTTTTATACATGGATAACATAAGATATAAATGTAGGCTGTTAAATAAAATAAGGTGAACAAAGTTTGAGAATTTTAATTAACTTGAATATTGTTTCAACGGTTTATTAACAAACAACACCAGAACTTTAGGAATTATATTAATAACTTTAAATTGGGGACAAAATCATTTTACTAATCGAGTTGTTATGAAGGAAATTTTCCTTTTTCTTCTTTTTTCATCATCTCGAGTCTGAAGATTGCAAATGATTATATGATCATGTATACTGAATAAACAGATTAAGAACTAAAAATAACTATCACTAGGCACTGAATAGAGAAGGATTAACTTTTTGATACATTCTCCTTTCTTTCTTCTGTACTACATTGATCACAGATTTTAGGTGCTTTAGTTTGGTACCTGATTTTTCTTTTATCTTTTAGATTGGACTCGCGGCTTCATAGGTTTGTCTGTTATGGTTGTGTCTCTTTTTTCTTCACTGTCTTAGTTTATATACTTCGATCTTAGTTTGCACGCGTCTTGTTCTATATTTGTTAATTTTTAATAAAATAAATAATAATAATATATTTTCCTTTACATATAATTGTAACATTACGGACTGGGCATCTTACACTTGAGAACGGTATCTTTCCTTGGCTATTGAAAGTCCGAGTTATTTCTCATCCCCTCCCTTGGGGTCGTCAGTCCATTTGACACCTTTTTCGTTATTTCTTGATTTAATATTTATTCTGTAATTCTTTTGGATGAATTGAAGTTGTAACATACGTACAGAGGTGAGATCGTTGATGTTTTGTTCCCTTTAATAACTGTGTCGTTATTATATAAACTAAATTTATTTTTCACGAAAGACTTTTTTAAAATTATTATGGTAAGAATATAAGAAATATGGATTCTATCCATTAAAGAAACCGGGTCTCTTTAATTCTTCCACCATTTCAATATGTCGCTATTTATTAACCATCCCGTTTTGCGTCCATAAAAATCCATATGTTACCAAAAGTTTTCCTTAGCTTCCCATTAATCTTAATATCAGTGGTTTATGGATTTGACTCCGTCAGAAAAAGCGAATCATAATTTTTATTTTTTTCTTGGCTCCATCGACATAAAATTCCATCCTCCATCGATTGATGGCGCTGAAGTCGGTAAAATAGCCTCGCACCAATTCGAGAAATAAATTTGATTATTAGATTATTATATTACTCCGTAAATTGCAGGAAGGTAGGACTCTACACATTTAACTGTGAACAAGTAATTTGTCTCCCATGAGAGTGCTCTGGATGCAGAATTAACAAAATGTGTTCATTAATCTTATCCCTCATTACAATATCGGGCTAAAGTTTCTCCCGATCTGGCACACACACAAAGACCAAATTTGTGTTAAAATGCTTGGGACGCCGAAACAAGATATTAAACACCATTCTAGACATTCGAGGAATGTCTAGAACGCCAAAAAACCTAGAGAACGAGTCATCATTGGCTCTCTATTAGGGTGGATTGAAAAATGGGGGGGTTTGCAAATATTTTTGAATTTCATTTTCCCACCCTGAACATCTGATGGACCCAACACCAAAAACTATTGTGTTAAAATTTCAGACTTCTAAATTAATACATTCAGGTTTCTTAACGCAATTTCAAATTTTGATAAAAAAGCAAAAATATCGGAAACTTCTATTTGTTTTAAAACTTTAAGTTCTTACATCAAGAATTATGTCCTATATTATTTCCATAAACCTTTTAAAAATATATTTCCATAAAACTACATTCAATACTTCTACTTCAATTTTATTGAATAAAAATGATCTAGTAATTACTCGATGAGTTTTTCTTCCCCTTTTCCCTTTGTTTCCATGCAACTGGTACATTTTTTATCATCATCACTCTAAAATAGAAGAAATTGAACAATTTACCGTCGAATATTTAAATTTCCACTATTATTCACTATTCATTGATTTAAAACAATTGGATCTTTGTAGTATTATAACCTTTCATTACGAAGTCCTTTTTGTTATTAAATGAGGCTATTGTTATCCTGGACTTAATTCTAATAATTATTTTACCGTCCCGTATGTCTTCTCAACAAACTGCTAGTGACGTTTCTGTGACCAGTTTGATGCATCTCTCAACCGCTTGTGTGTGACAAGGAAACTTCGGAATATTCAATTTAGGTTGTTGACGGATAAATTCTTCAAGTTGATCATCAGAGAACGTCCTTGTCAGCGGAGGTTTGGTCACAACGGTCTGCTGCTAATTAATTAGGTGGATGTAGTCGTTAGCTTCAAAATTTAGGTCTGGGATCTTGAAAGTGCCTATTAATTTCCCTTTATAATCTTTTCGTGTTTCCATAATGCTTCTCCGTGCGAGTTCCCGGATATGATTTCTTTCATCTTGCAGCACACAGAGAAGAATGTTTTCCGTATGTGCAAAATAAGCATCCCTTTGAATCACTGGGGCAACTATATCTTTTTTCTGATTGTTCATCCCTTGCAGTGATTGCAATGTCTTGGAGTTTGAGTGCTCCATCTTGCAAAGAAGAGTTAGCCTTTATATTAAACCAGTATGGTGCATACACCTTTATGATAAACAAGACAATGGGCTTCAGCGTGTCAGAAGGGTTGAAAGTTCAAACATATAAAAGGAGTATCTGATTTGCCGTTGTAAGCCATCGTGCATGCTACATTTTCCAGGATTCTTACGAGCTACTTCATCAGAACATTTACTTTGTGAGATAGAAAGAAGGATATCAAACATATACTTTTGATCGGTGCTCAGATTTACTCTGTCAGCAGAAGGCAAGTTAGTCGGAATTGGTTTGAATTCAACAAAACTTAGTCTCACATTTATCCAGTTGTTTCCCTTTAGGTGCTACAATCCACGAAACCCGTTGTTTTCTCATCCAAATTGCCGATGAGATGGCGAAATTGGAGCTCCTTTTGCATGGAGATGGCAAATAAACCAATGCAGTTGTCTATTAATTTCTGTTTTAACATTCTGATCACTGCTCCCTTTGTTCCTGTATTCAGTGCCGTTCCATCGAATCCTACAGCAACGAGTTCATCAGTTGCGATGTTATTTGCTTCTCAATAGGAAAATAATGCATCGCATATAGGTTCTGCAGAAACTGTCTTCATTGTCAGGTTTCCAAGGTATTCTGAACCAGATTCTACTATCATAGAGATGTGCTCTTCCATTATCTTCTTCTTGTAATCAGTTTCCTTCATCGTCTCAATAACAAATGTGCTACCTTTTCTACCATCAAAATAAAATGAATATAATAGCTTAGCCGATCTGAATTCTTGCTGTAGTGTAGTATGCTCTCTGACACGCTCTATTTTAACCTTTGACATGTCAACTACTACAGAATTTTCTTTGCCTTCGATTAACGATGTCTTTAAGGATTGACCTTATTATTAAAGCTGCAGCTCTATCAGACACACCAGTGTGGTCACACGCCAACGCAAATTCTAGCAATTTTTTCGTTAGGATGGAGTCTGCTATTCTTTGCGTTTCACGGATGAAGGAAGCTCATAGTCACTACCTTCATCAGCAGATTCTGTTTCTGTGCTGGATGAAGGAAGAATTACTTCGATATTATCTGTCAAAGTAGATGGTTGATAAAAGAGACAATAATCACGATTCTTGATTACTGCAATCTGAATATTCTTCTTTGATTCAATTTGATCGATATTACCTATTGCAATTTTCTTAGTTGTTCGTTGGTCTTCCGGAAACCTTTGCTCCAATGGTGGCACCTTTTCTTTGCTAAAAGAACAGTTTTCAAAGCTATTTCATTTACAACACGAAATATCAGACATTTGTTCTGCATTCTTTGTAAAATCTTCCCATTTCTGTTTGAATGTCACATTTTCATGTTAATATTTCTCATTAGAGTCTGGTATTTTGAATAATAATTTAAAATTCTTTTTAACTGCCCTTATTGACACACAAGGGATTTATGCCATTTTCAAATCAAAATTAACTCATCCGCTACTAATGTGATAATTTTTTTAATTAATGGGTCTTTTCTATTACGGTCCTTTTCCTTTTCTCTCTCAAATAAAACATATTATAATACATCTTTTTAAGTTGGCAACACTCGCTTACTAATGGCACAGGGTGCGCCGAACTAAGGATTTTTAATTTCATGATGCGTTCTAGGTTTAAATGGCATAATTAAATATTGTTTTAATTTTTTGTTTACATATTATTTAGCTCTGAAATATAATAAAACGTCAATAATTATTTATTGTACACTATAAATAACTGTTCTTAAATACAAATATAAGAATGTGATCAAAACAATAGACACTAGACAGAGCCACACACACACACCCAGATCCAATCTCAGCGATATCCTCCGCACTACTGAAACATATTTGTCACGAATGCCGCTATAAAATGTCATTGTGGAACCTGTAAATAACAATCGATTACTTTAAAATTTTGTTTACTTTTTTTTTAAAATACAATAATTATTTGTTTGAAGGTATCGATTCAAAATCCGAATTTAATTTTCAGCTATAATCCAGGAAAGTCCAAATTTAGTTGAAAATCGCATATTTCCAATTTTTACTGGCGTTAAGGAACCTTTAAAAATTATCATATCAAAAGATCTTTTTAAGAGGTTTAATTTGACAGATAGCCCCATAAAAAAAATCGTGGTGGGAAAATAAATTTCAGACAAGATGTTTTTCGCTTCACCCTACTCTCTAAGGAGAACCAAGCATCTCTAAGTCATACGCTTGGAAACCAGGTACACACCAGGTTTTAATAGAATTTGGTTATTACTCCTGCGAGTTCTTAAACATAAATTCCCCAAGACCAAAGAAAAATAAAGGTAAGTACAGACTTTATGTATATAATACAAATTCTTGTTACCTAAATAGCCACATACCTTTAGGGCTACTAGTTAAATCTTCGATCATGAGAACCAAAAGGATGGTACTCATTATTCATGGTAGGTATTGAAAGCAAATGGTTTAAAACTTCCGTCAGCTTTTGAAGGACCATCCCGAGAAATCTGTGACATTTAAAACTTTAACTTCCTTAAATCTTAATAAACTAATTATATCCGTTGTTGAGTCGTTATTTATCCCATAGCTTCTATATACATGGCCCCAGAAATACCATTTTCTCGTTTAAGCAAATTAAGCTTAACTTCATTTGGCTTTTCTCAAAGGAAAAATGGAAAGAACCCGGTGGGACGAATGATATGGTCTCTACTCAGCTGTTAAAGAGATAAGTAGATGAAGACCATAATATAGAATAAATCAGTGGTAAATATAAGAAGGGAACAAAAATGAATGAAAATGTAGATATAGATAATATGAAAACAAATCAAGAGGAAAAACGATAAGGGGATGAATTTGAAAAGCGTCCATTCCAACAGTGGCACAACCTCAGTCATGATGATAACCGGATGATACTCTAAATACAACTTTATTTATGTACCAAATTCTCATCTATTACCACTAGGGAGAAATGGGCATAGCCCTTCGGAGCTAAGTTTGTGGACAAGAACCCAAGTCGTAGATATACGTACATTGATCGTTTCTTTCGTAAATGTAAACAAAACATTTGATGCGATCTATTAAGGAGATTACTCATTGATGGTTAAGAAGAAAACAATGACGAATGCAAAGATAACTAAGCAAAGAAGATCGAGAATAAAGAGAAAAAATCATGCTGTACAATAAAATATAAAATGAGTAATATATATTATTGTAATATTTCACCGACATAATCCAAAATCTCTCTGTGAATAGCAGCTCATAAGATATGACAACTCTGATAGTCATTATAACGCCATTTATTGATGGTTACATCTAATATTTCAAACAATTGTATTAAAATTAAAAAATATTGATGAAAATTTAAATAGATACATTGAATCTAGACACTGCATTGAAAAATAAGGAGAATAACACTCTTATATCTATAACTTATGTAATAAATTTATTAAATGATCATTTATCAAAAGGATTTACATGTTCACGGTGAACGATGAGAGTGTAGTAATTTGTTTTAATCTTAGAGAGCAATATTAGTGGCTGTCAACGAGGATATGACCTGAAAAAATGCAAAATTGGGGGATAATAAAAGCAGCAACAAGAGAAAAAGAAGAAGATGAATAACAATATCTAAAAAAGAAAAGGTCAGTGAACGACAATTCAAAATGGTTAAATAGTAAGGCAAAGGTCTCCCTCTCTACAAACTCCATCACATAACCATCTTTCGCGCAAAACTAGCCCCCAAAAGTAAGGCCAAGAACGAGGGACCCAGTTCGTCACTCTACGGGGACAGGCACCGGGCACAAAACATCCTAAGGCTTGGATAATAGTCCCTCGTCCCAAGCAGTCTTCACAGGAAAGTTCAAGGGCACGCTCTATCCGAAGGCATAGCCTTACGCTAGTGTGTGCAATTTCAAAACGATAAAAAATGAATCTATGCTGAAGAGACATCAAGAAGTGATTCAAGGAAAAGGTTCGGATTAAATAGCATGCACTAACTTGGTATCAAATCTCTAAGGGGACGTGTCTAAGCGGCTCTTTATCTAAATAAAGCCTACGGTGTCCAATCTTCCTCGTTCGATATCATATTTATGGTCAGAAAACCACCGAAACCAAATGAAGAAGCTGTTCCATATTTGGTAACAATACTTACACTCATACCACACTTTATTTTGAACCAATCCACGGAAAATATGTTATGAATGCTTAGTAACATTTGTATCTTTATTATGTATCCAGGGAATATATGTAAGCTACTTGTCCCTCTATTATTAATATAAGAGTATATCCTTAAGTTAGGGTTTATACTTCTCAGATAAGTTATTAATGACGTCTCTTACTGTGAATTATTAATTTAGTGTAAAAGGTGAGTGCTATAAAGTTTATCTCTATTTCAGATGTTACTTTCGAGCTATAGCAATTATAATATATCATGGTCATTATCACAATTTTATGCACAAATTCTTTTAGTAATAACCATGTTTGCGAAAACAGATTTACACAGTTGACGTGGAATATATAAATAGATCCTATGAGCAAAAAAGATCAAAATATATAGAGGAGATGGTGGGATTCAGAGTGATCCATAATTTCCAGAATATAAAATCTCCAATAGCTCAACAATTAAATGAACATTTATTTTGCTTTCCAAAATAGCTGGATTCAAGGGGTAGAAAAAGAAAAAAAAAATGGAGTGGAAATTGGCAAATTATGTTTTTAGTTGAGTGAAAAAAATAGGAAGAAATATTTAATATTGCAACATAGTAAAATTTTCCCTAATTATTTTTTTTCTCTTTAAAAACTTGATGAAACGCTATCAGATGATCAACTCTACAAAAAAATGGAGACTGCTCTTGCAGCATTGATCCTAAAAGTGAGTATTGTTCTCTGTAGGAAATGAAGAACAATGAAATCAATATTTTCCGAGATTGTTCGGAAGAGAGAAATAGTAATATCAGACTTAATCTTAGTATTTGGAATCCGCTATTTTGGAGACAGTAAGAAAGAAAAATGCCTGGTGAAAATTGAGCAAAATCGATAATACAATTCAAATTCTTTTTACTTAATCTCTTTCTCACCAATTCCTTATATCTCATCATCAAAATAAATAATGAATCTATAGCAAATCTATATCACGTCTATAGTTTGTCTCATTTATGTATAAATATTTGTAAACCAAGGCTTTTTTCCTCCATATATTCTATATTGCCTTTTCCTGTGTTTTGTGGATTTTATCTAATTACAAATCACTTTAAAATGCAGGTCTCTTTCTATAGATTTATTCACTAACGTCCATCTTATCTTTATGCTCGGTTTATATCAAACGCTCATTGACGTACATCTGTTTATGTTACATCTAAATCATACAGTGACTAACGTACATATGTTAATATTCATTCTAAATCATACATTGACTGAAGTACATCTGCTCATGTCGATCTAAATCATACATATGTGCATTCCCGACCATGTCTCCTGGCTACAATTACAAGGCATTTGCTTTTTTAATAATATAAATCACTGATATTTATTAAGTAATGTAAGAATTACTATTATTGTTATTATTATCTATCACTTACATGGATCTATTAATATTATTATTATTTCGTATTTCTATAAATAACAAATAGTAGAGTGTAAAAGAGTAAGGCGAGATCTTTTATCCTCGAGTTAAAATAGAAATACCAACGAGGGAAAATTTCAGCGAAATTGCGAAAGGACAAATCTGTAAAAAGGGTGGCGACTTTAAAGAAAGTGAGAATGTATGAAAGACATAGAACTACGGATCATTCGGGCAACATTGAGGCCAGATGTCAACTGGAGCAAGCTTACCCGACACCACTTTACAAGTGAGTAATGAAAGCAAAATAATAATAATTATACGACATGAATAAATTAATCTCGTTTTTTTAAAAGGAAAGTAAAACAATAAATTATATTTTAATATATTTTTCTGCAATATCGTTACCATAATTTTCGACACTGCTTTCGCATCGGATCGGATAGAAATTTATATCCTTTTCTATCTATTTCATTTTGGAGTAATTTTTGCCATTTAGATGATGGCTTAAACAACTCTTAAGAAAAGAAAGAGTAAGAATTTCCCAACCTAAAACAGTATTTTTTACTTGATTACATCTCACAATTTGAGCGTACATTGTCATGAAGGAGCAGGTTAGACACCCATTTATTTGACCAGTGAAGGACAATATTATCCAAGGGTTTCTTTTGAATATTATTGTTCTGAGTTAAACTTTCGTTTCTCATTCAGGAGTTTATAATGTATAACCCCTTTTACATATTACCATCTGAAAAGCAAAACCTTTTTCATTTCATTGTGTGAATCGCTAAAATCGATGAATGGTTGGCGTACCAGTTTGGGGATATGTAATGTTTATTAGCACAACATTAATTATAAATTAATGGCATTGTATCAGAAGCCATTGCTGACATAAATCTGGGACAAGAATTCATTATATTATAGTTTATCAAGAGCAAATCTTTTATTTGGATCATCATTTTAAGATTGGAGATGTTTTCTTATTTGGTTAAATTACTATTTTCTCCTCAGCTGATCAACAATTGGTCATGAATTGATGTCTATGGAAAAACGGATTTGTTAGAGAAACTATTAATTAAAGAGAGAATGTCAAATTTATATATGTGTACTATCAATACGAATTTATAAATATAAACTTTGAATAAAAACTCTTATCACTTAATATTGGCCATAAGGTCATTTTATAGATAAAATTGATTAGCAGATAGATCGTAATTTTAAACTAAGGCAAAAAATTAATTCTTATGCAATTTCTGATAGTTACCAAGAGTGATCTATAAGAACTTTTAATGAATATTTTTATTTTCATTTATTTTCTTCATCCATTTGTCTACTAATATTAAATTTGATTCAGGAATAAGGGTGCAATTTATAAGATAGCATCTACCTTTTAAGCTAATTTAACGATCTATATTCAAATTTCTTATGAAGTTTGCCACATAAAAGCTTAAAGGTATACAAAAACAAAGGAGAACCAATACACTGAACGAGACAGATAATCTCGCACCCTGTAGAAGCACTCTCTTTAATAAAGACACTTTTGTTTGTTTTGGTTTGGAAAAATACATGTCCGGCGTGAAGAAAAATTCTCTCTCGCAAAATTCCCCGCCGCCATAAATCCCACGCACTGCAAAGAAGACAAGCGAAGAAACAAAGGAAAAACAATCACCCAATTGAACTTAGAAGGGAATAATTTTCCACTTGGGTTTTAAGGAAAACTTCAGCTTTGGGAAAGAAGGATTTTACTTCTAATGGAAACATTTAATCTTGCAAAGTTGCAGAATTTTGCGAAAACGCTGAAACTAAGTAAACCCTGCGATAATTCTATTAATATTAATTTTAAAAAATAATATTCACAATAACACTAGTCTGGGTAACAATTTCGCTAATAAAATATTCAGCCCATGAATCTCCAGAGACCGTAATTTTCACACATTGTAAACGAGTACTGAGAGAAAGTTAATTAAACTTGCCAGGAAATTGTTGCTAGTTGAGTTTCGAGGTAAATTACCCCGTGTGGAAAGAAGGATCTTATCTAATGAAAACATTTAATTTTGCCTTGTTCATGGCTTTTCATATATGCTGAACTTAAATTTGATGTTAATTAAGTATAAATTCATAATTTAATACTCAGAATAACAATGGTCAGATTACCAAATGCTTGAAGTGAAGACTTAATAAAATGAATTAAAAATTATCTCATGAATTAACATTTCACAAAAATTCCATGAGATAAAAATCACAGGAATTACAAATCATGAATCCAAATGAAACAAAATTATATATTTAAATAAAACCATATTTAAATTAATGGAAGTAAGTAAAGCCAAATAAGGTAAATAAGGGGAAAATACAATAAGAAAATATAGATAATTTCATAATAGAATTAAATAAAACACAGAATGCAGGCTTAATAAGGAGAATCTACTTGAAATATTGTGAATGAAGTAAAATAAAATATGATAACTTAAAAACAAAATCGAAGAAATTAAGAGTTAAATAATAGTAAAATCCTTAAAAAAGAATCTAATTTTTAATAAAGTCTTTATTTGCAGACGATTAATAGAGGTGCCAAATCCCATAGCGATGGATTAATCACGAGATTGTCGACTGGAGGCTACTGAACTTGAAAGGTGGCGCATAAACATCGACTTCATGATAAAGTTTAATTGAAAAGGCGAATAGAGCTTAGACCAGGTGGGTCTGATGTAGTTTCTGGACGGAGAAAACCAGGAGAGTTACGTGACCTTTAGGTACCTTTCGATGTTACTCTTCTTATTAAACTAGGATGCTATTTTTCTATAGGACCCTTTCCCCTCACCTAACAACTCTAAATTCATAAGAAAACTCCTACCATTAAACTACCACATCACTGTGAAGTACAGTGGAATACGCAATCTCTTGAAAATATACACAATTTTACCTACATTGATATGTGTTCATGATGAAAAGAACGCTGATTCTAATTCCTGGAAAAGTGCTGATTGAAATTGAAGCTCTTATGAGAGACGAGCTGAAGAGGCGTACCAAAGGGAGACACGTAGTTATTAAAGAATGCTTCAGCAACAGATGTAATATTTTAGAGCGACTAAGTTACTAACCATTTGGTATAACTAAACTTGATGCTTAAAAGTTATTTTTATTCCTCTTTTTTGATCGGAAAGCTACGAGTAATTAAAAAGTATACATATATCGGTTGAAATCGTGTCTCAGTAGCAGAAAGTTGTGTACTTTGGATTTATGGTAAATTATTCAATTCATAGCCCATTTACGTACATTTTTCCCGATGTATTTCCAAATGAACTTTTCTGAGATACAATACAGAGTGGAATGAGATCCCAAATGACCTTATTGGGGATAATACTCCAAGATAAGTTCTCAGAATTTAGATGTGAGATAAGGACGCCATGAAAACCCTGAGGGAGTTCACAGGTGATAGAGGGTATTGTTAAGAGTAAAGCAGCCTAATAAAATGGATTTATTATGATTTCTTTGGCATGGAATTCAATTGAGAATCGGTTAATTGCTATTTTGCCAGAGCCTCATATTTTATGGTCTAGAAGGAAGATTTGTTGAATTAATAGTGAAAATGTGGTAGTTTTTTTCTCTATTCGGCTGAACTAACCTTGCCGAGGAACGACACGGTGGTGTCACTCTCTATACAGAGTCGGGCTCACGGGTATTCGATAAGGCCGGCAAGTCCCGGCTAAGGGCTTGTACCCAATTTATATTCGAGTACGTTAATCCAAGGTTGGCCAATAAAAGGGGGGAATCCAGATTACCGTTTCAGCTCAGGAGTTATTGAAAGAAAAACGTCTTAGAAAAATAACTTTTAGTATACAAGTAAATAATAGAATTATTATTGGTAACGAAAACGAAGCAAACTAAAATAATAATGAATAAGTGACCAATTATTAATTCAGGCGGGCAAGGAATAAATGGGAATGGCACGGGAATTGTAACAATTACTTGAAAGACCGTGATTAAAACGGGTTGAGATAATATTAATTAACTGCGGGGAGTTACGGGGGTTTTCGGGGAGTAAATTAAATGAAGGAAAAATCACGGGACTGGGACCTCGGTTTTACCTATGCGTGAGCGAATTCGATGGCGTTACCAGGCGAAGGCTCGGGGGGACTTTGTAGAGCGGAAGATGAGCGTAGATCAGGTTCCAAGTTGTCCTTCAAATGGAAATAACGAAGGAGGGGGGAGGGAGTCCCCTTCAGGAACTGGTGTAGGCACGGCGACCAGATAGGAATCTACACGGAAAGACTTCTAGGAATTCCTTGCTCTTGTCTCACAGTCCAAGTTAAGGTACACGGACCTTGTAGAGTGGAGGGAATGAGCGGGGAGTTGATCCCGGTTAGATCTCAAAATTGGGAATAACGAAGGAGAGTAATCCGTCTCTAAACAGAGAGATTACTGAGATAAGATCCGCTCAAGGTATCACAGGCGTCGATCGACACGGCGACCCAACGGAGAACAATCTGACGGACGTAGACGGAAGAAACTCTCGCTGAGAATCAATGGAATCGCTCACATAAATACGGCGGGCTTCTGAGGCGACGGGGTTATGGAGAGAGGTTTAGGACACCTGGCGTCACATGGGAGACTTGGGATGTAACTGTGTAAACAGTCCCAAGTCATGGGCGTCTCACAGTTGCTAGGGAGGGGAGTGATAGTTCTCGTTTTCGACTTTCCACTGGGGGATAATAACCGAGAACAATTGAGAGGGGAAGGGGGTGCGTGACAGGGTTTCGAACTGATTAAATGTTTTGGGGGCCATCAACTAAGATGATATGGCCAGACTATGGCTAGAAATGTTTGCACCTTTGAGCTCTCTTGGGATAACCTCCACTCACCTAGTGTTCACCTTTTGTTTACGGTTTCGGAAGTATGGAAGACAACGCTACCTGGAACCAGTGTCGGACCCTCGTATTTCACCAAAGAGTGGTTTTATCTTTCCCTCCACCGAGATGCTTCGAAAAATAGGAGCTAATTTAAAGGGAAAAGACAATCAGACCCTTTGATGCGTATATTATAAAAAGCGTATGTGTGTGTGGTGTATATGAACAAAGGAGAGGCATATGTAGCAGCCTTGATATAAAGAGCAGGGGTAATACTTGTTCCTCTTTTTCAAGTACTAGATGCCCGATTCCCTTCGTTTGGGAGTGTGGACCAGGGAAAAGTAGAGAAAACCAAGCTCTAATACGGTAGTGTGAGCTACGATTTAGGGGAGATATCCATCCACTTTCTTGGTTCGCCGTGATAGAAAAAGAAAGAGAACACGACTTCAACCCTTTTTACCCGCCCCACTCTTAGGGAATGCAAGGGTACAGCCCCAAAGGCGCGAGTAAACGTCCGGGATTAACTCAGTGGCCATTTAATAAATGAGCCGGCTCAATTAAGGGTTTTGTGGTGTCCATGATCATTAGAGAGAGAGAGAGAGAGTGCACATAATTGGCGCTGTATATAATCCATTATCGTTTTATTAGGTTAGTATATGTATATTTATTTTAAGTGTATGTACATTGAATTTATTACTTATTGATATTTATTGTAAATGTACATTCTTGTATATTTACTCTGGTTAGTGATTGCATTGGGTGGGGGGGATATTGTTTAATAAGGAAAATATATATCCGGGTCTCCTTAAGCCTCCTTCGAATCTACCAGGCGTTTCACGAGCGATGGACCGGAATCGATGCCGGCTGGTTACCGGAAACATTCGCTGCAAAATGATGGCATGAGAATGCCACTTTGTCAAGTTGATGCATTGTGCTCCATAGATTGATTGTTGCAATCGTTGAAAGGGGCAGAGTAAAGCGGATCAGTATGATTATCCTTTTCAGCTATGTAACGTTTATCATTACTGTATTGAATAATAATCTCCAATTCATGGGCTTAACTAGGAGTGTATACTCGTAATAAATTTTGCCTTGCAATCAGCAAAGACATTCATGTTATTGCCCTAATGCATGTGTTTAATATTTTTGCTTGCAAGAGCTATAACGCTAATTCCTTGCTAAATGAATAATATTTTATTTGTGATCCCTTAAATGCTTTACTGTTTAACCCTCTTACACACTAAATCGGATTCTTCGGTAATCAGACCCAATAGCAGAGTCTTCTTGGATGAATTAAAAGAGTGACTTTTACTATGTCGTTCTTTTTGCCATGCAAGGCAACTTCTACACGCCATTATTTCGGGATAAAACTGATTGCTTTCATCCCATTTAGAAACTGTAAAGTGGAGTTCAAACTATTGCCGTTGGGTGAGGAATCGGCAACACCAACCACTTCACCAACGAAGAACCACACACAGATAAATTACATAATACCTTGAATTTCTGAAGTGTGAGAAGAAAAATTAATCGCCTAAACTTTGTTACCGGTGGCGAACTGAGAGGGCAACTTATTTCCGGACCTATTAAATGATAGTTTCTATCGTTTATTTTGTAAATATAAAATCTGAGGCAAAATCCTAAAACTTAAAAAAAATAATATGAAATAATTAAAATATTTTTTAAATAAAAAAGTTTAAAATAATACTTAATTTGTTTTGAGCAGGTGCGAAAAATACTCATAAAAACGGGAGGGATGGGGAGAAAATGACCCACCTCATTGAGAAAATCCCCAGACCCCCCAAAATGAGGGGGCTCCCAAAAACCCACAAACAAGGGGTTCCTCTTAGACCTATCACATCCGGAGTGGGAAGGGCTCCCCACAGAATTACAAAGGCACTGGCCAGACCATTGTGCTAGGGACTGGGAAAAATTAGCAAAGCGCATTTAAAGAATTCGACCGATTTAAAGGAGAGGTTAAATGGGGTCAACTTATAGGGAAAAAAAATGGTAAGCTTTGATGTAAAATCGCTGTTCACCAATGTGCCTGTTGACGGTGCTTTGGAGGCAGTAACAAAATTGTTACTCGTCTTAAAGGACGCTGACCTACCCGTTAGTAAAAGAGACTATATAAAGTAAGTTTCGCTATGCGTGAGCTTTGGTGCGTTAATCTTTGAAGGGGAAGAATTTCGACAATACAGGGGACTGGCGATGGGATCTCCACTTAGCGCTGTCATGGCATGACTATTCATGGAGGTCCTTGAAACAGAGAAATTAATGAGGGTATTCGGAGAGGGTGACTCCTTTTGGTTGAGATATGTAGACGATGTTCTGGCCATAATTCCTGAAAGTACTGACATCAATGAAAAATTAGAGCGGTTGAATGAGATAAACGGTAGCATACAGTTTACTGTAGAGGAAGAAGTTAATAACAGGATTCCTTTTCTGGACACACTTA
This sequence comes from Ceratothoa steindachneri, assembly GCA_963969495.1. Classification (NCBI taxonomy): domain Eukaryota; kingdom Metazoa; phylum Arthropoda; class Malacostraca; order Isopoda; family Cymothoidae; genus Ceratothoa; species Ceratothoa steindachneri. Next base: position 242,609,212 of record OZ018317.1, on the reverse strand, counting down.
TACATAGGGTTGGGAGTGCAACTGAATTTTCCGTTTACAGGAAAACCACTAATAAGGATGACTTCATCCATTATTCATCGGGACACAGCGATAGAACGAAGACTGGGGTAGTGATAAGATTCTACCTCAGGGCCATCCGGATTTGTAGCCAACAGTTTTTAACTGATGAGTATAACTACATTAAGAATGCTTTTATGAAACTAAAGTATCCGGAGGGTCTCTTAATAAAGTTGAGGTATAAAGCGGTCGGGATATGGGAAAGAGGCAAAATGAGTAGCACGACAAATCGGACCGTGGATAATGAGGCCTTGACAGGCACATTGGATTGGGTCAGGTACCTTTCAGCACCTTACTGCAAGGCTGCGCAGAGCATAAATGTGGCCCTCAGGAAAACGGGCTTGCTAGTTGCCGATCATGCTGGGACGAAGATCAAGAAATTGGTTTCGCACAAAAAGTTTAGGGCCCAAACGGATAGGGGCATAATCTATTAGATTCCGTGTGAAGGGTGCGACAAGAGTTATTACGGAGAGACTGGTAGGGACATCAAAACTAGACTTAGTGAGCACAAGAGGGACTTCCGGGCACATAGAACTTCAAACTCGTTAGTGGTGCATATAGATGAATGTGGGCATTTACCCAAATGGGAGGGGGTGAGTATAGTTCAAAAAGGTTTATCAAAACGTGAGCGTAGGATTATTGAAGCTACATATATTTTCTCCCATAGGTCGACAAATCCCTGGAACGGTTTCTTCAAGCTGGCGACAGGTGCGGCAAGGCTCATTAATGAAGAGGCGAAAGGGTCGAGACGAGGGGGAAACGGCCGGAGAAGAGCAATTGACCGCGTTCCAGACTAACTCTACGAATGGTCGAGCGGCGATCTTCCATCTCTCTCGTCAGTTGCATTCTGAGGAAGCCAAGAGGCGAACCGTCAATAAAGAGCTCTGTATAGTTTCTGGACTTTTCTTTCTCCCCATCCATTCTCACCTATACGTCGAGTTTTTCATGCAATATGTCGGATGGTAGAGAAGGACTAGACCCTATGCAAGCGGAATTCCGCAGGAGGATGAAGATCGCTAGCCTTACCTCTCGTAGATGGTTTCTCCGGGAGTGCTTCGAGGAGCAGGTTCTACCTAGATTGTCCCCTAAACAGCTAAGTATCCAAGATAAACCTTTTAGTGATTGTGCTAGGAAATATTTAATAGAGAGTTGTCAGGTTTTGACTAATGAGATAGACGTGTTAGTAGATGAGACTGAGAAGCCAGTATCATTGCCAAGGCCCGTAATCACTGACTTACTGGACGCAAGCTTCAAACAAAGGATGGACCATGAAAAGCAATTGAAAACACTTTGTGACAATAGCATGTGAAACGAAATGGGAACATCAGGGCTGGTTAATAATTTGTCAAGCAGAGAACTTTCGCATAATGAGACCATTGCTCTTTCATTGGGCTCAAAATCTGACATAGGTGTAGGTAAACGAGGTTATTTGAATCATATATCCAAAAACTATAGGCATGGTAACAGTGATGTTGACAAGGGTTTCATCCAGGGGGTCCTCTTTTGTTACAATGCCTCGGCCAAGGAACGTGAGGTTTCCCTACCGAAAAGATTTAAGCACGCGTTAGAGCAGCTAGGTCGGTGTGAGGACATTATTATAACACAAGCCGACAAAGGGGGAGAGGTGGTAATATTAGATAAAGTAACCTACATTGACAAAATGAATGATTTGCTTAAAGATGGGGATACGTATGAGAAAGTTCCCCATGGAAGCGCGGCAAAAGTGGCCGCAGCTTTCGAACAACAGGTGCGAAAAATACTCAGAAGAACGGAGAAGGGGTAAGAAAATGACCCACCTCATTCAGGAAATCCCCAGACCCCCCAAAATGAGGGGGCTCCCAAAAACCCCCAAACAAGGGGTTCCTCTTAGACCTATCACATCGGGAGTGGGAAGCGCTCCCCACAGAATTACAAAGGCACTGGCCAGACCATTGTGCTAGGGACTGGGAAAAATTAGCAAAGCGCATTTAAAGAATTCGACCGATTTAAAGGAGATGTTAAATGGGGTCAACTTATAGGGAAAAAAAATGGTAAGCTTTGATGTAAAATCGCTGTTCACCAATGTGCCTGTTGACGGTGCTTTGGAGGCAGTAACAAAATTGTTACTCGTCTTAAAGGACGCTGACCTACCCGTTAGTAAAAGAGACTATATAAAGTAAGTTTCGCTATGCGTGAGCTTTGGTGCGTTAATCTTTGAAGGGGAAGAATTTCGACAATACAGGGGACTGGCGATGGGATCTCCACTTAGCGCTGTCATGGCATGACTATTCATGGAGGTCCTTGAAACAGAGAAATTAATGAGGGTATTCGGAGAGGGTGACTCCTTTTGGTTGAGATATGTAGACGATGTTCTGGCCATAATTCCTGAAAGTACTGACATCAATGAAAAATTAGAGCGGTTGAATGAGATAAACGGTAGCATACAGTTTACTGTAGAGGAAGAAGTTAATAACAGGATTCCTTTTCTGGACACACCTATACGTAGGGTTGGGAGTGCAACTGAATTTTCCGTTCACAGGAAAACCACTAATAAGGATGACTTCATCCATTATTCATCGGGACACAGCGATAGAACGAAGACTAGGGTAGTGATAGGATTCTACCTCAGGGCCATCCGGATTTGTAGCCAACAGTATTTAACTGATGAGTATAACTACATTAAGAATGCTTTTATGAAACTAAAGTATCCGGAGGGTCTCTTAATTAAGTTGAGGTATAAAGCGGTCGGGATATAGGAAAGAGGCAAAATGAGTAGCACGACAAATGGGACCGCGGATAATGAGGCCTTGACAGGCACATTGGATGGGGTCAGATACCTTTCAGGGCCTTACTGCAAGGCTGCGCAGAAGATAAATGTGGCCCTCAGGAAAACGGGTTTGTTAGTGGCCGATCATGCTGGGACCAAGATCAAGGAATTGTTTTCGCACAAAAAGTTTAGGGCCCAAACGGATAGGGGCATAATCTATCAGATTCCGTGTGAAAGGTGCGACAAGAGTTATTACGGAGAGACTGGTAGGGACATCAAAACTAGACTTAGTGAGCACAAGAGGGACGTCCGGGCACATAGAACTTCAAACTCGTTATTGGTGCATATAGATGAATGTGGGCATTTACCTAAATGAGATGGGGTGAGTATAGTTCAAAAAGGTTTATCAAAACATGAGCGTAGGATTATTAAAGCTACATATATTCTCTCCTATAGGTCGACAAATCACCGGGACGGTTTCTTCAAGCTGGCGACAGGTGCGGCAAGGCTCATTAATGAAGAGGCGAAAGGGTCGAGACGAAGGGGAAATGGCCGGGGGAGAGCAATTGACCGCGACGTAGACTAACTCTACGAATGGTCGAGTGGCGATCTTCCATTTCTCTTGTCAGTTCCATTCTGAGGAAGCCAAGAGGCGAACCGTCAATGAAGAGCTCTGTATAGTGTCTGGACTTTTCTTTCTCCCCATCCATTCTCACCTATACGTCGAGTCTTTCATGCATATATATATATATATATATATATAGAGAGAGAGAGAAAGAAAGAGTGAGATGGGGGATGGTTGGGGAAATTTGTTAGCGGCTTTAATGCCTATCGCTCCCACTTTGTAGTATAAAAGTTCAAGCTATTGTTTAAAGGTAAACCTAAAAATAGTTAGTCGAAGATCTTCTTATGATGAACAAACACTAAATGTGTTTCTATAGAGTTATGTAAGTAAAATTTGTATACACGAATATACAGGAGCGGCCATAATATAAGGATCAGTAAGAACAAATGTATATAAATATTTATTATGGACGTTTAACAAGGGTTGAGACTATATATCATAGACATATTTAGATCTAACTAATATCTATCTTTCTGGAAAAATTCGAGTGAATGGATTAAATATTTTGTAAGTGGTTAGGAAATAAACAAACTATCTTCCAAATTACAGCGGCTAAAGGTTATGGGTCACTTCGGAAAAATGAACTACCAACCGAGGTATTTGTGTTTAAGAGGCTGTTGATCGGCTGATAGTTAATTGCTATTATCCTATATTATTGAAACAATCAACTTTTAACCGAGGCAGAATCGTATTATGGTAAGAATGTCACTGAAGGATAGGCTCAAGAGTGGTGCTGTGATATCCTGCAAATTCAACTCCTCCTTCGATCGCAACGTATCGCGCAAAACAGTTTCCTGGAGGTTACGAGGTTTTGGGTTGCCAGCTCGGAAACTAGCAAAGAAACTTCTGATCTCTAAGAAGAATCAAAGAGCCCGTCTTCGTTACGCTCACGAACGTGTCCTTTGGACCGAATAACAGTGGTCGCAGGTTCATTTTTGCCATAAATCGAAGTTTAATATGATTGATTACGATGGCGGGGTGTACTTCCGACGAACATGTGGCCAAAGATTATCTAGTGCGTGTGTGAAAAAAACATTGAAATATGGAGAAGGAAGTGTAATGGTATGTAGGAGGATATCTGTTGATGGCTCCTGTAAACTTATACGTTTACATGGGACTTTCAATGCTGAAATCGACAAGCAGATTATTAGACAGCATGTCCTTTCACATCCTTGATTCTCGTCAGTCCAACCTCCTATCTTCGAGCAGGACAACGCTCTGCGCCACACTACGAAGAGAGTCAAGATTTTTTGCGTCATAAAATTGTTTATCTGATTGACTGGCCACTTCAAAGTCCTGATCCAAACCCTATGGAAAACGTTTGGAAGATTATATGGGATAGGGCGCAAAGAAACAATCCAAATTACTAAAATATACTCTAGGAACAATATTACCCCATCATTTTGAGGGAAATTATTAATTCATACTAACTTTTCCTAAACTTAGACATGCTATTAAATATATGTTTATTTTTAATGTTTTTACTGCATTTGTTAAATTAGCTTCTGCCTTTTCATGTTAGTGCTTGTTATATTTATTTAGGAGGAATAAAGAACCCCTAAGAATTTCTAGTAAAATTGTTTGAAGAAAAATTAAAGTGAAATAATTTAGATTTCTACAAGTAGTAGAATTTACAGCATATTCTTTATTGATACAATAAGCTATAGGTTGCTAGCATGAATAATGTTAAACAGATCATGTTTCGAGATGGCAAACCATAAGTGCGAAGAGTAGAGTGTAATTGTGTTCCCTTAATAAAAATAAAAGCCTATATAAGTGGAATGGTTTTCAGGAGTTGAGAGAGGACAAGTAGAGATCGAGGGACGCTGCAGCAGGTGACTTTTAACAGAGGGGGGGATTCCCCTTTTAGATTGACGAAGAGCGTTTTAGACGCCTTCAGAAGAAGATAAATTGAAAAAAGCTCGTGAGAGAACGAATCTCACTTGAACATCCACCCTGCCAAAATGGCGATTTAGAAATCCTCCGCCTGTTTTTTATGTGGAACAATATGTTCTCTAACATTATTTTTATCATTTATTTTTCTATTAAATATTTTGGGAAATTTTTACTTTGGAAAGAGGAAGTTTGAATGGTGTTTCTTTAGTGGTGGTCTTCAAGAATATTCACTTTATAGGGTACGTAGGCGATTGAGGATGCTTTAGGATCGGTTAGATTATGTTTCGTTGTAGACTAAATAATAGTGTGTGTGTAAAGACTGCTTAGTTAGTGCACAGCTTCCCAGTTAAGGCTTTCAATTGAGAGTAAAGGATATGCAAAGCATCCTAGAATTGTTGTGGTTACTGGGAACATTTTCCTTTTAAATATCTTTGCCAAACACTAATGAAATATCCGTGAGGTGTTCACAAATTTAAAACAGGACTTTGCTCGCATAATGAAGCAAATAACAAACTACGGTTTTTTTTTGTCGAATTCTTTGACCAGTATGAGAAAAAGATATCAGAATAAGAGGCCATTAATATATACGAAACAGGGAAGATATTAGCAAAAGGAAAAAAAAGAAGGATTATTAAGTTTAAAATAAGATACTAAGTAAAAGTATCAAAAGAAAATGGGAAATAGATGATAGAGGATCATGTTAGGAAGAATGCTGAGAGCTTGTACCAAAACTAGAGAATATGATCTGCTTACGTGTTTGAGACCCCCTACATAAGCATATATAATTATAGGCAACGTCAGACATAAGGTCTAACCTTGGGCCCCACTTGTCTACTCTTTATTTTAAATCCGTTGTTCGTGCTTATATTGTGGGAGGGGGAACATTCTGTTCCTCGGATGGTATATTTGAATCACTGGAATAGTAGATTAAACATATTAAATTTTTGTTGATTTCGTATTTGAGTTAATATTCGGCAAGTGCAAATATGTAGGCCACATGGATAGCATTTATGTTTTAATAATTTATAGGCCTTTTTTCTTAAGAACCGACACTTCGATGTTTTTAAAATGTTTTCGAAACGATTCTTGATTAAATTAGGACGTTAATAAAGGGCTAGGATAGCTGCTAATTTACGTGCTAGATCTTCCATTCGTTGTCATGACTTTGTCGAGAAAATAATTCCAATAGTGCAATGGGGAAGAACACCATTGCGCTGTTATACACCCTCTATCGGTGGTTTAGTAGCTCTTTACTTTGCTTCACCACAAACCAACTAACACCTTTCCTTTTCCACCGCTTCACTAACCTTCGCTAGATGTCTGGAGGAGTTCAAACTGTGGCAAAAACTGATATTTTGAAAGAGGATTGACATCATCTAATAAGCACCGCCAATTCGTAGCAGTTTATGGAACAAATATGACCATACGGTTCTCATGGAAACCAAAATGTGTAAAACGGTAGTCAAGTAACTATTTCCAGGGAGAAAGGAAACGCATCACGAGCAATCTCCAAATTGTGTTCTCGTGAAGAAGGAGATGCATCAAGGGGTAAACTACATGTGTGTTCCCAAGGAAACGAAGAGGTTGTATGGAAACATTGTTTCCGATTACGGCAAACCTAATCTACATCGAGTATCGTAAACTTACGGCTTTTCTCCTTTTGATCTGCACATTCATAAAAGTGGAACTGAAGAAATGTAGTGAAGGGAACGGAATTTTAGAAAATATTAACTTTACCTAAAGATTTGTCCTTTTCAAGTAGCTCCTCTCGCCTCTTCCGCCATAAACAAAGAAGTTTTAATCCTTTTAATCAAATATTGGGCAACTTTGTCCAATTCGGATAAAAATTACGCATATTGGTGTGCTTTTCACTTAGACTGCTCGTATAAAGAGAACCATCTTTCTCACATCTATGAATAAGAGAGTCGCTTTGTGGCTGTTTGAATAGAAGCGTGTGTGAATGAAGGCATGTGAGAATATTCTTATGAATAGAGAAGCAGTTTAAAAGGTACAAAAAATAATGCAAACTCGAAGCCATATCATAAAAGACGTTAAAGTAAATGACTTTAGAGCGGTAGCAAAATTGTATTTCTCTTCCTTTTGAATCCATAGGAGATGAAATTAGCAGATGGTAGATTAGCAGTGAAATTGAGTCAGAATATAAAGAAGAGAATGTAATAAAAACAAGATAAATTTAGAATATAGTAAAAAATAACAAGGAAAATACAAGTATTTAAGATTTGCTTACCCATAATATTATGCGTATTTCTCTATCCAACGTTAATGTGACGTGTTGGGATCATCGTTGCGCGAAAATAGTCATGTCGTTCGCTCACACATTCAAGCTCTTTTTTTAATATTTAAATTGTTTCGGAAAAGTATGAACAAGATAACCTTTATAATGACGTCATCTTTCCTATCTCCTCAATATACACACGTACATAACCGCATGCGGTATTCTGCGACTGCGTCATTTTGTCTGTTTGGCGAAGCGCGAACAGAAGCCAGCACTCGGTTACCACCGATACCAACGTGATCTCATCCGTGCGCAACGCCATTGCTACCCGGAATTAGAGGACAGAAACGTGCAAGATCCGAGGGAGAACCGCGCCCGGCAAATGCCTTGAAAGGGAAGGTTTGGCCACATAAATAAAGAAGGATTTTCAAAGACGCTTCTACCACGAAAGCAATTATGACTTTCGACTATACAAAGCAGGAAACTGTGATACCAAAATAAGAAGATTAAACGCTGTGCAAAACATACATACACACACACCTACCTCTTCCTTTCGCCTCTCCCTCTCTTTGTTCTCAGGTGGGATTTGCTCCTTATATATCTAAGTGCTTGTGGGAAAAAGAAAAATGAGCTTAAAAGAGTAACAAAATTAATCAAACTTTTAAAGGAAGTCAAATACATTTTTACAAATATCATACTTGTCTTCTTTGATTACCTGCCATACACTTCATACCATATCCCATCTCTGCCACCACTTCGCCCCTCCCCGCCTCGCAAAACATTCGGATGCTCGCCTTTTTTCTCTCCGCAAATGTCTTTTATTTCTTTTAATCTTTGTGGCTGAAAACCTTTTCTCCTTCCTCGGTCCTTGAAAAGGAGCCTGATCTGTTACGTCTCCTATTTCTTCTAATACTTTTTCTTTAGATACCACCACACGCACACTCACGCATCCACACGCGTGCCTGAGTTATATCGACTTTTTTAAATTATAAATAATTTCCCGGGTTAAATTAACAATTTCGTAACAGAAGCCTCAGAGTCACATCTGAGGCGTGTCGTCATTGTTTAACAAATGGCCGATAAAAGGCATAAAATCCATCGCTCTCAGAAAAGGAATTTTGCCTTTCTCACAACACAGAACTGCAAATCTCTTTCGCACAAACGCATAAAACAAGGACTTGGAACAAATAATGAACGAAAACCCATTTTAACAAGGACTATTATATTCACATTATCATACGATAATTTATTCAACTAACAAAGCCTATTTGCTCTTTACATGTTTTTCATGCTACACCAGCGAATTACGATGAAAATGTAAGCTTGCTATTACTAGGTTGAATTTTACCAATCAAAAATTTAACTTTATTGACAAGGGAAAATTGTTTATTGAAGTTTTATTCGGAATTTCTCGTCCTGAGTTCGGACAATTTAATCCCGCAATTGACTCGAAAAAATATTGGCAAAAATGTAATCATTTTAACGCTATTTATTACATGAACCCTTCAAATATACATTCGAAATTCGGAGATACTGTTGCAGGATTCCTACCAATAGGCTTGATTCCTACCATAAATATTTAATCAAAACAATCATTTAATTTATTTTAAAAGTAATAACAAAAATAAAAGTTACATTTTAAAATTTTAAAAGTAAATAAGTTTTGAATGGTGAAGCTACTGTTTAGCAAGACAATAAAAGAGTAGGGTTCGATGAAACAAACTTCATTAATTAATTCCTTTTTGGCCCAACTGGCCTAGAGTAGGCGGCGCTACGGTCTTTATTATTTCGATAGACGTGCAGAACCGATCGCATTAATTGTAGCCGAGAAATAGCGCGTCCTAAACTGAAGTATTATCCAAAAGCATATACGAATAGACTATAAATATACAGCAAGTACGTAAAAACAGTACTAAGGGTGTTTGACGTCAGTTTAGTCATCCTTTACGGCTTCCTTTTTGCGCGGAAAGCAGTTATTTTTAAGAGAGTATCATTGCAAATAGAGTCGTAGTCAGAATGTTAGTATCTTAATAATAAGTGCTTTCCGCGCCTAACCGAAGAGGTAAGGGATGATTAGAATGCCTAGAATTACCATGACAACGCCAAATATGTACATAATCTAATACCTTTCATCACGTTCCATTCACAGCATTCGCTGACTCTACAACATAATCCAATGCGATAAAAATCGCCGAAACAACACAGGTTATATGTTATTTACTCTCTGGTCACAACGTCAAGAGTAAATTTGTGTCTACATTTATGTGTAATTTTCCATTTCCCGTGGGTGGTCTTGAGTCCATTCCCTCTTTTGAGTTCTTATTCGACCATACACAAAGATGTGCAAAAACGTGTACAAACGTTTGAATGTGTGTAATAAGTGTAATTACATTTAAATTCATACAAATCGTGTGTAAATGGTTTCACCCTGTGTAAATTTTGCAAAACCTAAATCGGGACCGTCGGGGCCAGTCGGGGCCCATCGGGACATCGTGCTGAACCCCTCAGTATGTGTAAATACCCCGAAAGTGGGTAGATTTTCTGTATGAAATAGGGGCTCTTTTATACTGAATATAAGACAATTGCGATCCATAATATTGGACCTTCCAGAGTGCGTCATTGGTTGCCATGGAAACGACTCTTGTAGCTGCGAGCGGATCATAGATAGCAAGCCATTCTTTCTCTGGGGGAGGGGGGTTCTTGATAAAGATATGGTATTGGGGCTGATTTGCCGAGAGAGCATAGGGAATGGATATGCCCCCTAAACCTCATATAGGAACAAGGGATTCGTAACTTCGGGATCCATTTATCCCTTTATACAAACAGAGGCCTCGATCGATGTTTGGCATCTCTTGTACCCAATCAGAGGACTCATTCTCAGTCTATAATAAAAGCAATCCAATTAATAATAATAATAATAATGGCAAGGATAATAGTAATAATACGACTGAAAATAATTAGAATTAATACTCAAGTGAAAACAATAAATAGATTCATTAAAGTTAAAGATCGGGAATGATAATTCCACCTTCAGTTAAATCAATTAACCCCAAATTCCCGGGCCCTATTTGGAATCAGATTAATTGATCGCACAACGGCGCAGTGAATGCCAGAGATACGAACCATTAGAGTCTCGGACGATTGTAGGGAATTAAGGGTAAGGAGTAACAGAAAGAGGGAGTGGAGTGAATCATGGGGAGTGGGGGTGACTTGCGTTGGAGAGTGAAGTTGTGACTTGGAGGGGAGACGTCGCAGCTATGAATATTTATTGTCAAAGTTTAATTAAAATTCCTGGATTCGGAAACAGAAAATTGCCATTGCGTAAAATTATAATGGTCTTATATATATATATTTATATATATATATATATATATATATATATATATATATATATATATATATATATATATATATATATATACATATATGCAAATTTGGTTAAAAACCATAGTGTATTTCTCCTTGCCTTAGTTAATTTCCTTTGGCAACTTTTTATTCTTCTAACTGTCTTTTTTCTTCCGTGGTTGTGGATGGTAGACCACTTGCATTCATCTCTTTTTTAAACGAATGGGTTTGGTCAAAACCAAACCAAATTGCTGAGCTTTCGATCTTATTCGATCTTCTTTGGAGCGTCTTGAGAGATTCTTTCCTCCTCTACCAAAGAAATGTGAAGTTGGAATCAGACCGAATGAGAGAGAAAAAATAATAGTACAAATAAGCGTTACAAAAAATAGATAATCGTGGAGAAAAAAGGCGTAGTGGAGAAGAGAAAGGTACAAGTAGTAGTAATTAAAGAAATGGCTTCTCCATGTACACAACCAGAGCTCATATTTTTTATATTTTCCCAGAGTTATTTTAATAATAAATTGAGTTGAGTCTCCAGGACAAACTGGAGGTCAAATATTTGAGATTTTACAATCAGGAAATCTTTTCATGGCAGAGAATTATATCTCAGAAATTACATTTATTTTAATATATTGTTTTCTTATGTACAAATTTCACGAAATCCTTGTGCTTCCTACGAAATGTTCATTATTAATCACGGTTTATTAAATGTTTTTTATTATTAATATTCTTAATCACCAAACTTTGTTATTAGCCACTAAATATTATCTTCATTATTAACTAATGAATTATTATTATTAACTCTAAATATTCAATATTGATCACTGTTTATTTACTGCTTTTAATATTTCACGACGTCCTTTGCTTACTACTAAGTATTCATTATTAATCACTGTTTATTAATGCGCTTAATCACTGCACTTTGTTATTAGCTACTAAATATTATATTCATTATTAACCACTAAACTATTATTATTATTAAATGCTAAATATTCAGTATTGATCACTGTTTATTTAATGTTATTATTAATTTGCTTAATCACTAACCTTTTTTATTCTTATTTGCCATTAAATATTATGTTATTTATTAACCACTGTATTTATTATTCATTGACTTACCCACTGAATATTGAATGTTTTTATTATTAATCGCTTAACCTTTGAATTTTAGTATTATTATACACTTTTTTTCCTTTCTTTTTTTAACCACTGTTTATTAAATTAATTTGCTTAATCGATGGATTTACTATTAAACACTAAATATTATATTCACTATTAATTACTGCTCATTATTCTTTATCCACTGATTATTAAATGTTTTTATTTTTACTTCGTTTAATCACTGAATTTTATAATTGTTAACTATCATTCACTTTTACATATTTTTTACACTAATCGATATCTGACGCTTTTTAAACATTTTGGATTTTCTTGTAGATTGACATGTTGACTGTGTATACACATGAGTCTGGATGTAGATGGCCCGTTCCTCTAACATTCCTCCTCTTTCTTTCGGCGACCACGGTGCTTCGTGGGCCCATTTGTATTCCCCGCAAAGAATTCCATCGATCAGGACCTCCAGGTCACCTTTCGGGGACTTGCACACTAAGGTGCCGAAGACCTTGAGACCCACGTCAGCGGCGTTAAAGTAGAACCCACGTAATAGGATGTTTCTTTTTTCCGTGAGGGATATTCCTGGATAGTCCAGGATGTCGTCATCCTCGTCTTCTTCCCCTTGAAGTTTATATTCTTGTTCTTCTGTCTCTTATTCCTTTCGGGATTTTGTCTTATTTTTTTTCTTTTGCTGTTTCATTTTGGGTTTTTCTGGGGACTTTCGTTTTTGTCTCTTCTCCTTCTGTAGTTATTTCTCCTTCTGTAGTTTTCACCTGAAAGAAAACGGTATTTAGGGGGTTATTGTTCCGCCTGGTTTATCATAACGTTAGGGGAAACAAGCCAATCTGGTGATTGAAATTTTAAAACAACTTTAATGTTCGATTCGAGCTTAACCTCTTCACTACGATGACAAAACTGCTTTTGTCACGCCTACTTTCGCGCCTGTCTCCGATGAAGAAAGAGTTATGGTCATGAAATAAATGATGGTTTTTCTGTTCTGTAATTTTGCCGGAGTACGCCATGAACATTCCTGACCATTACTCGAAGTGTCTGTCTTATAATGACGTAATGCTCAACTGACCAATAAATACACTTTGTGGGCGGGGTTTGTTTATCCCCTCAAAGGGAAACCATATTCTAAGCCAGTTGGAAATTACTCGTGATTGATTGCGTAATATATATAGATAGCATAAACTTTTAATTTGGTTTTATATTTTGACGATTTCTTCAAGCGATAATGATAATTATAAAGATAGTGACTCCAAACTCATGCAGAGTGACAATGAATCAAATGATAGTAGTGATAATGGCACTTATATTTCAATCAGTGATGAAGAATCTTTCATAGTAAGCCTACTAAATAAACATTGCATTTAGGTGAGTAAGCAATATGTCATTTTTCTATTTAATTATTTGAAAGATAATCTCAACATGAACAAACATCATAAGATTAGGCAAATTCAAACAATACAACATGAATAATGTGAAATTTATATTTAAATAAAATGTCGTATACACCTCTTTGAGAACAGCATGATCTAGATTCTCAAATGTATGGTTGGAAAAGAAAGGGGCGACGTTGATGCAATGGCCCCCTCAATCTCCAGACCTCAACCCCATTGAACCTCTCTTGCCACACTTCAGGATAAGATTGAGGGTGAAAAAATGTTTCTCAAAGTGTGAATTAACAGCCAAAATTCATAAAGAGTGGCAGAAAATTGAGACAGCCAACTAGACCAATTGAGTTTTAAGTATTCAAAAACGCATAAAAGCGGTTATAAAATAAAAAGGACACATCGCATATTAATTTTTTATAGAAAATACGCAAATATGTTTATTTGTATTGTGTCAAGTGAGAAATAAAGAGATTCAATCATATTTTTCCCTTTTTCAGACCTGCCCCATAATTTTGGCCAAGGCTGTATAGATCATGAACTGTTGAGCTTTTCCAAATGGGAGTTTCAATATGAAGGTGAAAAACAAGAACGCTATTGATCAAAACATCTTTATTTCTCTGGGTTTGAACATTTTCTAGGATCTAGCCTCATCATCGACACTTAGAAAACTAAGATAGAAAAGGGTTAAAATTTATAGTTTCATAAAATACCAAAATTGAATAAAGCAATTTAGGATAATCTGCTTAATGCAAGAATAAAAATTACATTAATTTATGATACAATAAAAAAGATTGGATGTAGTGTGATTTATATTTAAATTAGGTTTAAGTTTTGGGATGAAACGTGATTCTTATATTCGTAGTTCGTTGGGAACGTGGATATGGCTAAGGATTTTAAAGTTATCCAGACTAATTTCAGACTTGCAGACTTTGATATGATCTCGTATGGGCGAGGGTCTGGTTTGTTTAGAATCAGCTCTGTGCGGGTCGACCTTTCCCGATCCTGCTCGATTCGATTCATCTTATATTGGTCGAAACAATATAAGAAGAATCGCAAGATCCACAACTATATTTATAAATTCCAGAGGAGCAGCAGGGGAATGAAATTCGGTCCTTTTAGTTGAAATATGACCCAATATTGTGCCTATTTTTTAATGCGAATTTTGGGTCCAGATATGGATATTACTAATTTAGCGTCTTCTTAATTTCTTCAACAAAGTTGTTCGATTTTTTACAAAGGATGGAACACTAAAGAAAATGGATAATTCTTCTACAGTATTTCCTGTTGGATTTTCATGGTAGAGAGAATTAAGAATTTTTTAATGTGTTTTCCCACTAATGAGTCAGAGTAGCCATTATTTTTTAATGAATGTTTTTAGAAAAGAGAATTTCAAATGCAGGACTCTGTAGGAGGAACTTATATTGTAGGCTCGATAAATGAGGGCTTTTATCAAGGATAACTTCAGGTTTTCTGCCAAGAATTGAGATCAAAGCGGTCGCTCGCTGCCTCAGTGTGCTTGGTTCGAATCCCAAAGCTGTACATATTTTTCCAATTAGCAAATAACATTTTTCCGAAGAAGAATTGGCAAAAGGTGTTTATATGATCTAACTTACTATATAGCCCATACCGTAAAGAATTAAGTACAGCATTCCTGGCTTGGTTTATATCGTGTATTGATTAATGGAAAATTAATTATAAACTTAAAAGAAAGTTGCGTTAAACGAGGCTGTAAAAGAGGCTGGATAATTGTAACCTAATATATATTTCTGAAAGTCTGTTTGCATTTATGTATAAATATATATATATATATATATATATATATATATATATAACTACTATAGAAGGCCACTTAGAGTGACTTTAAAGGCCAACAAAGTTGACCATTGGGGTAATTTATCCCAGGAAGTATCATAGGCTACTGAGATTTTGCAAAAGTGGCACCATCTGGTTGTTAGGTTAGGTTAGGTTAGGTTAGAGAAAAGTAATTAAGATATATATTCTCCGCAACGCCGGGTACCTCTGCTAGTGGGTAATAAGATATAAAATTTGTAAGATGTAAAATTTATATAAAAGAGAAAATGAATGCAACAAAATGGGGAATAGAATTCAATAGATGTAATGGTGGCATCCGAGGTCATCCATGTCTTAAAAAAAAATTAGATGCAAAGATAAAAAAATATCTAAATATAGAAATGTTAAAATAGACCAATTTCAAAATGGTTGGGGAACATTACGCGAGTTCCAACAGCAATTAGTTCGAAAAAGTTGGAGAAGGTGTACTTCAGTTTGCATCATTAGCAGATTACGTGTCCAGAGACACGTATTTTTGTATTGTATTGACCACGTTCTTGTTTAGCTGGGAATGACTGGCATATGAAGGAGTAGGAAGAACGCTTTCACAATGCCATGACAAAATGTGAAGAGGAATGCGCTACCTAATTGAGGTCGTAGCCAGGACGTCTCGGAGGGATGCAGTGAGTGAGGTTTTGGAGAGAGTAATGTAAAGGTGAAAATAATGCGAGAAGGAGGTATCCAAGGAAGCTTGGGTCTGAAGGTGTCGGCCGTAGTTAAAAGACTATAATAGGAACCTTTAGGGATAACCAAAGCGGTCAGGTTTCACCTGGAAGTGGTAAGGATATTTGTGAGGATTGAAGAAATTCCTTGATTACTCCGCTCTATGGCAAAGGAAGTGGAGGAAGGCGGTCAAACTAGAACCTTGACTACCTCATTAAGATTTCGAATCGGTGCCTGCCAGAACTCAACAACCACGTATGTGTATTTGTTGTGTATGCCATTGTGTGAGAAAAGGCTGCCTACAAATGACTATAATTGTCATTAAGAGGCCATAATGGTAGAGACGTGAGTAAAGAAGGCTCTGGCATAACATCGGAGTATACATAATTGGGAAAAATCCCTCCCAATTCGGAAGGAACTTCTCTTTTTATTGTTTAAAGAATAAGAAGTAGGGGCCCACCTCACGCTTTGGGCTGAAGGGTTTCATGAGTGAAAGTTGCTTCTTAAAACTCAGAATCAAAAAGTAACCGGGGTCAGGGCACCCAGGGTCATGGCACCATAAAGAGAGAACGTGGATTAAAAGAACTTTACATAGTTAAGCATCATCGATCATGAATATTGTGAGGATGGGAGTAATATTCATTTTGGCGAACTTAGGATATACGAGGCAGCGTCCGGTAGCCATGATTAATACTTAGAAAAACTGAAGTAATGAAATTTTGGTTGAGGACGAGAAGAAAGGGTGAATAACGAACTCATTCCTTTAAGGATATGGGTGGAGGAGCAGTTACATGAATATATAAGTAGGGTATAATGCACAAGTGGGACATTTCACACAATTTCAATCTTTTGCTAAAGTATTTTTGAATTCCATCGATAAGCATAAAAACTAAAACGAACATTCATACACACAGTCACCATCACCACCCTCTTTCCTCTCCATGCACAAAAATACATTGCAATACTCTGTTGATCAGAGCTACTATGGGTTCCCTTCTATTTAAACAACCCTCCAACCTGACAAAAATTAAGAAGAGAACATTTCTATCAAATGATCAACTTCTCTTTCGGACGAACTCCTTGACTCATTTGACTAATTTTTAACATGAAGAAAAGAGCCACAGCGAAGCCGTCTGCCTCCAGTGTGTTATTCTCGAACCATTAAATAAACCAGTCACCATTAATCATTTACATATATCGCCATTGTAGGACTTGTCTTTAGGTCCATTGGATAGATTTTTCGGGCCTTTGTCAGTTCGTCCTTATTCTTACTGCCATTGTTATAACTTCTTCCATGCGCCGGCGGTATATTGACTAGTGCTGGTTTTAGAGTTTTCATTCAAGTTCGTCCCTTCAAAATCTACCTATAATCAAAGACTCTCTACAAATATATTGACATATATGTACATATGTGTATGTACCCTCTTTGTCTTTGTACCAAAGATGGCAATTCATGCAAATATTTTGGAAGGAGAAATGTAGTAATAAAGTAGTGAGATAAGAGAGAGTGGATATATGTGAAATGTACATCGCCACCAATCACCCGCCACGCAGTTGGATCGGAGGGAAAACTGCGTGCATTTGTGCTTGAGGCATACGCATTCTTTAAGATGTCACCTGCAGAAACATTCACCACGCGACATCATATAAATAATAAGAGTAATATCAGGTTGTCGTGAAGTTAATTTAGTACCTTAAAATGACAGTAAAATGAAATTCAGCAGCGCAGGTTTAATTGTTATTCGCAATACTCTGCCATAGTTTAACTAAGCCTTGGATTCCCCTTTTGAAGAATTCAGTCCTTTTCTTATCCAACTAAACTTCGGCATTCAGGTGATTGCAAGATGACTTCAATCATTGACAATCACAGGGTTCAGTTTGCGGGAAAAAACGAGAGAGAGGAAGATATTTCCAATCAACGTCGTATTATGTCAAATGATTCACGTGTGGTTGGCGTTCATTGTAATGGAAGATATAGGCAACCAGATTTTTTGGCGAGGGAAGGACGATTCTTTTTTCAAACACATTCATTTAAACTTTACTATGATTTCACCGCTGCAAGAATTGTGGGCTCATTATTGAGGAACTCGTAAGGAATAACTGCTTTTAAATCACAATGAAATATAAAACAAGCCTTTGGTCTTTATGAACCATTTCCAGCTGTCGGAATGAGTAACCACTTCGAGCCCAATTAGAGGAACCTCTATTAACCTCTTTAATCAAATTTAATTAGGAACTAGGTGTTCCTGCGCAACTCTTCCATTGTTTCATCCAACCTTCCACAGACTTGTAATTAATCTATCACTATTGGATTTTAAGCTTTATTAATCGTCTTTAAATACTGATTTTGTTAAAAAGTAGTTTTTTGGTAATTACTTTGGCTTTAATTTTAAATCTCTTTATATTTGTATTGTTTTTTTTTTATTTCACTTTTCAGTATTTCTAGTATATTCTCCTTGTTAAACCATCTTTCATACTTTTGTCTAATTATATTTGGAAATTATGTATAATTTCCTATTGTATTTTTCCATTATCTACAATATTCGCTTGTATTTTTTCGAGGAAAATAAATGGAGTTTTGGATATATAATGTTATTTTTCATTTTGAATTCAAAATTTCAATTTTAGTGAATCTTATAAAAGAAATTTTTATATTTAGGAATTTATGAAAAAATATTATTCACGTGGGAAACTTTTTTTATTCACGAAATTGTTACCCACCTATTGTTATTCTTTTTATTAATTTCTGAATTAATATTTAAAAGATTGCGACATGGTATATATAAATTCATAGTTAACGCAAAGTCATGCAATTTTGCAAGATTAAATAATTATATTAGAAGTAGCATCATTCTTTCCCCATGGTGTATCTTCCCTTAAAACTCAACTGAAAAATCTTTCCTTCCAAGTTTAATTAACTTTCTGTGGGTACTTGTTTGTTATTCTTTTGTCTTTATTCGTTGTAGAGTTTAAAAATTATAGCCTCGGGAGATTTAGAGTGAGGGAATTAATTCTGTTTCGCGCTCGGAAGTTAAGTTCTTCTAAAACAATGCAGCGTCTTCCTTCAGGAACGTGCTACTACAGGGTAATGCTTTTGTACCTGTTTTGTCTTTATTTTGTGTTGAGTTTACTTTATAGCTCTCCTGTGGCTACCTTCATAACAATTTTAAATATTCACCCCGGATTTAGGCCAACAGGGCGATGTGATCTTATAAATAGTTCCGTTATTCTCAAATCCAATATTTTATTATAACATGAAGAGGGAATTGAAATAAAAGGAAATAAACAGAGCACTGTAGATAATTATTGGTTTTGAGATTAGAGTTAATTCAATTTTGCCCGAGTGAAATTTTCGATCTTAAAAATTAAGAACGATATCAACAAAGTTGCTATAGGAAAAAGATAAGTGATCAGAGTTGTTATTCAACATTTAGTCATAGATTTTCTCTTTTTTTATTTAAATAAAAAATTATAGAAATTTCTTATTTCCAAAAAGGATTCAAATAACTCATCATTTGTTCGATTGAATTCATATAACAATTTAAGGCAAACTTGAGATAAACTACAATTTTTTATTGTTCATTAAAGAGAACCATTGAGAAAAGACAAATAAATTATATTTCCTAGCTTTTATTCTTTTGCCCGTATTTATTTCAACAATGTTTCAGAAGAGAATGAAATTATTATAGTATTGTTTGATGTGATCATCTTTACATTACTCACAAATTGGATCTCCTAAACGTAATCTCTTATAGCGATTTTTAGAAGCGAGCTATGACGTAAATTCCTCTTCAAGTACTCGATATTAACCTTAAAAGATTTAGAAAATGGTGAATTAGAATGATTATAATTCATATTTTCCGTATGGGGAAGAGGCAATATTTGATAAATGTCTAGTTTATTAATATTTTTGTTTCTATTGACTCTAGTATAATGGCAATTATTATTTTTTAAGACATATTTGTTTAAACGTCTAACTTATTTTGAACTATGGAGAGAACGACAAACCTTTACTTCAATGCACTAGGTGAAACATTGGCATTTTGTGAAAGAATATTTTTCCTAATTTGTGACGAAAAATAATAGTAGAAAGAGAATAATTTGCAACCTAGCCATAAGCTTTTATAGAATCATATATATTCCTCAAAATATGTGAATATTGTAGAGATCATAGATCTCAGACAAAGGTGCAGGAGTTTAGCTTGCTCCTGTTTCATCGGATTTGACATCAAATTTAAATATTCAAAGAGCTTAATCATACTATGATATAATTTTAATTTAATAAGATAATTATCCTCAGTAATATCTTTCTTCCTCATCCTTGATGTTCCATCCACATAGAATACATAAATGCAGCTTTTCAATTATTGAAAAAAACAACCTAAAACGACGCGGTAATACCGTATTGCAATTTTCAGGATAGAAAACATCCGATAACATGTGATGGTAGGGACTATCAGAACCAAATAGTCTTTACTTTTCCATTAGGAACCCTTATATTGATATGATCTAATAGGCAAAACGTCGACTATTATAAATATATAAATTAAATAAAGGTATATTGCAATATAAATATATTAAAATTTGTTTAACAAGATAAGGCTACATAAAAAGTAGGATCGAATACTATAAACGAGAATACAAGAAGAGACTATTAAGAAAATAGTTTCCTCTAATATTTAAAGTTGGAAGAAGGGATGCCTCAAACTGACAATTAATGACAAACAGACAGTCGGGGCAAAAAGGGGCGAGAAAAATAATAATAGGATAAAAGGAGAGCATAAGTGCCATTAGGCCATGAGAAATGAATTCCATAAGTGATAACAATCCTAGAATCATTGGGCTATATATACACAGATATTTAACCAACAGATCCACAGCTACGCGTAATCACACTCGCCCACGCACATACACAAGCAAAAATGCACAAGAACTACGACTCTCTTCCAAAACTCCCGAAAGATGCGAGCACCGTCCGGCAACATCTGGCGGAACTTTGTTCTAAAAACGAAGAGGAAAGATTCGTGCACGTGTTTGTGCTAAACTTTCGTCGTTTAAACATCCACATAAAAGAAGAATATGTACACATATATGCATTCGATGTTTAGGCCACTAATCTTCCATACATTTCATACTTAATAGCTTTAGCTTATCAAACAAACAAAATGGCAAGAGAATTGCATCTCTCACACCAAGACGCTTTATCTGCTCCTACGCATAGATGTTATGTCTATTTAACATTCACAACACAGATTACACACATTAGAGCCGTTTTAACACCCATGCTTCCCTACAACTAATTACTCTACTCACCGTACACCCTCCCACATTTCCCTACATAAGGTTTGTGTCACAAATACGCACTACATTTTGCACCTTAAAAGTACATTTGACGCACTAATGTATCTTTTACGCTCGCGCACTTCACATGGTCTGTAATATACACCCTCTGGCACATAAGGATTCTGCCATACACACAGTCTATGTGAAAAATCAAATAGGCATAATTTTTAATGCATCTCTTACACCCCAGACTTCACACACTCATATATTTCACACACTTCGTTACTAAGAACCCAATGCACATACGGTTTATGTCCCATGAATACACATAAAATACTTTTTTGAACACCTTAAACTCACGGTTGAGTAATGCTTCTGTAACACCCACACAATTCACGCGTTCACATAGTAACTACACTTATAACTAATCATACAACCACATAGAAATTAAGTTCCACACATACCCTCTCACTCCACTTGACGGTCAAATCACAAATTTGAGAGATTAATCCCCACCTTTCACTCACGTACCACACGGGAAATCACATACATCACACATTTATGCGAAACCACGAACACTCATTTGATATATAACATAATCTTTCTGCACCACACAGTTACTAAAGTCCCACAATGTACATAATCCCTTGCATACATTTGAGAACACACATACACACAGTTGACAAATAAATCAATTAAATAATATATCAAATACAATATGTATCAAACAGTTGGCTCGATTTAAATGTGATACAGACTGTAAGGAAATAGATGTTCGTGTGAGGAAATAGATGCTCTTCCTCCCTCACGAGTAAGCCTCTGGTCGTCAACTACATTATCCTGGAAGTGTACACGCTGTAGCTCACCCACTTAACCTGCTTCCTTCTCGACCCTCGTCCCGATGAAATGCTGAACGGTTAAAACAGCCAAATTTCCCCTAAGAGCGGGTATTCAATTTCACTTCAGAGGCGAAATTTGAGGAACGTCGCTCTAAAGCCAGAAGGTCCCTCAGGGAGATCTGTACGACGCCCTGAGAAAAACTGTTGGAGGAGAAGACTTCATGCGGCATGTCCACGTACCCCTCACTCCTCCTGCCCCTACTTCAATGGGGTAACGACGTAAAAAAGTGAATATCTTTGGAAAAACGTGGTAAAATACGTTAGTCAGCCAGGCTACGAAGTCCCCAGCAAGAAGCCGGGCTACCAACAGAAAGAACTAAGGCGAAGCTCATTAGGAGCTAGTTCCTGGTGTCACACCGAACTTTAAGTTAACTTAATTGAAGCATCAAGTTCAACTTAATCTCCTCAGAGAAACCCCTCTTTCTTGGTGTAGCACAAAGCAACGAGATAGTCAGTGCCCTTGAGGGATACTAGAACTAAGAAGAATAAGCTCATCATCGAGCCAGTTTCTGGTGGTCATACCGAACTTTAAGTTAACTTGATTTAAGAATCACGTTTAACTTACTCTCGTCAGAGAAACCCCCTATCCTGGTGTAGCCTACAGCACTGAGATAGTGCTCGCCCTCGAGGAATACCGGAACTAAGAAGAAGAAGCTCATCATCGAGCCTGTTCCTGGTGGTCACGCTGACCTTTAAGTTAAATTGATTTAAGAAGCAAGTTCAACTTAATCTCCTCCGAGAAATTCCACTATCCTGGTGTATATTCAAAGGACACCGCTAGTCTTCGCCCTTGAAAAAGGCCCCGAGTTAACTCTCTCCAGCACTCCGCTGAGTCAAAGGATTCCTGCATTGGCTCATCACTAGCCCGTGCGAATTATTCTCCAGAGTAATCCGAAGAGAAGAAAGAAACATTTTTTCAATGTCCCATGGTGATATCATTTCCTGCCGAAGGCGTGGGGCTCTCCCATCTGCCTCACGCGCCTAAAGCCTCCGTGGATTTAAAGCTATTTTGCCTAGACAAACACATCTGGACAAGCGGCACGCGTCATCCAAGCAACAATATTTTTGAGGTGACGTAACCATTGAGTTCAAGGTCCGACTCAAACCCGATTCTAGTAGGAAGCCACAAAAGGTATTTAAACCCCGGTATCCGTTTCTGTAAAGTCCGTTTGCATTTTTTATATTAAATTGAGCTGTGGGTCAACCACCTCTAAAATTTCAAGTATGTCATTTTAGAAAGCCTTACTTAAAGTTATTGAAGTCATTTTTGTGCATTTAAGGTGTCAAATTTCGTTAGTTCATGTTTTTTTGTTTTAATTAAAGTTTTATTTTTTTTAACAAACTTTTGTTCAATCCTCTACACG
This sequence comes from Ceratothoa steindachneri, assembly GCA_963969495.1. Taxonomy (NCBI): domain Eukaryota; kingdom Metazoa; phylum Arthropoda; class Malacostraca; order Isopoda; family Cymothoidae; genus Ceratothoa; species Ceratothoa steindachneri. Next base: position 242,585,737 of record OZ018317.1, on the reverse strand, counting down.
CTAATCAAGGCACTAGGAACCCTCAAAGTTTAAAGAACAAGTAATAATAATAATAATTAATCATAATCAAATATATATAGAACTCTTATAGATAAAACGGAATAAAGGAGTTTGGTGAAGTACATAACCAACCCCTACGTACGAACTCCTGCAATCACTCGGTTCTTCCTATACGACGACGCAGACAATGGCAATCTATTCTTTGTAGCCAAAATAAATCTTTTTCGATTATTGTCTTTTCGTTCGAGTTCGAATCTTTTGCATCGAGGTTTAAAATGATGAAAATTACATTAATCGAATCGAAAGGTGCAAATTCCCTTTAATAAACAACGAAATATTTCACCGTTCATTATGACGTCATTCTGGATGTCGCTTTGAACCTGTGATTTATTTTCTGTCACACAAAATATGTGCTCCTCATGGTTAGGCCATCATACTACTACAATTACTAATACTACTACAACAACAACTAATAATAATAATAATAATAAGGCTACTTTCATGTCCATTACCTTATGGAATTTCACACACTACTTCTAATAACATTTAACTGTATTTCAAGTTCACAGTTAAGTTTAACTGTATATAATTCATTCAGTGTTTACAGTTTAGAGTGAAATTTAGGCTACTCTTCCTAATTCAGTGATTTTTTTAGCATTTCACTGAAATATTTTTCATTCCATGTGCTAGAGTACTATGGAACTACTCCTGTTTTGATTTTATTTCTCTCTTCTGACTGTATTACCCTTATATATCTGAAAGTATTTGTCACTCATTGTATGTAGTTTTTTCAAGCATCTTCAATAGATAATATTGAGGGATGAGTGTACTTTAGTACTGTAATACTGTACTATTAAGACAAGCAGCCGCCGTATATAGCTCGTATTTTAATTTTCCTAAAATGTAATAATTTTAATTTAAATCACTTTCAATAATCTTAAAATGTTATTAACATTGTGACCTTTTCTTATTTTGTCGCAAAACCAAGGAGAATTTCATGTAGAGAGAGAGAAAGAGAGAGAAAGATCACTACGCAGTCGGGAGAATTTTCAATCTCTGTCCAACGGAAGCTCTTCCTGCGATAAGAGGTAGCGATGAACAAGCCGTGAGAGCTAAAAGGTCCCGACGGAAGCATCAAAGACTGTGAACCGAGCCAAGGTTCACTTCTTCCGGGGGCGCGTCTGATAAACTCGAACCCCCGCCGTTCAAATCCACGGGGTAAGCCGCTTCCGCCGAGTCCGTATAAGTTATCAGACGCTGGACTTCGGAATTTAGTATCAGCCTACCAAGAATGCGACGCGTAACTCTCTATCGGCTCCCGTACCTCAATAGCCGAAAGGCAAGATTTTTATTCAGATTAATTGATAGTCTAGTGATAAGAGAATATTGTTCTGAATTGTCCCGTCTCGGCCAGATACTCCCTCGATCTATATTCTCAAGGTTAACCGTAGTGATTTTAATTTCCAATTGCAGTCCCTCTCTCTCTCTCAACAAGCCTACCGCTGATTAAGCTTCGCGTACGACTTAATTGCAATTCAAATCTCCCATTCATTGAACAGTTTTTAGTTTGTCGTCATCCGTAACCGTATCAGAGCTTCCCTTCAAACCATTCCCATGTAGATCTAATCCGATTGTGTACTTATATGAAACCCCTTTTATTAATTTGTATATATTGGTTTTTCAGTAGTAAAGTTTATTTTGTTTATTCAGTTTTGATATCCCAGTACCTCCAAGATAGTTAAATATTTCGGCCAACTTTAAAATCGCCACCTACGTATTTTTGTCATTACCGACGCAAATAGCGGCTTAATCCGCTCACACATTCTCGCTCTTCTCGGACCAAAATATCCGAGCAAAGGTCTGAATCTGACCTGAAATATCACATAGAATATATATATATCTATATAATTTTTTTTTTTACCTCATTATTAACCTCATATATTGAATTGGTGTTGGATTTATAGGGTGGAGCTTGGTTAATCTTAGTTAAATATTAGTTAATTTTTGTTCTGGTTCTGGATATTAGAAACTGTAAAGGAATAATCTTTACATAGGCTACTTGCAAACCAATTTGTATTTACCCGTTCCCTTTGTTGTTGGAAATTTATTTTGTTATTTGGGGGGTAACTGTGCATCACCGGTATTCCCTCGCGGAATTTGTGCCCTTTCAGGGCTCATACTATTGTCTGCCATAATTAAAAGACACAGTGAGAATTATATTGTTCAATTGCATCTTCTTTGCGTTATTTGGCGTGCTGAAGGGGTAGACGCCGAGGCTTCCTCTCAATCTCAGTGAGGAATTTTGTTAAAATCTTGACTCCCCCAAATTTTTCCTAGTGATCGTCGGGGAGAAAATTCGCATCGTGCGAAATAATTGCGTTCGTTTTTACGAGAGTTTTTTTTTGTTGCGTTGGTGATTTTATTTTGGGTCAAGCAAAACTAATTTGCACTTCTCTTCGTGCACATAAGTAATTCCAGCGTTTTACGAGTAATTCGGATTCGACAAATCCCGCTACATTCTTTTGTTGTGCTTTATTTTTTTTCTTCGCTTAAAGTTGGAGAACTCGACAGAATGGCTTCCATCGACTCAACGAAAAAGATAATGGCTTATATTCAAGAAGAAGAGAGAACAGAAAGAAGAGAAAGAGAAGAAAAAGTACAAGAATAGAGAGAAAGAGTAAACGAACGAGAAGAAAGAATAAGAGCAAAAAACGAGAGGAATGAGAGAGAAATCTTTCCCACAAACTGAAAATGAGTCTGAAAAGGAACGAAACGCTGTCCATCAAATCAAGAACAGTCGTATAGCATTCAGCGTCTATAAAATTGTTCGTGTTTAAGGAATGTGGAGCTTTCGAGTGGTCTCTCACTCACTTTAGAAAGATCTTTGAGGTGAATCACTGGGATATTGCCTTTGTTGAATACCCAGCTCAGGGATATTTTCATCTCATTCCGCTTAGAGGCAACTATTGACTACTCAACTTTAAAGGCCAAGTTACTTTCAGCCTACAATTTGACCCAGGACTTTTACCGTGCGAAGTTCTGGCACTGTTGCATCTAGCTGAAACAAACCTCCGTCAGTTTGCCCACACCTTTGCAGCGTCATTTTAACTTCGAGCTTGAAACATCTAAATCTTTCCATGATTATGATGCTTTGGTCGACTTCATCCTGAAGGATCAACTTCTGACATCACACCCTTCAGAGATTAGATGCTTCGTCATGGACTGGAAGAGCCTCACCTTCAAGAAACGCATCGATGAAGCCGATGTTTACGCAGCTAGTGACAACTGTTCCTCGAAAAAAGGAAAAAAGAAAGAACCACCAGGTCCCAAGTCAAAAGCTGGTAAGAGTAAATTCATTCCCCACAACGGAAGTAAGTTCATTAAGGTGACTGGTCCTTCCAAACCCAAACCTCTCTTCTCGCCCAACAACCGCGTTGTCAAACCCTTCGCTTTTAATCCCCTTGCTTTATCATTCCCCATGAGGAATATCGTCTGCTACTCCTGTGGATTCGAGGGTCAGGGGAGGACTAATTGCCTTTAGAACTCGCAATTTAGAAATAACACTCTTCTTCAGGTGCACCAAATAAGTAGTACGTCTGCTCTCATACCGTTGCAAACTGAAGCTCCTATCCCTTCTAGATTTCCGAGTACAGCAGGCCACCAGGAGAACTTTTTTTCGATAGGAGCACCACTGGGGGCTGCCATTTCGAAACTGCAGCAGTAACGGCTGTCGTATTCCCATCCTCTTTCGCCATACAGGGTGCACATGCATCGTAGTTTTGGACAAGATACTTTCATCTGTAACCCCAGATCACCACAAGTTCACCACAGTGCACGACTACTTGGGGCTGCGCAGAGCACACTAGCAACGACACCTATTTTGATAGGCTTCGTAATATTTTGATAGAGCCCATCATTAGTGACTCTGAAATCAAACCAAAAACCTTTCACGGATAGAGACCCAATATTGTAATTGATCTCGACGTTCTTAATGGTATTTTGCAGTCTAATATTTGACAGGCCACACGTTGCAAAATTACAATGTACATATGGAAAGGGAGAATGAGAGAAACCAAAAGTGGTAAAAGGTTCTTTATTACTGACGTTTCGCTCCTCTGAACCATCTTCTGGGTAACATAAATCTAAAACAAGAAATGAATGAACCACCCAAACGAGCGAAACGTCAGAAATAAAGAACTTTATAACACTTGCGGTTTCTCTTATTCTCCTTCTCTTTTTGTGGTAAAAGACATACAGTCAAACGTACATATATGTATATGACGCTCGTGAACAAAAAAGTCCTTCATTGGCCAACTGAAAATGTGTCCTCTTCCTTCACACACGTGGCACTTTTAACTCAACAAGAGAAGATCTCGTAAGCATTTATTTGAGTGCAAAAAACATTGCTAATAATCAAGGTAACGATTTTTCTCAATAAATGTGTATTTTCTTGTATATTAAATATAATTTTTAACTTTCCTTTTCCAAAAGGATATTGATCTTTGAAAAAAAAAATTTTTTTACACGAAACAAAAAAATTAATGTGATATTATCCATTCCGTGTAATATGAATCATATAGAAAGTTTAGCCCTAATATAATTCCTATCTCGGTTCAGTGTAACCATTATTTTTCAGGTAGTACCGAATCAATTGTACCACTTATGTTTCCAAACTCACCCAAATAATAACACTAATAATCGTAATTGTTAGCAATTAACACAATTTCAATCAATTTGAACTATTGTTCATGTTAATTAACTCACAGCTCTAAATTTATTGTATCAACATGAGAAATACCCCAAATACCTCGTCATCTAAGACACTAAGACCTACTTACGAAGATATAAGCTTCAATATTTATTAAATAAAGAAATACCGCCTAAACTCCGCCTACTTTAGAGTCTGACAAAATTTTCGACCTTGGAACTTCATCTGAGAAAGTAAGACGACACAAAAAGCATATAAATATATCTAGGTTTTGCCTCAAGGTAATAATTTTGGTTCTTTTTTAAATGGATCTTTGTGAAAAAAGTGTCTTTGAAGAAAAGGACCAAGTTATAGGTTAACTCTTATACTGTCATGTTGCGGCTTCAATTCACGTCGTCTTTTACTAAAGTTTGGCAAAGTTTCTACCAAAGTGTAGATCTTAAATAATGACCCTGGGAAAAAGTTGTAGGGTGACTTTAAATGGGAGGGGATGAGTATCAAAGTATGTATAACTTAGAGCAAGGACGGGGAGGGGTGACGAAGAGATGAGAGGACAGGCGTGTTGAAAAGAATAAGAGAGTCATTAAGATTAGGTTAGAGATAAAAGTAGATAGATAGATAAGAGATATACATAGACCCATGCATACTGTAATAGCTATGTAATCCAACGAGAACATGGCACTTATTAGGCTAGACAAATAGCGCAGACAGAAATACAGTATCGTCCTAAACTAAAGAACAAAATATCCAAATCTTAATTCTTTTGAAAATACTCTCTTCTATAAGAATTTTACCGACTTGCTCGCAATAATGTTTATGTTTCACTCCTTAGAACAGAATCTAAGAAAAATTATGAAGGTAGTGATTCTGATACATTTGGGGTTTCATGGGAAATCCTGCTGATGATCTGACTCACTTTTTAAGATAACAAGGCGAGGAAAGGTCAAAAATCCTTCAGAAAGCAAGTATTCCAGTAGAAGTGTGAACTAATGACACTGTTTGACATTTTGCTGAATTGCTCTTAGTGAAAAAGTGTGATTTCGCATATAATAAAACTCGATGATGGTACTAGGTCCTGCGAGTCAACAAACAAAACGAAACAAACCACTCCCATAGTAGGTCGCACGATACACCGTTGTTTCGAAGAAGGACGGATTTGAAACATTAGAAGAAATTTTACGTCAAGTTGCGAAAACCTGAACCTGAACTTGTCTCACCTCACTTGTGAGAATCAGGAATCATCACACACTCCACTATAAGAAGCTAATCATAAGTAAAATGAATGTAGCGGCTAGGTCAACTTTGCTATAGAGCATGTCCTGTTGCCTGCTCTTAATTGCAAAGCAGTGTTATAAATCGACAGAGGTAGATTTAATTCGATTGAATCAAAATTATAGAAGCAGTTAAGGGGTCGTACAAGTGAAAGATTGAAACACACATTCAAGAAAAAGAATGTTAAATTATGGTGTTGGTCATGTTTGGCGGCAAAGTAAAGGCTGTCATGCCCAAGACTGTGACAATTCCTCACACCGCACAGCCAAAAAGATGAAGCAGTTTTTATATGGTGGAAATGTTGTTGTGATTAACTTGCTTGGGATAAACACTGATTTAAACCACAAAGACAATCAAGGAAAGAATTTCTTTGAAGAACCTATGACTGGGAAGCCAAGAATGGAAAAGATTACTTGGGAAAATTGGAAGAAGAGCAGAATAAAATAATTGCCAAACAATGCGATAAATGACTGAAGTCCCATGCCCAAAGTTGTGCTCAAGTCATTCATAACTAAAGCTTGCATATTTCTTTTTATTTGCTGTTTCTATTTAATAACATTTAATTATGTTGTTTTTTGATATGGTTGAATTTCTCGTCATCGTTCTCTAGTGAGTTGTCATAACCTTTTTAGCCGATGTTCCAAGAAATGATCCTTGGAGACGTTCAGAGGCAAATTTCAAAGGATATTCTGGGCAATTTAGACGAAAAAATGTAGATTTGGGCATTTTGGTCTTTAGATTTCGAAGCTCCTCTATCAAATATATGGATAGAAAGAAAGTGGAAGTATGGGAAAGGATCCGTTATAGTAAACAGAGTTGGTACCCATAAAGTCCTGGCAAATGAGGGTACGAGAGAAGCGGTCTTATGACTTCAGGATTAAATTCACTCAGTACATAATTCAGAATGATTTTCCGTCGCGTACTTATGTGGGGGTTAAGTGACGTCTCTCCTGTTAGTTTAAAGTAAATTATGCAATTCTGCTTAGGTTTGTTAGTTTTGCTTAGATTAAGTGAAACAAGATAAGGTTAGTTTGCCCTAAATCCTATTAATCTAAGCCCTAGGAAATTAGCTTGGGTCAGTTTAACGTCTGGTAAGGTTATTAAATGTCAAGTAAGGTTACGATATAAGAATGAGAGATCTTTTCAGTCCAAGTCATTTTAGGTTTGGTTAGGTTAGGTTAGAACTCGTCCTGTTTATCAGCTTTGCTTATTTTTCTTTCCTTTAAGAAAATATCCCTAAGTCTTGAAGCTTTTAATTTGATCTAACAAACCCAAACTAATTGCAATTAAACAAAAAACCATGCCCAATCATACGCAAGCACGAATCCACCTCCATCAAATCGTTCGCGATCAGAACAGATCCAAATACCGGACTCCTTTGGCCTCACGGGAGGACTTGCCATTTGGCGCTATCTGACGACTGGTGCAAACGAGGATGAGAAGGAAAAGTCTTTGTTTCTGATCTGATCCTTCGCTGGGATCGCGTCAGGGCGAGTGAGAAAGATTACGATGTCTCAGTCTTGTTTGGAGCAGAAATTCTTTTCTGTTTGAATAACGATATAAAAGAATGGATCGAGGCGGTGTAGTTGTGGTTAGTGTCTATCAATTTGTTCGTTTATGCATCCTTTTGCATGTTTGGTGGCGTTATAGAATCCCCAAATACTCTCTCCCCTTTAACGGTATTAAGACAACTTTCTTATCCATCGGAGATATCTTTCTCTCTCGCAACTCTCCTACCTAATCTTTTAAGGGAATAAAGAAAATTTTAGATGTCATTAACTAAAATGATATTAATGGGTGCTTACATAAATGGCATTAATGGGCTTTAATGTAAAAGGTTTAATTTTTTATTATTATCTTTAATTTAATGGTCTTAATTATTTTTATTTATGAATATAGATAGATAGACAGATGTTTTCGCTTTATAATATCAAAAATAAAATAGATCCTGTCATCAAAGTGTAATGGAATCTACCTAAATCTTGATATGACGGGGGAGGGGAGGTGCCAATACACCTTCCTTAAAAGAACATGACCACATTGGATTGCCATTTTCTTGCATTTATGCACGTAAATAATAATGATTAAAAATCTTATTGATAATAAAGTAATATAACAAATGAATAAAGATAATAATAATAACATACAGAACTATGACAATACATCCCCCCCTACTCACCAATTTCTTACAGCCCCGCCAAAGCTTCGAGGAATGAGTATAAGTTAGGTTTAGTGCTGCGAGACGAACAGGAAAACGAAACAACCACTCCTATAGTTGGTCGCACGATGCAACCTGTGTCGAGAAGGACGGATTTAAAAGAGCAGACGAAACTGTACGTCAAGTTGCCTTGATCCTGAACCCGAATGTGTTTAACCTCCTGGTTAAATGAAACAAGGTAAGGTTACTTTTCCCTGTCACCAGATATATTTCACCTTCAAATTCTTTATAAACAGACCAAAACAAAATGCAAAGTTTGATTAGTTTTATTAATTTAATTATATGGAAAATATGTTATTCTCAAACCTTTTGGCCATAGCTGCACTACCATGCAAGTCAAAAGTAGAGCTTAAACCAAAGAGGCAACTCGCAAGCATGAATATGAATTACAGAAAAAGCCTTCCAAAGTAAAATTAAGATAACAAAAAAATATTAAAGATTAACACGAAAACAGAATTATCTTGTGTAAAAAGAAAAAAAAGGCAGGAGAAAATGAAACATAATTGATTACAATCTTGTCATTTACGGCATTGCTTTCACCGAAAATCCGTGAATTTAAGGATAATAAAGAGATTTTATTTCAGTCAGATACATTTACACCGTTAATGTAAAATTAAATGCCAATCGTTCCCTTTTAATATCCTCACATTTAAATAATTATCCTTCTCTCATTCATGGATTAAATTAGGAAGATTTATGTATATTACTTTTAGATTGTTCACACTATTTTCTGTAGTACATTTTTGGGACAGAAATGCATCACATTTCTTAAAACAAAGCAGGACCATCTTCATCTTCTATCCCTTTAAACAAGAGATCTGCTTTAATATTTAGTAGCAGAAAGGTGGCCCTCATCTCCTCGGCAGAAATCTTTAACATCATGACACATCTCTGCAGGATATTTAAGGGTTTTTTTAGAAGGGGAAGGCTAAGAAATCAAATCAACCAACTTTAAAAGTGGAAATATTTTTCCTAAGTGACCTCATCAGGAATTACATTATAAAACAAGGAAAAGATAAAGAAAAAATCTCGAAACAAAGAAAATTTTAAGGAAATTTTGAAACAAGAGTAAGGTAAATAATCGAAAGTAAGAAAGTATTATTTCATAAAATTAGTAAAATATGATAAGTAACAAGAAATACAGGAATAAAGTTTAGGAGTAAAATGGGAGCTCCAATTTCCTAAATATGCCTGCCCCTAGACGAGAGATTATTTATCTTCAATATGCTTTGGAAGTGGAAGGGAGCTCAAGGATAATAATATGGCTATCATTAATAAAATAGAGTTTTATTAATTAAACTATTAACAACACACTAAAAAAAGGTTACATAAACAGGGAAGTGAAAAGGGTCGTGGGAATATCTGACTAATCGGAGGATTAAGATTTAGAGAGATATAAAAAGGTCAACAAATTAAAATTAAAGGTGGAGAATGGTTCGCTCAACCACTTAAATCACAGGGTAGCGTTGACAAAAGGTTAGATGATTAAAGGTAATGCTCAGCTTACGTAATTACAAAGTTGTTGTGCAGAGGAAGACGATGCGAAGGAATCTTCGGTCTACTGGCGATTTCAAGCAGAAAGGTTCTTCGGGGAGGTATCCTTAGCGAAGGGAAGGAGTGTCTTTGAAGAGTGAGAGCGAAGTCGGGCTCGGAAGTACGAGCGTTCTTTGTGACAGCAAATCAGGGATGTTCTAGATGAACAATGGAAGTTATTGTTGAAACCAAGCGTTCTCTTGAAGGACGTTACAAAGAGGATAACCGTTTCTTGACGAACGGGCTGGAAGAATAATAGCTGTTCTGACGTTGTTCTCTTTCTGAACAACAAGGACAGGGGGTTAGAACTGTTTCTTGTCAAACGGGCTCAAAGAACAATTGCTGTTCTAACGTTGTTTTCTTTCTGAACAACAGGGGGGGCCTTGTTGACTTGGCGTCTTGAAGGCACGAACCTTGGCACTCAAGGGATATTGTCCTCTTCTGGACAATAAAGAGGTTCTCGAGGTAGAGAGTTGCTATGTGCACAAGGGAGACTGGATCGGCGTGGTGCCTTGCGAAGATAATCGGGATCTAATCTCATTGGGGAGTGCTATTGTATAAGTACCCAGAGTCGTCTCCATGACAAAGGGGATAATTAAGTGGGGGACTTCGGGGTTATGCCCCGGTCACGCCTGGTAAAATACCTTATCTGCCCATAAGCCTAACTCAATCTGGCGAGATCGACGTATGAGGGCGAAACGGGGAAATGAACCTCCTTGATTAAATATTGGCTAAAGTGGGCGATAACGTGCTCTGCTTCCTCTCGCAGATGCACATGGGTACCATGTGTTTCTAAACATGTGATAGCGGCTGAATTTAAGTGACCTCAGATCCTTCTATCATATATATATATATATATATATATATATATATATATATATATATATGTATATATATATATATATATTTATTTATAAATATACATATATATATATATATTCATATTCATATTATATATTGGATAATGTGTATGATTTATAAGTGTTCATCTATTCTGCATCTGTACTTAATCAAATTCTCTTTACTAATTTATTCACGTCTTTCTGTTTATGTTCCTTGGTCTTCATTAGGGAATTTCATGGAACGAGCGTGGATGATGAAACCCGAAATGAGAATCACAGGAAAATGTTTTCGTTCCTAGTAGATCAGCTTCATGTTTTAATGCAGGCCCAGACAACCATTTGGAAAAAGGTGCCGGACAGAAGTCTTGTAAAAGGACTGAGAAACCTCACTCAGATAAAATATTAAATTTAGGTATTAGTATTTTGAAAAAACAATAATTAATATACAGTATTTTTTTTATTAAACTTTACAAACAGTAGTTCAACATAAATTGCTATTGAACAAAAATTTAAAAAAAGATAAACTTTGTCTCATTGAAATTAATGAAAGTCCGATTCGCCAAAGCTTCTAGATTTTAGGACGGATGACTACCTTTGATGCCCCTAATTTTAGATGCAAAATGGGTCGCTAATAATCAGATAATTTATTGCTTGTTCCTGGTTGATTACTTGGTCTATATTTAATATGAACACTTTGAGAAGAGAAGGTGCGCTATTTAAAGTCAAAGTAAATAAGATTACTATTGTTTGAATGATTCATTTCTCTTTTAGTTTGATGAATAAAACATTGTCTCGTTAGATATTTTGTGTATCTTGACTATTCTTTTCGGCAATGCAAATAGGTTTTGGAACTTTTTAGGACTTTAATTAGAATCAAAGGAAATATAAAGGTCACCTCTGAATTATAATATTGCTCTTATCATAATAGTACATTTAATATCGGGTGTGTCCAAGCGATATTTTAATTAATATATTAATTAATGGCCATTATGTTTAGTAAAATATCCGCACAAATTCTGAATATTGCTTGTGGCTAAATTGATCAGTCATAAACATTTAATGGAATCGTTATTCTTTTGCTTCCCTTAAAAGAAATGGGGTCTAATCTTCTTAGTTCAAAGTTGTAGCGAGCAATTTTTAACAAACTTTCTCAATATATAATAATGAGATAGGAAAATTTCTAGCCTTATGACGAAATTAAGTAAAGTTTTCCATTTCGCATTTAATATTAAACATTTATGTATTTTTACAATTAAATCAAAATTAATCTCATTCAGTGGACATAAGCATAAAATAATAAGGAAATTACGTAGCACGAAGAATATATAGATTGAGACTAAAAAGTGAAGCGAGGCGAACAAGTAAGATATGAATCAAAATGCAACCAAACAAAAATGCAACAGAACTTACATGTTTATACATGAGAAAAATCCACCGAATATAAGTAAAAATTCATATATACAAACAAACATAAAGCACATATGTGCCAATCACACTCCATTAAATCTTTAACCAAATATTTTTCTGAACAATATCGAAAAGTGGGAGATTTTGAAAGACGTGTCCATTTAAGATTTTGAATTGATGAAGACCGTAAAAAATTTAGAAATCTGATCAGAAATTATTAAGAAAGTTGGAATTTGTAGTGTTTTTTGTATTAAAAATCAGATTGGAATAAAATTGGATTACAAGGCAGAATTCCTTTTGGAAGAAGTTTTTTTTTATTTAAAAAAAATTCCAATAGCTCTTCCAAAATAATTGAAAAGGAGGCACTGGTTTCGCCACTCCCTCCCTACGGGGAAAGTTTGCGCTTCGGTTCTAAGATTAAAATTTAAAATCTAAAAAAAAGCAGCCATGGTTAAATTTTTATTTATTTTCTGAACTTCGCCAATTATAATAATTTTATAATTGAAATCTGAACTAAATTTCTCACCTTTCAAAATATCACGTTTGTAAAATAGTTATAGAAGAAGATATATGAAAATAAATTTTCTGAACTTCACCATTTTTAATTCTTTGGCTTTTAAAACATTCACAAAATTTCGATACTAATATTTATTTCTGAACTTTGCTAAAAAACATGTCATAACTAAACTACCTGTAAGATGAAATTATTATTAAAATACTCTCAAAAATCCCCTTCTTAAATTATAGAGTTAGTGATGTAGGCAATAGGGTTTGTCGAGTTTTTAATTTTTGCGATTCTTCCAAATTTTTCCTTATTTTATTTTCGAAACTCTACTTTAATATCAAATACGGATATTAAGAAAACTTTACCGGCTAGGCCGGTGCTGGCAATTGCTAGTATAGTCACTTTAAACCCCTAGTTGAGTTCTATTTAAAAAATCCAAAATAAATCTCAAAAATATTAAGTTACGAAAGATTTGATCAAGACATATTTTGTACTCATAATACGCAATACAACAAAGGGAGTCTGCTGTCGATAGGGGAAGTGAGAACCCCAAATTCCGTTAATAAATTTAGTAAGACCCTAATCCAATTCTAAAAATGGTAGCAAGCCTCCTAACCACCGTGAAAAAAGTAGTTAAACATCCAACGCAACCAAAATAAACGTAGCAAGCTCGTCCCACTACCACCCCCAGAAACCCACACCAGAGAAAGAATCTCTCACAAATATCAGAATCCGAAAATAAACGCGGCGTCTTCATTTTATTGGCAAATCTGAATCAGGCATAAAAAGACAAGTAAATCACAAATATCTTTTCTCCAATAATTTCCTCTGGAGACGAAACAACATTTGATCAATAGGAAAACTAATGTTAGGGATTCCTGAGTTGGGGAATTTAACGGACATAAAACAGAAGGAATCCAAGAGAGATTTGGTTTCAAGCGGTGATTTTACAACTTAGTTCCCACTTTTTGATTCGTAACTTAACGGGGCTTAAAATTAACTTTGGCGTTGTTATAAATTTCTAAGAGCAAGTCCTTGCTTAGAACGCAAGTGGTCATACGTATGAGCGTTAGCTCTTTTGGGGGTTAGATCTATGTGTCTGATAATTTTATACGTATATTAAGTCGTGACTGTAGAAAATGGGTGTGTAATGTCTAAAATGAATTTGAATGTACATTGTTAAATAAATACCCTCCACAAGGGTTCCATACCATGACCTCTCGCATGAGAAATGGCGGGAGATACCTCTGAGTCACACTCCTATGATTTCACTTACACAAGGCGAACAACACCTTTTTTTTTAATGGTAGAGTTCACAGAATCGAATCACGATCGTAGCCGATTTCTTTATCTCTTTTGACCGCACTATTTTTATATATTAAAATTATTTCTATAGGAAGAGAAATACGTCATACTTGTAGTATAAATTGTAGAATGTGTATGTACATATATTTTGACTATTTCATTAAAGAGGCAAGTTTGTATAGCACAATTCCTGCATCTTCCTAAAATAGGTGTGTGCATGCGTGTGAAATACTGATGCTGTATGAATAAAACGATAAGCAAGAAGAAACGAAATCAGTAAAGAAATGCATGAGGAAATGAAGAGAAAGTCCGACGGCGAAGTGTTTCCTGTCTCTGAATAACGAGGGTTAATTCAGGGATGAAAACTACATTAATCGCGCAATCTTCGCGGGAGATCTACTAAGGCGGTCTACGTTGGAGATCTACTTACTGGAATGATGGGCGTGGGATATCGACTCAAGAGAGTAAAGGGAAAATAAGGATCTAATTTCCCATAGAATCGTCTCCTTATTCACTCTAGAGGCAGGTCATGGCTACTCACGGTTGTGTCTTTGTTAACTTCGTTTTTGTCTCCTCATTCTTGTTTTCAGTGCCATTCAGTGCCAAATTGCTGTGCCATTTTAGACACATGTGGATTTTGAATCCAGGTTTTCTTCTATTTTTTTTATACGATTCTCTTTCTTTTTAGTATTATTATCTTTGTTTCTGTTTCAATAATTTATTTAATAATTTTTCTGTCGTCTATTTCAATCGTCTGCTCTGTGATTAGGATTTAATTAAAATTACATTTCTCTCTCTATTATTTAATTTTTTCTTCATCCTCTATTTTCTCTCGGATATTTATTAAACAAACTCTGATTCTTCATTATTTTTGTCCGCTTCTTTACTATATTTTTTCATTTCTGATTTCTTGAGAGGTTTCTCTCCCCAATTAAATCTCTGGCAAAAGTATTTAGCTTAAATTCTCCTTAATGATAATGACTATGCTTCTTACCCGCATAATGACTAGCTACAAAGACGTCGGATCAACCCTCACAATAAGAGAAAGTAAAGAAAAATAAAGAAGGTTTCTGATAAGAGAAAATTAATGAAAATTGAAACTGTTCATTTTATCTCCTCATTTTGGGAATCACGAGACAAGGTCTCGTTTCTAAAAGACGAGTGGGTCCCTTTTAGGGGAATTTAAAGGGCATCCCAAAGAAGGAATCTCTTTATTTGTCTATCTATTTTCCAGTTGATTGTCTACTTCCGCCGATACCTGTCATCGTACCTATCCCCTAATACGCGCACTATCATGCCATTATACCCTTTAGATCCACAAACATACACAAATACCCACATACCCATACTCTTGGACATAAACAAAAGGCCCAATCAGGTGATGGCCGCCTTCCCACAATTTGAGTGCCATAATGTTTCTGATTCCACCACTAACAGAGAGATATTACTATTAGTAGCAGTATCGGATAAATTGAGAGTAATAGTAGAGGTAACACCAATGGTGGCATAGAGGTAAGATTTACTGAACTGCAACCCTCCGATAGATAGATAGCTTCCCTAAATATAGGTCCGGAACGGCGAGTCTCCTGAATTTGAGCCACCGTCATTAATCTGGGTCATTGCATTCTTATAGACGAAAGAAGTTTTCTCGAGAGGCGTCATGGGTCATCTTCCTCATTTTATAGGCTCGTTTATTCTAGTTTTATGGCGCGCAGCTAACACCCTGGTTGGATCATATTTAGTTTTTGGCAAAGAGGAAAATGCTGAGTTTGGAAAACCAAATTGATGTCAGTTTGGCACTCTCTGGCACTGTTGTATGGATAACACTTCTTTGGCTCTGTGCGACCACATCAGGTCGGATTATCTGTCCTCTAATAAACTCTCTACCTGTCTAACTCTTTCTTTAATTGGAATCTCTCTTCCATTACATCTTACAACTACCTTACCCTTCGATCCCATTTGTAAGTTTGAAACTCTAGCTTGCGTTACGATTAAAATCTATCTTACTCCTTCATTTCTTTCTTTCTCTCTACAATCGCTCTTCCAAAAATTGTAACAACGCCATAATCTTTGCTTTCCCACATTTACTTCAATAGAGCGCAACGAATATAATCTAGGATATAATTGCATCAATCCTTTCGCAATACGAGAAACAATCTAAACCTCTCAGACCAGTTCTAGCGTGAATCGGCGCCAAGAACTGGCCGTTTACTAAAGGTCTAAGAGAATGAGATAGAGCCTCAAGACCTGACTAAGTTACAGTGTAAATCCATTTCCATGAGTTTGAAGGAAGGTATGAGGAACAAAGGAGCAAGTACTAGTTGGGGCTGAGTCCTAGCCCCTAAATTGTTGCATGGAGGAGCCAATGATGAATGGACACATCACTTAGGGTACATATTGGTCACTTGAAAGCTCAGCACCATATCTGGTGGTGGACAGTCGTGAATGCCTTGTACTCTGGAGTACAGGAAGAGGGGGGAGAGATGGTTTTAACATGGTTTCATTGATGCAGACAATATAGAGGAGGGAAAGAAAACATACCTGCGCATATCTTCCCAGTTAACCAGGTGTCTTCCAAAGTTTTTCTGCAAACAGTTGTTCTACCATAATGAGATAGTCTGAGGGCTATTTGGTAGAGAGATTCTCATTGGAATGTACTCAGGCTACTTGGAGAAAGATCCACGATGGGGAATGTTTGCGGAGAGCACTTTTAATTACGCTTTCGCTTAAAATTCGTCCTGGAGAATTGAGGAGTGGTAGAGAGCCTTCTTTTACTACTTTTTCCTCGAGTTCTTGGGCAGGTGGGGCACATTTGTGGTCGGCGCTCAGTTTCCCGTTGAGAAGAACGAGCATTAGTCGTTTCCCTCCGTCCAATTGTTTAGCAAAAGACCAACCCTGTGGATTTTGCAGTGTTGACAAATAATGTCAGGCTTCACCACATGAAGCGGACGACTCTCTCACTTTTTGAATCTTTTTACAAAGGAACCAACATTCTTTACCCTTGGGCGAGAGAAGAACAAAATATTTTAATTTGGGGAAATTTAAAAATACATATTATTAGGAAAAAATGAATTATAAAACAAGAATTATTTAAAAATTACAAATAGAAGCTGACACAAATCAAAATACAATTTCCCGAGATGTTACAGTAGCAGAAATTGCATATCCTTAGATATTTTCGGGAAATTTTAGGACAGTCATTGGCATTTTTATGTCTATTTCCTTATACGGGGGATGGATATGGTTCATTATGGCAGAGAAAAATGGCGTTTCCTACTTGGAATTCCAGTTTATTTACCAAAGAAAACTTCAGAATTGTCAGGTACTGTCTTTTTTTATTCATTATTTTCCTCTTGGAAGTGTTCGCCCATATGTTGGCCTTTTTTCATTTTAACAACCACAACTTCTTTCAAAATGTTAAAGAACGGAATATTTGTCAAATAATTTTGCCATTATATCCAAACATAACGCAAAAGATGATCTGAGAAATATTTTTATTTATTTGCCAAAATATCAAAACTTTACGCAAAAGATATTTTTGGAAATATTTTTGATTCTTATGATAAGATAATAAGGGGCAGAATTTTATGGATTCTTGCACACGATTAAATCGATATAAATCGTTAAAAATTTAATCATTATAAATCATTATAATTTGGACAACCAAATGAGTTGCTGATGTCTGCCTGTATTACAATTAACAATTTCAACAACTTTTTATAAAACATGTTTAATTTTCAACACTTATACATCTTTGTAATTTCTTTAATTTATTGCTCACTACTTATTATAATTTATCTTCCTTTGTCATCTGCCATTTTTATTTAGCACAACCTCCATTTGCCTTTGGATTCTATAGTGGGCGCTCTGGTTCAAATATTCATTCAAATCAGTTGAATCATTTTCAGCAGAATTTGTTTTTACAGAATAAAATCTTAATATTTTATAATATTTTATGGATAACGAGCAACAAATATAACATAAAACCTTCGTTTGATGAGAAAATTCCCGTAAATTTAATTACTGAGAAAAATATTTATTTACTTAACTTGGATGAGCCTATATAAAAATTGACATATGTTATTTCTTTTTTCTCTCTCACACCTTAACCATGTTGGTGTGTGATGGCAGCATACGTGCAGCTGTACACATTATATCTCTATTAGATTCTCTCTAACCTTCATCACTCTGATTATCCTACACAGCTATATGGACAAATCCGAAATTACGAGCATACACAAAAACACTCTGTCATCTATTCTAAACACAAAACGGCTCTTAAAATAAATTGGACGGGGAATTCACAGGCGTGAATAAGCGCCTTATCGATAGTTTATGACCATTTGAAGCATCGGACCACTTGGCGAGCGTGTTATGAACATAGTCATTTTTCCGTGTATTCAAATTTATGGCGAAAAGAATATAAAAATAGTTGGCAACGCTTATTTTTATTGTTTTATGGTCGTTTGTTAAGATTAAGGTAATTGGAGAGCTGTTCTTGTTTATTACTCGAGTATCATTATTATGTGATCATCGTATTTATGTATCGATAATAATTACCTTTTCTTAAGGGAAATTGGATTTATATTTGGGGTAATAGAGGACTGGGAGAAAAATGCTATCTATTTAGAGGAGGTGTAAGCGAGATGATTGGACTGAAAGTGAAGGCGAATTCAGTGATACTGGTAAGAATTTAAGAAAGACAAAAACAAATGAATTTGCATCAGGTTATTGAAGAATAATCCTAGATTGAATTGGCCTCATGGAAATAAGCGAATAAGTAGTATACGATGCTTAATGAAAGAGATTGTTTGGTTTTGGCTTATGAAAACTTTGACTTCCAAACTAGACAAAAGATTCCTATAAACAAATTGCAAAATATTAATTCGATGTGAGATTAACCAAAGATAAATTCATTTAAGTCAGGATAAAAAATCTTAGAAAAATAGCAGGAAAGAACAGAGAAATTCCCCAAACTTTCTTTTAGTTTTTGTCTTTGTCGTTAAATTCTGTGCAAGAGACAGAATATATTAGTGTAGCTGAAAATAGAGGATTATCATTGAATCACATAGACCGTCATAGAGAAGAATGAAGCCAATGAGTTAGCAATTGATCGCAAAGTCACAACATGGCCGTGGAATTAGGCTCACAAGCGAACATTTAAAGGTTGGTCTTACATACCGAGACCTTATACCAAAGCAAGATACTAAAATGGAAGATAATCTCACAGGGAATGGAAAAGACATAGGGCAGAAGACTGAAGAGTAAAGTGCTGATAATGAGATGGAAAGGTCGTCAGGTGAATAAACGAGGCTTTCAAGTTGAACCGTTAACAAAGCCAGGAGGAAAACTGTAAAAGATTATCCAGGTCAAATATTTTAGTTTATTTATAGGCAAATAGTGGATCAGGAATGTAAAGGGAAGACTGAAGATAAAAAAGAGGTCTAAACCTGTCCTTTATGAAGTAGCCAGCCAGGAAAGCAAGGTTCGGTCGTTTCGAAAAAATGGCTATACAGTGTCCACCTGGAGCAGATGTAATTGACCATATCATGTCGTGTGAGAGATAAGAGAATAAAATCTAGTGTAAGTACATCTGACTATATCAATATAACAGTTAAGAGAACCAAGATTATAAAGAGTGCTGTAACCAGAACCTTACAATGAAGTTATGTTATTCCCGCAGTGATACAGACAGGAAAATCCACGTAAGAGACACTTTATTGTTTGCCTTCCATAAAATCTTTTCGTGATTTATCTAGTCTTATGGCTTCTAACTATGTTCGTTTAACTTTCTGTTCATTTTATAGTGACAAACAATAAAGAAATAAAAACACTCATATAACATTGACTTCTGTTCTGAGGCACGCAGACTTGATTCAGTCACTTGTTCTGTTTAAATTTGGAGAATGGTATTATTTACCGATGTTAGGAAACCTCACTATGGGAACGTTATGTCAAACTAATCTAAAGCCGGTCTCTAAATGCACCATCGTAAGCATATTCTAGTTAACAGTACTTTCTCATGATCCTCAAAGAACCTAATTCTATATTTCAGTCGTAAAACCATATTAAAATATTACAACCTTTTTAACTTACATGAGCGCTGATGGTACGTTTCTCGAGCCTCTTTGTACTGGCTATGATTAGAATCGTAAGGTAGTCCAGGTTACTTAAATTGGAGAATCGAGAGAGAATGACGATGTTGTGTTCTCCTATTATATATTAAAGTGAATTTGGGAAAATAGGAGGAAACTCGTGATTTATTGTTGGTTTGGAAACGTCCCCGACTTTGGGTATAACAGCTCACCTACACTTAAGTAACTTCATCATTTTTTAAAGTGACCATTACGGGTTCATTTTTATTGGACCATTCCTGTTTACACAAATGAGCCCCAAATGAAATGCAAAACTATAAGAAACTTAAACCACAACGATTTAATTCGTTTTTGCTAAATGGTGTACGCAAGCACAGATCGGGTGTGAAGATACTCCTCCAGTTCTTTGAATTAAGAATTCCTGAACATTATTTTGAAAATCAGTTTACTCATTCTAATTCAATTCCCTAAACGCCGTTGCCGCCAAAATAAATAATTGCTATAATATTCAAAAGATATAGCTAAAATCGGTTGAAGATTAGCTGAGCTAAATCAAATATTTATTGTAAATGGAGTTTCAATAGGATTAAGATAATTAATCTTTTGCATGGATCCCGTTTGGGACCAATTCTCTTTATCGCTATCGAAGTTTAAGATGACTTGAAGTTTCAAGGAAGAGTGAGCAGTGATGGAGGAAGAATAAAGGTACTAACCGACATCGTTAGCATCTTGACTGGTTAGTTAAAGTGAAACTTGTGCTTCATCTTAAAGATTTATTGTACTAAATTGGATGGAAGAAATTACAATGTAATTATCACAGTTAGACATTTTGACTGGAAGAGTTAGAAGCGCGCTGAAGGTTCTCGTTCGATCTCATTTAAAATGTGCAACCCAATTTTCCTTTTCATCTGTAGGAAAAGATTTCCTTATGATTATTATCAAGTATTTGGTAAAAGGTGCTTAGCCGTGGCACCCAGATGAGAGCCGACGAAAATTAATAATCCCATGAGAAGAGACTTCAGGAATAACTGTGTCCACCTCTGTAAAGATAATTATTTCAGTGATCACTAAATTGAAGATCAACTCTTCTTTCATCGCGGTGGAAATCAAAAGGTTGACGGCATCCATTTTATTCTCCTTTTCCTTGTCTCAGGTGACTCCAAGAAGATTTTGATTATTACATTTAAATTAATATTCTTGGTTAGTTATCTCAAGCTTATCCTATTCCGTCATTATATTAATATATCTTTTCCATGAATTTAAGTGAGATTTCACTCAGGATATTAAGTAAAGACCTGGCCGTGGTTTTTGGTCTTTAAATTGCATATATCATAATTTGTTCAGGCAAAATATTTGTGTTGTTGTACTTAATAGCGGAGAACCAAGGGTAAATCAGGAGAATTTTCAAGAAACAAAAGTGGTCATGGGTTTTTTATCTATTTATTTCACAATATGAACAAGGGGCAAGCAAGCGAACGATAAGAGGTAAAGAGAAAAAATCAAGGGGCGAACAAGAGAACGATAAGAGGTAAAGAGAAAAAAATGGAGCAGTTGAAACAGGGTCTCAACTTCAAATGACTCTCGCTATCTTAGAAAACAAGAGAATCTTTATTGGTTAATGAGTTATTAATAAATATAAAACTGAATTATTAATCTAAATGCAAAAATGATACAAATCCAAAGACAAATACAAATGACACAGACACAGATACTACATACAAATAGATGTAAACATGTATAAATAAACGTTAAAACAATATAAACTGAAGAATTTGCAGATGAAACAGTAACAATATGAGAAACGGGTACATTTTCAGCTTTCATTCGAACCTGCCTTTTATTTCCTATCCCTTCTCAACATTCCTTGCAAAACAGCGTTTAAATTTTAACCTGTAGAAATGTTCGGTTTTCTTTTTAAATTAAGTAATTAAATAAGTTTTCACCTGGTTAATATTATCGAGGCATTTTCCAGTTTGAAATTTTCAGGTTTATCAAAAAGTGGAAATGTGAAAGTGCTGAAAGCAAATTTGGACTCGAACTAAAAGGTTATAAATTGTTAAATAGAGTAATATTTTTGTATTAATTGAGGCTTAATGAAAATATAGGTATTGTTTATTTTCCCAAAATGGTGTGAAATTTCCGGATGACCAAAATACTTTGCTACAAATTCTATGGCGGGCATTTCCTCATTTACCAGTTTTTGATTTGCTGCTACGCTGATACACCGTCCAAAGTGTAAATGTGAGCTCAGTTGTGAAAGCATTTTAGGGGAAATGCAAATCACCTAAGGAAAATCTTTGTTAATTTCCAAGTGCCGAAATTTAAATGTATGTAGCTCGAATATTCTCCACTTATTAGTTTAAATAATGAAATAAAATGGATATATTCAAAAATCTACTCCGTTTGTTGCAACTATTGTTGTATTCCATCTTTTTTCCTGTAAATCCTCTTCCATTTCTCATTTTATTTAAGGCAAAGAGGAAACAGGTGAAAGTCGCCTTTGTATAATAATTGCAGGAAAAGTTTTAATCTTTAATCTTATGTCAGGTTTCAAAGGGCCTATGATCTATGAGACAATGATGATCGTTTGGGATCGCTCGTTAAAGAGTAATCATCTCCATCTCAACCTCGATCCAAGTTAGCTTAGAGAAAACTGACCTGCAAATTGTCTCTGAATAATACAAGTCTCTATTCGAGCTACGTCCGTCCTTTTCGTTTGAGCTTGTTTTCCTTGGTTTATCTCACCCGTTGACAGCCATATTGTTAGGGATTTGAAGCTTAATACAATTTAAATACACTATTTATTGCCTACCATCGATCTTTTTTATTATTTCTTTCAATTTATTCACCCTTTTTTCCTTCTGTTATTTCCACTATGTTTATAATAGTTACAAATGCTATGGTTGTTTGTCATTTTTCTTACATAAAATGTGATAAACTTTGAATTAATTTTATTTAATATAAATATCAAAATTTAATAAATTACTTAAAATCATAGACTAATTTAAGTAATTAAGTAAAAATGATAGAAAATTAAAGGAGAAATTTATCGCAACAGTAATTTTTCTCTTTCTTGAGTTTGTCTAAATTTTGGGAGAAAAAATGTCAATATCGATAAAAATATAAATTTGAAAATTTGGCGACTGACGATGGCTATATGAATAGAAAAGAGTAGACAACATAGAAGTTAGGATAAGAGGGTGATAGGATAAGGAGATTTGAGTATTTTTCTTTCGTGCCGAAATGTATTAATGATATTACTAATTCATTTATGGGGGGAAAATTGAAAGTGCCATTTTAAAGAGGCGTGGCAGTTTCGAGCACTTGTCGCCAAAAAGACGGGGGATATTTTTCTTCAATCAATAAAGTTGTTTGATTTTGTGATTAGCAATTAAAAAGAAAGAGAGCAAAAGAAGTTTTTAATATTAAAATTGGACAAAAATTACCTAGTTAATGTCCTACTTCATAAACTCCTATTTATAATTTCTTTTAATTTATTTAATTTCTTCACTTTATGTTAAATACCAATTAAGGTTTAGGTTATGTTAGGTTGGCACAATAGATACATTTGGGCATCTCATAACTTTATTTAGATGAGTTTTCAATTATTTTGCACTTCAAAAAGCCAAACGGCCACATATGCACAGCATAATATTGAATGAAACTTAAAAATGTATAAGGAGGCCTCGATGTTATTGCACTATTTGAATTCACCCGTTTATAGTAGTGGTCCTTGTGTGATGGTGCCTGGCTGAGGGTGCCGTGACGGGTTTCGAGAGCTTGTAGATAGGTGGCCTACTTTTGTCTTCCAATCGAATGAGTTCTGACTCCTTAGATTTCTCACAGTGAATTCGCGTTGAGGCAGAGTTCACGGAGGTGTCTCGGTAATCGCGGGTAAAGAAAAGGACTTCAAAATAGGACTCGGCGATAAAAGGTTTTATTCTTAAATTGGACCTATCAAAATGAGAGCAAGTGAAAACGTTCGATTCCTACGCGGTTATGTGTAAGTCTTCCCTTTTCAGGCTACATATGTGGCCGAGATAAAGGCGGTAGGATTTAAAGGTGAGGGAGCAGATTTGTGACGCCACTAATAGCAATAGGCTGCTGACCTTCGACTTGACTGATTTTCTCTCTCTAACATTCTTCCTCCCCTCCCCTCACATGTGTGTGCATTAATATATATGTGTCCCGTCTCGAAGAGGCGCGACCTTTTTCACTTCTCCTGGACGAAGGGCGGAGTCAAAGATCAGGAATGTTTGTCGGCTCCGTCCTTGGGTAGAGCTACAAGAGATAGTTATGTGCAACTATTGACCTTACATTTTTTTCCACGTTTTGGGCCTATTCCATATCAGAGAGATCGCTTGCTGTTCACATTTCCTTGGAAATTTTAACCGGCCAAAGCTTACATGACCCTGCATTTGTTCAGTTTGTCCCTGTTATCTATCATTCAGACCTTTCCGCCTAGGCAGCTGTTTCCTAGGGCTAGGGTGCTTAGGTCAGTGTGTGTCCGCTCTGCTCTATACTTATTTCCTTAATAAATATACAATAGTGATATATTATTTCTCTCTATTACATGGCATATTATTTCATTAATTCATGTGTGTACCCATTTTCAGGATTTCATAGATCCACCGAGCGCCCATTTGTGTGGGATTCCTCTCTTGGCCTAGCTATCCTGAAATTAGGGTGCCACAGGCCTACTTTCCTTGAAATTCAAGT
The DNA here is from genome assembly GCA_963969495.1 of Ceratothoa steindachneri. Lineage (NCBI taxonomy): Eukaryota > Metazoa > Arthropoda > Malacostraca > Isopoda > Cymothoidae > Ceratothoa > Ceratothoa steindachneri. Next base: position 242,561,133 of record OZ018317.1, on the reverse strand, counting down.
GCCACATGTACATTTAAGTATTTTTTTCCGTACTTTCGCATTATTTCTTTGTTAGGTGTTTAGTATCCGTACACAATAGTATTAGAGACGTAAAACTAGGTACTATAGCATTTAAGGTAGTTACAACCCCAAATTTGAAATTGTCAAGCTATAAAACAGAGAAAAGCAAAACGGTTATTATTTCATCCATTATGATAAGAGATATGTTGTTCCAATAGGCCTGGAAGACGGTTTTATAGAAAATATATCTACAATAAATTTGCCTACCGCAATATCATGGGTGTAAGATATTATTTAATAATGATATTAGCTTCAGCTATATTATATAATTGTCTGGTAAAAGCAAAACATGACCCAGATAAGTAGGGATAATTTGGCATGTAATATGTGTACGCATTATGTACATTTTCTTTAAATATACAAAATATTATGAGTGACTGGTAGGAAAGACTAGCCTTTGGATCACAAGACTAGGCCTTTTTCGTATTGATTTGTGTTGAAATGTGTGAAAGATCGCTAAATCGCAATGTCTGTGACCTAAATATTCCTGAATTAATATTTAAAATTATAGAGATATAAGTTCTTTAAGGAATCTTAATGTTCTACTTACAAAATAATTGATTTAAAAGAGAAATTGATTATTGAGCACCTTTTTAAACGTCGTAAAGTTTCATAGTAAATATTTTCAGGGAGATTCAGCCTTTACTAAATCTGCCTCCTTCTAGCGCCAGAACAAGGGAGCCCATTTGCCTTCTTAAGGCGAAACTCTTCGTTGAGGTTGTGAAATCAACGTTTTACAATGCATCAACGAACCTGCCTTTTTCTTACTCGTCAGTCGGGGAGTTTTCTTCACGGGGCCGATCTTTGTCTTCAGTGTTTAGCTTTATTACAAGACTCTCCCTACAATCCATTGTGTGGGTCATTTTCCACCGGTGGATTACATTAATATCTTTTGGTAATTAACACATGGTATGATAACACTGTGTAACAAAATTTCACTTTTGTCTCGTCTTTGGGTTAAAAATGTTATTTCCCAATTGTTTGTTGATCTTTTAAATAAAACAAGGTCTGCTGACCAAAAAGTCGCGTGCTCCCACTTATTTGGATTTATAACTTTGCGACCTTTGAAACTTTCAATAATTCCCGGAATAACCTTGGGAGTACATTGGCAATTTTATCATTCGAAAGAGAATTTAAAACAACATAAGGGTTTCAAATTTCGTTATAAGCTACCCTAAAATAGAATAGCCTGGGTGTGTCGTTCCTAACCCAGCCTAGCTTAGTATAATCTCGCTAGCCTAGTATAACCTAGCATAGTATAGCCTAATTTATCTTATCTTAACTTAGTATAACAATGCCTATCGTATCCTAGTATAGCCTATCCTTGTTTAGTAAACCCTAGTCTTACCTAGCATATCATAGTATAGCCTAGCTTAGCTTAGCGTAGCCTAAATATTCCTACCGTAGCATTGCCTAGTGTAGCCTAGCTTACTACAGCCTAACCTAGCCTACCCTAAACAGGTATGGCTTAGCATTGCATGCCAGAGCCTAGTCTATCGTCGCCTAGAGTAGCCTATCCTAGTATAGCCAAGCTATAATAGGCTACTATAGCCTAGCCAATATATTCTTGAATACGAGAGCCTAGCCTAGTATTTTATAGGCTCTCTTGTTATAGTTTATCCTAGCATAACTACAACTAACATAATAGAACCATGCGTTTCATATTATAGCCTAACTAGTGTATCCTAGACTATTATAGCATACCATACCTTAGACTAGAATATCTTTGCATATCTCAGCCTATTATAGCATTGGTTAGCTAGCCTATCGTAGCCTAACATATTATTACCTAACATTGGCCTCCCTAACCTATTATACTTTAGCCTACACTATCATACCATAGTATAGCACTACTTAGCCTAGTATAGCTTAGCATAGATTAACCTAGCATAGGATAACCTAGTCTAGTATTAACTATCCTAGACAAGTATAGCCTATATTATGCTATTAAACACTGGGCAAGCATAGCTTGGTATTTTCTAGCCTACCATGCTATATGCCATCCTAGCATAGCATTTTATACCACAACTAGGATAGTAAGTTTTACCCTTTAACATTATATAGCCTATAATAGCCTAGTAGAGTATATCCTATCCTAGGCTTGCCTAGCAGAGTAGGGCGGATCATACTCTAGAATTTATGAAACTGGTGATAAGGGGTATTCAAATGGTGAATATTGGTGAAAAGAACATACATTTGGCCGAGAAGTTAAATTCTGATTGATCTAACCTACATCAATTTGAAGTTGAAATATTCTAAGTTCTGGATCATTTACTATATTTTACTATTATTTTAGTTACCCATAAAAGATCAAATTTACCGTTTTCTATCATCAATACATTTATGTAGTCTGAAAGATATTTGTCTAAAAAATGTAAAAATATATTAGAGAGACATGAGAAGTAGGAAACCTGTAAAAATGACCCTTAATTTAGTATGGTCTAACTTCAAAATTGCAAGTAGCCAGTACTCATTACTCAGTGGAAGGCAATATTTTAGTAGTGTTGCCAGTTCTGGTAACTATTGTAACTGGTAACTGTTTATAGAACATTTACATTTTATTTGAATGCTAGCAAAGGCTGTGGATCATTTTAGAATAACATATAATTATTTGGTAGAGATTATTTCTTAATCTAATTGCCATCTTTACATTTGCAGATATACCTGAGATTAGTGTGACACTTGCGAAAATCAAGACAAGGTCCAAATCAAGTTCTAATCTGACTAATATTTGGGGGACTGGGCAAGAGCTGATGGTGTCTGAGTTACCAACAATAAGAGGTAATTTGAGGTACGGCATCTACCTGAGAAGCAAAGAGAAGATGACCGGAGAAATTATGAAGTGGACCAGCTGGTAAAAGACATTTATCAGGATTTGATTAATTAGTGGACTAAAGCTAATGCTCTCTTTAAAACACCTGTTGTAACCCAAAAGGTCACAATAATATAAAAACTTAAGGAGGTGTGGAAGGAAGCAGTAAATGTTTCCCTTGGTAAAAGAAAAATTGAAGTAAAAGAAAGGTTCATGCAAAACTAGATAAGTTATTTGATATATTCACATGCAAATGTAAGTTGTAATGGCTGAGACTGGAGCCCAAATTAAAAGTTGTTGTAGTAAAGAGAAAAACATACCAACTAGGAAACTACCTTTAATTAAAGGACAAAAGGAGAAGGTTGGAAGTAAAGGTACCTATCAAATTGGAGGTCCTGATATTCCAGAGCATAATAGACAATTAAGAGCTTCAGAAAGGAAAGAAAAAGAAAGGATAGCAGAAAGAAAGAGAAAAGGTAACAAGGAAAGCGCTGTTTTAGCAGGAAAAGCAGCAAAAAAAGAAATCGAGCATCTTTTGGCAGAAGTTGAGATTTGGAGGCAGAAAATTCTGATGATGACAACAGTTTGGGTGATGAAATAACTTTGGAAACTGTCCAAGAGCCGGAATCTTCCACTAGGAATAGAAAGAATTATGATGAAGTTCCAAATATTGCTCTTGCTAGTATAAGGTATGGTGTCGGATTGATACCAACTGCAGCTATATCAACAGCAGCTTTAATAGATGCTGGATTCATTACTAAGGAAGATACAAGTAAAGTCATTGATAAGAATAAAGTTAAGAGAACACAGGGAAAGCTACATGCTTTTGAAGAAAACTTAAGGACGGATGGAAAAATTTCTTGTGATTTCTTTGCTGGACGAATTGATGCGACAAATTTTATGATGGAGACAGAGGGAAGTGAAAAATTGTTTCCAGCAAAAACAAAGGAGGAGCATTACACTGTCTTCAGTGAGCCTGTGAACAATTACCTCTTTCACTTTGTCCCAGTTCAGCCTACTAAAGAAGAATCACAAACAGAGAAGATCGTTAAGGCTATGTTTGAATAGCTGAGGGAAAATGGTTTGGATAAAAGCTTAATGGCCATTAGTGGAGACTCTGCGAATGTAAACACAGGTGGAAATCCTGGAGTAATGCGATAAATGGCGCCCCATTTTGGGCTGAACGCTTGTTTGGTTGGTCTGTGTCGTAGAAAAGCCTCCAGACGATATACTATATATCTATTTTTAGTGGGGATTATTCTATATTTGAGTGCGGGGTTTAATCAGATGGCTGAGTATTATTCTACGTTAATAAATAGGCCTGGAGAGGGCTTATTTATCTTCAATATAATTAAGAAGTGGAACGGAGCCCTAGGATAATTAATATTGCCAGCATTAACAAAATATAATTTTATTAATTAAACTAACAAAAATAATACATGGAAAATATTTACATGACTGAGATTAAAATGCGAGATGCACATCAAATAAAAAGGTCATAAGATAAATTTGACTAAGCGGTGGATTAAGATTTGGAGGGATTTAAATGACAAAACAAACAAGAATGGAAAGGGTCGACTAAATCTGTGTTAAAGCACGGAGTTACGTTGGCAACAATGTTAAATAATGAAATGCAATTCCTAGCTTACGTATTTATAAGGTCGGCGTGCAGGTGAAGGCGATTTGAAGGAATGGCTTCCGTCTGACTAGCGATTTTCTTCCCCGGAGGAGGGGTTTTTAGGGGAGTTGTCCTCAACGAGGGAGAAGGACAAACTTTGAGGAGTGGGAGCGAAGTGGGTCTCGGAAGTACGAGCGATCCTTCAGAGATGATACCGGAGATGTTCTGGATGAACAATTGAGGTTATTGGGGTAACCAAGCGTTCTCTTGAAGAACCTTAAAAAAGTGAATTAAATTACCACTGACGTGATATCAGGGGAGCGAGAACCGTTTCAGGTCGAACGGGCTCGAATAATAATGACTGTTCTGAAGATATTCTCTCCTGAACAATTGAACAACAGGGCAGGGGGGCTGTTCACTTGGCGTCTTGAGGGGCACGAACCTTGGCACTCAAGGATATTGTCCTCTTCTGGACAATAAGGGGGTTCTCTAGGTAGAGAGTTCCTAGGGGCACAAGTGAGACCGGATCGGCGTGATGCCTGACGAAGATAATCGGGATCTGATTCAAATGCGAAATTGTATCGCATAAATAGCCTAAGCCAGCCCCTCGGGGTATGGGGTAATGGGGAAATTCCGTGGAATGTCCCGCTAGTGATTCGAACACTCTTATCTTCTCATAAGCCTAACTCAATCTGGCCAGATCGACGCCTGCAGGCAAACGTGAGATTGAACCTCCTTGATTAAACTTGGGGCGGGGGAAGATAAGACGCGGGAAATGTTCGAGGCGAAGAGAAACGCCATGCTACTCTCTTCTCGCGGGATACGCGTGGAGAAGCATGAGTACAAATATGTGATAGAAGCGAGGCGTGGCAGCCTCAGGCAATTCTATCACAGTCTGTAACTTGCACACTGGGGAACTCCCTCTCCGTCATCTAATTATCAACATGGATGGCCCAACACCATCTGTCAACAGATATTCCGGAGCATTAGGAAAGCTCCTTGACTCTATTACAGACTTGGATATCAACCCAAATTTCACTCAAATATCTTTAGGTCCTCCTATTACCAAGATAGCTCAGGAAGTGGTACAAGATCTTTCCACTGATCAACACTACGGCTATAGAATTGTATCGGCAATCAGAGATGGATTTCTTCTTACAGGGCTTTCTCTATTGGAAATAGGACCAGTAAACTACAGTCGCTGGCTGACCACAGCCAACAGACTTCTTTGGCTGTGGGTGTCAAAGCATGAGCTCAAAAGGAAAAGCCTTTAAGAACCTATGACTGATTGTTAGGTTCATCCTTGGTGTATATTACCTATGCTGGTTTAACTTGAACAGCTATCATTTAAGCACCCCTCATTAAAGGATTTAATGAAAATATATGGTTGCCCTAAAGTATGACCCACCCTACTAGCAGTGTATAGCATATTATAGCCTACTCTAGACTAGCAGAGTATCGGCCGAATGTTATGATGTTATGGCAAAATAATATAATTCTTGGTCTAACTTTAGGGAGACTTTTGTAATTATATCATTCGAAAGAAAATGTAAAACAAGATGAGGGTTTCAAATTTGACTAGAATCGGCCGAATAGTTATGATGTTATTGACAAATAAAATAAATCTCGGGAAAACATTGGGAGGATTTTTGCAATTATATCATACAAAAGAGAATGTAAGACAACATAAGTGTTTCACATTTCGTTAGAATCTGCAGAAAATATATGATGTTATTTCCAAAACAAAATAATTCCCCGATTAACCTTTGGAGGACTTTGGCAATTATAGCATTTGAAAGAGAATGTAAAAAAACTTAAGGTTTTCAAATTTCGTTATAATCGGCCGAATAGTTTTGATGTTATTACAAAATAATTAAAAAGCCAAACGGGAACCGATCGACCGAACGACATAGTGAGATCTAGAGTCACTCGCGGCTAGAATCGCACGCTCCTAAAAAGTCAATTTTAATTCCAAAACTTTGCTTTTGTCGTTAGGACATGGAATTTTATATTATCCCATTTATGCTAAATAACATTATTTCGATGCAAATAGTAAAATATATAAAAAGCTCAAGTTTATGTGTTTTTTTTTTAGGTTTGGTATAAACATGATATACTGTATTCAAAAAGTTATAGAAAATATAATACAGTATTAATAGCTATTATTTCCCTTGTATTTTGTTTTTTGCTAACTGGACTGCAATGGCAGTTTTCTTACATTCCACCTAGATTCAACACTAATTTGGTGAAAATTAACCTGTAGATCTTTTTAGCACTTTCGAGAATTTTTTCTCTCTTTGAAGAATCATAGAACATTCTGGCAAAGTCGAGGACTGTATAAATACAAAGAATGTCTAATCAACAAGTCAGTTTAAATCTAGCCATCACAAGGCCGATATCGTCACTCGTTATTGATAGAAGCATTCGTCGCACATGTCATCAAGTAGTTGTAAGTATCCAACAGACGCATTTTGCTATAATTGCGATGAATTTATTAGGACAAAGCGAAAAATGACTGTGTACAGAGATCTGCTAAAATGTGTGAGGCGTAGGCATATTTTGGCATGCCTGTCGGAGATCAACTTTGGGCACCTCATTTCAAATGCCAGCTCTACAAAAAGAACTCTGGAAGGTAAAAAATATATAAATATAATGTGTTTTGTTTATTTGGATACAAGATTTATTTATATTTCTAATAAAGTAAGTGAAAAGTATTTGTATATTTATGCTTATGTTTTCATTTTGTTTTTTTTATAGGATTCTACATTGGAGAAAAGAGAGCTATGAGTTTCGAAATCCCCCGAATTTGGAGGGAACAAACTGACCACTCAAGCAATTATTTCTTCTGCATAGTAAATCCTTCCAAATGTCAAGTAGGCAAAAACACGCCTGTTATTATGTATCCAAACCTTCATTCATCTATTGCGCCAGTGCCACACAGTTCTGTACTCCCCGTACACACTCCACCACTCTCTGACTTTAATTCTGGCAAAAGTCATCCTTCACCATAATGAAATTTACATAAAAAAAAGAAGGAGAATCCCTGGATAACCGTATGACACCAAGGAGTATCTCTCATTGGGTGCAAGCGGTCCTACTCTCCTTTAATAACATCTAGCATGCGATAGGAACACTTCGTGGCTTTCCCTTCGCGACAGGAGAGGGGGGACATGGAATCGCCCCTTTGGAAGTTTAGGGGAGAGAAGAGTGAAGTGTTGTTTGTGTGAAGAGAAGAAAGAAGATGAGAAAGTGTTGTTGCGATGTATGGCCATCGCACTCCATAATTGGTGCTTGTCTTACTCAGTGGGTTGTGTGGAGGTCGATTGTGAGGCTTTTTCTCTTTAGCTTCGTCGCTTTTTTTACCACCCATTTCTTTTTGGTTCGGGACAAAATGGGGCGGGACGATGTCCTCTATTCTGCTCTTCTCGGTGACGGAAGAGAGGACGTCATCTCTACTTTTTGCATTCATTTACATCGGTCCGCTGCCGGTAACTTCAGGGATAGCGAGAAAGAATATTAACCATCTTGGTTGCGATACTTTACTTTTCTCCCAATTTTCTAGATTCCTTTCTTTGCGGGATCCGCCTCGTTGTGGCTTTAGGGGCCTCTCGATTTGTTACTCTCTGGTAATTCTTTTATGCCCATTTAAAAATTGCCTTTTCCTTTTGCATTAACAAGGCAAGATTCCATTCTACTGTGTTCAATGTACTTGTATATTTCGCTCTTTTCATCTTTGGTACCTGTTATGGTTGATTTCTTGTACTTTTATTCTCTGCCAGAACTCTTTAGGAGACTCGCCTCTAACTACTAGTTCACAACATCTAATCTTTAATTTTGTTCTACAGATAATTATGTCTTCTGAGACGACCAATTTTCTTTCTTTCTGGTTTACAAGTACCCGATGTTATAAGTTCCTTCTCTTCTTATTTATCGCATATTCGAACTATCATCTTTTGACTCTTACTTCTTCTTTCCATTCTGCTTGAATCAGTAATTACGAGGCCGCTCATCGTAGCCATTCTTCGCCAACATCCAATGGATCAATTCGGATCTTTTCTACCTTTTCTCGAATCTCTTCCAGAGAAGGATCCGAATCCTAGCCATTTTGATGTCCCTCGCAAGGAGAAATTCAGCATTAAGGGCAGATGTGCCCCCTAGGGGTCCTAGAGAGGAGTATACCCATAGCGATGGGGGCCTGGTGGGGAACGCAACTCTCTTGAAGTATCCCTACATGTCAATGAAGCGATTCCTCTGTGAGATGAAAATAAAGAAGAAGAAAAGCGGATAAAGAAGTACAAGACTAATCAGCGAAATGAGGCTCGTTTGCGACCAACAAAGTATGCGACGCCAGGTAGTCTTCTCTAGAACTAGCTCGGACTACATATATATATATATATATATATATATATATAAATATATACTTTTCACTCACTCTGCCCTAGCCTAACTTCATTACCTTCTTTAGAAATGTCTTTTCATGAACTGATAGACAGCGATGCCCTCGTTGGATTCCCCTTCAAGTAAATAAAAAGAAAAAGAGGAAAAAATCGCATGAAAATGATAGCAGAGCAATAATAAGGACCATGTAAAGATAATCCCTAGTTCTGTTTAGCCTCATTATCTTCAATTGTTCATTGGGTACTTTGCCTACTCAACCAAGTAGGTACTGAGGCTACATTAGTTACTACGGCTATGTAACTTTCCTCATAATCTTTCTTTCAACAACTTGACCAATTTAATCACAAACCATTATAAATATCTTGCCAAGAATCCTCCCGGGTCTTTTTTATGTTGTTATTTGTGCTGCAACGAGTAGTGGTGAATGGACGGGCCTCTGAATGGGCGCCCGTATCTAGCGGTGTCCCTCAAGGTTTCGTCCTGGGACTACTACTGTTTATTATCTATGTCAACGACATGGACGGAGACATGGTGCCAAAATCTCCAAATTTGCTGACGACACCAAGCTTGTTATTAATGTGGCAAAGGAGAGGGACACTGCCCGCCTCCAAGAGGACCTTCAAAGGATTGGGGAGTGGTCGGACACGTGGCAAATGCCTTCTAACGTGGAGAAATGCAAAGTAATGCATATCGGCCACCGAAACCCCAAATCTCAGTACATCCTTAAGGGCACTGCTCTTGAATCGAGTGACACTGAGAAAGACTTGGGTGTAACTATCACTAGCGCCCTCAAGTTCTCAAAACAGTGCGCTGAGGCAGAGAAGAAAGCCCAAAGGATGTTAGGCTACATAAAGCGCCAGTTTGGATACCGTAACAAGTAGATAGTACTTTGTCTGTACAACTCCCTCGTTCGGCCGCACCTGGAGTATGCCGTATAATTTTGGAGTCCTCCGTTTTGAAAGGACATCGCAAGGTTGGAACGCGTACAAGCTAGGAAAACCAAACTGATTCCCTCTATCCGACATAAAAGTTATGAGGATAGACTAAGGAAATTAAATCTGTTCTCGCTGGAAACCCGTAGACTGCGTGGTCAGCTCATCGAAGTTTTCAAAATACTTCGAGGGTTCGATAATGTTGACTACCGGGATATTTTCACACTGAGTGAGAACAGAACGCGCAATCACGGCTTCAAACTTGAACTAACGCGTTACAACCGCAATCTGTGTGGAAATCTTTTCACCTACAGTATCTGCGGTATGTGGAACGCACTTCCAGTGGAAGTTGTCAACAGTGAATCTGTTGACCAGTTCAAGTCAAGACTAGACAAGGTCTTGAAAAGTGGCCGTTTAGGGACGCAAAACAGTTGAGCAGCCATGTGCCCGCTCGATTGCTAGTCCAAATGTACCCTCCTTGAATGGACCGTAAGGTCTCCTAGGGTACCTTCTTTCCTTCTTGTTACTCCTTGTTGTTACCTATTTTGTGTTTCCCACTTTCTATACAAGCATTTTTTAAAATTCATTCCCCCACAGTCCCTATGACTTCTGTTAATTAGGCTACTGAGTTTACTGACGCCTCTAAGGATATGGAGCATCCGCATATCCTCACTTACCCCAACATCACCGCTTCTATTGCTATAACAGCACTAAATAACATTTAAATAACATCTCTTCCATGTATTATCTCACCATCTGGCATTGTTTTTGCTACACTGGTCTTTCACCCTCTGGAGAAGGTCCTCCCCTGCCCCCTTATATCTTATCGTCATTGCATTAAAAAAAAATAAAATTAACTCTAAGAGAAACGACCTCGAATTATAATCATTAAAAGGCTCCCTCATTTCCTTCAAGGCGGACCTCCGCCTTTATACTCTCAAAAAGCAGTTAAGGTCCTTTAATGTCCTTTACCTTTCTTTAGACCCATCTAAGGCAATTCAAGTGTCCTCTATAATCTGTATAGACTTCTAATAACCACAAAGAATCCTTCTAGGTTCTTAGGTGTCGGGTCGCCATAAGGACTTCAGTTCTTAGCAACTTTATGGAAACCTGCTCTTCTTAACGGGGATTCGACCCTTGTTGCTTCTCATTTTGTGTTATCTCGCCGTCGATCAGCCACGATGACTGAAATTAAGCCGCACTGTCTATGCTTAGTCAACAGATGGGAATTCCGATTCGGGTAGACTCTGTGATGGATGCCATTTAACGGCCTGTGGTTCAGACCCGTCCCTAAAATGTACGTCTTCACTGAGATTGGAATCAGACAGTGTAAATCAGTGGGGAAAAAATATTTCTAGGGGGAGGTGGACTTGTGTTAGGGTGAAATCAACGAAAGAATTTTCACTCGATACGGAAATAAAGGCGAAATACGGAAGTATAAATAGGAAAGAGAGATAAAAATAAAGTAGATGAATGATAAAATAGGTTAATCCGACCAAGATTGGAATGGGAAACCTCGTCAACAAGTTCAAGGAACAAGTTCTTATCTGAACACACAAGCACCCTAAAGTATGAAGTCTCCACGCAAGGTCGAGGTTCGAATCCTGGGTTCGAGGAACACGAGACAATTATCTCCTTCTCTCTCTGTCGTTTCGTGATGCACCCCGTGTACAACGCATCAAAGGTTCTGCCGAGGGCAAGAAAGCTGCAATTAATGAGGAAAGTGAGTCGGCGATCTAACCACTCCCCAGGCTGTGGTCAAAGCACACATTCCTCTCCTGGATTTGAGCGCACCGTCTCCTGGCTCAAACCCGTTGACTCTCTTCCTTCATGTTCTCTCTTCTTTGTTTCCAATATTCCGTTGCCGATTTTCCATCCTTTATTCAGTATATGAAAGAATCAAGATCCACCAGCCTTTATAGCCCTTATTCGACCTAACCTGCAAGAATAAATGATGATCAACGAGGTCTGTAACCATTAACAATTTAAAACTTCGCCTATAAACCTATTCCACGATTTCAATTCACCTTTGATTAAAGAAGACATCTTACCATCCCTTCTTCTTCCCTCAATCGAAGGAGGCCTTTAAATGTACAGCCCTCATTAGGGATTACTAGCGGAAGAGTTTCAACATTTATGCAGTATTCTCACTTTCTCTCTTTACTCCCTTTTTAGCCGAGTGGAAATTTTTTATTGAAACATTCACCCTCATCTCTTTTGTTAAACTTTTTGTCTGAGAAATAAAATGATTTACCCGCGATCAGAAAATGGACCACTAATTCATTCACCCTCGTCACGTCACTCGAGTTTTCTGACCTTACTGAACCCTTTCGTTACCCTGGCTGGCCCTAGCCCTGGCCCTAGATTGCCCCTACGTACCCTCTCAATGGGGGTTAGTATCGAGTGCACACGTGGGGATTAATTATTATTATTGGACCCAATAACCATCGCGACCATCATCTCCACCGTAGAGTAACGAATGAGTTTGTAAAGAAAGTGGTGTCGTTAGTTAGACCTGGCAGGAGACTACCGGAGTCTTTGAGGACTGAGAGTGTTGGTTTTTAAAGAAGATGCTTATGCTTGAAGACCTAATTTTCTAAGGGCATTGGAGCTGGAAGGGCACGCAGTCAATGTTTTCTCCGCATTGCCTTTTCCAAATCAATCATTTCACTCTTAATGGTCAAATCTTTTAAATTTTGCACAACTTGAAAATTAAAATTAGATGTTCCCTGAGTCTTCTCAGGAAAGTTCCATCAAAGAACCAATGTTGTGAATTTTCTAAAGATTTTAGGCATTTTTGAGTCCCTATGATGATTATTTCCTTACCTTTGGTTGAAGAATTGTGTAATAGAAATTTTAGCCATCCGAATATTAGCTAAATTATCTGCTATACATAACTAAGGCATAGAGTGAAGTTGGCAAAGGCATGCTCTATTCATTTAACTGTTTATAATGTCTGACATTACGAACGAGCTGGTATATGAAATGAAAAACTCACAAAGTATATATACATCTAATATAATATTATTTCTTGTAGTTATCCTTGATAAGGAACTTAATAAAGTTCGAAAGTTTTTGGAAGCACCTTTTCATTTTTTCCTGCGGGACATTTTATTCATATATATATATATATATATATATATATATATATATATATATATATATAAATTATATTATTTTCAGACGATGTGGGGGGCCAAGGTCAATTTAGTGATCTTAGCTCGTGTCCAAACAGTGGCAGACGAGGGAGAAGGTAACTAGAGGGGATCGGGGTTCCCAATCGAGTTCGTGGAAGAATTAAACTACAAAATCTAGTGCAAGTGGCCGTTAGCATAATAAAAAAGGCGGCCGAACTCTGGGACTATGGAAATGAGAAAAACAAAATAATCTTTAATAATTACAATAGGTATACGATATATAAAAATGTTAAATATTGCAAACGGATAATTAATGTTTACAGAGATCAGACTAAAGATTTACCGAGAGTGAATAGGTAGGCTCAAACGTGAGCCCCCAAGGGGCTGCTGTTGATCCAATATACGAACATACACTTTATGGGTTGACTCTTTTAAGAAACCCCAATTGTGTCGCTGAATCCTAGCTTGTGATTGAGGCTTTATAAGAGGACGCCAGGAATAGATTCAACGAGTAAATCGTGATCGATGGAGCTTAACATCTAGGAGTGAATTCGAGGGAGTACTTGCACCAGACGAGGTTAAAATCGAATCCTAGGATAGCCAATTGATTGGGGCTAAATTCCTTCGATAATAATTCTTGTCTTCAAGCTAGAAAAGGGGCAACGGAGCTGAATCGAGAAAACGACATGTCTCGTGCAGAAAGGCGGCCCTAAACTGCTTTTTCCCGGCTGTGTCTATGATTGTATCTGGGCCAGCTGGAAGCGAAAATGCCGCAGGCCAAGGAGGGACCCCTTTCTAACCAAACATTCCACCGGGGGATATGGATGAACTCCAGCGGTTTTTTTTTTATATCGCCCTGAGAGGCAGGCAGCATCGTTTTGCTCTTGCGCGCTTGTAATTCTTGCTCCTACCTTATCGGCGGAAGCAGCTTGATTCTCTCACGGTTCCCATGAATTTTATCTGCGTTTCTCTACCTCGTGCTCGTCCTCATGGCGGTATTAACCTCTATTCCCGACAATGAACTCGATCACTTAAGAATTAGAATGGAAAGCAAACTAAATTTAAGTCTTAAATTTAAAATTCAAGAAGATTTTTTTTTCTGTCGTACTAATAACTCATATAAGGTAATAGCCAAATCAAATAGGATTTAGCCAAATTGTTTTTATAACCGTTATTTATATTCTTGGGGGGATTTTGTCCACCGGCGTATTTTGTCGAGTTGAACTTTTTCCGCTGGGGCTGGGGAAAATTGTTCTAGAAACAGTTTATCTTCTCAACCTATCATAAACAAACCTATACCACCCAACATTATTTAAGCCATCCCTAACTGAATCTTACTTATCTCCTGGACAATCTATGATCTTTTCTTCTATTTAAATATTAATTTATTACAACCAAATCAAGCATTTAGCTACTTCCAGGCAACGATTATATCCCTACTTTATGTATTTTTGCCTAGCTTAAACGATATACCTTAATCTAATCTAATATACCTTCTATCTAATTCTTGGTCTACTTCTAGAACCCTTCCCTTTTAGTCAAAGATAAGAAATCATTCACAAATTGTCTTTTTCTGGATAGAAAAAACAAAAAGGTTACTTTGAGCATCTTTCTACCGTTGAAAGTTGATTAGATTGTTTAGTTCCGAAATAAATCTGATGGCATATGTCGTGGTATAGCTCTATGCATCCTACATACATCTATTATATTTGATTTAAAGTGCGCGGGGGTTTCCTTTTTAAATGGTCTGGGTAGGACGAGGTCCGGTTACAAACTCAGATCCTCGTAAGGGAGGGTAAGTCCAAAAGATGCTACTTTAAAACTTAGTATTGGCTGAGAGTTCCAAATCTCACTTAGTTACAGGCTATTGTTATAAGGCTATAATGAGCTCGAGGGTCAGAAAGCAAAGTAGTACGCAAAAATAGACTTTAATAAATATTAATAATTAAAGTTAATATGATACAATAATACACAGTTAATTAAGTCCCATAGTTACACAAATGATAATGGGGAACGGTATACGGCAATTATATATATTTGGAGAAGCTAAAATATTCGTTACGATACCTTGTACACAAATGGAGGTGTTGGAGAAGACGATGGTCATTTCCGGCGAAGCGGTGAGATGATGGTTGGGTCACTTCGACAAGGTCCAAGGTCAACTTGTTTGTAGTGAAATATTCTTGGGGAGATGACGGGGGTGGGGGGTTGGGGGCAGAATCTTTGAGAAAGGGGGTCGGGAATTTTCCCGATTTAAATTCCTATGAAGAAAACGGAGGGGGAGTACCTCCGAGACGTCAACGGTTTTTTGGTCGTAGATGCGTAATCAAGGGGGTATTACGCTAAAATGAATCTTCATTAAAGCCTTTTGGTTTGAAAGTTGGTTCTTGTTTGGAGATAGCGTCGATGAGCGGAGTCGGGCGGGTATTCTTACGGGGAGAAGAGTTCTTAACTAACTCTCAGGGGTGGATATTTGTATTATCCAAGAAGGGTTGCTTGGTTTTGTCCCACAACGTTTCGTTGTCTTCGGCGTATGACAAACCTGAATCGAGGAGGAGTAAGAAGGTCTGCACTCCTGAGCGTGTCTCGCACCAATCTGCTCATTCTTCGTTACGCGGGTAGATATGGACACCAGAAGTGAGGGAGCTTACCCCATAGGAGAGGGAGAGGGACTATCTCACATCGTTTGAGTAATAGCGAACACGGCATGGATAACGATTTTCTCAACAGCTCCCAGCGTGGCTGAAAGGGGGGAGGGAGACTTCTTGTCTTGTTTAAATACTCGCCTTGATAAGGGCTACATTCCATGAACCCGCCCCTATACTTTCTCCCGCTTTTGAGCCTAGAAAATTGTTTGTAAGCTACACGAGGCCTATAAGGTGTAGGCAATGCTTAAAAGCGACGTTTTTTCTTCCCTCACATGCTTGTTCCATTACAGGATAAAACTTTCTTTCCGATTCTCTACCATTGTCACGTCCTGAATGAAAATTTAAATTTTTAAATTTCTTAATTCCACCATATTTTGACGCAAAATAAAGAAAAGCTTTGCACATTTGTTAAATCAGTAATAGAAAATTAAACTTTTGTTATTTAAGAGGCACTTCATTAGACGGAAGATATAGTAAAGTAAATATAGGGAAGTTGAAGAGTGTGAATGAAGATGAAGAACAATAATTGCGCAATAGATAGCTGTTGAAATGACTCACAGAACACATTCTTTTGAACTCAAAAAGCCTGAAAGCACAGCTATCACTCAGGGTTTCGAACAAAACCGACTAACCTTATTTATATATAAGTACATGACTGCGTATGTCTATTATAAATGAGACTTGCTCATAGAGGATATTTATTCTACTAGAAACCCGGCCTTCAGGATCATTCACCTTTTATCCATTCTGTTACTAAAAATCAGATAAAAAATTAAATATATATTTGAATTAAGGACACGGCGAAGCCAATTAATGAAAGCCTCCAAACTCACCCTAAGACTCTGGCGCAATTTGTAACCACACACAGGCCCCCCCTCCTCCCAAACTTTTTAATTAGAATAGGTTTAAATTTATACGATTATCTGCGAACTGAAATAACGGTGTGGCATAAAGTCTTCCTTCGATATTTTTTTACCTGAGTCAGTGCAAGAGAAACGTCTCATTTTAATAATTAGAACCAAATTTCGATCAAAATTATATTGGCCAATGGAGGGGGGAGAGATTGGGCATCAAAGTGTATACATGTACGTAAAAAAGTACATTGTACTCAAGGATATATAGAGGAAAACAACTTCTATAGGAGAGTTCAAATGCCTTGGCAATCACTGGAAAGCACCAATCTGACCGGTTATTCAATATTGAAGCATTGACAAAGGAATGAAATGATTCCGAGTGCTTTTGTTTATTTCAACAATTTAAATAAAGGGCGTTGGAGGAAGAATATTCCTCGCTTCTTAATTTATTCTTTCTCCTCCTTCCGCCTAGTAAAAACCTTATAAAAAAATGGAAGCGTTCAGAATCTGTATAATCAATCTGCGTTATAATACTTCTCATTTTACGTTTTACCGTTAATTAAAAGACCTCAAAACGTCTCTAAAAATAATCAAATATTAAAATCCATAATCATGCTTTTATAAAATGGATGTTGGATGTTTGTAAGAAAAGGTCTGTTGTTAAAAGGACCTAACTGTTAGGGCATAATTTATACCTTGTAGCTGCCCTTAGAGTCACTCCCTCTTGTGTCAAAGTTTGAGAACGTATTTAAAGAAAATTTCCAGCCTCAAACAGGACTTGCAACAAAAGTAAGGGAGCTGATTGTGAATGTGAGGCTGCGTGTGGAAGTAGGTGTATGCAGGAATATGAGTCTGGTCCAATAATTATTCTAGTCCTTGATCTGGACACACCGCTTTTGTTTTAGTCGGTGGTATTGATTGACCCTATGACTCAATCCTACGATCATATATATATATATATATATATATATATATATATATATATATATATATATATATATATATATATATAGGTAGGATTTAATTCCTACTGAAGGTGCGAAAGCTGCTTAGAGGCGTGTTGTGCCGTGGCAAGGATTCTCACTATAAAAGTCGCACTTGTTACTGGGGGGAGGTTTGTGATTGTTGAATTCTTAGAGTGCATAATACAGGTTGGATAAATTAGCCGAAGGGATACTTAATTAAAGTCTTGCCAAGGGTACGTCAAAAGGGAGGAGCCACAAATAAACACCCGTACTAAAAATAAACTTTACTTTACACAAATATAAATAATTAGCAATAGTTAACAGGCAAAATTAAGGATTATATATTAAACACTGACGTTAAGCGTCTAGATTTATAATGACTCAATAGCAGTATCAATCATGGTTAATGAGTTAGGTAATTTAAGAATAGAGGGACACTATGTTTACAGATTACCATTAATTGATGGATTGGAGAGACGACTACTCGGGTCCAGACGGGGTGGTTCGGGTGGCGTTAACACGAGTTCTCGGGGAGAAGAGGGATAAGACGACGGGTTCGGGGTTGCTGGCTGCAGTTACGGTTAGTTCACTCCTAACTGGATGTGACACTAACAAATAGTAACTTACAGTAACTATTTGGATGTTCCTTTTTTACTCAAGTTACGTTGAGCAACAGAGCGTACTCTTCTAGTCACAGACTCTGCGGGGCGGGATTTACTTCCAGGAACACAATTTGAGACAGCGACCAAGTTGACTCGACGGTGCGTTGGTAGTCGATACGTTACGGCAACGACTCTCGTTCAACGTGAGGATTATGCGAGTAGATTTGGGTCACTGTTGTGGAGAGGTAAACGGCCATGTTATTTATATCGCGGATTGTGGGAAATCAAGAGAGAGAGATTCCATTAATGACAATTCGCTTATCGCAGCGCCATCTGGACAATCTCCATGCTAATATAAAGAATGCAAATAAGATTTAAGCTTCTTTGAGAGATAGGCGTTCTTTCGTCCGACCTCCTGTCGCCAGTGGGGGGAAGGGTAGGGGGGGAGAGAGAGGAGACGAAGGTCAACTCAAACGACAAATTTCTTTCGTTCCCACGATTGTCAGGCGGCATGTAAGTATGTACGTTCCATATCCTCACACGCCTACCTATTTCGAGGAACATTATTCTGCCATGAAATAAGGAATAATGTGAAAATTAACTTCACCGGGGGAATTTGTTATTATCTTCCTCGACTCGAACAATTGAGTGGGTAATTTTAACAAAACCTTTAGGAATTTACCTTAGAATTTAATGGCTACAAAATACTACTGCTACGTCAGTTTCTCTAATTTACGTATACAAAACAAAACAAAACACATACGGAGTCCCCTAAAGAGATAATTATTAATACAAAGAGATACACAAAAAAAAATCAATAATTGACTATTAATCGCAACCAGAAATTGAGTTTCTCGAAAGGCTGTCTGCGAGTACATTATCAGACCCTTTTAGATACCTAATTCCATAACGATACTCCGTATTAGCCTGCCGTTTCGGTTTTTACAAGTTTTTAAGTAGGCTAACGGTCTATCATCAGTCTCTATGAGGAATGGACGACCTACCAGATACATCCAAAATTTTGTAATCCAAAAAACAATCGCTAGAGCTTCTAATTCTACCGTAGCGTATGCCCTTTCGCGAGCCGTCAGTCAGGAAATCGCATAGCTTATAGGAGCGGGTTCTTGGTCCTCGTCGTGTTGGAGTAATACGCAGTCAATACCCAGTTGGGAGGCATCTGTCCTTACGCCAAATTTCTTGTGTGGCAATTTTAAGATTGGGGTGGAGACTAGCTTCTCTTTGAGTTCTTAAAAGTGCGCTTCGGAGTCGGGTTTCCACTGGAGTGGGTCCGGGAGTTTATTTTTTAGCAGATCGTTAAGAGGAGCTGCTACAGAAGCGAATTAGGGTAGGAAGCAGCGGTAA
This sequence comes from Ceratothoa steindachneri, assembly GCA_963969495.1. Taxonomy (NCBI): domain Eukaryota; kingdom Metazoa; phylum Arthropoda; class Malacostraca; order Isopoda; family Cymothoidae; genus Ceratothoa; species Ceratothoa steindachneri. The sequence goes on along the minus strand of OZ018317.1, from coordinate 242,541,745 downwards.
AATGACGCAGCACTGAGGAATGACCGTAATTGCTTCTTGGTGCGTGGTAGGGGCATATTTACAATAGCCTTTACCTTCTCTTTCTGTGGGGCAAGATGAATTTCACCTATTTTAAATCCAAGGTATTCTAGGAATTTATAAGAAAAATGGCATTTTGTGGGTTTAATAGTTTAGCCATGATGCTTTAAGCGTTCTAAAAGCGGGCGGAGGGACAAGATCTGGTCGTTTCATGAACGTGAGCCACATACACGTTATCAAAATAAAAAGAAACGTTTTTAAACCGTCTATTACACGGCGCATTATGCGGTTGTAGCTACTGCCGGCAGTGACTAGCCAAAAAGAAGAAGAGTGAATTCCATTGAACCTTTGTCTGTAGGAAAGGCTGTTAGTTTCCTCGCTGATGCCTTTAGGGGGATCTGATAATAGGCCTTACATAGGTCTATCTCAGTGATGTAGGCGGCTCCTTCGAAGAGATGTAAATTTTGGTCGATTAGGGGGAGAGGCTCGGGGGCAAACACGGTGACGGTGTTTAACTTCCGAAAATTGTCACACATCCTAAAGGACTGGTCTGGCTTGCGGACCATGACTATTGGGGAACAGTAGTTGGACGTAGATGGCTTGATAATCCCTAATTGCAAAAGATTGTCGAATTCCTCATTGAAAGCGTCCTTAGGTGCACCAGTACAGGATAGGGCTTACATCGCACAGGTTAGAGCGTAGTAGTGAGGGCGATATCATGTTCGAACTGAGTCGAGCATCCTGGGGACTCGGAAATGACTGGGGTTCATTGCAAGGGAGCTGGGGCTATTCGACCTCTCGCAGTGGTTTTCTGGCACAAGTCGCACGTTTTGCAGAATTCTGCAATATCTTTGGCTGCACCGGGCCAAAAAAAGTATTTAAATACTCGCTGAGAAGTCTTGTTATGACCGAAATGACCGGCCATGGGACTTTCATGTGCTACTCGCAGGATTTGGTCTACATGTTTTCGCGGAATACACATGATCTTGGAAGGTGGGTCCGACTCATCTTGTGAGGTGCGAAATATAAGGGAGTCGTTAATGATGTACTTTATGGGTCGGTTTCCTCGAACGATCACCTTTTCGTTCTTTTGGGCCTTTTCCCAAAGGGATTGAAGTAAAGGGCAGATCTGCTGAGCTCTGAGGAATTGTGCAATACTCGTTGGGACCTCTAAAGGGGCCTAGGGGGTGAACAGGCGCGTAAAGGAAGAGGCCTCGCGGTTAGCTTGCACTCGAGTGACGACAGCTTGAGTCACTTCACTCGGGGAGAGTAGTGCGCTCTGTCTAATGAGTACCGAGCAAAATTTGATGGGGGCTGCCCCTACGTCAGCCTAACCAGTGAAATATTTACACTTTACATGGCAGCGGATTACCTGGAATCTATTTTCTCGACCCAAGAACTCGTGTACAATTGCGTACTTCTTATGTTGGGGGTCGACAGGGGGGAGCAATTTGTCCGACACCACAATGCATGTGCACCCGGTGTCTCTGAGGAGGGTAGACACTTTCTAGTCATTGATCGAGGCGGTTTCGAAATTTAATCCCCGGGGGGTACTCTTGTTGAATAGGAAGTTCACTTGAAATTCCTGTGGTGATGGAGACGAGGGGGATGATGTAAGCGCGGCCGGCTTTTCCCGGGTAAGGGTAGCAGTTACTTGGTGGACTTGTTGGCTCTGGGTAAGACGTAGGCTTGAATTCTGTACACATTGGGCCTTATAATGGCCGGGGTAACCTCAGGAGTAGCATATAACCTGCTTATTCTGGTGCTGGTTATTGTAGGGGGTATTGAATACTGGGGTTTTTTTTGTCTTCGTGGGCTACAAAAGGCTTATTCTTTGGCCTGAACAGGGCTGTGGTCTTTATCAATGGAGGGGGTTTCCTTTGTTAGGACTTCCATTGACTAAATTTAATCTTCGGGGACGGGGGACTTTTCTTCCGGGTATCCTGTGGGTATAGGCGATGATTTGTCGCATGGAGATCAGCTTCCTCAAGCCATTCTTGAAAGGTAGACGCTCGGTGGTCTTGCACGAATGCTTGGATCTTTTGGGGAAGGGTGGACAATAGCTGGTCTTTTAACATAAAGTCAATCAGGGCCTCATAATCCGATTTGACTTTGGAGGATTCTAACCAGAACTGGAGGTTTCGCTTCAAGATATATCCAAAATGTCTGTAAGTTTGACCGGGCTGGATTTTAGCCGATCTAAACTTAGCGGGGTAGAACTGAGGGCTCAAGTTGAAGGCAGATAGCAATTCGGCCTTCAAGGTGCTATAGTCTATTGTAGCTTCGTGTGGTAACGAGATGAAAATTTGTGTTAAGCGCGGACTGAGCAATGGGAGCAATCTACTCACTACTTCGGATTCTAGGGCCCATCCGTTTACTTTGAAGATCTTTTCAAAATGTGTCAAGTGTGAGCACAAATCTTCTTCGTCTATATAATGAGGAAGTTTCATAGCGGGGGCCTGGGGTTGATGATCACGGGATCCAACAGAACTGACTTCAACTTGGTCTCTGCTTAATTTCCTTTCATGTTTTCGAATCCTTTCTCTTTCTTCAAATTCTTCTTTTCTTACTTCCATTTCTAATACTTCTTTTCTTCTCCTTTCTTGCAATTCTTCTTTTCTTACTTCCATTTTACGTGCTCTTTCCTCTCGCTGTTCGCTTTGGACGAATTCTTTTAGTCTTGTCCTGTGAGACCAAGAGCTTGTCCTTGCTTGACGAAAACTTCGAACGATTGTGAAGCCATTGCGGCTCTTGCTGACGCAAATGGTGACTCACGAAAGAACTTACGCACCTGGTAATAGAATTAGAATCTGCAATTGTTCCTAACCGATACAATCTAATAATTAACCCCCAAAATAATAAATATTTTCCTAGCCTTGTTTTTGCTATCTGGAAACGGTTATTAATGGTTATTATTTATATTCCTTCAGGGAATAGACTCTAATTATAAAAATCTACGTTAGTTTATTTGGGCTTTCTTAAACGTTGGCAAGTTTTAGGCTATATGAGTTCGTTTACTCCAAAATTTACACCCTTAATGCTGACACCACTTTTATATATGTCGTAGAATTGCTCATAGTCTGGTCCAATAATTATTCTAGTCCTTGATCTGGACACACCGCTTTTGTTTTAGTCGGTGGTATTGACCCTATGACTCAATCCTGCGATCATATATAAATATATATAGGTATGCTTTAATTCCTACTGAACGTGCGAAAGCTGGTTAGAGGCGTGTTGTGCCGTAGCCAGGATTCTCACTATAAAAGTCCCACTTGTTACTGGAGGAAGGTTTGTGATTGTTGAATTCTAAGAGTTCATAATACAGGTTGAATGAATTAGCCTAAGGGATGCTTAATTAAAGTCTTGCCAAGGGTACGTCAAAAGGGAGGAGCCACAAATAAACACCCGTACTAAAAATAAACTTTACTTTACACAAATATAAATAATTAGCAATAGTTAACAGGCAAAATTAAGGATTAAATATTAAACACTGAAGTTAAGCGTCTAGATTTATAATGACTCAATGGGAGTATCAATCACGGTTAATTAGTTAGGTAATTTAAGAATAGAGGGACACTATGTTTACAGATTACCATTAATTGATAGATTGGAGAGACGACTACTCGGGCCCAGACGGGGTGGTTCGAGTGGCGTTAACACGAGTTCTCAGGGAGAGGAGGGATAAGACGACGGGTTCGGGGCTGCTGGCTGCAGTTCCGGTTAGTTCACTCCTAACTGGATGTGACACTAACAAATAGTAACTTCCAGTAACTATTTGGATGTTCCTTTTCTTACTCAAGTTACGTTGAGCAACAGAGCGTACTCTTCTAGTCACAGACTCTGCGGGGCGGGATTTACTTCCAGGAACACCTTTTGAGACAGCGACCAAGTTGACTCGACTGTGCGTTGGTAGTCGATACGTTACTGCAACGACTCTCGTTCGACGTGAGGATTACGTGAGTAGATTGGGGACACTGCTGTGGAGAGGTAAACGGCCATGTTATTTATATCACGGATTGTGGGAAATTGAGAGAGAGATCCCATTCACGACAATTCGCTCATCGCAGCGCCTTATGGACAATTTCCATGCTATTATAAAGAAGGCAAATAAGATTTAAGCTTCTTTGAGAGATAGGCGTTTTTTCGTCCGACTTCCTGTCTCCAGTTGGGGGAAGGGTGGGGGGAGAGAGAGGGGAGAGCAAGGTCAACTCAAACGACAAATTTCTTTCGTTCCCACGATTGTCTGGTGGCATGTCATTATGTACGTTCCATACCCTCACAGTGAGTGATCCATGCACGTTCCTCGTTTATTGTGCTCCATTCGGAAAGAGAACATTGATGTTAAACAGAGATAGACAGAGGACATGTAGGGCCAGTGTGGGAGAGTAGAGGTCAAATTCTTTTGATTAAATTCAAAGGAAAATCATAAAATTTATGCAGCGTCTCATACGTATTTATTTGAGGGCTGTGTCCTCCCTACCAAGACAAGTTAGGCTAGATTGTGTTATATTATGTTTGGTTGTGTCAGGTTGGTTAGCTCAAGCAGGAAGAGGGTAAGTCTAGCTAGTTTGAGCTATGTCATGTGAGCTTGGTTTAGGGCTAGATTGCTTATGTTAGGACGGCAAAGAGGGTTAAGATTAGATTAGTTCAGGTTCATTTTGGTCAGGTTGGGTTAATTTGTGTTCAATTTACTGGCATCTCTTTAATTATAGTATCTTTACTTCTTTCTTTCACACGAGAGACATTACCACTCGCTCTCGAAATGTCTCTATTTTCTCCTTAATTAAGAAGCGGGGAGGTTCACAACAAAAGCGCCTCCCTATCTTTGGAATTTGAGCAAAAAACGCAATCAAATCACAAACTAGTAATGAAGCCCATTCCTGCACAGGGTCAGTTTCTAATTCGATCAATGAATAGGATTAATATTAATAACCCATGGGTATGATATCTATAGGTTAGTTAGGGTCATCGACAAAGGATCATGCCTCAATTGGTACTCGCTTTCATATAAATTTAACCTAAATCAACCCTGAATGTTACTTCGACAGATGAAAAATTTCGGATGAATTTAAAAACCTATTTTTCATTAGCAAATCCTTCTTCAAATCAGTCAGGTTCTGAGACTAATTATTAAATTTGGAGTTCAATCAACTCTTCCCGAACTAATAGTTATGAACTATTGGTCTGGCTCGTAGATAAACTAATTATTATGTAATAAACATTTTAATTATAATGACTTCCCTAGGCAGAAGTTTCCTAAAAGGTAATTAAAATTTGAAGAAAATTGCTTAGTTAATCGACTGAAAAGAATAAAATTAAAATAAAATTATGTCTAAAAAAGGGAGGAATTTGCAGTATCAAGTTTATTAGGCAGAGAATTCCTTAATAATTAAGTTATCTCTTTCTTACAAATTATTAAGATTTGATTCTCGATACACCGAGAATAATGAAGAAGGCCGTTTAGATCTAATGTTTGTATTTCCCGAGAATCACCCTCATCTTTGGATTTGGGGGGGCTAAAAAGCTTTTAATCTCCAAATAAAAGAGTACATTAAATTTAAAAATTAAAAAGACTGTTTGAGCAGCATTGATCCCCATTAAGCTTAACAACCGGTGCCAATTCAAAGCAAAACATAGACCAGAATCGACAAACCAGACTTTAGCGCTGAAAAATGCTCCAGATATGTCATCAGAAACAAAAGTTTATAGCAAACTAGAATTCAATGTGTAAAATCCTGCATGATAAAACAAGTGATTAAATAAATAAGAGAGAGCTCGATTTCCCTTTTATTCCCTAATTTTTAAAATTGGGCTTCGAGATAAGACTAAATCAATTACATATTTCGAGATTCGCTTAATTTCGTAGCTCTCCCAAAATATGGAGACAGTCGATGCGAGCGAATTTCTCCCCTTCTCTGTGGCTGCATTAATTCATAATCTCATTATTAGGATTTTGCTTCCTGTTCCCTATTTCATTAGTTTTGATTTTTCGTGGACTAAAAACACTGTACAATTAATTTCAGTGCCAAGAAAATAAATATAGTTCTCCTGTGCATTTTATTATGAAGTTGATAACAAGTTTCAAGTGTGTCACGCTTCAGTTCCCAACAAACGTCAGCCTGCATAGTAGGTCTCCATTTTCCCTTATACCTGTCATCCAGTGTCGCTATATCTTGAGTGAAAGTCTCTCCATGTTAATCATTCACATCTCTAGCATTCTCTGGGAAGAACGGCCGATGAGAATGAGGAAAATGTATTTTCGGTGACATATTGCATCCAATTTCTTGGTTGCACTTGATAAGGCTCTCCACTATCCCCTCTCGCTTCCCCCTTGGTGCTTTCCCAGAAGTCCTTTGCATACATCTTTAAATGCATGCCAGGCCGCTAGCTCAGTTTCCTCCATTGTAGGCTCGAAGTCCTCATCAGCTATAGGTTGACGAATCTGAGGGCTTACGAATATGCCTTTGTGGGGAAATCGATATCCCACCAGGAAAAAAGATGCCGCGTTCGGTTACAGCAGCGTCACGATGCTAGGTGGTGTAACACGATTATTCAACCCTCCTCTCCACCCTCGACCCACTGGCCACCAGACGCGACATTCAACTCCGAGAAGTACGAATCAACAGATTTCTGTCCCAACGTGCAAAAACAATACGAATGGGACGAGAACATGTGTAATAACAATGTTTAAACAGGCTAACTATTTCTTCTAAGATTCGAGATCGAGTTTCGCATAATAAACCAAATTATAGGAGGTGAGACGAAAGCCAGAATATGCCTTTAGGGCTAAGTGAAAGACGCTCTAGGAAGCGTCGCTATAGGAGACAGGCGTAATACATAAGGCCTCATTGCACCCTTTCCTTACCTGTAGTGGGTTGATGAAGTATATAGGTTGATAACTGGAGAAGAACGAGGAGATTAAGTAAGATATCGACACGACAATGTCCAGGGGCAGGGTCCGGCATTAACAGAACCTAACAGATAAGAAGTTCATTCTAAGTCAGTTCCTGGTGGTCACACTGAATTGTAGACCCTTGCATCGAGAATCACTTTCATACATCTCTTGTCAGAAAAATCTCCTACTTCATTTTTCAACAAAAACTCGAGATAGTCCTCACCATTGAGGAATACCCAAAGTGACCCCTAACCCCATTCTTCAAAGGATTCACTTTTTGCTCGTCGATCGTGAGTGCGAAGCATCTCAAGATTAACCCGAAGATTGGCAAAAGCCTACCTTCCCGTTCTAGTTGCTTAAATTATCTGACCTCGACTACGTGCCTAATGCCATCTACCTCTTTACCGACCTCACCTGTTTGGCCAAGTCAGTCTCCCCGCGAGATAAACAGCTGGCCGTCGGCGACCACACCCCCGCGTCGAACCACAAACCACTTCTTACCGCTAAAAAACCTCAACTTGGAAAACAAATAATGAAATGTGAATAAAAGGAGTATAACAACTTAAATATACAACCTCGATTAGAAAGACCTCTTTTTTTGCAAAATTCACCCTTTCATTCCCAAAATGGATCCATATTATGTATTTTTGGTCATAAAACCTCTGTACAACCAAAGATATACGACAAACAGGAATTTCGGAGAAGAGTCTTATTGATTGTTACAACTTTTTTAAGGGAATTTGTGCCAATTATTTCGTCAATAGACCGATTAAACTTGGAGGATGAGGACGCATAGTAGAGATTGATGAATCTTGCTTTGCGCACAACTAACACATCACAAAGGAAGAGCACCCCAAACTCAGGTTTGGGTGTTAGATATTGTTGATACAACCTATACACCCGCATTCGGCTACATGGAAATCATACCTGACAGGAGCGCTGCCACTCTTTCACCCATCATTAAAAAAGTAGTACTTCCAGGTTCAAGTATTCATTCCAATGAATGGAAAGCATACGGAAATATACAACGTTTAGGATTTACGTATCCTATAGTAAATCATTCTATACATTTTCTACACCTTTAGACTGAAGTTCATACACAAACAGTAGAATCTTACAGGAAGAAGCAGAAGAGCAAAATCCCGGCAATGAAGTGTTGTAAAAGAGAATTTTTGGCAAGCTACCTGCACGAATTCATTTGATTTACCGATCATTTTGAAAACCTGTGTGCGCATATTAGTGCCCAATACAATTTAGGTTAACTGTTTTGATAACTTTATCCTTTAACTATTTTATATAAATTGGTTTTTAAACCACTTTATAAATAAATCTTCAAACTTTACTTTGGAAAGAGTGGAAGGGAAGATTCTTCGAAGAGAAGCAATCTGGGGATCAGATTCTTCAGGTGATCCAAGTTTGTAAATACCATTCTCGTTCCAGTAGTATTTGAGGTTTACTAGTCTTCCTATCGTAGCATCAGTCTTTTATCTGAATTATTGTCATTCCATCGATGGTTAAACTGCTTTCCTTTCTTTACGCTAAACTAAACGTCGTAATTATTTCTTTTAAAATGAATGAATCAGAAATTATCGTTGCCGTGAATATGAAACACAAAGAGAGTTAATCGTAGTGTGAATAGCATGACGTCATTGAAGGCAAAGAAGGACTGGCGACAAAAAAATATTACTCACATCACTTTTAGGACGTCACCCACAGTAACCAACTATTAAATAATAAAACAAGAAATATACTTACAAACATGTAGAGAGAAACAATGTGACGTCGCACAGGAAAGTGAACGCGTGAATAAAGAAAGAAAAGAAATTAGGGAGAGCAGTATGACGTCATTCTGACAAACGCTAATACGAAGTCACAAATAATTTTCACATTGTGACGAAATTAAGAAAAAAGGAGATGAAAAAGGCCACATATGGTACGCTTTAATCTCCCAAGGAAACAGGCTTTAGTTACATAACATTTTTACTAATATAATAAAATTTAAAATAAGCTCTGGTTTGATATTGATCAATTTTATTTTATTGTATGATGTTCAATTTAGTTAATGTTTCCTCTCACGATTTTATAAAGTCAAAGGAACTTTTCTCGATCATTATTTTGGCGCGTTTATTTTTATTGCCTTAAATTGAAGGCAAATTTATTTGAACTGCAACGCTGAAGCTTCGTAATTATTTTAGTCGAGAAATGTATTTTTCAGCATGTTTTCTCTTATATTTGTTAACTAAGTTTAAATCCATTGTATCTTTTAAATTCCTATTCTTTCAATAGATTTGATTTTGTTCCAGAAAATCTTAATTTAACAATTTCTTTTTAACGTTAAATTATTCCTAAATGAATCATGTGTATTTATGTTATACATATTTTGACAGCCATACGTACACAATCTATCCTTAAAGCAAAAAATGCGATGATGGATGTCAAGAACATCCGTACATTATAAACATAGACACGCATATATAATACATACGTAAACAAGGGAACAATAGAGATATATTCATACACACACACATTTTATATACAAAGCTATAATACGATTAAAATGATTACAAATACCAAAATAACGTACATTACTAAATATCCTACAAAACAGGTGTATTCATATACGTGGATTTATGTACACTCTTTTAAAGTACACATCTGCATACACAGTAATTTCAGGGAAATTTTGTATTGAATCTCCCAATAAATTAATCTAACCATATTCAATAAGTTCTATTTTGTGTGGTAATATTCGATCTATTTGGGCTTTATGACGTTATAAAAATGATAAAGACTCAATTTTGTGGTGAAGCGATTGTGAGGAAGGTTCTTTGGACTGCAGAAGGGGACAAAAGAGTATTTTAATACGTATAATATTTTAAATTTGAAGTGGTATTTTATTAGTTGAGGAGAGCGCACAGGATATAAAGAGAGAGATATCGAGACATAGAGAAAGAGAAAGTGAGACAAACAGTGAGAGGGTGATACATCAAGAAAGAAAGAGATTCGGAGAATTTTGTCCGTGTCCAACTCATTCCCCCTTGATTTGGTCAATAGAGTCATAGGCAAAATACTAAATGACTCCTTCCTCCTAAAGTTTGCAAAGATCATAGGACCTGATCTCGGTCCTATGAATCAATAGGTTTCAAGACGGTACCAAAAAGTTCTTCAGAGGTTTTATTTCGCACATCATTTCCGAATAACCTTCATTAACAATTTTAAAATAGGTAAATTCTTCCGCACTAAGGATTTAACTCCGGCTTTTGTATGAAGACAGAAAGTGAATTCCCAAAACGGCATTCCAAGACCGTAATTGCATCATATATTAATCATGCCTTCACCCACTGCACTACATGGAAGGAAACACATAATTATCCAGGAAATACAGCTATCAAAGAATACTTTGTGGTCGTGATGTACTTCTTTGTTGAAGTATGCTTTGATCTAAGAGTGCGAATCTTGTTGTTTTAATAAAGAGCCGCTTCAACACGTAAGGATATGAAGAAACACAGGAATTATCCTAAAATAAACATATATTTTAAATTTAACAATCATCTATTGAAAAAAAACAGTAAACACATTTATATTCTCTTCCTACGCTAACCGAGACTAACCCGGTGGGCAACTGGGCCGATTTCAATATCTTCAATGACAAAAATAAACAAATAGGCTATACGTAAACACACCAATTGCCGATTAGTAATTTTATCGCGACCCTTTTAGATTAACGTTAAACAATAAATTAAAGTACTCTCTTCTATTAACAAATATGACAGGGTTTGACGCACAATTGTTTGGACTCCCATTAAATCGTGAACGTACTAACCTCATACTATCGTAATATGAATATAAAAGTTCTTTCTAACTTACATGACAGACAGATTCAGGGATTGCCGGATGACGTTGGAGGGCTTCTCTCGCGCTTCGGAGATTTAGAATGGCCTATGTTAGAATTTCATCGAGATGGGATGGAGGAAGCGAGGTTGGGCCAGGTCAACTTCCTATTGCAAATTTGCCTCCGGTTACGTTTAAGAAGACAGAGAGAGTTACGGTGCTCTTCGCTTCACGAGTCCTCTTTTGAATAATCTTGACGCCTCTTGGTGTCCTATTCTTTAACGCCGGGTGCTCAACTAGTTTTGGGGTATACGGGGGGGTTTTTACCATAATTAACGAACGGAAACTCGTTGGGGCTTGGTTCTTCTCCTCTCACTCTTACGAAGCTTGAGCTGTGAGAGTCAATCGAGTGTGAGCGGGTTTTCTTTTCTCTAGTCAGACTTCTTTTAAGTCTGTAAAGGATTCTTCGGTATGTCACCAATACAAAACTTGACGATGTATGTTAATTCGGGCCTGGGAGGGGGGCGGGGCGGATCGATCTTTTCAATCTGATCCTTTATCATTTCTAACCGAATAATCTTGACCAACTCAAGGATCGATCTTTACGAACTGATCTTACGTCGTTTTCACTGAATAATCTTGACTGGCTGAAGGATCGATCTTTATGAACTGATCCTATGTCGTTCTCACCGAATAATAATCCTTTCTCTTTCTTCTAGGGGCTTATTTATAGGTGGAGCACCGCCCCATCTAAGGGGTAAGGGGCGAGGCCGCATAGGGGAAAGCGAATGGTGAGTTCGCATCTGGGAGTGCGAGAAGTGCAGAGGTCTGCTCTGAGGTGCCCAAGTCGGCTTGTTAATTAGTGAGACCCTCAACCGCCACACTCCTTGGCGTCACTTTTGACTGGCACCGATTTTGGTGATATAACCAGAACCTACGGATCTCGTAGGTAATTGGATCTTTAGAGCGTCGTTTAAGGGCCTTTGGTGGTTTCCTTGACACAGATGGTCGCTCCAACTACCTGTGTAGCGGGGAGATCAAACAGGGTAAGCTGTTACTTTTATTCGCCGGTTACCGTTCCCACGAGTCTCCTCATGCTGCTCACTTCTCCGGCATTCTCCACAAGGGGAGGTGACTTTAAGGTATATTTCCGCCTGGCCCTCCCGTAGGCTTTACGTTGCCATTCCTCTAAAACAGCAGACAGCCATTTGGACTAAAATGGACCGATAGTACCTTGCAGAACCTCCGAACAACCGAAATATAGACAAATCGGTATAAAACTCTCCTCCAAGAGTACTATGAGTACAGAATTGCCAAGTGATGGGAGAATAATCAAGGAAATAATACACTAAGGATTACGTCAAGGAGCGCTGAGCAAAATGTGATTTTAACTATATATTACCAAAATTAGACTGACTTCCAACCTTATTGTGAAGAATACTCCTAGACCTGCACTTGAATCCAAACAAAAGACCCGTCTTATATATGAGTAAAAATGTAAAGAAAGAGACTATGAGTTCCTACCTCGCACTTATATTGGGATGACCGAAACAACACTGTCAAGGAGGATGACATAGCACCTATGAAACGCAGCTTGGAAAAAACACTTGAAAATCACGAAGTTTGCCTTAACAGAAAAAATGATGGAGAATAATTCAAATTTTTTAGAATCGACGCCAATTACTCTTCTTTGAAGTTATATTTATTCAAGAAAGCAACCAAGGTTAAACACGCAATTCAATTCCCACGAGATACTTCAAAGTGCAGGAGGACGGAATCAGGGTACGGTGCACGCTTAAGCTATTCGCCTTAATTAATTTGGTAATCACCATAGGAAAGAAGTTAAAACTCTGTCCCCTATATGTCGGCAGGAAGTTCCCCACCTTTGACCTGTCCCCTGTTGCCCAAATGAGCTTTAGTTCGCTTATACGCTTTCATGTTTTTGTTTGTTTGTAAGTCTGTAAACACATATTATAATATATAAGCACATTTCTTCTAATGTTTGTCTACTTGGTTTCTAAAGATGATACCTGTGGAATCGAAACGCGTCCATATAATATAATATTCGAAAACAAAGTATTTCACTGAAAGCTTAAGTTTTCAATGAACTTTGCAGAGCTTATTTATGAGTGGCGAATATACGAGTCGCTTTTACTAAAACCGGCCATGATGAATATATTATATATATATATATATATATATATATATATATATATATATATATATATATATATATATATATATATATATGAGAGAGAGATAGTGTGCGTCAGTACTTTGAGGACATCACTCCAAAAAGCTCTAACTTTCTTATAACTATCTTGTAATTCCTTTTTCACTTAAATAATTAGTTATTAAAGAGGCGAAGGAAATGAAAAGGCACGTTTTAATTGTTGCCATAAAAGCTCAGCATAACGATCCAGAGATTGCTCGCTTTGTTAAAGTTGCTCGATCCTTCGTTGCCACGTTAGAAAAGACCTGGCAGCTGCTGATAGTGATCCAATATTATCAACATCACGTGAGAAGGGTTCTAATACCATCAGAACCCACGAATTTGTGAAGAAAGTAGAGAATTTTTTTAATATCCCGGAAAGACGATCGAACCATTTCAAAGGATTTTAAGCATTCATGATGCACTATCGGAACAGTTTTGCATAAAATTATCCGTTGCAAATCTTAGTTGATGTGGAGAGGTAATTTCATATTATGTAAGAGATTGTTTCTACTTGGTCTCCATGTAGAAACCCTATTGATCAGCCATGATGTGGTTTTCTCTGAAAAGAAAAACGTGAAGGTTTACATCATGAGGTATTGGGTGAAAATGGAGATATCATGTGCATAACATAGAGTGCGATTTGAGATTCAAGAGAGGCGTGTCAAGTAGGAAAAAGTTGAAAAGGGTTGTGGAAAGTACCAACCACTGCATACCATCATCGTATATATATATAATATGTTGAGAACAGCTTTTAGTTGTCTATTATCGCTGGGGAACAAATTTCAACCTTTTGTTTATTGACTTAGATTTGACAGTTGATTATACGTAATTTGGGTGCGTTGAGCACGAATTTCTACTCTGTTTTGCTCTATCAGGTCCTGATTTTGTTCAACACACTTCCTCTTTCATCATATTCATAAAAAATTATATTTTCTCATACTTGTTAAGTCTTTTTGCAGCTGCACATTATAATTATAACTATCTATTAGTTGCTATGTAAACTAATGTTTGTTTTTATATTTCAGATTTTGAGAATAAAGAATTGAAATATCTCTACAAATTGACAAAACAATCAAGTAATATATCCTCAAGAACTAGAAATTTCATATGCATTTTGCTCCATATTGGAAATTTTACACTTCCACATTAACAAGAAAATATAACGGACTTCGTGAAAAGAGCTTACTTAGCTTATTTTGGCATAAAACTGGGGGATCAAAGTAAATCATGGGTTCCACATAGAGCCTGCAATGTATGCATTGAAAGACTGTGACATTGGACGGATGTTTCAACAATACCTTTTGGAGTTCTGATGGAAAGTTTATGATTTCATAAAACTACGTAACTTAGTCATTTGTGTACTGTAAGCTACCTAAGTGTAATTGTAACTTAGGTACATAAACAATTTTTGATCAAATTCGCTTTTGTTAACGGTTCACAATTTATTTTCTATTTCCGGTGTGACGAGGGCCTACTAACAATGAGACTGATTGGTACTTCTGCTTTGTCCAGACTTCGTTCGAGCTTCACTAAGAAAACTAAACATTGTGTCTCGTACCCAAATTTTAACACCGCAATTCAACCTGTGCTACATTCAAGGGAAATTCTCATTCCAAAATTTAAGAGTCTGCCATCTCAGGAATTGGTTGGAGATGTTTCTGAAAATATTGTTATGTACTTTGAGGAGTCATACATCGAATTCAACCCCAGCGTAGTTGTAAGTGAAAGTGATCAGTAAAGGTTGACCGAGACCAAGTTGAATGATGTAGGGAATCTAAATTTACTAAAATGGCTGCGGATATTTTAGCTTCCAGACTTAAACAGAAAAACCTGCTTATTTCAAATATATACATTTCATTTTACTGAAACAGAAAAAGAAATTCTTATATATTTTAGGACAGAGCATAATTTAGTATACATATTGCTGCGACATACCATATTTGTTAAATGAAATGAGGGTTCAGTCTTACAATGCAATTATTGGCGTTTGTTTTTAGACAGTTCCAAAAGATGTCTTAAGTGTGAGGTGCTGCATAATGGCAATCTATACAGCTCGATACCAATTGGGCACTCAACAACAGTAAAATAAAAGTATAAGCATAGAGAAACTGTTTTAAAACTTATCAAATACATATAGGAAACACGAATGGATCATATGTGATGACTTAAAAATCGTCAATTTTTTGCTAGGGCAACAATCAGGGTATACTAAATATCTCTACTCCTTTGCTTATGTAACAACTTCGCTAAGGAAGAACATTATTCCAAACAAATCTGGCCAGCACAAACATCACTTACTGTCGGAGAAAAAAAATGTAATTAATGCAACTTTAGTGAGCAGAGATAAAATAGCATTTCCTCCTCACCAAGATATTAAAATTATGCAGGAACGTTATCAAGGACGCTGTGATTGCCACATGATGGCTAATTATTGCTGGTGCTTAAAAAGAGACCTGCCGTAAACAAACAAATACTCTAGAAAGTCCTATAAAAGAAAATTATACTAGAGTGAATGCTTTATATTTCTTTGTTTTGTTTAATTTAAGTCATTTTTATCGTTATAATGTAATTGAACAATAGTTTGAACTGCATCTATTCGGGAAAATTGGAAATAATGTTAAAGCATGACTTCATGTTTAGTCCTAATTTTGTAAAAGCTGGAAAATGTCACAGCATCTGATAGAGCCGAAACGACGTGAAATTCGTTTTCAGTGGACAAAAATTACTTACAATCAAGTGTCAGATATCATTCAATAAAATCCCTGTTCCCCAGTGTTATTTTCGGTTGCCTGCCGGAGAGAATTTGGAAATTATATTTTTTTAATATTATTGAAGTAAAGTGTGATGTTTATCGTTTAGTAAATACGAATGTGTCTAGTGACAAATCATTGGTTCTTTTCTATGGTAATCTACTCTTCCCTAATTGATGTTAGGTGAATAAAGCCTGCTGGTATAGGATGAGTTATGGTAGTGAGGGAAGAAGTTAAATGACATCGTTGTGTCAGAGAGAGAAGGTTACCCCCTCTCCTCTATAACCCAATGTCTACCCGTGGTGCCTGAAGAAAAGATGCACCTGCATCCCCAGACAGCCCAAAGGGAGCAGCGATGATTTTACGCGGTCGAATGACCCCAGCGCTTTTATCAAGAATGGTCGGGCCTATCAAACCCAAGGAGCGACCTCAAAAATGTCGCACGTCCTTGTGATCAGTCGCATCGCCTAATCGGTGTCAGAGCTACGAAGTTGAGGACTTTCCCGCCAGCCTTTAATGCTTGCCGAGAATATCCCCTCCCCCCCCCTCTGGCCCGCCAAAACTAATGAGATCTCCTTTCCCCTTTTAGGGGCCCCTAGCAACACGCTTCCGCCGAAGCGGCATAAATACTTCGGGAAAAGCTTTGAAAAATTAGTACCATACAGCCCCGTTTTAGTTAGCAGCCACGTACATTTTCGTACGCTCTGGTTCGCTTCTCAACGGCTTCCAGCTACAAACGCGACGCTTCACCTCTCTACCCAGCCTCGCTCGTACCTAAGGCCAGAGTTCCCACCTGAGGTATCTATCACTCAGGTATCGACTTCGTTCTCGTCTGGAGTACTCCATCAGTGAGGATAAACAAGTAGGAAGTTTGCAAGTGAAACTTTGCAGCGCTCCGCTTCCTCCTGTCTCCAAAGCCTCCGGCCAATTAGTCTTTACGTGAGTCTCCCCGTTATTTTCACTCTCTCGCTTTCCCTGAAAGCAATCACCGTACATCGTCTTTCGGACTCTCGTCCCCGTTGAGTCATTTTTATCCCCCCCTCCGTTTGGTACCCAGGGTCTCATTTTATTTATTGTCATTTATTTACTTTTGCAAATAATATTTTCTTTGTATATATTAAAGTTATTTTTCTACACTCAGTTTCTTTATACCCAGAACCTCTAAGAATTTATTATTTAGGCCCAGCGCACTCGATTTGGATTAATTAACCCACGTATCTGGATCTATATCCCCCCTTAATTCTTGGCGTGCTTCCTTCCAGCAACACAGCAGAGTCAATCCTCGGTTCGACTCGACCGCAAACATTATATAATTTTGTTGTCAGATTTTTCCGGTGATCTCATTTCTTTAAGACCTATAACAGATTCTAAAGGGCTTTATTCTAGTATACTAAAGGTTCTGGTTTTAGAGACTGTAGAAAAGACTTTACCCTTTTCTTCTTTTGCCTTTTTTGTACGTATTTTGTATTGCATTTTGTGACCGTGTGAGCTTTAACCTTTTTTAGGGGTCATAAAACGTCTGCAGTATTGTAAAGGAGTTAATCTTATTTCCTTTTAAGTATTGTGTTTGTCGTTTTCTTCGTTGCGTATTGGACAACATATGCTCTCGTTAAATTCCAGAGTGAATATTACAAGTATTAATAAGAATTTGAGGTGGTTTGAATTAATTATCACTGTGTGTGTTTGTTTATTTTAAGTGCAGAATCGTAGGTCTGTCGAAGCCTACCTGTACTTTCCCTCTGCGTCAAATTATTCTTCCCTTTGTAACGCTTTTCTTGAAAGCTGATCGAATGCGATAAAATGTCCTCATTATTTTACACGTTTAAGTTGCAAGGAGAGTGGCTTGGGCTCAGTGGCAAGGACCTGCTAGCTTATATCCACGAAGAGGATAGGAACGAAACAGAAGAGAGACGACAGAGAGAAAGAGAAGAACGAGAAGAAAGAAGAGGAAGAGAATATAGGAGAGAAAGGGGAAAAATCCGCCTCTATAAACTTGAAACAAGTAGGACCAGGAACGAAACGCTTTCCACCAGCTTAAGGTCAGAAGTTCCCCTTACCCCCTTTGTTAAGCTCCTGGTTTTCAATAAAGGCGGCGAATTTGAAGTCTTCTTAATCCACTTCGAGAAAATTTTAGAAATCAACCATTAGGATATCGAGGCAGATGGAGTGGCGCAATTATTGCGCTTGCTAAATTACCAACTCCGAGATATATTCATATCACTCCCCTCAGAGGCAAAAATTGATTATTCGACTTTAAAATCTGAATTACTGGCAGCAACTAACATGACCCCATTCTTTTACCGATCCAAATTCAGACATGCCCAAATTCAGCCTGTTCAAACATTTCTTCAGTTTAGGTACACCCTCATGCGTTACCTCAACTTCTGTATCGATGCTTTTAAAATCCCGCATGACTACAATTACCTCGTTGAATTCTTTATGAGAGACCAGTTGTTGGATGTCCTTCCGGCTGAAATCAGATCTTTCGTACAAGACCGACGATGCCTCACATTCAAGGAGTGCACAGAATAGGCAGACATTTATTCAGCAAGCCACAACATTTCTCCGAATAAAGGGAAAAAATGGCCCCCATTTTCCAAAAACCTAAGCCAAAGAAAGGTAAATTCATCTTGCAAAATGGAAGCAATTTTGCCAAGGTATCTGGGACGTCGAAGCCGAAACCACTCTTTTCGTCCGAAGACTGAAATGTAAAACTGTTCTCTTTAGGCCACCCCTAAGCCATCTTTCCCCAAGATACCCACTCTTTGTTTTCCCTGTGGGGGGAGGGCTAAGTGAAAACAAACTTCCCCCAGAACTCTCAGTTCAAAATAACTCTTCTCACCAGGTACACCAGATCTGTGCCACGTCTGCGCCTCCGTCAACACCATCGGAATCTTCTTCTTAAATGAGCACCTCAAGTACCGGCAGCGACCAGGTAAACTTCTTGTTTGATAAGAATACGCCTGGATGCCTTATGTTCGAATCCGGAACGATTAATGGCAGCCGTGGCTCTACTCTTGTGAGAGATACCGGGGGTACCTGCTCAGTGATGTTGGGCAAGCTGATTCCCCCAGTAGTCCCGGACCATAAAAAAATCGTCGTCGTGCATGACTACTTGGAGTGTGCCAATCGGTTCCCCATAGTTAAGTGCTACATCGAATGTGCGTACTTCAATGGTTGGGCAGAAGTAGTAGCAACACATATTAAATTCTGCTCCGTGCTCATTGGCCAGAGCTCACGGGTCTTCCCTAGCTCCGTGGTTAAACCCGTAGTTACCCGTTCTCAAGTTGTAAAAGATTCGAAGATGCCCTCACCCCTATAAACCTCACGTTCTTCAGAATTTAAGGAAGTCATGACTGAGGACTTCGCAGGGAACCATAGGAACTGCGATTCCCTCTGACCCCTGTGAGCTAAGGCCCAGTTAAATGAGCAAGAATTCCCCCAAGGAAACAAGGTGATCTCCTGCCAAGATACAGACGGTTACTTTACCGTAAGTCTTCAGAAAACAGGAAACCTCAGATACAAATATTGTGTGTTTCGCGTTATTCACGTTGGTTAGATTTGAACCATTGTCCATGACAGCCTATTTTCAGGCCATTTTAGCCACACGAAAAAACACGCAGAAGACCTTTGAATATTTTTATTAGCCAGGCGCCCATGAAGAGATCATTGGTTACTGCAGATCTTGCGACATCTGGCAAAGACTGACGTCGAAGGGCGAGTTAAGCCCGCACCATTGCAGAGAGGACCCTTAATCTTAGAGCCGTTTTCTCGGGACGCAATTGATCTCACAGTCCGATACACCCCTCGTCGAGTGAAGGTCACAATCACGTGCTAACTTTAGTGGATTTTGCCACCCAGTTCCCCGAGGCCATGCCGTTAAAGAATGTAGACAGCATCTCCTGCGCGGAAGCACTAATCTCCATCTTCTCCCGCTTTGGATTACCCAAAGAAATCCTGTCTGATTGTGGATGCCAATTCACGTCGCAACTGATGGAGTACGTTAGCAAGCTCCTGATGCTAACTCCTTTTCACCACCAATTTTCATCCAGCAGGTAACGGGATGTGTGAGAGGCTCAACGGCTTCCTCAAATCTATCCTCAAGAAACTTTGCGCCGAACAACCCCCAAAATGCAAGTTTCTTGCCCTTAACGCTTTACGAAAAACCGGGAAATTCCCCATTGCACCTTAGTTTCTGCGACATTTGACCTTCTGTATGGACGTCATGTTAGAGGGCGCCTCAGAATTCTAAATGAGATCTTCTTCACTACGAAATTAGAACAGGAGTTTCAATCATCCGACGCTTACCTCCTAGACCTGAGGGAAAGGTTAAAAAAAGGCGTAGAGATTGCGCACCAGAACGCGGAGACAAACTTGGGCAAGTATAAAACAAACTCCGACTTTAAGTCCCAAGAACTAAAATTTGAAGCTGGTGACCAAGTCCATTTACTACTCCCCACGGAGAACAATAAACTTTTGAGCCAATGGAATGGCCCCTTCCCAGTGATTGAGAGACGCTGCTCCGTCGACTACTTGACCCAAACCCGTTTGGCACTAAGCTATTCCACGTGAAAAATGCTTAAAACGTACCATCGACGCCCTTGTGCTAACTAACTTATGCCCTGGGCCAACAATCAGCCTTGGATTCCAGCTCTCCACTTGACCGCTTGGTCGTGGTACAAGTCAAATGTGTTCAACAAGACGCGGAATATCTTCTTCAAATCTTGCCAGATACCCCGGAATCCTTATCAACTGAATTAGGTATCAACCCTCAGCTTCCGATCCCCAAGAAGACCCAGTTACAAGCGCTACTCACCTAATTCACCGATGTAATCTCGGATACCTCTGATTTTGCTGCCCAGTTTGAGCACAATATTGAACTCACCCTCCAGGAACCTTGCTATTCGAAGCCGTACCCCCTCCCCATTGAATTAAGAAAATCGGTCAATGAAGAGGTCGACAAGCTATTGAAGATAGGCATTATAGAGCCTTCGGAGTCGGTGTTTTGCTCATCGGTCGTCATGCTAAAGAAGTCGGACAATTCTTACCGGATGTGGTTCGAATTCAGAAAGTTAAACTCCGTCCCCGTACTCGACGCCGAACCGATTCCCCTCATCGATCAGAATTTTCACTTGTTTGAGACTGACCATAAACCCCTCTCTTACCTGCTGAAAGTTAAGAACAATAATGGTGGTCTCATGAGGTGGAGCCTCTCTCTCCAAGAATTCCAATTTAAAATTTTATACATTAAGGATTCTAAGATTTGCCTGGCGGACAGCTTAACCTGAAATCCCTGGATTTGTCTCTGAAGTAATTTCTCATTGATTAATTGTAACGTTAAATGGATTACTTTTGTAGATATTCCTAAATAATTCTAATAGTTTTGTGTAATGCCCTATAAGAAGACGTGCCATTATTTCGTTTTATTGTGTATATATTTTTGATGAATTTTCCTGTTCGTATGTACCTTTTTGTGTAATGCGGGACCTTTTTTTTATATCCTTGTTGTAAGTCACTGGTTATCGAGACTATGTTAACCCCGTCTATTGATAATATTCCTATTATTATTTTTATTGCTTGATCTCGTTCCTTTCTCCTTATTTGACTTATTTTTGTGCAGAGTACCCGCTACCATCACTTTGGAATTTGTTTTCTATTCGATATTTAGCCGTGTAATTACCCTATATTAGTCTGATGACACTTCCTTCGGAAGCTCCTTCTTAGGAAGGGAAAGAGTTGTCAGAGAGAGAAGGTTACCCCCCTTTTCTTCGTAACCCAACGTCTACCCGTGGCACCTGAGAAAAGATGCACCTACACGCCCAGGCAGCCCCGAGGGAGCAAACCTAATTTTTCGCGGTCGGATGATCTCGGCGCTCTTAGCAAGAATTGTCGGGCTAGTTGAACCCAAGGAACTGCCTCAAGAATGTCGCGCGGCCGTGAGATCCGTGTTGGGTTCCCATAATCCACCGTCGCATCGCCTGATCGGCGACAAACCTATGACGTCGAGGACTTTCGCGTGAGACTGTAATGATCGCCAAGAATTTCCTCTCCCACCCTTGGCGCGCAAAGTCTAATAAAATCTCCCTTTGGGGGGCCTCTGGCGACCCGCTTAGCCGAGCCAGTATAAATACTTAGGGAAAAGCTTTGAGAAATTAGTACCATACAGCATCTTTCTTGGTTAGCAGCCACGTGCAGTCTCGTACGCCCTGTCCAGCCTCCCAACCGCTGTTAATTTTGTTTCAGTATTAAATTTTCTATGAGCTTTTTGCGGAGTAGAATAGAAACAACAGTATCATGAGAGGTCTACGGGGGATTCTTTAGCTTGAAAATCAATGTTGTATGAGATGATTTCCGAATATTTCAATCAGTTTTTTAAGAGTGATCTGTGGACGTTACAGCGGATGTTTTTATACAAATAATGAATTCAAATTCGTAAATACTGACATAAAGGAATATACATATAAATATATACATAGTTTGAAAAATCGATGTTGAGATGAATGCAGACATTTTTCGAGATTTATTTTACTCTTTTATAGAATATTTAAAACCACAAAATACAAGATTCGTGATCTCTATGATTATAAGAGTAAAATGGTCTTACGGAGCTTTCAGAAACCCTTCATAATTAGGACTAAAGGGAGTCTTTCTTAATCACAGTCTTTAAATACCCCTTGGGGAAAAAGCTTCTAAAATGAAATTGAGAAATAAGTTTGAAAGCAGAAACTTTGAAGTTTTTTAAAATTAACGTTTAAATCCGAGTGAAAGGACGGTTCTTGTTCGATGGAAACGATAACCAAAAGGTTAATTATCTAGCGGTTTTCTGATGCTTTTAGAGGTGTTAGTTTTTTGTGTCCAGCAAAATGTTCCTTCGTGTTCAAAATTATCTCAATTCGATTCACAAGTATGATTTTAGAGTGTAATCAGTGTGTTAACATAGAGTGGATGTATGACATAGGGAATCTTGAAACATAGATATTTTATGTCCTTTAATGTCATCGTCATGCATGGAAAAAGTTACAGTTGGGAATTCCTTCCTTTAAAAATTGATTCAAGTCACAAAATGCATTTTTAAGATTTCAAAAGGCGAAGACAGGCGAACGTCGAGACGAAATCACAGACATCGACGACCAAAAATAAAACAAATGACTAGAAATATATATCTGAAGGTGCCTATGACCCTATGGCTTCAAGCAATTTAAGTACAAAATTAATAACTAAAATAAATAGGGGTCTAAACTAGAGTTTAAAGAATAAAACTAATGAACTGGAACTGAGAAGGACTCATTCCTACTTGGAGCTGATTCCATGAACCAAAATATGAGCTTTTTAAGACTGAAAAGGGTTTTAAGCGTTGTCCATATGTCTTCAATGCTTCTGAATATTTTTCCATTGCTGAACTGTCGAAAGACATGACTAAGTATACATCTGATCGTCATAAATCTGATGGGTGAGCTAAAACTTCCTACTCTTCTTAGAGTGCATTCAATGTATATGGCTTGCATTATATTGTTGCACAATGACCCTCTTTCTTTCAATTAAAGCCTGCTGTCTTTTCTTTGTTCCCTTAATTCAATTCAAACATCTCTTGTTACATTCTACCATACGCAAATCAAAACCTTCTACCCGAGCTTAAAGCATGCAAGCTCCCCCCTCCCCAGTCCCAAAGCCTAGAGGAAGATCTGCTGATATAAATCTTGCATACATTTTGACTAGCTTAATTTTCAGGAATATATTGACTTAATGCAAGGAGAATAAATTAAATTTATTTAGTATATAATGTAGAGATTGGATGCTGCTTGATTTATATTTATATTAGGTTTTGATTTTAGGATCAAAAGCGATCCAAATATTAGTAGTTCGTTGGGGTGTGAGGTATTGCCGAGTATTTTAAATTTTTCAAAACTAA
This sequence comes from Ceratothoa steindachneri, assembly GCA_963969495.1. Classification (NCBI taxonomy): domain Eukaryota; kingdom Metazoa; phylum Arthropoda; class Malacostraca; order Isopoda; family Cymothoidae; genus Ceratothoa; species Ceratothoa steindachneri. The sequence continues at coordinate 242,518,127 of OZ018317.1, read as the reverse complement.
TTCCAGACTACATATTGCTATTTTGTAACGTTTCTAACGCAAACAAACGTTTATATGTCTATCCCATTTTTAGGCATTACCCCTGGTATCGAAGAGAATTGAAAAATTATATAATCCACTCTAGTTCCGCCGTGAAATTCGAGAATTATTTTTGCAATGTCACAATTATAATTATGCGGAGGACACCTAAACCTTTGTTTGCAAATAAAACGAAGACTTACGAATTATAATCTCGTCAACGTAAAAAGAGCTTCTTTGGAGAGCTTGATAAAAGCTTAGTAAGAGGAAGCAATATTCACATTTTACTTTCGTATATATATATATATATATATATATATATATATATATATATATCTTATGTTCCCCTTTTAAATATGACAAGTGGCACTCTCTGGCACGCATGTTTCCGGCACATTATACCAACCCATACTTTTCGTTTTAGAAGAAAACATATGGGACACACCCAGCAAAGTGTGGTTAATGGAAGACCATAAAATTTCCTTTGAGTTCTTCATTAAGGCACACAAGAGCTTGTGCTTGCCTCCCTTTTCTACACTCACGCATTGACATACTTGCGGCAATGAGACAATTAGTACATGTGAAATCTGGTAGTCTGACAGAACCGGAGGCAGTTGTAACGCCTCAGGATTAACAAGACTCATGCCTAGAAACGAGAGCGATATTAATCAGCTCACATCAACTCAATATTTGTATTGAAAAGTTGAAATTGTTGAAAGGGAGAATTTGGTAGAATGTGCCCAGCCCGAGAACAAAAAGTGGTTAGGTCAATAAACACCCCTTTAAGTGATCTTTGAGATTCCACTCGCCTTAAATTGAAATGAATAAGTTCACTTATAAACTCAAACAATGGAGAAGAAGGAAAAAAATGAAATGAGGTGATGTTGCCCAATATCAACCAGAACTAAAATATATATTACCAAACTCTTATCATCTCTCTTATTCAGTCTCATTTGTCTTACATCATTCCAACACAGACAGAAATTTAAAATCTCCGTCGCGAATCAAAGCATTATTATTCCTGTTCAATTTTCTTTAATTTCTCGTAGAAATGATTTTAATTAGCATAAGACAAAATAGCTTTGGATATTATTTGAATTGCACTTCATTAATGCCTTTAAAACATATCCAACGTCATGAGACAACATCGTATTAATTTACAGGTAAGTTGGAAGTAGAAAAATTGAAGGATTACGTGGAAAATACACCCATTGCAAGATTACCTGAAAGATAAATCCCTAAGATCCACTCAAAGCGAGCTGAATAATGGAGGGAAAAAAAGAATGAGTGATAAAGGACAGGTAACAGAAACAGAGTATATGGATAAAGAATTAGCTTCAGCATCTTTGTTAAGGAAATATGATAATAAAGGTAATATTTATCGATTCTTTTTTTAGTCATATTTACTATAGTGTTTTCAACCACATTCTTATTAGTGTTAAGAAAATCTCTTGTCTGGTAACTTGAAACTGTCATTTCTAGTGGTCACTTGGTTAGAAGAATGGCATATAAAGAGAGAAAAAATTCAGAGATTTTACGAGATGACGCCGGTTAGACAGATATATGTATAAAACAAAGACAGAAATAGAGAAATGGAGAAAATTCAAGAATTCCAAACATGTCTAAATTTATCTTCATGTATAAATTATGTATGTGTGAAGTTTATTAAAAAATGGTTCAAAATCGTGAGTTATTAACATATAATCTATATACCATAAAAAAACGAAGAGGACCAAATGATCCGAAGCTTTGGTTTCTTGTCAATAGTACAGACACTTTTTTCATGGCAATTATCTTTAGTCTAATATTGTGTACGTTTGGTTCTCTTGACAGTTGTCCTCAAGGTAAAATGCCCGGCATATCTGTCACCCATTTCTATCCATTAGTGATCAATTTAAGGTGAAACCTAACTTCAATTTGTTTAGATCCGATGGAAAATATCGTTTGTCGCAGATGATGTGAAAGATTGCCTTTTAATTGTATGAAAAAGTGTGTGAAGTTTGGCGGAGGAAGGGTCATGTTCTGAGGCGTTATTAATCTAGAAAGACATTTAACCACTGGGGGCTTAAGGGGCGCATGGAATGTGGACGTGTACAATGATTTTATGGAACAGTTTCCCTTTATCCATCGGCGAGCCTTAAAGTATCAAGGGAAATAACTCCCCCTGTCTCACGCCTAACTCGGTGAAACCTTTTTCTTGGACGACGAAGTCATCGATTTTATAAACTGGGTTGGACAGCGTCCGGACCAGATTACCCTTGCAAAGAGTTGGAAGAGCTTAGAAGGATCTAAAGCGAGGAATCCGAAAACAGTTCAAGATCTCTGGGAAATTCTTCAAGATGAATGAAGCAGGATTAGTAAAGAAGATAGTAACATTTTATTCGCTCCTGTGATAATTTCATTGTTAGATTCGAATATAAATTTGTTTCCGCTCTCCGATCAATTCGGACACTTAATATTTTATAGCAAATTGATTAATTGATTATCTGTTGATTACTCTTTTTTACCTATGTTTGCAATACATTTACCAATACGCTTTTTGTAGCTGTAGGTTATAGTTGCCCATTTTTAGAAACTGTTTTTTCTTTGATAAATGTTATGGAAGATCTTGTGTTAGAATTTCTGGCCCTCTGAATGTTTTTGACTTTACAGTCTTATTTATAAATATATATATATATATATATATATATATATATATATATATATATATATATACAATGTTGGCACAAGAATTAGGACCATTCCATTTAATTGGTCCGAAATCTCGACAATGATTTTTGTCTGCTGAATAACCATGGTGCCAAATACAAGTATATAAGTTATCGTACAGTTTGATTGGGGGTACGCTATATGATTCCAGTTTAAAATTTTAGTTAACTCGTCTGTCTTTTAGAGGAGAGGTTTTTTGGTTGGAAAGAATTATTCAAGATTTTCAAGTATTTTATTGTTTCTATTAATATAATTCGAGTATAATACCTGGCCTTTTTTTTAATTGGTAAAAGTATTTATTAACTGGTGAAATTAGGTGGAAGATTGTATTAATGCAAAAATCTGGACGATCAAGAAACTTTATTATTCAAGAACTTCACATATCAAAAACTGCTGTGAACAATGCCATCAAAAAGTATCGGGATCATGGTACATTTGAACAGGTTCAGAGAAAAGGACGACTGCAGAAAACATCTTTCCATGATGATTCACATATAAGAGGATTCTGCATAGAAAGTCCAACTCCTTCTTCAGGATATATCAAAAGCGAATTGGGCTTGGAGGTTTCTAAAAGAACCGTAAGGCAGACTCCAAAAAGACATTAAATTCAAAACCAAAAGAACTGTTTCAAAACCTCTGATAAACAAAGTCTAATCACAGAAACGTCTTGAGTTCTTCAAGAGACACAAAAACTGGACCAAAGAAATGTGGTCTCGTGTAATGTTTAGTGATGAATCCACAATGATGCAGTTCAACGATCTGACAAATTTTGATAGAGTGCCAAAAGGAGCAAGCCCATATGATCCAAAGTACACTCGAAAGAGAGTGAAGCATTCACCATCAATTATGGTGTGGGGAGTTTTTTTGGTAAAAGGGCCTGGTGGATTGCACTTCCTTTAAAAAGGCAAAACGATACATACTGACATGTATTTAGCGATTTTTAATGAAAAGGCTCAACGGCTTTCAACAAGATGCAGCGCCATGTCGCACATCGAAAGAAATCTGTCGGATAGAATAAAAATCATTTCCAGCTGTTAGAATGCCTTAGAAACTCTTCAGACCTAAATCTAATTTAAAACTTGGGACAAAAAAAACAACAAAAACTTGCCCATCAAAAGTGTCATCTTTAAATGAATTGCAAGAAACAATCAGGAAACTTTGGATCTATGAAATTTCGTCTGAAGTGTGCAAGAATTCAGTTATTAATAAAACAAAGATACCCAATTAAATATTCAACGATTTTAATTTTGCCCAAATAAATTGAAATTATATTTTTTTAGACTTTTCTTCCCGAGTCCTAATTTTTTGCTGATATATATATATATATATATATATATATATATATATATATATATATATATATATATATATATATATATATATATATATATATATATGTATTCCTTGGAGGTTCCTAGCTTAAGGAGATACTGAGTTTAATGGGGTAATGCTTTAGGCGAAATATAGTTACTGTGCCTGATAGCTTAGCAGTAAAGCATCCGACCGGTAATCAGCAGACCAGGGTTCGAGTCCCGGCCAGGAATTCAAAACTTTTTTCCCCTGGCGTTATTTCTGTCTTCTCGGTAAAGGATCGCCTTCACTGTGCCTGCCTCTGCTCCCTTTGATTCTGGATTCTTCTAATGTTCCTCTCTCTTGCCTTTAAAAAACTCTGGTTTCTCGTCTCATTTGCTTATTCGCGTCCAATTCTTCTTCCTCTTGTACTATATGTATTTATAGTCAGCTACACCAGGTTTCTGCATCTTTCTTTTTGTCTTCAAATTTTATTTGAAAGACAGAAAATAAAAATGGCATAGGCCTGTGGTGGTTGTATTATCACCCGCAGATCCTGTAGTTGTTTTCTTTATATATATATATATATATATATATATATATATATATATATATATATAAGTCGTGCGGGTGGCAATAACCACCACAAGGCTTCGCGATATTTAATTTTTGCTTTTCAAAATCTTTTGGAAGGCAGAAAGACAAATGCAGAGATATTAAATTGCAGAATATATAACAATAAAGTAAAATAGAAAGAGAAATTTAACGTAAATGAGCAATGAGAGAACAAACAGAAGTTTCTAAAGCCGAGAGAAAGAGCCATTGGATGCAAAAAGATCAATGGCAGCATAGGATTGTTTAATGAAGGCAATACATAATTCACGAGTCAAGCCAATAAATTATTGAGATCAAAATATAAAAGCAGTCGTCAGTTGAAGAAAAGGTTTTTGATTGGTTGCCTTCGAAATTCGTGGCTCAAGACCTACAGACCTGAGTAACGGTACCTCGGGGCTGGGAAAAATATTTAAGTATGATTCAAAAACTAATAAAGAGGTATCAAATTGGACAAGAATGTGCCAAATTGCTTCATCAAATAGAAAGACTCTTTAGGCTATATTTTCTTATAGAAGAGTAAGATATTTACCAGCAAAATCATTGTTTTATCTCCAAATTAACCCTGGTTTCTAAATATTCAAAACCATCACTACGAAACCACATCATTTTCTATACAAGACAATTAATTTTTAGCATTTTATTAGATCTCTTTTTATTGGGATTTTATAGAGATTTTTTGATAGGACAAATTTTATGCAATTATTTTGATAAACCTTTAAAGGGTAGAAGCATTTGCATTATCTCTTTTTTTAAGATTAATTGGGTTCAATAAATTTGTAAAGGCGATACTTCCTATTTGCCTGTACAGATTCTCGAACAAGAACACGTATGTTCTTTTTAAATATAAGCATTACAAACCACTGTTTGGTCTTTTGTTTACAAATCAAATTAGCTCAATTTAGTTGTCATAAAACAAACCAAATGTTCAGTCTCAAACCTATTGAGATGATTTGGCCTCTTATACATGATTACTGACAAGACTAGCTTGAGAGAAAGAGAGAAAGACTATCTCTATCATAGATTCCGACACGACCTTCCTTACGAGAGGATACGCAAGGCTAAGGAATAGATGACCAGCAAACAAATAAACACCCTTGATTCTTTCTTTTATGGCATTATTTTATGGTGTAAAGCGTCGTAAATTCACGCAAACAAAGCAAGACAAAGCTCATCATTTACATATTGGTGCGACCTCACATGTCAGCTACTCCTTCTTTTTATTAATTCTTTCGTCACACTCTCACTTTTTCTCTGTTCTTTGTTTTTACGAGTCTTTACAAGGTGGCGAACGGCGTCTTCCCGCGCGAGGTCGAAACCTTCTAGTATTTTGAAGAGTTCTTGTTCAGAAGGTTATATGGAACTGAGTTCGTGAATGTGTGTGGTTGGGCTTTGTTCGTAGTTAATTTGATATTTGATTGTGTTTGTTTACTCGAACTTACAATATTCGGGGATAAAATATTGATAAAAGTATTGATAGAGTTAAGATAGTTTAGTAATAGTTAAGATTAGTGGTGCACGATTTTTTAACGATATTATGTTGTCTAGATTTCTAGCTACTTTCCTCCCAATCTTATGATTTTTTGTAGGCTTGCCTATTTTGGGCTTCCTTTGATGTCTTCTCTTTAAACTATTTAGAATACTTTTAAAATATTTTTTATATACCTACGCCAGGCCGATGGGCAAAGTATCGCTGCGGTGATCTAGAATTCCAATCAGCGATATGTATTCGAATACCGACTTCGGGTTATCGTCTATGTATTCGAATCTAATGCTAAGCTTTGTAATTAGGAATACTACTAGATTATAAAAAATAGTGAAGGGTATGGGAGTGCAACCCTCATAATTAAATTTGATATGAGTGCAAAGCCCCCGATTTCAAAATTCCATTTATTATATATATATAATACAAAATGATGCGATTCCAATAACCTAAAACAAAACACCTTTGGGAAAATTGCCCCTTCCTTCCCGCTTACCAAAAAACCAGTCTCACTGCATTTCTAAAAGTTATTTAACTTAAAATAAAATCAAAAACATTAATAAATGTATCCAAATAAATAAAAGAAACAAACAAAACCAAAAACTATTAAAAAACTAACAGGAACATAAACAAAAACAAACGAACAAACCAAAACGCCACACTCGTACCCAAACATTTGAAAACAGGTAAAAAAGTTATTTTAGCAAAAACAAACAAACAAAGAATTATAAAGCACAAGAATAGGTAGTGTCAGGGTACTTTGTTTATTTGTCATTGTTAATAGGATTTAGAAAACATCGAAAGTAACAAAAAACTAGTTCGCAACAGTCTTTATAAGCACTAAGTCAACATGGGAAAATAAAAGCTTATGATTGTTCAAAGCCGGTGAATGATGCAAAACGCTGCTTGGGCAGTGAGTAAACTAAAAAACGCTAAAAACTAGCAAAACTGAAGCTAGAAAATAGCTAATAAATCGTGTGACCTTAATCTTAACATTTACCTATATTTCATAAGCCAATGTTTATGTCTACCAAATCAAAGAAATAGGAAATTGGATGCCATTGTTTATTAACCACCAGTTTGATTAATGGCCACAAATTCGCTTTGGTTTCAAATTTTGTTATTTTCAGCCAAGAACTTTGTCATTGTTTATTTTGTGTTAAGATGGGCTATTATGCTAAAAAATACAGTTATAATCCCCAAAATGGTCTTCAACTATAAGGACAAGGTGCAGATTGAGAAAGTTTTAGTACCTTTTTGAGTTCATGGCAGTGTTCTTGGGTTAGATTTTTATTACTCCAGTTCCCTTAGAGAATAAGTAGCCTCAAACATCGAAAGTATCCTAATGTTTTACCTTGGCCAGCTTCATTATAGAAAATATTAATTTTCCCCACTCTTGAACAACCATTTTTCTCTTTCCTACAAATTGGATACTTTCGTAAGTTTTCTCTTGGTAAGATGAAGCTTCCTCGCACCGTTTATCGATTTGAGACCTCTTTTGATTTGTCTCCGCTTTAGTGATGCGCAGTGAAGCGTTCAGACCTGCTCTTTTCAATCCTGCGCCAGCTCTCCACTATATGCAACCAGATTCTTGCCCTTGAACTTACTAAGCGGCAAACTTGGCGTTCATTTGAAGCTACTTGGAGTTCAGGGGTGTAACCCATCATTGTAAACATTATGAATTCTAACATCTGTCTGTTTGCATTTCTGGCCACTTAAGTGGAGAGCAACAATGGCTTTACGATTTTCAGTGGAAAGAACCATTTATAGAATAGAAAAGATTAAATTATTTTTAAAAAAGATATTAGGAAATGGATTATAATTACATGAAAGCATTCATTCAACTCATATTTGTCATCATTTTACTCTTTGGATTAATAGCAAAGCTCTAGGGAGTGAAATTACCTCCTCATGACCAGAGTGCAATTTTGGTTTCAACGAAGGAATGCATTCTTTTCTTATTTTTTTGGAAGGGTTGACTTTTTAATACGCCTACACTTATTTAAATATTAGAAAAATTATTATTATGACGTAAAACATAAAATCAACTGATAAAAATAAAAAATATATATATTAGTCTCAAAGCTTTTGGCTATTAATATAATTGTGGAATCACATTAACAAGGTATAATAAACAAGTTGCTTTGGTAACAGTCATTTTCTGCCAAACATCCAACATGCAATTTAAATAAAAGTCCCAAATTCATTGCATTGATCGCTAATCTATATTTGCATTCTTATCTTTCCTCATCAACTGATAACGTTCCTATGTTGTAATTTTGTCAAGTTCTTAAGCAAAGTGGGGAGGGGTTATTTTTTTTATTTACCAATAGTCGCAACTCATTTCTTCTGAGTTGGGTTTTGGCTTAGATAATGAGGTATATCTAGCCTTGTCCTCATGTAGATAAATACGAATTGGAGGCCATTGTCCTATTGATATGAACCAGGGTTCAAAACAAAAAAATGTCTCTATTGTTAGCAACAGCGGTGATTAGCATCTTCATTTTGATAATTTCGGATTCACGGGTGGGAATAATGGTTTGTTACTACCTCATAAATAATGATGATACTAATACGAGATAAGAATTAAATTTGAGGTTATTTAAGCAAAGCTGAAGTTCCATTGAATGTTTTAGATATTTTAAAGTAGTTACATAATTTCTTGGTATTCGTGAGTAGATACCTTCGCTGCAGAGAATGCAGTCTACTTACGTTGCAGGTGGCCAGATGGATAGGCCAGCTGCACAGGGCTACTAAGAGGTGAGTGTGTGAGGAGATTAATAGTTCGCAAAAGGGAAGATTTAAATACTAGGTTTCATTTAAGGTTATTGAAAGATTAAAAACAAAAATAATCTTTAAGTAGACTAATATTGCTAATTATTAAAATGTCTACAAAAATAAAGCAATGGGAGAATAATATCACTCCCAATAAAATAATAAATCAAATAATAATCAGTTTAACAGGGATTAAAATATGGGGATTGGTCAGGCAGGAAAACTGTTGGTAAACACTGGGTAGTCAAATCTAAAGGTCGGGAGGAGGATAGCAGGTGGCGAGGACAAAAGGGGGGGATTATCCCTTGAAAGGGGTAAAAGGGTTTTACTTTAACGGCTTGACTCTTGGTGAGAGGAGCGATTCTTATGAGGCGAACTAGTCTCGCGGCTTGAGGGGCGTTGTACTCTTGACGGAGGGGTAGGAATTACCTGAGGCACGAGTAAGGTAATTTCCAAGCTGGGTGAGACACTCTCGAATTGAGCTGAGTACTCTCAGATGAGGGGCGAGGTTTCCTTGACTGGATGAATAGAATGGTTCCCTCAATTCTCCAAAGAAAAAGTTGTTTCACGAATTTGCCGATTAATTGTGGCCAAATTCACTACAATCTGTCTAGAGAAAGAGACCTAACTCCAAGGTTCGACTCGAGACAAGGGGCTGTATCTTCGTAAAAGGGTGGGTGGTACTCTGACGAGTAACATTTGACCCTAGGTTAAATACTCTGCTGGCTTCCTCGCTAGAAAGCCTCCAGGCATGGCAGTATCTTTGGAGTAACCACTGGCCCTAGTCTCTTTAGGCCCAGACTAGATAAAACGACCAAAGAAGCTTCTTCTCAGGTTGCTGCTGGCCTCCAGGCAGGAGAGGGTCGGAAAAATGTATCTCATCGGGGAATAGGCCGACTGATCAAACACAATTGTTACCAGCCGTGCTGAAGTTTTCCCACGCGAGAATAGTTCTCTTTCCTTGCGTTTAGAGATCTAGCTTAGGCCTACGTAGTCTCTGCTTTAAGGAAAGGTGGCTTAAGGTTGGTTTATAGTTCTTTTAATTAAAAAATAATTCTTAAATGGAGAAATAAACGACGGCTGAATTGTAAATAATGCCTTCAAAGTTTTCATTATTATTACAGCTTCATAATCCAAATTTGTTATTTTTAATTTAAAGCGCAATACCAACGAGGCCTTATCACACGGGAAAGTAAATGATAAAAAGACTGAAAGTGAAAAAGGTTGGAAATTATATAGCCATAGTTCCTCCTGCAAAGAATGCGGTCGGGAGGGCAAAGCGAGTCTGTTTGGTTCAACAAGAAGAGAGTAGAGTAAAATTTCTTTCTCTCACTTTCGTTTCTTTGCATTTTGAGAATAAATGAGAGCACTCAAAATTTCATTCAATTATTTAGTGTACTTTATTTTCTGGATTATTCGCCTTATCGAGTACTAGGCGTCTCTAAGGCTTATCGAGGATTAACGAGACATCCGAACTACCCTCTAGAAGTTGTTTTCCCAAAGTTGGGTCTGTTTATTTGTGTACATAAACATGTACGGTCTGTAATACAACTATTAAAAGAAGTTTGGCTCTAGATATTCACCAAGAGGTTTTTCTTCGCTGACATCTTTTGGACCTATTTAGCAGAGTTGACAGCCCTCAGGCAAAACTTTAAATCGGCTGGAAAGTCCTCCTTGCTCGATGCCAGGGGATGTACAGAGATAGAAAAGAGCGTTAACGCAAATACAAATGAGAAGTTAGCTGATCTTTCATTGATCAACTCTGATGCTGTGAAGATCAGTCTTCAACATTACATAGTTTCATACAAGGGTATAAAGTTCAATCTTTGGTATTATTTTAGGTCACCGAAAAATAGCCCATCATGGATGTTCAATCAGTGCTCTCTGAGCATCGTCTAGAACCCTCGGTGACTATCATACTTGTATGGTAGGTCACATTCCTTCCAACGCACTCTTGATTTGATAGTCGTTCCTTCTTTCTTCTGACGAGGTTTACAATCGAGATTCGTGCGGTGTAACGGGTAATGAATGATTCTTTCATACCTTTCTACAACTAGGTTTGTCGCCTTGAAACTTGTTGCTGACGAAAGGAGGCGTTGGTTTTTGTTCTTTTGATCTAGTGCACGGTCCTGGATGGACTTAGACTCCCTCTTTGCTCTAATGATCAATAACTTCGGCTACCCAGGTTTCTTGCTCGTAACTCAGATGTGCTCTACATCTTATACAATGAATTCATCCCGACTTAAGCAATAGGTACGAAGAAACGAACAGATGAATGCCCAATTTTGGTCCCTATATCCTGAGCCGAAACATTGTGTACAAACTTCTACTTCATTGTTGGTTTTATTTATATCTACAAACTTATTCTCCTCTCCTCCCTTCACGGCATCTAACCAACCTTTTCACTCTTGCCCACCTGGGAGCAGGACCAGGAAAGGTCGACTCACGGTCTCTTCCCTTCTTGTCCCTACTAAGAGAGTGTGGGGCCAGCAGCCGTATCCATTATTTCTTCTGTGAAAAAGAAAGATTATAGTTCCGTGATGAATCTATGTTAAGCGACACGTCGGAAAAAGTCCTTCTTGGCCAAGACCTAGAGGAATTTTTAGACCAATCTACATTTCATACCACGTTTAGCATCAATTCACACCCTGTAAAATAACAACTTGTAGGAAAAGCTTTTTTGTAAAGTGCGCTTCTCCTGCTTCTGCCGTGAAGGTGTTCATAGAGTTCAAATCATTTGCTCAAATACCTCGAAAATTTGGAATGGCTCAAACATATTATGTTATGCTTGTAGCAATTTAACAACTAAACTGCAACCATGAGCTATTGCAAGTGACTTAAGAAATTTATATACGCTATAATTTTGTTACTACTTATGTGACCAAGATAAACAATGAGCGCCGAAAGGAACGATTTCATCAAAATATTCAAATCCAGGAAAATCGCTACCGAGGAATTGTAAATCAAAGCAATCTGGTAGACCATTGTTAAGTGATGTATCGTGACAATCCAGATCAAATATATAAAACATTCAATAATTAATATAATCTGTAAAAGAGTCTGAAAATTTTCTCTGATTTAAATTCGAGTTCAAAATTTATAAAATATCGAGATTTGCATCCAAATATTTGCATCAATAGATTTTCAAATAATTAAAAATATTAAACTTTTCAAACACTTCCGTGTTTGAAAAAAAATTAAGCCGAATTTGGGATCGGTCAAAAAAAAGGATTTATAAAAATGTACTTTTTATATGTGATGAACGAAAAAGTTTAATTTTGTCGGCAGATGTAATTAATCTCCATGGGTAGAATGACTATATATAAACCTCCGCTTACCTATAGCGTTATATATTTAATATTACAAATTTCTATTCACTCATAGTGTAGAATATTTGTGGAACAACATGCCTGATAAGATCATTCTGTTTAGGGTGAAGTGGATAAATTTATTAACCACAGGGGAATTTTGTATTAATTAAGCAGACTCATCCGAGGGCAACATACGATGGCATAGCTACCGAAACCAGTCATGTAACTGGAAGGTTAAGACTTCTACATATATATGCATTCCAGTGGCACTGTCAGCAAATAAGGTATTTTAATTGAGAACTTCGGTGATGGGATAGAAGTAAAGGTATTATTAGCTTATATATTTAAGGTTGTCTTTTGGGCAGAGGCTGGATTTATTCTTTTGATAATAGATGACCTCTTATGACCACTGAAAGGCCTATGTCGTCTAGCCTTGTGTTATGTTGAGGGAAGTTATGTCAATATAGGCCTCATACTTAGAGAAATACATATAGGGATTGATTCACCAGAAATCATTTTACATATATCCATATATGAATGAAGTATATTCATGAAGGTTTGTTTTTAGCTTCGCATTTCAAGATAAAATCAAAGTTATAAACTTTATTTATATTAGTTTTAGAAAAAAAATAAACAGAAATTAGACTTATTAAAGGGGTTTGCTATAATAGACTGAGAGAGAGGACATCTTTGGCAATATTTTGTAAAGTCAATTTAGCATTGAATTCTCCGATCACAAGAAAACAAATCTCGAATCAAATTTCAATAAACAACTCTTCCTCTTTCTATAAAGTTAAATTCAAGGCTCAGTCAAATTGAAGCTTACTAATCGAAAGCCTATTTGTTCGTCGTTGGACGCAGGGGTAGCATGAAAAACGAGTAAATAGGCCTTGTTGGTTGAATAAACTGTCACAAAGGGGAATATAATAGGGCTTCTTGCCTATTTGCAAACCTCTTTCTGAAGTCTCATTTCTTATATCCTCTAAGTCTTTTCTGTATGAGTTTTTGAGAAAGAGATTTGAAAATCAGAGAGTAGGATAAAATAGAAATGTGAGGAATTTTTATGAAGGATGAAAGGATTAATTTGGACAAGGACAAATAAGTCTGGTTCAAAAAAGGCGGATATTTGACATACACTTGTGTGTGTTTGAGTGTGTATGGGTGAATGTATGTTTGGTGGCATCTAAAGAAAAGTTATTTGACGAACTAGCAAAGGAATCCGGGCCGCTTTATCTTTAAGGACCAACGAAGCGAAAAAGCTTTCAACCACAAAGATTAAAAGAACAAAAAATGACATTTACTGAGATATAAAAGTTCTGCCTTGGCCCCAAGTTTGACATTTTGCGTTCCAAATAAAGTATTTTAAGGCAGAGAAGCGATAAGGAAATGGATGCTCGAAGCATTGTGGCTACAGTGAGGCAATGTAGTGATAGTGTGATAGTTTGTGTCTATTTATTTGGCGATTTAATGAGAGATATAAAATGTCAAATGAATTATACCATCGATGATATAATTCAATTTGCTAGTGACATGTAATCAAATCTGGAACATGTAACGTACACATTATTAGAACACTTTTGTTTTGTAGCAGGCAATGATCCTAAGCACACGTACACCCTGTTTTAATTATTATGAGAAGATATAATAAAAATGACTTGTTACAATCACTATTTGGCCACACAATTCTCCTGATAGCAGTTCTATCATTTTCTTAGTGTCTTTTTTTACTTTATTTTCAGTGCTTGAATATAGCCATAATCATTTCGGAAGTTAATTAAAGAAAAAAAAATAAATGAAGAATAGTGTTGAATATTTAAAGTTTGGAATTATTACTTTAAAAATGAACAATAGAAAATTTGTCTTCTTTGCGAGAAATAATTTTCGAACGAGGCCATGAAGCCATCCGGGCTTTCTGATCAATTAAAGAAGATACATTCCGATAAGGTGAAATAATTTCTTTTTATATTTTAAAACTCTATGAGATCAATTTATAAACAGAAAACCTATTCATTCGCTTATGACCATCGAATCCATAAATACCATGATAGACTTGTTTGTTAATACAATATCTCTAATATGTTTGCCCAATCAGGAAAACCTCATAGAATTGGAGAACATCTCATTTTACTAGCTATGGAGAAAGCTCTTTGTACAGTTGTAGTACATCATTCTTCTCCAAGTAGAATTCTCAAAGCGATCCCAGGTAGAAATAAGCCTGTGCAAAGAATAATTGATAAGATAGCCGAGGACATTGAAGAGACCTTACATGACTTAGTTAAAAATCACCAATTCGGTGTGCGCTTTGATGAATCTACTCTCCCCAAAAATGAAGCACTACTTTTAAATATTTTCTTTTTATTAAAGATAAGAAAATTGTGCAAGAATTACTGTTTGCAAAGTAACTTGAAACAGACCCTAAAGATGAATCCATATTTACTATAGATGAGCAGTTTTTCCAAGAAAACAAATCTCTATGAACAATATAACTGATTTTGCAAAGAACGGTGCTTCAGCATTGCGGTATGGAAGTTTTCTTGGCTCATTCAAGAAACCTTTGTCTTCACAATACAGTGCGTAATTCATTGTTAACATCTTTGCATTTGCTAGGAACTTTAGCGATTGGCTTCATATATTTCTCGGCATTGTTATCATAGACTTAAATAAAATAAAATGCCTTCAACGTAACTCCAGAATCTTTTGATTTTTCCGCAATAACAATGATGAAGAATTTGACTGTTTCCTTTTACATACGGAAGAGAGATATTTATCCAAAGGAAACTGCTTAAACGATTTTAGTCTCTTGTAGCGGTGTATACCCCTACAAGTGGAAATATTTAATCATAACAGTATATATATATATACATAGTTTCAAGAAGGGTTGGTAACCATAAGTTAAATCGTATGATTGGTACGCTCGATCTCCAATGCGTTTTAAAATCAAACATGAGATTCATTCACTTTGCTCGGCTCATCGGAATCAGACCCTCCCAACTCCGTTATAATCCATCTATTTAATCTATTAATGTATGCAAATTATAATCTATTTATGTATCCAATTTAATCCATATAATCTATTTGTACATATAATCTAATAACCATAAAATCTATTTATACATATCAATCTATTTACATAATTAATATTTACCCAATTTATTTAATATTTATCATACATTTATAATATTTACTCATTTAACATTCAAATATATTCTAATTAATAATTTTCAATCTAATTATCAATCATCATATGTGTACTCTAATGCTCATTAACTCATGGAAAGTTAATTCACCCGCGTAATCGTATCCAATCATAAACTGTATAATTTCACTTTAAAATAATTTAACTGTTTATTCAACAATATATATTTTTCGTATCTCTTTGTTCTTTATTCACGTATTCCCACGACGTCGCCGATTTAGGCCTGAGGAAAATTTGTCTGCTGGTATTCAGAATTAGCGTTCGCAAAATAACTTCATTCCTTTGATTAACAAAAATATAGGTTTTGGGGTTTATTGTGCTCAGAGCTATCTAGTGTATTGGCGCAATAACGACCTAACTACCTATACTTTTTTCAACGTTATCAGACAGTTTTTCCAAAGAAATAAAAGTAGTTATTTGAGTGAAGACCTTTAAGATTGGGAATGTTACACTAACTATTTAATAGATTCAATGAACTGAATTTGCCATTATAAGGATGTGATGTAAATCTTATCAAAGAAAATCTGTTATTTGCACATTCGCCAATGTTGAATTGTTTAGGGATAATATTGGTCGTCGGGAGCTATATGGCTTAATGGGTTTTTAGTGCAGTTACTCAGTTTCCTACTACACAAATAAATCACCTGCAAATTGAAAATCAAGGAGACGTTAGATTAATTTAGTAATAATATTGGTCGTTGAGAGCTATGTCAAGTTCTAAAACTTAATTGACTAGAAAATGATTATGAAGCTGATAACTCTATATTAAATAATGGCTTCTTGATTTATTGTGACCATTTGAATTCTTTGCATAAGTATATGAGCTGTAGATTATGAGGATCACATTAATTTGGAAATAACTCAACGGCTAACAGACCCATTTATATTGATACTTGTACAAATGAAACCGACTCTGAATGCAGAAAGACTCAATTGATTCAAAAGAGACTTTGGATTAAAGCGCCTCTTCAAGCAATCCTAGGAAATTTATGAAAGATATCCAACGCTGTACACGGCCTTAGGTCATATAATTTATATTCTTTCCTAGAAACCATCTATTCCGATAAATTATGAATACGGAATCACCAAAATGGATATGACTTATAAAAATAGATTTAAAGTATAGCAGATGAATGAAATAACTGTATGCGTAGTATTGAGTAAAAAAGAGCGTGTGCATGAATTCGATGAACACTCAGGAGTTCGCTTTTTTGAAGAGTACCAATTTTCCTGATAAATTGCTGTACAGCTAAGGTAGACTTGCATGAAGAACCAGATTGGCTTAGTTACCGTGAATCGTTTATCATTTATATCAACGTAAACAAATTGCTGTATGTTTGCAAGTTGGTTTCAACTACATGTTCGAATTCACAGAGCTGAGGAACAGTGTACATCACTCCTGATTGGTTTCGAACCTGGTACTTGAGTGTGCAATAAATATTCACTTGAGTGGATGATTTCAAGCATTGTTAGGGAGGAGGGTCCTGGCGGCATGTCTTGCGCTGTTATATATGTATCTTCTGTAGCAGAGTGGTGTGGAATAACAAGGGTGAATTTGCTATATGAGTTTGCTGTCTCTTTTTTTAATTAATAGGAAATTATTTCTTTTATCAGCATCGTTCTATGAATTTTGTTTGAATGTAGAAGCAATAATTAGTTCAAATTAAATAGGGCCAGTTCTTTATTTGGAATCCTTTGTGCTGGTAAGTAATCTGAACGCGAGTTGCATGGGTTGAGTTCCACACCCGTGTGGAGAGTGGTACATGTGATAGCTTCTAATTCATTATCTGCCTATACCTACCGATCTAATTTCGTTCTACACAGAAGTTAAAACGGTATAATTTGGTTCTCTTTTGTCTTTCACAAAAGAATATAGGAATTCCACCAAATCCGGGAACGCAATTTGTGTGGAATTTTCGCCAATTTCGGACAATAATTTAATAATGTAAAACATGACACACATTTTATTTAGATTAAATCTCATTTTATACGATTATTTGTCCACTTTTACTTGATTAATCTTGGTAAGAAAAATGAGAGAGAAAAGATTAAAATTTCTTGGAAGATGCCACTCCTGGATCAAGGCTAGGTACAGAGATGTCTTGAAACTACGAAGGCTGGATCGGTTCCTATGCCACCTCTCTGTTGTTTGAAGCTGGCAGAGTTCTTCTAGGCGGTTCTATCTTCATCACTACCCAGCTGGTTGTAATAGACCACAAGGTGCCGAAGATTACACCCCACTCCGGATTCAAAGACGATTTTGTAATCCATACCGATTCATAGAAAGTGCTGGGTGCATTGGAAGATCTGCATCGCGTGATTCAGGACAACATGGCTGCTGCAGGTCGGGAGAACGACGACCACAGTGTTTACATGCTGGAGTTGATTGAAAGGAACACGCAAGTAAGGCAGGGAAGGGGGGGAAGCTGTCTGAAGGGACTAATTAACTGAAGCGGCGCTTCACTCTTTCTGACTCTGACTACATGGCAGGAATCAAGTTAGCCATTAGGGTTCATGGCAAAGAAGATGGAAGACGGCATCATGGAATTTAATGTTGCGTCCATTGCGCCCCAACTATTCCTGTTGGCATATTCCTCAATGCTGGGGGATGGATGTGAAATAATTTTTTGTCATCTTTGAATCGGACAGTTTTGCTGACGATGGCTTGTTCCCTCAAATTGTATGGTCGCTATCGCTTGTAGCGTGCTAGGGGCCAACTTGAGCACACCAGGTTGTGTGGGATTGAGTGTTCAAAAAAGGCCGACCTCCTGCATACTCGTTATTTAGTGTTTAAATTTTTGGTATTTCGTGTATGTCCTTAGGTCCCATCTCAGTACTGGGCTGGCCTCTCACCCTTTATATTTAAGCTGAACGTCTTTGACGGCAGATTGAGGGGGGAAATGGCTCAAACTTTTATGGGGTTCCTTACTAAATTTATGTTTCTTGGAACGAGCGAAACGTCAACCCTCTTAATATGATCGTTGTTGTTTTATTTGTTGTTTTAAGTTTGTATTCATCTATTTTTTATTTACTTAAACTTGTAGTAAGGTCGCATATTTTGCAAATTCACAGGGTAAATGGTCGCAGAGGCACTAGGAAGCGACTTAGGGATAAAAGAGAAAGACCTCGGGACGAAAGACTGCAAAGCCACCCAAACAAAAGTGGTTCGAATCCCCTAGATTTAAGTACATTTTTGTAGGAAGCGAAACCAAAGGGAGAATTGCGGCTATTTCGTTGTAATTTTATCTGAAATATTTATAAAAACATGATCTAATGTAGATTATGTAGGATCTGGTGAATCGTAATGGTAGAAAGGTCACTATTCCAAATTTTGGAATCTACCATATCCCACCCCCCCTAGTGATTTAGAACCCTCGAAAGAGGGTGGGTTATACGGGAAGAAGGCAAACAAATTATCAAAATTAAAGATGAAGGGGGAGGCAAAGATAACCTTAGCTAGATCAGGGGGGAATCTCCTTCCACATCCAGTTGGTCGCGATGTCACAGGATCAAATCTCAGTGGAATAACGGCGGAATTTCACCCCTGTTTATACCGACCAATCAGAGCGCAACAATCAAACGCTTCTAATCTTTTTTTTGAGTGGTTATTGTGCCAGCAAGGTCTGAGGATTCGTGACTCTGCTTGACCACGTTGGTTTAAAACTCGATTGTTAAATTTCTTTAAATGTATTCTAAGTTTCTAAATATAAATATTAATGTTATCTTCTCTCATTCTCATTTGAATACATTAACAGGAACGTTATTGTGATATTATAATTTAGCTCATTTCAATAACAACCCTGTTAAATCAAACTAACCTGAGCTAGGACAATTTTCAACTTCTACGTCACGCTCTTTTGTGTCGAGTAAAGAAGTAAGAGTCGATTTGTTGAAAAATCTCTAAACTCTACCAATGAATTCTGATGGCTCTTCACTTTTACTAAACAACTAACCAAATCTCTCTCATGTACTATAGCATCTCATACTCTATCTCTCTCTTTCTCTCACCAAGCTACTTTTCATTATGTTTTTGTAAAGAATAAATATAATTAAATCAAATTTTCAATGAACATTTAGGTTTAATCAATTTTTAAAACCATTTTATATATATCTCATTTCCTAATCTTGTTGCATTCATCTTATCTTCGTTTTAATTCCCTCCTTTGTAAATACTTGATTTAATTTATATTTTTACCATTATTGGTCGTCGTTTAATGTTTATCCATACTTTTATTGCTTAATTACCCGAATTTCAAAAAATATCCCATAATTGTGAAGTGAACCATTTTTTGGCGGCCGAAAGATTAACGAGAAAGCCAAAAGGCCGCCCTAAATGTTACTACTTTGATGACAAAATCAAATTTCCTCAGGTTTTGAGACATCATCACCCCTCGCATAAGAAGAGTGGATGTTACTAGTAAGCTGTGTTACATTGAAATGAAAGGAGACCTTAACTATGCAAAAGCTTTGAGCAGACACGTAAAACCAATGGCCAGGGCAAGTGTTGATTATGATGTAGAATATTCTGCTACATAATGAACAAAATCATGAAATTATATGGCTAAAAGGTTAAGACACAAAACTCGCTTATAGCCGCCTCTTAATTACGCGAAATATTTTGTCCTCTCAACTAAGCTACGTTGTCATTACAATTCATTACTTAGACCAAATTTATATATGTATTCGTATAGAAAATTAGCATGCCTCATAAGTATATGTTTCATTGAGGAATTAATATTTTTGTCTCACAAAGAGAACATTTAATAGACTTTCCTGTGAATGGATAGTTATCACTTATTATGAAGATGTTTTCAGAAAATTGAAAACTGGATTAAGGAGTAAAGGAATTAAAAAGTTGGGCAGTGCGAGTTTGTTACAGCGGGTCAAACGGGATCGTCCTCAAACACGGGTAAAACTTATTCTATTTTTTCTATTGAACTTCATAACTATTGCTTTTGCTGTTCTTGGTGAACGACGATGATTATCGACTTCAAACATTGATAATATTTGAAAAAAATTCGAAATCCCCTTAGCGATCTAATACTCTAACACATACTGTATAAAATGATCGCACCTCAAAGAAAGAACACTGAGGTCTTCTGTCTTTGTCTCACCCAAATCCCGATGGATCGATAAAAAATCCCTTCCATGGAACCTTTAAAATGCCTGTACCTTACTTTTCATTTACAGAAGTTTGACATAACACAGAAGGGCGGGTATATCCACAGTTCTCGTTTGCTTTAAAGTTAAAGTTTATATTATTTTTTGCAGAGAAATGGAATACAGAGAGGTGGGGTCGGGGGAAGTGTGCGTTACGTTGGTCTACAAGTTATTAGAACTCACTACTGGTGTTAACGTCCATGGATTATTTTGAGGGTGAGGATTTGTCTTATTAAAGATCATTTGAGAATT
Source organism: Ceratothoa steindachneri (assembly GCA_963969495.1). Lineage (NCBI taxonomy): Eukaryota > Metazoa > Arthropoda > Malacostraca > Isopoda > Cymothoidae > Ceratothoa > Ceratothoa steindachneri. The sequence continues at coordinate 242,497,321 of OZ018317.1, read as the reverse complement.
ACCTTCTCTGAAATAAGTAGTTTTTCGTTTGTATTCTTTGCCATATTTTCTTGTTTAAGTTCGGTGAGCATCATAGGAAGGAATGAAATGAAGTGCATCATGTTACAAGCAACGAAACACGAACTGTTAAGAGGAATTAGCTAAATTAGGCCAAAGTAACGAGGATGACTGGTATCAGAGTCAGGTCTGCGAATTGAGGACACCAATGAGGAAATTGGTGAGTAAATCTTTAAGAAGAATGATGGGAAAATGCAAATAATGGAGCTTGCCGATAGTATCAGATTCCCTATGTAAGTGATATCAGAACGTGTGGGGCCAGAAAATGTGTTATTAACTTCGGTCACCGGCAAGGTCAATGGAGAGAGGTGGTCAAATTTGAACCTTGGGTCCCTCTGATGCTTCTTAAGAACCTTGAAATTAGTGCACGCCAGAGATATCAGATGAGTATTATGTCTATATATCCTTGTGAGTCAGAGATAAAAATAAATTGGGAACCAACTAAAGACAGTATTCTCCTAAAATAAGTATATTCACAGATACCTACGTAAGCAAGAAGAGAAGGAAATATTTTCCGGGGACTATCCTGGGTAGGACAGAAGAAGGTAAGTAAAATTAATCCTTTTGTTGTATTAGTGTTCGCTACGGGACAGCAATCTCCTCTTCTTCACTCAATCCTAAATTTCAACGCCATCACCTCACCACTATGACCAGTCTCTTTATCTGTTCCATTTGGAATTACTATTCAATAAACTTTTAAATATTTCTCATTTTCTTGGAGACGATGAAAGCTCTGGACCACTTTGGAACCTACTGTGGGAGCTACTAAACAACGACCGAGGAAGCTACTAAATCACCCACTGGAGGAGTTGTTAGGAAGCCTTGATTACTTCACAGAGAGTTGGAATCGTTTTGATTATGTAGCACTCAGTGTAGTTAAAGCATATTAGGAACTATGAAACGGATAACTGGGAAAAGATGCCGACCGTAGAGAGAGAACAAATGTACTATTATTAACCTGTATCTGTCCCGATCGCTCCGAACAGGGGAAAAAAACATTTATTGGAGTCACCGTTCAAAGAAAATGTTTTCTATAAGATTAGGTAAAACGAATTCCGAATTAATAAAACTTTTAAGTTAGATCAAGAATGTGAAGCCTGTTGCTTCATGAGTACCGCAAAGATGGGAGAAATATTTACGTTGGCGCATTCAAGAGCTGCGCGGGACTTTCCGGGGCCACAAAGTTCCGTTCATTATAATTAATATCCATAAAAACTATAGCAATGAAAATTTTGTTGAGCATAAGTCTACTGACGCGTAACCAGTATATTATGTTAAGAATTGAGGCAGTAACCCACCTATACATGAAAGAGTACACACACTAGAACTTAAGTGATTCATTCTATGCCTTCCCCTTAATACCAAAGTTATTTCCTCTGCAGTCAACTTAAAACCTAAAAGGAACTTCCATGCACACACTAAGCAGCACCAACACAACATAAAAAAACATGAGGGAAGCCAATTTATTATCTAATGCATTCTATTTCTTGGGGAATTCATCTTTACACTCAAGGCATAAATGCATTTCAATCATATCTAAATCAGAGTCTCCCTTGTTTTCACCTTTTAGTCTAACATACTTTCATTATTTACAGAAATTTATCACAGAGCCTTGCTATTCAATGCTAGAAAGTATTAGGGCTTCGCTTTTAACTTGTGTTTCGTACGAGCCACTAACTTCATTTGATTGATTTTAATCAAGGAGAAATTAGCCTTTTTGAAGCCAGCACCTTACAGGTTGTTTTTTCTTACGAATAATAGACTCCTGTCACCGGTAAAGTTCTGTTTCGCTCATGTAAAATAGGCAATTTGGTCCTCACTCACACAGCAAGAGTGTCATTTGATAGGTTTCTGTTTTGGGGTATAAACATCGAAGAAGGACACTACATATTAGTACTACAACCTTACTTAGAACCCCATAGAGACATTCATTATGTGACAAAAGCGAAAGAATGTTGAATCCACTGGAAGCAATTTACTGCATAAAGTAGATTAATTTACATCAACATGTTCTTCTGGGGTTAAATTTTGTTCAGATTTCACCACTTTAATTAATATCTAAAATAGCTACATGGATGAGGTAAAATTGAGAAAAAATATATGCTGCGCCCAAAGGAGTTCATGGATTTTTTTAAACTTCCAGAGAGATAGAAATAGTTTAAAAGTCGAATTCTTATACAAAACGGCTTCCCTCGGATACAATTTTAATTTGATGGTCTAAAGAGAAAAGTGGATAATCGTTAGAAAACCTGCTTAGGACTATGGCAGATGGGGAAGTAGCTCTCAATCTACTCTTAGGTGCATCTCGCACTACGCGTGCAATTTGTGGTCAAGCATTGCCCTGCAGAAACATAATCTTTTACGGGTGAGTGTCGTTGGATAATTGAGGATCTTATGAGATAATATCCATTCAAACATTCAAATCATTCAGAATGTTGATACCAATAATATAAATATAGAAATATTCCTAAACCCGATTCCTATGTTGAGAAATTAAAATATATTCGGCGCTTGTTTGTTTAGGGGACAAAAAGTAAAATTGGCTGGTGACGCCTCCAGCCAGAATGGACGACTGTCCACTGTGACTCCATAATAATATTCTGCTTCGCTCAGACTTATGTCAGCAAATTTATAAAGACATAAGAAATTTCTATCCTATAAAATAATAAATTTTTGCTGCTCCTTTAATTATATATTTAATAAAATAAGTTTAAATCGGTCCATTATATTTATTTTTTGGTTAAGGTTCGGTTAGGTTATATAACCAAAAAGTACCAAAGTCGGGAGTTTTGTCTTTATAAGAAAATCACGTTTTTGTTTATACTCGAGGATCACATGGCTGTCTCACAGACAGCCACCCTGGTGACGTCACCGGCCATTTTTCGTTTGTGTTACCTAAACAAACAACTGCTTACCAAAAGGTCGCGTGCTCTAACTTTATAGAATATTATTGCATGTCATAGTATAGCATAGCACAGCAGTGAAAAATATAGCCCAGCATAGGAAAACATAACATAATAAAGTATATTCAAGAATAGTATAGCATAGCATAGCAGAGAGTAGGATAGCATAGCATAGCATAGATTAGCCTAAAATAGAATAATATAGCCACGTATTTTAGCATAACATAGTAGAGAATAGCCTAGGCGAGCATAGCGGAGTAGTGTCTAGCATAGCATCGCCTAGTATAGCCTAGAATAGCCTAGCCTATACTTGCCTAGGATGCCATAACATATCATAGCCTAGTATAGCCAAGTCTAGCATAAAATAAAATCACCAAACTGTGTCGGGCCTAACCTAGCCTAGCTTAGTATAATCTAGTTAGTCTAGAATAACCTAGCATAGTATAGACTACTTTATCTAACTTATATTAGTATAGCCTAGCCTATCGTACCCTAGTATAGCCTAGCTTAGCTTAGTATACCCTACTCTAACTAGGCATATTATAGTATAACCTAACCTAGCCTAGCTTAATATAATCTAGCTAGCCTAGTATAACCTAGCATAGTATAGCTCAATTTATCCTACCATAGATTAGTATAGCTTAGACTATTCTACCCTAGTAGGGCCTAGCCAAGCTTAGTAAAGTCTAGTCTAAATTAGCATATTAGAGTATAGCCTAGCTTAGCATAGCCTAGTATAGCCTTGCCTAGTGTAGCATTGCCTAGTGTAGCCTAGTTTTCTATAGCTTAGCCTAACCAAGTATGGCTTAGCGGTGCACGCCAGAGCCTAGCCTAGCGTCACCTAGAGTAGACTAGCCTAGTTTAGCTGAGCTAGAATACGCTCTTATAGCCTAGCCAATATATCTTTGCATACAGTAGCCTAGCCTAGCATATTAGAGGCCAGCTTGGTATTGCCTATCCTAGCTTAACCACACCAAACATAATATAGCCAAGCTTATCAAATTATAGCCTAGCCTAGTATATCCTAGACTAGTATAACATAACATACCCTAAACTAGAATAACCTTGCAAAGCTTAGCCTTGTTATAGCCTTGTTAGCTAGCATACCTCAGCCTAAGATAGTACTACCTAGCATAGCCTAACATAGCTTATCATAGCAGAGCATAGCTCTCTCTAGCCTATTATACTTTAACCTAACCTAGCATAGCATAGTATAGTCCTGTCTAGCCCATTATAGCTAAGCATAGCTAAGCCTAGCCAGGCCTAGCATTAACTATCCTAGACAAGTATAGCCTATACTATCCTTATCCTATTATACTCTAGTCAAGCATAGCTTAGTATTGTCTAGCCTAACATACTATATGCTATCAGAGCATATCTTTTTATAGCTTAAATTAGCATAGTATATCTCTCTCGTGTACATTATATCTTAGCATAGTATAGCCTAGTCTTCTCCAGCAGAGTATCAGCAGAATAATAGTTATGATTTTATAGCCAAAACAAAATAATTCCCGGGCCAATCTTGGGAAGACTTTGGCACTTATATCATTTCAAAGGAAATTTTAACAACATAATTAAACTTCAGTGATAAACTGTATATATATATATATATATATATATATAGACACAGGACCTTATTATTAATACTTTGAGATTTGGGGGACGGTCAAGAGATGGAGGAGGGAGAGGTTTTGCTAAAAAAATGGAGAAATTTTAAAGATAGTCAAAGGAAAAATCATAAGGCAGATGATGCCGATATTTCAAACAAATCGTCACTTACTATATATATATATATATATATATATATATATAAAGATGCAGTATGAAAAGGGCGGAACACAAACGACGGTCAAAAACCTGCGAAATAAATGGTTCAATTCACAAGAGAAGGAAATCCAAAATTATGGCAACAAAAGCAAACCGGTGACTTTGTAAATCCATAAAATCCATTTCTCTGCCCTAAAGAAACTGTGGTGTTGAAAAGAAATCTCATCCTGTGCAATAAAGAAACTGTGGTGTTGAAAGGAAATCTGTTATAGGCATTGGACATAAAGATGGTATCTTCCGCATTTATAGGCAGAATTGTGCAAGATTCAGCATCCTCAGATTCAATGTAAGAACAGAACTAGGCAAAGAGGCAAACAGGAACTGCAAATTCCAGATGATCAAATCGCGGTCGCACAATCTCCGGACTGACGACAAAATCATTTATAAGATCCAAGTGTGGCATAGAAAAAGAGATTGTGTTAAAAGATTGATAGAAAAGCACACTGCTTCATCCTATCATAATAAATCTCTATCTCAATAAAAGGAATCGTTTTGCATACCTATGTATGTAGCATCATATCACTTAATGTAACAATTTAACGTGAAATTACAAATAGAATTAAACTTAACCCTTTGCAATTGGACAATTGAAATAACTGACCTGGGATTTTCATGACTTGACACTCTGGACCAGCATTTCACAAACTGGGGAAAATTTCGCTCTCGGGGAAATCTGAAACTACCGAGGGGAAATAATTTCACTGCCAGCTAGCAATGAAAAATCTCAGATGGATTTTATCCTGACTGAGAGAGAGAGAGAGTTTATGCCTGCTGTAGATGGGCGGCACCGTATCTACCAGGTTCGGTTCTCGTTCAAACATGAGCTATGAGGGTAGAGTGGGGTGAGGGTAAGGGAGTACTTCCACAGGCTCACAGCGTTACGAGTAGTCAGTTTGCCAGGGGCATCACCACTAGGGTAAATGCGCACATCATATCCAAAGACATTAATTGATTTGAAGACAAATGGCTTGAACGCCATATTATATATATAAATATATATATATATATATATATATATATATAAACAAACTCAAAGACAACAAAGGAACTACAAAACAAAAAAACTTAAGAGCGATAGGCCTAATCACCAGGCTCTAGCATCACTTTGCGCCCTTCGACACTTCTTTCTCTTTTCACCTCTGGTCTACTTCCCGCCGTTTGTCCACACACCCTTTCTCTACCCCCTACCTACATATACTCTTACACCATGTCGATACACTAATGCACAAGAGTCAACCTCACCCTTCCCACTAATCTAACTCTAAAGTAGAAGAGCAAACAAAAGTCCTTCTAGTTGTTACTAACCGCTCTCTATCCGCTTTACTATGCAATTATATGTTTATCAGTATCTTTGTACATTTAAAAAATAAATCAGTAAATAGTCACAGTGTGTTTTGACTACTCTTTCCCTCGTGCAAAAGAAAGGGGAATTCTTGTTGTTTGAACTGGGTGCGGGGAGAAATAAGAGACAAAATGTGGGAACCATGGCTCTAGACCAAGATATTCGTCTACCATACTCTGTTTTCTCCAATTACTCTATTCGCGAGAGACCTTCACTCCTTACAGCAATTAGATACGTCCTCTTGAAGCATTTCACAATTAGAATATTCTTCACAAAACCAAATTTTATTATAGCAAAGAATCGCTATGCAAACAGAGCGATGGGTTGTAAATATTATACAATTGCCCGAAAACTTCCTCCTCAAGTGAGTACTATCTTGTGAACTTGCACATGGCAATATAAGTAACATGTGATGAGACTTCTTAAACTTGCAACATCAAATCTCACCAGCTTGAATTATGCGTTGAGAACCCTGCTATTGGTATCCTATTAACAACTTCAAGTAGGTGAAACATCGAGGGGGTAGTGGCGTTTTCACCTGTGAAGTAGGCCAAAGAAACTTCTTAACGTGCAAATTTAATTTGTTATTTAATTCTCTAGTTTTGGACGGTAATGTAGATCAAGGTTCACAGTAAAGATATGATAAAAATCAGCCAAACATTGAAGAATAAGGCAAAATGGGATTAAAAACAAGAAAGCAAAAATAAAGACACGCAAAAATGAGAAATCTTCTTTATAGGGACACAATTGGATTAGGAGCCGAATAATTTTCCGGATAAGGATTGTTACAGTTTCCATTAAGGGGTTCAATCGCTTCATTCCCTGATGTTTAGAGTCCCCGAATTGGTGAAACGTGATCTAGGAATAAAATCATTTATACTTCACGTATTTATCCACTGGACACCATTAAGCGAACTAATAATGATTGGTTCACGAAATCAGAAAATATTATCTCCTACAAACTAGAGTCTAGAATGTTTTAAAATGGGAGACCTTCGAAATATGCAAGTATACGAACAAAAGTGATCAGTGAAAATTGGGGCAAGATTTAGTATTATTATTTTATATTTTATTAGATATTTTTATTTTTATATTTTAAATATTTTATTACTGTTTTGCCTGTTGCCTTTTTAAGGGGTCAGCCATTTGGATCTCATAGAAATCTTCCTCAAGTTGGATTTCTCCTCTGATTATTGAGCAAAAGGCGTAGATTTGCCGCAAATCCGATTCTTTATTCATCTGCTTAAATAAAAGTCACTAAACGCACAAATGCTAACAAAAAGAAGCCCATAAATACACACGTATATATTCATATCTTCTCATACATAGATCGTGTAAGCACAATATAAAGTACCAGCAATTGCATACGCAGATATTTCACGTATTAAGGAGCTCACTTTAGCAAGTAGAGGACTAAAAAGTAGATAATTGGTGTTAACATAAATTCAAACCTTGTGTAAAATTCCACTAATTGTGATATGTGGCTGGCTTCTAACATCCCATAGCAGAAAGCCCAGAAATGCCTGAGTGCCAGGGAGTGCCGCAGAAGAGGAAAGGAACAGTGAATGCAATGGTTTATTTTATAAAGTAAAGTAAATTTCTAGCATGTAAAATCTTATATAAAAAGAACATAAAAATTGGAAATAAAATGTATTACCAATCTGTATTTAGGAATATAGAGGAAATACTTGATAGATAAGAAGAGATAACTCGGACCAAACCGTCGCATTTTAAGGCGAGCAGCAAACATCACAAAGGCGGTATTATTACAACTCTAATGAGTTTTAATAATACCTAGAGAAGAGATAAATCTACTCATTATGAAGTAGATAAAATCAGTACACGTAGAAGCGTGTCGCTAATAACACCTCCATAAAATCCTACACGGACATATAACATAGGGGTATATCTAAAGCAAAACATATACTGCATGGAAACACACATATACCGTTCTCAAATCCTTATTACATCTATATAATCTTTATAAATTTGTACATAAGTTGTGTCTAAATACACATTAGCAATCACTCGAGTAGTGTGTGTATGTGTGGTAGTAGTGGAGAGAGCGTAAAAAAGTACACACGCCCACACGCTCTCTGCGATCATGGACTCAGAGAAAATTATCTGAAATAGAAAAGATTAATTTAAGAGGAGTGCTTCCTCCCCTGAGTCTGTCTTAGGGCTTTCACTCTCTCTCTCTCTCTCTCTTCTATGCTGTTGCTTCTATCCGGTACTTTCTTTCTCTTACTCTTTCTCTTTCTTGATCTTTCTTTTTTGGTTCCAAAGTTTCGTAAATGAGTGACGCGAGTTGAGAAATTTTCTATTGTCTTCGATCGTGGAAGTCAGAGACAATTCGGATCATCGCGGGATAAGGAACTGAGCGAGGCCGGAATACGGATATATATATATATATATATATATATATATATATATATATATATATATATATATATATGAGAAATATGAAGACCCATGTGATCACTCTAAACATTTATTTGCCGGACGTTTCTGTCTTTAGCAATGACCATCTTCGGCGGATTGAACTCTAATATGAATAAAAGAAATTTTAAGAATTAGATGGCAAAATTGCAAAAATGGCACACACAATTCAATATTAGTTAAGTAAAACTCAACAAAAGAGGTAACTGAAATAAAACCTGAATGATAAGAAAGTAGTTAAATATAAGTTAATTTACGGATATATGATATTTAAAAACGTTAAAAAGTTGAATGCCAAGGATAAAGCGATCGAAAAATACGAGTTTAACTAAATTAAAAAACAAATATGAATAATTTACATGAATCAGACTCCCTAGGAATAAAAGAAAATTCTTTTTAAAGTAATACCCGAAAAAATTCTAAGGGCAGGGCGAACAATGAAAAATGAAAGGTAAGTAAAATCTAATAGCCAGGAATCCGAAAAGCTAAGCAAACAGTTCAATATAAGTTAAAATACAAATATATGATAGTGTGTTCATTTTAAATATATGTCCCCGAGGAATCTAAATGATCTTATGTTTTTCATTCTTTTCTTTTTTTGCTTCACTATTGCTTTATTAAGTTTTAAACTTTAGTTTTTTGTTTACTCGCATTCATTGATCGTTTAAATTACCTTTACCCTTGTATTTAACTGTTTTTATCTATTTTTCATTATCATAAAGTGAGGCGAAAGTTTGAGGGCAGTTATTAAAAATCTTGTCTTCCATATTTGTCTTGAAAATGTCGGACGCGATGGGAGGAATGAAGAAACCCATACAACAACATCAATTTGTTGGTAAACATTACTGTTAAACAAGAAATAGATGTCCTTAAATACGAGTTGCAATGACTGTTGAAGTGTTTGAGGGGATAATCCATTAAACAAGTTCGAGTTAGCAAACGCTCTTCGAAGAATAATAGCGAATACTTCATTTAGAGGAATGTTGGTAAACAGCGACTGTATATCGAAAGTACCAAGTATCTTATTGGGACAAACAATTATTAGCTCCACGAGCTCTTTAGCAAAAGAAAAATAATGTTAGTAAATAAATATCGCACTGAAGAAACAGACGTTATTTGGGTTGCAGAGCGGCAACAGCTACATGGCATATGGGCCGATACTTTAACCCCGATCCCCATCCCCTTTTGCCCCGCTGGCACAACAATCCACAATATCCCTCCAAGGAAACCTTATAATAAGCAGATTTCGTAGCCTGTTAGTATAAACAAAGGAGGGAGGTATAGACTTTCAAGTAAAAATCTATGAACAGGATCACTGACCCCCCCTCTTATTGTTTCGGTCTTGTTTCGCCAAATTGACGAAATTCCATTTTCTCAAGAATACACGAAGAGAGCATTAGGGCTAATGGTCACTACGCTCAAAGTAAGGACCTAGGAGAGAGGCTTAAACCTGGGTACTCATCTCCCTTCCCCTCCACCTAGGGCATAATTGAGGTATATATACGTCAATCTGGAGAAAAGAACAGAATCGAGTTAGCGATCGAGAGAAGACGAGTACCGGCGTCAGTCCTGGCATTAAAGTGAAACCGAACGCGAGTTAAGAAGAAGAAGAAATTCATCCTGAGGCTGTTGCTTTTGGCTACATCGAAGAATAGACTATCGGTATAGAGAATCACTCTCATACACCCTTCTACAGAGAAACCTCCTATCTTAGTTTTCGAATAAAACCAGCGATATCCCTCACGATTGACGAACACCAAAGTCAAGTCCCACTCGTAATAGGATTCACTTCTTGGTTAACGCTCATAATCGAGAAGCCCCACAGGTGTAACCCAAGGATGGGATAATCATACAGCTACTGTCCCTTCGCTTATATCGTCAAGTCAAGATACGTCACCAAGCGCCCATCTCAATCATCTCGAAGACAGCTGTGCGTCCGATTCCACCTCTCATCTGGCGACACACTCGCCTTGCCTCGACTCCTTCATCAACTAACGAGATTCTCGGTCGAGGTCACTCCCCGTCTGACATCACTTTGTTTAAAGGTAAAATGATTCCTATTCATTTATGTTCTTTAATTAACATTCTGTACTAAATTTAATTTTTACGTCAACCATCGCGTAGTATTCATTGGTAGTAGTAGGTTTTAATTAGACCCTCTTATTATATCCTTAGTGGATTTAAAGATTTTAATATATCATTTTTTTATGTAATTAAAAGAATATTTTTTTTCTATTTGTTTAATTAAATCCTCGAAACACTGCGTATGGCAATAGATATATTACATTACGAATCCTCTCTGGTTAAAGAATCAAATCAAAAGATAAAAGATAAACCATAATAGAGCACTCTTAGAGAAAAAAGGAACGGAGATATTTATGTACGGAACAAACGTACTTATATACTCGGCCGTATACCCCGACAATTTAGTATGCTGTATTTGTTGGTGGTGAATACTTCGAGGAGTTGGGTTAAATGTTTGGCTAATTTGTATGTGGGCAGTGAGTAAGCGGCAAAGATAGGGCGATAGGGTAAATTAGGTTTGCTGGCCTTTGGAAGGCCATAAAGGAAACCTAAACTTGAACTAGTGGCATAAAGGGTATTGTATAAGTCGTAAGTAATGGTTTTGGATCACTTACGTTTAGCAAGGAGACGGTTGGTTTTATCTTCCAAAGGATGAATAAGTTTGTTTAATTGTTCTGTTACTTTGAAAAAGTTAGTAAGGTCGTGAAGGATGTTGTGCATTTTTTTTAAAAGGTAATCGTTTTTTTTAAGGTTCACCCCTCCTCTTCCTTTATCAGGGCGAGAAAAAAACAACTATATTTAACCATTAGGAAAAGCGTAGTTTACGTAATAATTGCTTACAATTTAGATTTTAGAATCATTGTGCGTTCTTTAGCATTTTGATAACAAAATGATACCTACAAGTATTTGTATATGTATAGGGAAAGCCTGTAACTTTTTATTTTAAAAACCTTTATTGGAGAAATCTAAAGAGTTGCGTAAATAGTTTATTACACATAAAATAAGAATATCAAAAATTTATATAAATAAATATAATATATTGCTTGGTATCATATCAATAGCACACACGCACACTCTTTCCGCTCACTCTCTTCTCATACACACACACTTGTATTTTTAATTCATTTAGAATTGATATTTTTCATTTATTATTATTATTATTTTATTATTATTTTTTTATTTTTTCCTTTCTAGCTCTCATGAAGTTAACAATGACGAGCAAAAGAAGGAAATACTTAGAGAGACCTACTTACAGTTTGGGTTTACATCAAAAGTAAACAATGGTTTGGATATTCCACTGTGTGTACTTTGTCAAAAAACACTGGCCATTGATTTATTGAAGCCAAGCACCCTCACTTGACATCTGGAGAAAGTTCATCCGGAATGCAAAGACAAAGATCTCGCTTTTTTCAAGCGTAAAGCAGCAATGTTTAAGAAACAACGACCGGATCTAAGCGGGAGGTTTTGCCAACAAACAAGTGCAGCAGTGAAGGCATCTTATGAAGTTTCACGTCTGATCACCAAACAAACGAAAGCTCATACCATTGGAAAAGACCTTCTTCTTCCAGCTGACAAAAGAAATGGAACATTGTGTTCTTGGAGATGAATCTGCACAAAAACCTAATTATATCTCTCTGTCTAACAATACAGTTCAACGACGGGCGAAAATCCAGAAAACTAGGTCCCGGAAAAAATATATAAGTGATCCAATAAGTTGGTTTGAAGGAAAGACTTAGAAAGTCTATTGGCTTTACGCAAAATGTGGGAATTCTACTCAGGAATGGGAACAGAAAGGTGGGACTCACGAAGAAAGGACTCCTAGTTACCTATGATGAATGAACTGGGGAGGTAGAAGACCAATGGCCAGGTCTTCCTCGATGGGTCCCCGATGCAAAGGCGTACAGAGAGACTCCGAAGGGGATTGAGATTATCTCGGCTCCAGGGAGAAGTGATCACAAATTGAGATTCGTCTGCGGAAAGGCAGGAAGTCTCAACCGATGTAGTGAGACGAGAGAAACCCAGGACAATCTTCTGGGGCGTAAACAGGTTTCCGAAATCTTTTTCTGATCAGGGCGGATAACGCAAAGATGATCTGCTGACGAGATCACAAGGGCGAGGAAACCACTTCACTGTGAGAGATACTCCGTTCTGGACGGCAAGAAGCCAGGGGTCTTTCTATCCGCTGACATCACCTCAAAAAGAAGTCTCAGCTATGGTCATCAAAGGGCTGTTGGCAGCAAGGCGTCCTAGCGGATATTGGACGCGGCTTAAACAAACATGGACCTTGGGAATTTCGGAGCATCTACGATGCGAAAGGGAAATAGGCGAGATTCCCTTCTACCCCAAAAGGGAAGGGGGAGATGGATAGTGCTGCTGAGCTTCAGATCGGGACGGCGTTATCAAACTGGGTAGGAGGGTAATAAAGCACCACAAGTCAAATTCAGCTTCGCTAACCCGTATCGACCAGGGAAATTCTGTGTGATAACGACGTATTGAGTTTCATGCTCCCACACGCCTCCCTTCCTAAGATGAAATTTAACAGAAACGTAGGGGATGGGAAATTTCATTCCCCACAACTGGGAGAGATAGTTATTAGAGAAAAAAATTTACCTGACTGGATAAAAACTAATACAGGGGAATCTTTAACTTCGGGGCTACATAGCCGTGAAAAAAAATCAATTCATATGAGTTTATGGAACTTAAGGTTAACGATATGTAACAATAATACCACCCCAAAAACATGGTAAGAATTACAATTAATTGCAAAATTAAAGCAAAAAATTATTAAATGCAATATATATACAGAGGGAAAAAGCTTAACAATATATACAATTGTGAGTACACACCTTCGGTGACTCGATTTTACGAGGTAGGGAAAAGCTCCTTTATGAGGTTCCTACTAAGGTAGATAGCCATACAACCTTTAAAATAAAATATACGAAATTGGTACTCCATCAACATTAAACTCCTTCGCATGAATCTCCTACTCTGACTTTTACTAGTTTAATAGGCTAATGGGCAGTGATCCGTTTCGATCAGGAGCTCCTTTTCCAATAAATACATTTTTAATTATTGTAACTCTCAAATTATTGCGAGAGCCTCACGTTCTATGGTCGCGTAGTTCTTCTTACGCGACGAGAGCTTCCGGCTTGCGTATGCAATCGAATGGCTGTAATCATCGTTCTATTGCAACAAAACGCATCCTAATCCTTAGTTGCACGCGTCGGTCCTGATTCCGAAGGGCTTAGCCGGATTGGGAAGTCTTAGAATGGGTGCAGATTTGAGCCTATCTTTAAGTTTGTCAAAGTGGGCGGATGCCTTGTGTTTCCACAAGAGGTAATCTGGGGAATGTTTCTTTAACAGGGTGCTAAAGGGAAGAAGCTAAGGCGGCAAAATTTGGGACAAAACGCCGGTAGAAAGATGTGGATCCCAAAAAGAAACGGAGTTGTTTCGTTGTACGCGGAAGAGGCATGCTATCAATGGCCTTTACTTTATCTTGCTGGGGGTCATCTGGTTTTCCCCGATATGAAAGCCTAAATAACGAGTGGAATTATAGGCAAAATGACATTTACTAGACCCAATGGTCAATCCTTGTTCCCGTAACCTCATGAAGAGTAAGCGAAGGGAGACTAGGTGTTGTTCATATGTACGCGTGGCAACGTACATATTATCGAAATAAAACGACACGTTACCTAGGCCATCATTCTATTATAGTTACTGAAAGCAGTGACCAAACCGAAAAGAAGACGCCAAAATTGCATTTTGCCCTTCTCAGTGGGGGACGCAGTGTACTTCCGAGTACTTTCCTTGAGGAGAATTTGATAATCGGCCTTACCTTAGTCTATTTCTGAGATAAATTTAGCTTCTTCAAACAGGTGTAGTTTCTGTTCGATAAGCAGGATTATTCCGGGTCAAAACCGTCACGGAATTCAATTTCTGTAAATCCTCGCCTCATTAAGGCGAAGATTTGCCAACAATTCGTTGAAAATACTCATAAGACACCGGACGTTTCGCCCATAAAGAAGTTCGAACGGGGCGAACCCTAAAGTCGTATGAGGAATCTCACGACACGCAAAGAGAGCGAATGCCAGATACCGATGCTACTCTTGAGGCTGAGCGTGGCACAGCCTTTTCAGAACGGTCTTCAGATTCCCGTTTAATTTTTGGCAGACTCCGTCAGCAGCAGGGTGGAAATGGGTTGTGAAGAGAAGTTTTCCCACGTATTCCATGAGTTCGGACGTAAATAGTCTGTCTCAGGCAGACAATATCTCCTTAGGGATGCCGACTCAAGAAAAGATAACTATTAATGCTTCTGCTCACGTTATGCTTTCGATTTTTTTTTAAGGGGAACTGCGTCAGGGAACCTCGTCTGAGAACCTCTTAGCGAAGTCCACGAGCGTGAGGATATAAGAGTAGCCTTCGCTGAATTGGGCAAGTCAGACGATAGCCACTCTAAAAAATGGTTCAGACACCATTCGGGTCTTTTTCAGGGGGGCAGGTGCGATTCGTCCTTTTGCCGTCGTATTTTGGCAAATATCACGGATCGACAAAATTCTGCAATTTCTTTGGCAGCGCAGGGCCAAATGAAATGTTTTAAGATTATTTGGGCAGTTTTAGGGTGGCTGAAGTGGCCAGCCAATAACCTATCGTGTGAAAGGCGAAGAACCTGTGGAACGCGAGAACGGGGGATGGAAAGGAAGTAAGTCTTAGCACCATCCTCTGTCAAGGTAGAATGGTAAATGAGGTCCTTTTGGACGAGATATATACCCTTCCTTGAGCCACAATCAGAAACCTGATTATCCTGCTGGGGTTGACACCAAGCACCCGATCACAGTTCCTTCTTTAAATTCCAGCCCACCGTGGGAGCTATTATTAAATAAAAAGTTGGCATAATTTCCATCGGAGCCGTTACTCGGGGTAGAAGCTGGAGTTATTGAGCTAGCAGGTGGTTGATAGAGAGAAGCATTAACTTGATGGATTTGTTGGATGGGGTAAGAGCGAAAGTGAGAGTTTGGAGGGCAGTTGGTTTTGAAATGTCCGGGCAAGCCGCACGTGAAACACACGATGGGCCGACGGGGGTAATTGAATGGTGGGTGGGTTATTTAGGAAGGGCTTAATATCCCTCGGTTATTGCGGGGAGGGAATCTAGGTTTAGGGGAGAGACCAGTCACTTTGATGGAATTTAATAGTTTCGGGCAACGACGAAGCGGAAGGGAATTAAGCTAAACGAGATTACCAAGGGATATCGGAGGCGGCTTAAGAAAACATGAACCTTGATAATTTGGGGCATCGACGAGGCGAAAGGAAAATAAGAGAGATTCCCTTCTACCCTAAGAGGGAAATGATGGACACGGCTACCACCATGGAGCACAACAGCGTTATCAAACTGGGGGAAGACGGTTTTAAAGTACCCCAAATTAAACACAGCTGCCCTCCTCTGTCTCGACCAGAGAAATTCTGTGTGCTAACGACGTATTGAGTTTCATACTCACACAGTTTATTTTCACTCTAAATGAATCCAAATGGCAATAGTATTTTAGTATTCGGGCCCTTATTTAAAAGAGAATCTGGAGAAAATACGCGACTAACGAGGGTTTTCTTTCTGTCCAATCACGGACGATTTTATCTCTCAAATGAAACTTTCTTAAGTATTAAACCTTGGGCGGATCTGGATTGAATAAAACCCGATGCTAATCAAAAGAATGAGAAGGTCTGAATTATTGATTCCGTATGATTCAAAAATCAACCTAGACATTATCTTGAGGAGCCTTAATTTGATAATTGGTTTCCTCTGGTAAGAGAAAACTTTATTAGTAGTAGTCGAGGGAGTATTGGTATTATTATTGTGGTAATATTAACGATATCGTGAGGCTAGCTGCGCCTCGTTAAATCTAACTGCTTCCATCCTCTAGCACTGACACTCTTTCGGCTTCCACTAATCCTATCATACGCTTAAGATAATTATTAAAATTACATGTTGGTCTATTTTCCAATCCATCTATTTTCAACCTTTGTTTATTTGTTTTTATATCCTGTTTTCTGTTTCTTGATTGTTTACACGATTTTTCTGCTTAGGTGACTTTATGCAGATAAATTACAAATTTTGAATTGAAGGTCGTGATAGAATTCAAGCGCACCAAATAACCTCCCAGCCTGGTAGACTCGCTAATTGCACTATCTATCTTTCCCCTTCTTTTTTATTCAGTACTCCTTGTATCCCTCCTTTATCTTCTCTCCTTCTTCCATCCCTCAATTGCCGGAAAGGGGGAATCTTGGCAATGAAACAAGTTTATTGAAACAAACGAACTTTACAGATCGTTAAACCCGCGCAACAATGACGAGAGGATCCTTTTTGATCAAGCCGGTCCCCATGTTCCCCTATTTTATAGGGCGTAGAAGATAAACATTGGAGATTCGGGTTGCTTGCTATTGGAGAGATTCCTCCATCAAAAAGATGAGAGAGCGAGAGAGAGAGAGAGAGAGAGAGAGAGAGAGAGAGAGAGAGAGAAACTGAGGAAAGATTAGCATATAGCGATTCAAACTAAGGTAGAAGAGTTGCAAGACAGACAGAGGATAGAAATAAGAGGAGAACAAAATTGATGAGGAAAGACAAAGATGAATAAGAGAATGAATGAGAGACACATAGAAGACAGGGATATAAACAAAGAAAAGATCCAGCGATTTTAAGAGACCACGACTGCTAGACAGATATAAAACTAAGAAAGAAATCGAGAAAATTCAAGGATTCCAAAAATGATTAAAGTTTCCATACATCTACAAAGTTCCTATGGTTAAAGTTTATTCATATATGGTTTAAAAACGAAATCTTTTAACATATAAGCGATCATATAAAAAATATAGTGTCAAATATGATCCAATGCTTTGGTTTCTCGTCAAGGAGAACCAAGATTTTTTATGGCAATTAATTTCTGTCTAATCTCGGCTACGTTGGTCATTCGCTTGGCATTTTTCGTCAGGGTAAAAGGCCTGGTAAATCTGTTATTCCTCCTATTGTCTACTAGTGACCATTTCAATGGGAAAAATAACTTCAATTTCTTCATATTTCTAAACAGAAAGATTGCTTGTCGTAGAAGATATGAAAGATTGCCTTTTAATTTGTTTTATAAATTGTGTGAAGTTTGGCTGAGTAAAGGTCATAGTGTGAGGACGAATTACTCTAAAAGAGATTTAACCACTGGGCGTTTAAGGGGCGCGTGAAATATGCGTGTGTAATATGATTATATTGGACTGTCGTGGAATGGACTCTCGACGATATACCATATATAACTATTCGTTGAGGGAACTTCTTTAATTATCTATAGAGTGCGTGGATATCTGGCTGGCCGATATTATGTATCTTTGATATGCTTAAGAAGTGGAACTGAGCTTAAGGATAATAATATTGCTATCATTAATAAAATAGAGTTTTATTAATAATAACTATGAACAACACAGAAAACCGGGAATATTTACATAAACAAAGAATTAAAAAGGATCGTGAGGAATCGAGCTAATACGAGGATTAAAAGATTTAAAAAGGTAAAACAAATATAAAGTTGAAGGGATGGGATGGTTCTCTAAACCATTTAAAGAACAGGATAGAATTGACAAAATGGTTAAATACATAAAGGTAACGTTTGGCTTACGTAATTATACTTGTGCAGAGGAAGGCGACGTGAAGAAATTTCTGTCCGCTGGCGAGTTCCAGCCGAAGGGGGGGAATTAAATGACGTCTTAAGAATGAGAACCGTTTCTTGACGAACGGCTTAAAGAACAATGGCTGTTCTACGTTGTTCTCTT
Source organism: Ceratothoa steindachneri (assembly GCA_963969495.1). NCBI lineage: Eukaryota > Metazoa > Arthropoda > Malacostraca > Isopoda > Cymothoidae > Ceratothoa > Ceratothoa steindachneri. The sequence goes on along the minus strand of OZ018317.1, from coordinate 242,478,928 downwards.
CTGAACAACAGGGGGGGTGAGAACCGTCTCTTGTTTCAGGCTCGAGAACAATGCTGTTCTAATGTTGTTCTCTTCTAAACATCAAGGAAAAAGGGTGAGAACCGTTTTTTGGCGAAGGAGCTCAAAAGAACAATGGCTGTTTTACGTTATTCTCTTCTGAACAACAGCGGGGACGTGAGAACCGTTTCTTGTCCACGGGCTCGAACGAACAATGGCTGTTCTAACGTTGTTCTCTTTCTGAACAACAGGGGAAGGGTGAGAGCCGTTTCTTAGCGAACGGGCTCAAAGGAACAATGGCTGTTCTACGTTGTTCTCTTCTAAACAACAGGAGGGGGGGGAAACCGTTTCTTGTCAACGGCCTCAAAAGAACAATGGCTGTTCTAAAGTTGTTCTCTTTCTGAACAACAGGGGAAGCCTTGTGGACTTGGCGTCACGAAAGGCTCGAACCTTGGCACTCAAGGGATATTGTCCTTCTTCTGGAAAAGTGATGGTGAATCTCGAGGTTGAGGCCCCCTAGCGCACAAGGTGAGAGTGGGTCGTAGTGATGTTTCGCGACGAAAATCTGGATCTCCAATCTGATCTTAGTGGTAAAGTTTCCAAATAAATAGTCAGGACATCTCCTTGGCGTGGGGGACAATAAAGTGGGAGCTTCGAGGAAATGCACAGACGAGCCTGGGAACAATGCCTTATCTGCCCATAAGCCTAACTCAATCTGGCGAGGTCTGCGCAAAGGACGAAACGGGGAAGATAAACCTCCTTGTTTAAACATTGATTCAGGTGGCTGCGATAAGGCCCAAGGCTTCAAAGCGAAGATTCACGTGGGTAGCATCGTGGTTTAAAATAACATGTGATAGTGGTTGAAATTAACGCGGCCTCAACCCGTTCTATCACACCCTTCCATTTCGAGGGAAGTTGTCACTTCGAAAAAAAAGAGAGAAGGGACAACGATAGAGCTACGTTGTGAGGAACTCGTTTTCTTGTACCAACCGTACCCTTATGCTCCTAACTAGTATTACCTTAATAAATATGATTATTTGGATCTTTTGATTACAGTGGTAAATAACCTTTAATACAAACTTAATAAAAAAAAGGGGCATGGAACAATGAAATGATATAAAGTTAGTACATATGGGACAAAATAATTTATACGAAATTTAATAGGTACAAATATGTATACATACCCCCCCAAAAAATAGACATTGAGCGTTACAAAATTCAGACATATACATTAACTAATTATCTTACAAGAGAATCGAATTTAAGTCGTACAAGACGGTATATACCTACATGGAGATACTAATCCTATCAATACAATTACTCTACGCTATTCGGTAACGCATTCCTACTGAGTGCTTCAGCGACCTGGTTATCGGAACCTTTTATATAATTTATTTTAAATTGATACTCTTGTAAGAGTAAACTCCTGCACATGATTCGGCCGTTAGAGTGTCGCACATTACTAATAGAGGCTAACGGACGGTGGTCGATTCCTATCTGAAATTCTTTTCCTATCAAGTACCTTTTGAATTTGTCTATAACCCAGATAATTGATGGAGCTTCCTTCTCTATAGTGGCATATCTTTTTCCGCGTGGTAATAATTGGCGACTAGCAGATGGATGACTCGTTCCGTCTCCCTCGTATTGAAGGAGTACACCTCCAATGCCCTCGTTGTTCGCATCGGTCTTAATCCCAAAGGATTTTTCCGGGTTGGGCAACTTTAAAATGGGGGCAGAAATGAGCTTACTCTTGAGCTGATTAAAATGGGAAAAAGCGACATCATTCCAACGTAAACAATCGGGGGAATTCTTTTTTAGAAGCGAGTTGAGGGGCCCTGGAATTGCAGTGAATTTCGGAACAAGTCGCCGATAGTAAGAAGCTGATCCTAGGAACGATGTGAATTGCTTCTTAGTATTCGGGAGGGGTAGGTCGGCGATTGCCTTAATCTTGTCCTCTGGGGGACCTAACTTGCTTTGTCCTATTTTGAAACCCCAGTATTTTATGGTTTCGTGGGCAAAATGGCGTTTGCTGGGGCTAATGGTGAGGCCATTTTCGCACAGTCGCTCGAAAAGAGCTAATAGGGTGGTTAAATGGTGACTCCATTCAAATAGTTCTTGTAGATGACTTTTTTGATGTGGTGTCAGCTGCGCGTCAATATCCAGTTGAGAGGGTTCAAAAGACTTGCCTGGTAGGGAAGGAGGAGGGTAATCGGCATCAGGTTGGATGCACACTGTCTGTATTACATTAAGGGACTCCGCGGGGTAATCTTCTTCAAGCACCAATGTTTCGTCCAGTGCTACGAACGTATCTCCATGGGCGCGTTTGGAGAACTTTTTTTCTTTGGGTCCACGGACAGTCTCCGTGTCCTTGTCTTGGGCCTTATCGCCTAAGGGTGTTAGTAATTCACACTCCTTTTGTGCCGTCCTAAAGTCCTGGTTGTGGGTCTCCGAGAAATCGGACGGTATCGGGGTTTTGATGGGGACGGGCTCCTGGGCTTCTTTCTTAGCTCTGCCTCGAGAAAGGGCGGCCTGAGACACAGAGGCGGAACTTAATTGGGGGCTCTGTCCTATAAGTACGGAATAGAATTGTATGGGTGCTGAAATGACTTCAGCCCAGCCATCATAATATTGACACTGCAGGTAACATCTAGCGACGGGGAATTGGTTCACCCGCCCAAGGTAGTCATGTACCACCGCAAATTTTTCGTGGTTAGGGTCCACTGGGGGAAGAAGTTCGTCGGGCACGATGAAACACGTACATCCTGTGTCCCTGACGAGAGTCGATACTCGGCAGCCGTTCACGCTGCCCTTCTCAAATTTCAAAGTTCCCGATGAACTTTTATCAAAAATAAAATTTACCTGGTGGCCTGACGGAGGGGGAGAAGTTGCTGCTTGGGTCTGCACCACTGGGGGAGCCGAAGTGGCATTAATCTGGTGAACTTGATGGGCTGGTCCGCTTTTAAGCCTAGAATTTTGAGGGCAATTCCAGCTCATGTGGTTTTCTACACCACAGGTGAAGCATATGATTGGTCGCTTCAGGAAAAGAGATGGAGGAGAAATCTTAACGGGAGGTTTGGTGTCCCGTTGTTGGTTTTAGATAAAGAAGTTTTGGGGTTTTACTGGGCTCGGAAACTCCGTCGGCTTTCCTGTGAAGGGGTGCGAATCCTTCCTTCTTTCCTTGTAGCGGGATTGGTGAGGAGTTCGATTCTTCTTTGGGTATAAATTATGGCTTGCGGCATAGACATCCGCTTCTTCGGTACATTCTTTAAAGGTCTGGCACCGACGATCTTTGACGAACGCGCGGATCTCCGTCGGAAGAGACGCCAAAATTGATCCCACAACACTAAGTCTGTTAAGGACTAGTAGTTAGGATCAACCTTTGAGGATTCTAACCAAAATTTAAAATTCCTTTGAAGAATGTATCCGAATTGACGGAACGTCTGTCCGGGTTTAATACGACCTCCTCGAAATTCTTGACGGTAGAAATCGGGAGTCATATTATGAGCGGCCAATAACTCAGCTTTTAAGGTGCTGTTAATTGTACACTCAGATGGTAAAGATATAAAAATTTCGCGCAATTTACAATTTAACAAGGGAAGTAATGTGACTACAACTTCAGCCTCCAGATCCATGTTATCGATTTCAAGGATCTTTTCGAAATGGGCTAAAAATGCTCCGAAATCCTCTCCGTCCTTGAAATTGGGGAGCTTTAGTGGGAGATTGATGGGGGATTCAGAACGTGAACTGGATGACTGTATTTTTGCTTTAACACGAGCTAATTCAATCTGATGGTGAAGCTCAGCTTGTCTTTTCCGTTCCTCTCTTTCTCTTTCTTTTTCTTCTCGTTGGATTTCTCTTTCTTCTCGTTGGAGTTCTCTTTCTCTTTATTCTCGTTGGATTTCTCTTTCTCTTTCTTCTCGTTGAATTTCTAGTTCTCTTTCTTCTCGTTGGATTTCTCTTTCTCTTTCTTTTTCTTTTCGTTCTTTTCTTTACTCCTCTTGAACGTACTTAATAAGTTCTTTTCAGGAAAGTCCCAAGGATTCTCCTTGCGCTTTAAAGATTTCGAACTGAGTCATCTTTGCACTTGGGGGCGCAATAGTCAACCAACTAAAATTCCTCGCAACAAGAATTCTGCCTTCTAGCGAATTAGCCTACCTAAATATGGGCACAGACCTATTCGTACTTGGTTTCTCGATCTAAATAACCACTGACTAAAATCACAAAAAAACACAAATAAATTATTATAACAGTTCCTTGAGCTACCTTAGCTTCTTAAGTTTCAAAAAAAGGGGATAGCAATCGTTAAAACAAAAGGGAACTACTATACTCTATTAATATAACGAATAACACTATGCTTTAATCGACTTAGACCAGTGTTTGCAAAGATATAGCGTTAAACTTTACACACTTAATACCAAATTTAAATAGTATATATATATATATATATATATATATATATATATATGTCGTAGAATGGACTCTCGACGATATACCATATATAACTATTCGTTGAGGGAACTTCTTTAATTATCTTTAGAGTGAGTGGATGTCTGGCTGGCCGATATTATGTATCTTCGATATGCCTAAGAAGTGGAACTGAGCTCAAAGATAATAATATTGCTATCATTAATAAAATAGAGTTTTATTAATAATAACTATCAACAACACACAAAACAGAAAATATTGGCATAAACAAAGAATTGAAAAGGGTCGTGGGGAATCAAGCTAATCCGAGGATTAAAAGATTTTTAAAGGTTAAACAAATATAAAGTTAAAGGGAGGGGATAGTTCGCTAAACCATTTCAAGCACAGGATAGAATTGACAAAATGGTTAAATACTCAAAGGTAACGTTCGGCTTACGTAATTATACTTGTTGTGCAGATGAAGGCGACGTGAAGGAATTTCGGTCCGCTGGCGAGTTCCAGCCGAAGGGGGAAAATTAAATGATCCTGACGTGGCGTCTTGGGAGTGAGAACCGTTTCTTGACGAACGGCTTGAAGAACAATGGCTGTTCTACGTTGTTCTCTTCTGAACAACAGGGGGGGGTGAGAACCGTCTCTTGTCTACGGGCTCGAGAGCAATGGCTGTTCTAATGTTGTTCTCTTATGAACAACAAGGGGGAAGGGTGAGAAACGTTTCTTAGGGAATGGGCTCAAAAGAACAATAGCTGTTCTACGTTATTCTCTTCTGAAAAACAGGGGGGGCGTGAGAACCGTTTCTTGTCAACGGGCTCGAACGAACAATGGCTGTTCTAACGTTGTTCTCTTTCTGAACAACAGGGACAGGGTGAGAACCGTTTCTTGGCGAACAGGCTCAAAGGAACAATGGATGTTCTACGTTGTTCTCTTCTGAACAACAGGGGGGGGGGGTGAGAACCATTTCTTGTAAACGGTTCAAAAGAACAATGGCTGTTCTAAAGTTGTTCTATTTCTGAACAACAGGGGAAGCACTGTGGACTTGGCGTCACGAAAGGCTCAAACCTTGGCACTCAAGGGATATTTTTCTCCTTCTGGAAAAGTGATGGTGAATCTCGAGGTCGAGGTCCCCTAGCGCACAAGGTGAGAGTGGGTCGTAGTGATGTTTCGCGATGAAAATCTGGATCTCCAACCTGATCTTAGTGGTAAAGTTTCCAAATAAATAGTCAGGACATCTCCTTGGCGTGGGGGACAATGTAGGGGGAGCTTCGAGGGAATGCACAGCCGAGCCTGGGAACAATGCCTCATCTGCCCATAAGCCTAACTCAATCTGGCGAGGTCGGCGCATAGGGCGAACGGGGAAAGAGAAACCTCCTTGTTTAAACATTGACTCAGGTGGCTGCGATAAGGCCCCAGGCTTCAAATCCTGAGGCAACCTCGCTCCAGCCTCAAAGAGGATAAGTTTCCCTGTCTCAAGGCCAACTCGGTTCAACCTTCTTCTTGGACGACGAAATCATCACTGTTGTGAACTGGGCTGCACAGAGGAGTCCCGACCAGATTCTCATTGAAAATGGTTAGAAGATACTCGAAGAGTCTAATTTAAAAACAGTTTAAGATCCCTGAAAAATTGCTCAAGATGAATTGAGCAGGATTATGGTACAAGATGGTAACACCCAATTCCTTCTTTAGCAAAGATGTTAAAGCTTTATTCATAAAAAAACATCCAAACTAAATACTAATTACTTATAACTAGTACAAATATTTTCCAATGATAATTTCATTGTTAATTTCGATAAAATATTTGTTCTTGCTGTCGTTCAGATTAATTTGGACACTTAAATTATAGCAAATTGATTATAATCTGTTGATAAATTCTGTTTTGTTCATCCATATTTGCAATACTTTTACCACTAAGCAGTTTGTACTTCGAGCTTATAGTTCCCCATTTCTATAATCTTTGTAATTTCTCGACAAATAAGATTTTGTGATAGAATATCAGGCTTACTTATTGTTTGGGACGGTACAGTATATATATATATATATATATATATATATATATATATATATATATATATATATATAAAGCGATAATACAATTGAGAGGTTGTCAATAACTACCACAGAGCTATGCTATATTTATAATTTTCCAGATAAATACGTTTGAAGGCAGAAAGAAAGATGCCGAGTCATTGAGATGCCGTCTATATAGTAGTACTCTAAAAGTGAAAGGGAAATTTGTCGTAAATTTGCAGAATTTGGACTAGGCATTAACCACACACCTTACAGCCCTTGGGGCGAGGTATATAATATCATCTTCAGTGCAGAGATACAACAATGACCAACCCACTTTCAAGTTTCAATGCCTATTGGTGATAATTTATGATTTCGGATGGCGTCTATTGCCTCGATATATTGGAATTGAAGCAAGATGAATTGCATTATCGCGTCTCTCTAATGTAAAATGATTTTAGTAAATTGACTGCAACTTTGGCGTCGCTTTCTAATGCGATCAGAAAAGATATTACTTCCTTACATTTTAATATCATAGCAGTTTCATTTATTTTCGTCAAAATTTCTAAAAATAACTCTATTGATTGACTGAATTAATGTATCAATTTAAAGTTCCACACTTTTTAAGGAGTTGTCTCAAATTCATGACTTTATGGATCAGAGACAAAATACGCTCGAACACAGACAAAACAAATTTTGTGAAGAAGCCTTGTCAACTGAGCAATGATAAAAGTCATCTTAAAAGGAGCATAAACTCAAGGAATTTGATTATTTTTTATGTGGTGAATGATTAGATGTTTGTGAAAAAGAAAAGATTTGATAAAGCAAACAAAGGGAGAAAAGGAAAGAGTAGAGTCGAATATTCAGGGATAAATTCAATGTGCTTTGATTCTTTGGTCGGATCACATTTTAGCGGGAGTTTGATGGACAGAGTACGCTAGATTTACTGAATCATGAAGCGCAAAAAGACCATTACTAAGGTCATGGAAGATGATCTTACTATAAAATTTAGCCCCTAACTGCTGTGAAGTAAAATCAAGATTTCAACGATTGTTTGTTCCTTTGGCATGCAGGAGAACTATATTCATTCAATTACATAATCTGTTACACCCTGAAATTAAAGCTTCACTTCGTTTAATCAAATCTCGATTTTTATGGCCCAATATGGACACTGATAATGGCTCCAGGACGAGGGAGTGCCTCCCATGTCAATCTTCCAAGATTAATCGCCACACATAATCCCCGATCCTGCCCATTGATATTGCATCCTCAAGGTTTGAAACTGTGGATATCGATATAGTTGGACCACTCGCACCGTATACACTGCCTGACACTCCTAGACGGGTTGATATCCAGATTTGGAGTTCCGCTCTACGTAGGATCCGAAATAGGCGCCCAATTCGAATCAGAACTATTAAAAAAGAAGTGTCCGCTCTAGTTGGTTTTTATCGACTTCCCACCACGGCCATAGCACCCGTTTACGAACGGGATGGTGGAAAGGATACACGGGACTTTGAAGTGCTCCATAATTATCCGTAAACAAGGCTGGCTGGGGGCACACCCAATTGTCCTTTTAGGCATTCGCTTCCTGCCCAATGACTCGGGATTTTCAGCTTTTACGGCAGTAACAGGAACCACACTTTTGTGCCCAAAATCTTTAGTTTCATCATCGTGATGGGAGGCTGACTCCAAATTTACTAAATAACTGGCATCAACCAATGCACAGGTCGACTTCGCGCAAGAATCCATAGGGCAACTGCACTCGGTGCACTCGGTGCGATCAGCCCGCAAATATTCGTGAAGCAACTCACGTGTGGGTCTGAATTGACTGCGTGCGCAAACCTCTAGGAACGCCTTATGCTGACCCTTTCCCGGTAATCGAACGCGGCAATAAGGTTTGCAGTTTGGAGTTCCCTGACAGGAGAAGGGACACAGTCTCCGTGGACAGAGAAAACATGCTAGATTACCTCCCTTACATAATAGTAACGTGCCTGGCGGTCAGCGATGCTCATGGACCCAGGCAGAAAACAGGAAGAGGACCAGGTGCTTTTTACATCGTAGAGTGCATGGCACGGAAGAGAACGACGCCACAAGAAGTCAACCGGACACCTCTAGAGTAACCGGATAGAGGAATGGCAAGACGGACGCTTTCACGCGCTCCGGGAAGTGAGTGACGTTTGCAAGGGACCCGTCGTCCATGTATTACCATTCTTTGTGTAGGCAGTATTGTACCGAAACATTTAATGGAATAGAAGAGGCATAACTATATATACGCCTCGCTATCTGTATAGCTTTATTATGTGTTTGTTAAGTGTCGTAATTATATTATGTAGAAATCTAAAGAAAAATGTGGATGACTTGTATATAAAGGTATTAGATTTTACTATTATTTTATTATATGGCAGAATATGACATAAATAAGCCCGTTTAATACAGGTATGCACTTATGTAAGTGACAATGCCCTGTGCGTATGTTTCAAATTCTCTCATATATTTTGTGTGCTAAATATATGTATTTCATATGTAATGTTATACGCTGTTTTGTCACCCACTCAATCACTGGCAGTTGACTACTTTGGTGATCGGTTTCTGTAATAGGTAGGCTACAGGCATCAAATTGCAGGATTCAATTTACCCAGGAAGAAACTCCACAAACTGGACGTGTGGTAGTTTCATTAAATCCTAACGCGCGGAAAATAGAAAAAGGGAGGACACGAGAAAAGGGATAAAAAGTCAACATACCTAAGTAAATAAGAAGAAACGAGTAAATAAACATTTCTCTCGGGCGAATAAATTTCTCGAAAGACGGAAGTCTACGGAAGAGCTGAGTAAACACAAATTTCAACCAAAGGAGATTGTAACACAGATCTGTAAAATCGGGTGAGAGAAGAGCTAGACTAGCTGGAGGATGTAAGTAAATTGTGATACACAGCCGTTCACAATTCCGACCATAGGGGTGGAACCTTTGAGCCCTGAAGACAGATTTGTCCTGGAGTCGAATCTATGCCACCGCCCCCCTGGAAATAAAATAACTTTATATAGGCGAGCAATGAGAGGAAAAGAGAGTTAAGAATTATAACTGTCATTAAGTATTGTCATAGCAGTATTAGCGTTTACGGAACCCCTTTTAAATTCACCAAGTCATGTCGCGCAATAATTTAATGTTTCGTGTTGAGTATATATAGACTGCTAGTCACTCACGAGGTATATTCATGAGGAGCCGCTTGCCCCGTTATCATCATCATCATCATCATCATCATCATCACTTCACTAAGTGTATTTTTAAGAAGGGGATTTTGGGGGGTATTTGAATAATAATTTCATCTTAGAAATAAATAAGAAATAAATATAAGTATCGAAATTTTGTAAACTTTTTAAAATCCGAAAAATTACAAATGGTGAAGTTCAGAAAATTTATTTTTATATATCTTCTTTCATAACTATATTTTACCAACGTGATATTTTGAAAGGGAGGAAATTGAGTTTGGAGTTTCTTTTTAAGATTATTATAATTGGCGAAGTTCAGAAAATTGATAAAAATTTAACCATGGCTACATTTTTTAGATTTTAAATTTTAATCTTAGTAGCGAAGACATTGACTGGTAGACCAATATTAGAATAAAGTATATATTTTGCAACGTCATTCTTTACCTCGATTACCCTAGGCCTTCAGTGGGCAGGATTAATTTAATTTAATCTGTAAATTTAATGCCTAATTCGATAAAATAACGCTCACACATACTAGTAGCAAAATTTTCTTACCTCCAAGATCTTTACAATATTCAGAAATTTTAACAAATATATATGATTCTAGGAATGCTTATGAGTAGCTCTTCTTGATCCTTTTTTTGACCTTTATTTTTTAACAAGGTCGACAAGATTTAGTTCGTCTAAGGGCAGGTGTTCGACCTAGAACAGTGAAGCAAGCGTTTGTCCTACTCCCCTAAGATCAAACTAAACGAACCTTGGAGAAAAATATATTTGTAAAAAATGTACTGAGTGTAACTATAAATACAGGAGCCTTAATTATCATATTTACTTATTTAAATAAATAATAATTTGTTATTTTATTCTAAATGACTTAATATTAATAAGACTGTGTACTTATGATATTTCATAACCAAACAATCTGTAAAATTGGCCCATTTTGAAATATTCGATAACTGTAGATTGGCGGGTCGAACGATGTAACGTAAACTATTTCGTTCGTGTTCCAATATGTTTCACGTTTTTGGAGTAAATTTAAAGGGACGGCTCGTGTGGGGGTGAACACAATGATGGGACTAACCTACGATGATCCTGAGTTTCAATCAATTGAGAGGGGTCTGATGGGCACAACCCCCCAGCATAGCGTTTTCCGTTTCGTTAGTTTCGGGCATTTTTATAAAAAAATGGCGCTGGGTATATTTCAAATAGGACTCCAACGCGCATGAATATTCAGGGAGGGGTGAACGAAATATCAACAAACAAAAATCCACTTTTTCGACCGAGCCGCCAATCTACATGTTTGCCAAATGTTCTTATACCTCTCAAACGGCCTACCAGATCCGTAAATAGTCCTATCAGATTCACTGCTTCCCTAAGTGGAATTAAACTCTATCAAACAGGTGGCTTGTGTGATAACAACCCACCTGTTCGATACAGCTATTCACGAGAGAGTCATTTGTTGGGTAATTTTTGTAACTTTAGATATAATTCCATCCGGGTTGTCCGACTAATTACTGGGAAGAGGCCTAGGTTTTCCTAGGCCTTGCTGGAAATTAAATAGTGACGTCGTCAACCTAGGCTATAATTCACTGTGCAATAAATTAACCTTTAAATAAATCTAAAAATAAATAAACTTTTATAAAACGGAAATACGAGAACTTTGTTTCTAGCCTTTTATTTAAAATATAGAAGAATAAATGCCGCTTAAGGGAATGAGATGGCTTGAAGTTTGACTCGATTCTTTGTTTACATTTTTAGTTTGGATAAAACTGGCTTTATTTAGAACGTTTAACGCCTTCTTTCACCCTTTTTGGGGTCTATGCAGGCGCGGAAAAGATAGTGGGAGATTTAAAAGAGGTGTAGAAGATCACCCGGTAGAGAGAACCCGATTTTCTTGGTTGGGGCAGTGGGGTTGGGAGGACATGCCCCTCCTCAAGCTAAATGGACCAAACCTGCGACTCCAATCGGCGACTTTCCACACCAGAGGCGCTTTAACTGAGCTGTCATCGCAAGGGAGGTTTCCGCTCGGACAAACCGTAGCCCAGACCATTTAAATGTTGTACAAAATTACCAGTACTCATCAGCCCCAAAGATTCACTGAACCTAGTACTCAAAAATGTGAATAATAGAGAAATTAAAGTAAATTTTAAAAAAAGAGAATCGAAGTACTCTTGTTTATTTGAATATCTTCAAGGGATGATGGACCGATGAAGAATCTTCCTCTTTTCTAATTTATTTATTCTTCCTCCACTTCATCCTGCCCCTATTTATTATAGTTTGAAATTGAAAGGGCTCATTATTTCTCTTTACAAATTTGCTGTCCTTTTATTCTCCTTTTCTTTTCCTTTTCTTGTTATTTTCTTCTCCTTTCGCCCATAGAGCTCAAAACCTTTCACAATTATAATAATATTTGATAACAATCTTAAATACCATAACCATTCCGGATACCATAAGTCCTGTAGGAATTAATCCCTGATTCAATTCCTATCTCTTATCAGTGTCGTCAGTTTTTGTGATGTGGTACCGAACCATTTGTACCACACGGCAATTCCCAAACCTCAAAATACCGGTGGTAATCCCCGTTGCTTTTAGCAATTAAAACAATTTTATTAGATTTGAACACATTTTTCATATCAATGGGACAAATTCCACGAATCGGGTCAAACCAGGAAGAGGAATACCGTTGAATAACGTGTCAAATAAGCCACAAAGACCCAACAAAGAGGAAAAGACTTGAGAGATTAATTAAATAAAAATACCCCCAACCTCCATCCCCACCCTCCGCCTAAGAGCCTGGCGAAAATTGCGACCTCGAAACTTCATCCGAAAAGGTAAAACAGCGCACGAGGCAAACATTGATTAGAATCAAGGCCATAATTTCTGGTCTTTTTAAAGTGGATGTTTGGAAGAAAAGAAAAGACCTGTTGCTAAAGGACCTGAATTTCAGGTCTTGTCTTATCCCTTGTTGCTGCGCTTTGAGTCCGGCTCTATTTTGCCACAGCTTGGAAAAGTTTTAACGAAAATGTCCTGCCCGAAACATGGCATCTGTAGAAATAGAATGGGAGTTTGTGAAATTGTGTGTGGAAGTATGTGTGTGATCCAAGCAAATTGTGCGGGTGTTCTACTCGACTAAGAAAGAAGAGATTAGTGGTAGAGAGCGAAGAGAGAGAGACAGACACTGGGAGAGAAATGCACAAATATGCGCATAGAGAAAGATTTGTTCACACATACACACACACAACATGCACATAGAAAAGAAGAGAGATATTTAGAGAGGTTTGGGTATTGTAACAGGGAGGAAAACAATAAGAATAATGCCTGGATAAAAATCAAGAGAATCTATGGGAAATGGTTCATTGAATGGAGGAAAGTTTCGCCATATCTCCGCATCCATTAAGGCAGTGGATATGGAGGGCTTTTGTAGGGGGCTCAAATCCCCGCGAATAAATTAAGTTAGAAATATGTGCCTCATGCCATGTTATGTGCTGTAACTTAGCTCAGGCGTTCGTGTCATGTTAATTTAAATATGTTTGTTTGAGTCATGTTAATTTAGGTGTGTCGAGGCTAGGTCAGATTAGATTGAGTCAAGTAAATAAGTTGTGTTTGATCTAATAAAGTTAGGTTAGGTCATAAGATAAAAGTAGAATAGATTCGGTCAGGTTGAGTTAGCTGAGGTTAAATTTACTCGAATCATGTTAAGTTTATCAATTTCGCCCATTTATTTCGCACTAGAGAACATTCTATTATAATCATTGGCATCGTAAACTCTTAGCTTGAGCTACCAAACACATTCAAATCAAAAACCAACTGCAAACAAAGCTTAATCACAGGCAACCACGAATCAACGTCCATATAACCTTTCTCGATCAGAACAGCTCGGAAAAATAGAAGGTTTTAACCACGGGGAAGAAGTTGGCGTCTGCCGCCATCTGACGACTCGTGAAAACAAGATGATGTTTCTGCCCAATTCCTTGGAAGGGTCAGGTGAGTTCGCATGAGAAGGATTAAGTAGAAAGATCTCCATTCATGAGATTGACCTTCGTAAGACTTATGAATGTGTATTTAACCTATATTTATTTATGTTTATCACCCACCTTGACCCTCTATGGTTGTAAAATAATTTATGTTTGATGTCAGTAATTTTAATTATTCTATATATTTAAATCACTAAAAGAAATATAAAATATTCATTAATTTTTTCTAGAGAATGATAATTTGCGCTTAGGCGCAGAAGTAAAAGCGTCTGCTCTCTCAGTTCTCACAAAAGGGTCAACTTTCATGTATCAATAACTAAAGGCGTTCTGGACGTCTTTTTTCAATAAATTCATTGTTACAAGAGAAAGTTAAAGATAGGTTACGCAAAATACTAACAAGAGGAATAAGCTACTCCAGACGGCAACGATATTCTCTGGAACGAAATATCCTAAATCCCTGGATACAGTATTAGTCCTTTTCCCAAGGTAAGCTAATCTTTTATCATTCTCTTTGCTCATGTTAAGTTTACTTCATTAAAAATTCTTATATTAAATCTTCCAAAGAATATCGAATTATTGATACATTTCCATTTGGTTATCAAACATATCTTATAATATTTTCTCCCTCGCCCTCTCACTTTTTAATGAAACCCAGTGTTTGTTGATTGTTAAGATACCCAAGTGCTAATTTTGTTTTTTTTATATTTATTAGTTTTCCTTGTAGAATTCAAGTTAGAGTAAAATTTATTTTGTTATATTGCACTTTGTTCTAAATCTAGTACGATATCGTATTAAAATATGTAAAAGATCTAAAGCCTATTGTTAAACTTATAAGTGATCTATTTTATTTGTTCTTGACATGGATGTTACAAATTAGGAATAATATACTGCCGAAATCGCTATCATTATTTGAATTTAACCTAGTTAATATAACCTAGTAGAAAGGTTAATGGGTAATAGTTTATTTCTATATTTTGTTTTGATTATTACAAATGCTATAAATCGTACTATAGTGCATAATTTGTTTGTATTTTCATTGTTTAAAGAGTTAGTTAGGACCTTTGTTTTCTCTATGCATCGGCTCGTTATAATTAATTAACATTATTCTGTGCAAAATAGTGTGCCTAATTTATTTGCCGTATTTTTTAGTTACTTTATAGTAAATTTCCTTGATTTCCCTCACCATGTCATCTAAACCAGAGTTAGAAACTCGACTCAATGCATTAGTTAAGAAAAGAGCTGGATTTAAAGGTAGGATAACAGCTGCCTTAAAGAATTTAGATACTATAGATATAGATGAACTTTCTCAAGACATCTTTGTTAGTAGAAAGGACGATATGTTGAAATTTTTGGTTAAAGTTGATGAAGCGAATGATTTAATTATTGACTTGTTTGACGAAGGTGAATTGCCAGAAGATGATGAAAATAGAGTTAAGGAAATGGACAGTCAAGTTGCCTATAGGGTAGGTATAACAAAGACGTTAGCTAAAATTTCCACAGCTTTAAAAAGGGATTAAAGCCCTATTAAATCAGGTAATGTGCACAAATATTCACAAGTTAAAATGCCTGAACTTGAATGTAAAACATTTAGTGGTAAATCATGTGATAAATTTGAATTCAAGAACTTTTTACAACAGTTTCAAGATTGTATAGATGCTTGTGAATCTTTATCCGATGCTGGGAAACTCACTTATCTAAGAAGCTTTATTTCTGATTATGCCTTCAACACCCTTTCTCATTCATCAATAACAGATAATAACTATGAAATAGCACTTAAAATGCTTAAAGAGGAGTTTGTGGATATCGAGTATATTGTAGATGAAATCTTCAAACAATTAATTTGTAGATATCCTAAGTTTGATAATACATTTGCTAATGTTAAAATGTATATAAGTGAAAGTAGAGCTCTATTATATGATCTTAAAACTTATAATATAGATCTTTTGGAGGAAGATTCGTCGGGTTGCAAACTTATCAGTCATATATTATTTTCCAAGTTACCTGCCTCCATAAAAAGAGAATTAGTGCTCAAAGTAAATTCTAATTACCCTACAGTGGTGAATCTCTTTGATCATTATAATGACATAATCAAAACTCTACTTAGGACTTCTTCTTCTAGTAGTTATAAAATTGCTGCTGAAAGTAAAGATTTTTCGGCTAATTCCAAGAATAATTTCAATTGGAAACTAAACAAGTCCTCCTTAAACTTTAACTCTGGGCAAAACAAGCCACCCTTTGACTTCAAATCAATGGAGAGTCACCCTAAGTCATCTACTCTAGAAAATTTTAAAACCTCAGTAACCTTTGCCAAGGAAACAGATAAATTTTGTAAATTTTGTGCAGTTCAGGGACATTCTATGTTTCTTTTCTCCAAGTATGAGACTTTAGATTGTAGAAAGGCTAGATGTAAAGAATTAAAACTCTGTTATTTTTGTACTAGCAATAAACATTTAAGTGAGAAATGTCTAGAAAAATATAATAAACTTAGTTTTCCATGTTATTACTGTAAATGTTATAGTCACATATCAACACTTTGTCACAAACCCAAAAATGATGCATCTCTGCATTCAAATCTTTTCATCAACATGAGTGCTTCTACATATCAACCATATTTGTTGCCT
The DNA here is from genome assembly GCA_963969495.1 of Ceratothoa steindachneri. NCBI lineage: Eukaryota > Metazoa > Arthropoda > Malacostraca > Isopoda > Cymothoidae > Ceratothoa > Ceratothoa steindachneri. The sequence continues at coordinate 242,462,703 of OZ018317.1, read as the reverse complement.
ATAATTGAATTAAGATTTAAAAGGGGAGGAAATTCTTACAACGTTAAATGTTTATTGGATGATGGCAGTCAGAGATCTTATTTAAGTCAGGAGGTAATGGATGTTCTTAAATGTGATACTTTTGATTGGGCATATTTGAATTATGATGTAATAACTTTTCTCGGAACAAATAAGAGAAAATTCAAAGAATGTGTTATGGACGTTAGTATTCCTGGCTATAAAGATCTTACATTGCCCATCTTAATTGATAGTGAATTTGATATCTATTTACATGTATCAGATCTCCACATAGCTGTTAACAACATAATATCTGAAGGTTTTAAAATGGCAGATCAATCTCTAGCAGAACATGGTGAAAATATCACATTACAAGGACTTCTTGGAGTTGATGTGATTCAATTTATTCATAAAATGGAAAAAATAAAATGTATAAATAGAACAGCATGGCTTATGTCTACAGGTATTGTGCCCTTTGGGAACATAATGCATTTTTTCAATCCATCTCAAGTAACTAGTCATGCAACTGTAAATAAATCTTCAGTAACAAATGCTTTAATTAATTTCATGTATGCTGTTGAGCTTTATGGGTTTGAGGAACCCTCTACTCATGTAAATTTTGTCTTGGAACCCAGGAAAACATATTTCAATCCATTTGATACTGCATTTACAGATTGTTTTGTAGAACAAGGATTAGAAAACATGTTTAGTTTAGAGTCGGTTGGATGCACTGAATTGAGTCTAGATCAAAGTAAATACGACGCTAAGAAAATTGAAGCTTTTAAATCCAAGATTGAGTTCAAGGACAATAAATATTTAGTAGCCCTAGATGGCATGATAATATCATAAAAGAAGTTCTATCAAATGAAGGCATTGCTATCACAATCCTCAACAAAGTAGTTGATAAACTTCAAAAGAATGGCCAATTGGAGGCCTATCAAGAGGTCTTTAAAAGACAATTAGAGGATGGAATCATTGAAAAGGTTGATATCTCACCAGAAATGTATCACAAACATATTTGGATTCCTCTTAGACCAGTCATAAAATCTGAACCTAATTTTACCCTCAAAATCCGTCCGGTTTTCAATTTTTCTCTTAAAGTTAACAACAAGCCATCTTTAAATGAAGCAGCATATGCTAGAATAAATTTAATGAATAACCTCACCTAACTAATGTAACAATTTAGATCTAATAGGTACACCATGCTTAGTGATATAAAACAAGCATTTTGGCAAATTCAATTGGCAAATGAAGAAGATAAAAATCGTTTTTCATTTTTCAGGATGAAAGATGGCAAATTAGTTACATACAGATATATAACCTTTATTTTGGGGTTTAATGCCCTCCCATTCATTTTAAATTATGTAATTAAACATCATGTTAACCAATATCCCAAGGATTATTACACAAGTATCTTAAACTCAAATTTTAATGTAGATAACTTGATACTCACTGGAAATTCTAAAGAAGAACTACTTGATCTGTATAAGGAATCTGATGCAAGGATGAAGGAAGGTGGATTCCAGTTGCGTTCTTGGAACTCTAATTGCAAAGGGCTAAGACATGCATTTACTAGAGACAACTGCATGGTCCAACATTATAATGATTGTGAGAAAGTGCTTGATTATAAGTACTTAATAAATGAAAATGCTCTTCAGTTAGCAGCTATTGATATCGATCAAGCTGCAAACACCAAACGTAATATTTTATCTCAAATTTTAAAGTTATTTAATCCACTTGGATTGATTTTGCCTATAACAACTCGGGGTAAAATTCTAATGCAAAAGCTTTGGGCAGAGAAACTTTCATGGGATCAAGCCATTCCAGGAAAATATAAAAAACTGTGGCAAGAACTTCAGGCTGATTTTAAGCAAATATTTCACTTAACATTTCCTAGATCTTGCATCTCTAAAGATAACATTAATAATTTATTCACATTTCGTGATGCTTCTAAGCTATGTTATGGTTTCACTGTATACAATGTAAGTAATGGAAACTCACAACTTCTGTATGCAAAGGCTAAAGTGGTTCCTTTAAAACCAAGAACTCTGCCTACTTTGGAACTAATGGCGGTTTACTTGGCCTTAAAATGTCTTCCTACAATCTTGGATTCCTTCCCTGACATGAAGTTTAAAGATATATGTATATCAGTTAATTCACAGATAGTACTATCTTGGTTACTAACGGAAAATGTGAAAACAAAAAGTGTATTTACTATGAACAGAACTAAAGATATTAGAGTTTTCAAGAAAGTTATCATAGAAAATTATCAAGTTAATATGAACTTTAAATTTGTTAATTTAGAAAATAATCCTGCAGATTTGCTCACCAGAGGATTAACTGTCAAAGAATTTGAAAGTAAGCAAGAATTATGGTTCAAAGGACCGTCAGGGCTCTCTACTGTTCCCATTTCATGGCCCGTCAATTCCTTAGGTTGTTTATCAGAATAGAGCAAACAACTTGTTAAGGTTTATCATACTACTAATATGTTAAAAGTCAACGATAATATAGAAACCCTTATTTTGGATATCAATAGGTTTTCTTCTCTAAATAAACTCTTCGGTGTAACTAAATATATTTTTCATTTTATTAACTTGAGCCAGAAAATTATTTTGGAACCTATGGAAACAGGAAAGATCTATTGGATTAAATATATGCAGAAATCTAAATTTCACCAGGAATTGGAATATTTGAAAACTTTCAATCAAAATAAGAAGAAAGTGCCTGAACTATTCAATAGAATTGATATATTTTTAGATGAAAAGGTGGTTATAAGATCCAAAGGTAGAATTGGGAAAACAGCTATGTATGATTACAACATTGTAAATCCTATTTTGCAGGCCAAAGATCACCATCTCACAACATTAATTGTAGAATCTTACCATCGCAGATGTTAACATCTTGGAATACAATCAACGTTGAATGCTGTTCGAATGAGAGGATTTTGGATTCCACGTATGAGACAGATTGTCCAAAAAATACTGCCTCGAGGCATGATTTGTCAAAAATTCAATTCACTATCTTTCAAATATCCTAAGATGACTAATCTTCCCAAACATAGAGTAAATTTTTTAAACCCTTTAATCATACAGGGATAGATAATACTGGTCATCATTGGGTAAATGATTCAACTGGCAAGAACATCAAAATGTATATATTAGTCTTTACGTGTTTAAATGTTAGAGCTGTTCACATTAAAATTAGTCCAAGATATGTCTACGCGTAGCTTCATCCTAGCATTCTTTAGGTTTGTTAATTTGTATGGTGTACCATCTAACCTCTATAGTGATAATGCTAGGTCATTCGTATCTGGTGGAAATATATTAGAAAAGGCAATGGGCACAGATGAATTTAATAATCAATTTAGAAACTTTAATATCAAACATATTAGGATACCAGTTTACTTAGCTTGGGTTGGTTCCACCTGGGAACGTCTCATCCGTACTATTAAGACTTGTTTATATAAAAGCATAGGAAGAGCAAGACTTTCTCATTTTGAGCTTCTGACTGTGATTGCAGATATTCAATCTGCTATTAACTCCAGACCATTGACATATAGGTCATCTGATAATGACTTAGAAATCATTACCCCTAATTCCTTTTTGAAAATAAATACAAATCCTTTCATATTATTAAGAGATTTTAATGATAATAGTATATGGGATGGAGATCCTTCGACCAGAGAGGGACTACTTGAGTCTCTTGAACTTCGCAATAAAGTTTTTTATATTTTAAAGATTTATAGTATGAAAATTACCTATTATGCCTTAGAGAGCATTATAGAGAACTTCATAAAAATAATTGGTTTAATAGAGTAAAATCTGGTGATGTAGTTTTAATAAAATTGCCTAATAAACCACGCCCATACTGGTTATTAGGTAGAATAATAAAGCTAGTTGTCGGATGTAACAATAAAGTTAGAAGTGTTAAAAATCAAACGAGGAGATGGACAAATTGTTCATCATTCTATCAATCATTTATATCCTCTGGAATTATCACTGACACATGCTCACAATGACTTGTCAGGTGTCGGTAGTCAATTCTGCAAGAAATTTGTTACTGGAGATGATGTAGTAGTTGATCGTGAAACGAGTAAGGATGATGTTCCTTCCGGTTATTCTGCAACAGATTCTTTAAATATTTCAAATAAAAGTCTATCTAATCAAAGTTCAGTAAATGACTTGGTTAATGGAACAATTAATTTTAAGGATAACAATGTTAATGTTAATGATACTCTACCAGTTAATGCACTAGGTACTCGATCTAAACGGAGAACAGCGAAAGCATGCGTTGACAGAATGCACGAATGGTGCAAAACCTTGAGCGAGTAGCTATAATGGAGTGTTCTCTAAATTCATTTTTCTTTCAACTTTACCTTCCTTTAACATATGTTCATTTGTGCAATGGTTTATTGCACTTCTGTTGAAAGGAAAAATATAATAATTTATGTTTGATATCAGTCAATTTCATTATTCTATATATTTCAATCATTAATTTAAATATAAAATATTCATTAATTTTTTTAGAGAAAGATAATTTGCTTGGCTAAACTTTTATGTTAACCAGGTGATAGTTTTTTTAATAAAATTTAATATTGCGTGACTCATGACAAAGGCTTCGGCGCAGAAGTAAAAGCGTCGGCTCTCTCAGTTCTCACAAAAGGGTCAACTTTCACGTATTCATAACTAAAAGCGTTCTGGACGTCTTTTTTCAATAAATTCATTGTTACAAGAGAAAGTTAAAGATAGCTTACCTAAAATACTAACAAGAGGAATAAGCTACTCCAGACGGCAACGATATTCTCGGGAACGAAATATCCTAAATCCCTGGATACAGTATTAGTTCTTATAGTTGCTCCACTTCTCTTTAGCCAGATCTAATAAAAATAGTAGATGGTGGAGATGTACAGGTGATCCTCATAGTTTGTGCACCGTACTTTCCATGTCAACTAGTAATTATGACTTTTTAACATAGAGAACTTATATATTTTACAGAATAAACGTAAAAGCAACATTATATTCAACATTCCCTAGTAAAAAATAATAGAGAACATTTCTAATTCCCGCATATTTAGGTTTCTCGATACTTTTACATAAAATAACAAGAATTTTTAACCTAAGATCAGTTGGCCATACTTTGAGAGGTCAATATTGAATAGTCTCTGGCCTCGTTGATAAATAAGAGTGCATGAATTATTCCATTTCAACCAAACGTACAGCATATTCCAAACCTACTCTTTTCTGGTTTATTGACAACAGACTGACGCAAATTACCATCTTAAGACCTTTATAAGGCACCATAACCTCATAAATACTCTGAAAATAGTCTTGGGCACATGCCAGGCACTGTTTTGGAAACATTTCACATAAAGGACTAATTTTATAAAATCTACCAGTAGTATTATTTATTTTGCAATGTGTTTTCATCAAAATGAATAATTCATATATTGCAACCTGTTGCAACATAGTTTGAGAAGTCCAGTAATCAACAGGTAATGACAAGTTAAGACACACGTATACAGCAATGTAGAGGGAAAATTCATAATATCTCCACCTGTCGTCTTCAGATGATAAGCGGGGTTAAACTGTACTGTATATACGAGGGAAGGTCAATAAGTTTTGCAATATCGATATAAAGAAACGAGATATGAGGAAAAGTTTTCTATTATTCTCCAATATAACTACCCTCGACTTCAATGCGCTTGCGCCACTTGTCCCTGAGGCTTAGAATTCCCGACAACCAGAAATCTCCCGACTGCTGTTCAATCCCGTCTTGAGCGGCGAGCTGGACATCTTCATCGTCCCCAAACCGGGGTCCACGCAGTGCAGCCTTGAGCTGGCGGAATAAAAAGTAGTCGCTAGGGGCCAGATCTTGACTATAGGGGGATAGTTGAGCTCCTCGCATCCGCACTTGCGCAGGGCAGCTTGTGCAACTCTGGCCTTGTGGACTTTGATGAATTTAAAGTCGATCAGGGGGCGTGAGGTTTCTAGGGACCCAGAGGGCAGAGACCTCGGTTATGGCAAAATTGTCGTGGATGATGGGGATAACATTTTCCATGCGATATTTTAAGTTCTGGCTTGATTTCTTCGGCCTTTCCGTCGTCGATTTTCGAGGATCATCCTCTCTACACGGGCCACATTGTCCTCGTTGGTTACATCTGACACACGTCCTGGACAGGGATCATCTTCTAGGGACTCACGACCATGACTGAACTCCCTATTCCAGCGAGCAATGGTTCCATAGAAAGGGGCGGTGTCGGTGTACACTGCAACCATGCGTTCATGGATCTCCTCTGCATTCTTGCCTTCCATGGTAAAAAATTCGATCAGTGAGCGGTGCTCAACCTTCTCCATTGTTGAAAGACATGTGACAGACGATCTGAGATCAGCTACCGCTTCTTAAATAAACGAGGCAGGAGCGTACGGCTGCAGGTCCTGACTTGTCATAACTTGTCCTAACACCCCCACAAACAGCCATCCCCCTTCCTTAGTTTTGCCCTTCCGATTGGCAAAACCTATTGAGCGCCCCTCGTAAGATGGTTTTATCACCAGTGATTAACCATTTCATTTGTCAATATAAACATAGAATGATAGGCTAAATTTTAGTTCTAATACTATATAAGTATGTTGGGTTCCGTTATTGGGAAAATTGTTATGTTCATTTTGTGCCAAAGATAAGGCCTGCCATTTTTACCCAATCTGTCCATCCAGGACACCCGGTCTTCATCTAATTCATTCAGATGAGAAATAAGTTTAGCTTAGTTTAGATTTATCTTCTTCTTCTTCCAAATTGTCTTCAATAACGAAGGTTTTATAATCAAGGCCGTTTTCTGGTTTCATTTCATTAAGCTCTTCAGCATAGGATTCATTAGCCTCTCCAAGATTTGTAGTTAAACGCCGGATATTTTGTCGCATGATCGTTTCGTTCCTAAATCATGATGCAATTTATTTTCCTTTGAAAGAATAATTCGCTATTCCTCATTGCTCATGATGTCAGAATTCTTATTCCTATCACAACTTAAAAGTGGTAATTGATTTATGTATTTACATATCGTGTATTTTCATTGATTTTAGTAAATCATTAATAACTTCATGTCTTCACTACACTCTAGAACCTTTCCTATCGTACCTCGCCTCGTTGATTCTGTGATCCAGCGTCTCGCACAGGCGAGTTAATTAAAATAGGAAACTACTCAAGAGAAATACTCAGGAGGACTACTCCGGGAGATCTACTCAGAAGTTCAAGGGGTAAGTAATCATTTTATTCTACATATTCTTGTATCCACGTTTCCTATTCCATCTAGACAGAGGAGAATGGATACGCTTAGTTTATCTCTTTTCCAAATCCTCTTTTGTTTCTTCAATCTTCCTTCCAGTGCCATTCAATGCCATTTCAGTCGCGTACAGATTTTGACAGGAGATGGTCCATTTCCACTATGGAAGTGCCCTGCTTTCACTATTGTTAACTTTGTGTCTATTTCAATTTTAAATTTTAATCGTTTTTCTCTATTCCACTTAAAAATTTTTAGTCTGCAACTAGTACTTCCAGTTCCATTAGTCCAGTTCCTATTCTTCCACCTTTTATGATCTCAATTTATTTAATAATTCCATAAGGTTAATTATATTTATTATTTCCGAAATTTTTACAATTTTAATTTCCGGAAATTTTTTAATTTTAAATTGAATTCCGCAGAACTGGATTATCTGCTATAATAAATATTTCACTTCTTACCCAATTGCTAAAGGACTTCAAAAAACACAAAACAAGGACGTAAACACAAAGACGTTTTCCCGGATTTGACGAAAAAGAAAATGAAAAATCTTCCATTTTTTCCTTTTCAAAACGGTGCGAGATTTGTAAAGTCTCATTTCTAATGAGGGGAATAACTTTTTAGACGGGTTTATTTTATTGAACATTCTACTAAAAACCATTAAATAAACCATTTATCTATTCTCTATTACTTTTTTATTAATCCCGACAATCTTTTTATTTGCTTCTTTTTCAGGAGGAAAATTACGCTGGCACTGTAAGATAAATTTCGTATGTAGTCAACTTAGAGGAAAGAGGCCCTGGCTCTTTTTATTATTTAAGGGTCATCTACAATGGGGTGGGTAGGGTCGCTTTGACAAAGCAAATGTCAACATAGAAATTTTCCCGCCACATTACCTGACGACTTCTTAACTACTCTATTCGATCGTTCTTGCCGTTCATGGTCATATTCTTATTACTCTTCGTACCTGGTTAAAAATCCCGATCTTACTCAATACAATGGAAGCTGACTTCGTTGTAGAGTGGAGAATATTGAGGAGAGTTGCGTTCACTCTTGTTCCTTACTTAGCTCTTGTAGACCAAAGCGGAAAACATTTGTGCTACTTGGAAATAAAGAGTGGGGCACAACTCTACAGTTAAAAAATGCACCCGAGAATTGTAAGGACAATCAAGGATCCAAAGAGCGAAGGATAATGTCTGAGCTTCAAGAAGACATTGAATCATAAAAGTGTCTACCAACGTCGAAATCCCTGCTTTAAATTATTTTGAGAGGTCTGAAAAAGGAAAGTGTTAAAGTTAGGAGAATTTAGAGGAGGTTTATGGCGCCACTAGACGTTCCTATCGAGGGAATGTGGAAAGACACAGGTAGGATTTTATAATTATTTTCTAATTGAAAGGATAGAGCAAATAGAGTCAAATGATAGATAGATAGGATATATAGAAATGATATCGAGGACTAGTTATTAAAGGTTAATACGATAAAGAATGGAATGGGAATCCTCGTTAAGAAGTTCGTACCTGAAAGCACACAATTTCTTATTACGAATTATTGACCCAATGATTACTTCCAAATCCTGAGTTCGACGTCTTGTGGTGCGCCCAGTGGGCAATGGACAACACACCAAAGGTTCTCCCAAGGGCGACAAAGCTAAAATATATTACGAAAGGAAGTCGGGATCCTACCACTCAGACTTCTCTAGTCGATTGGATATTCTTGCACTTACTCTTTGAAGCAGTACAGTCAAATCTCTGGAATTTGTATTGGTGTTTCATTTCGAATGAGGCTGATTGCTTTCGCTTTGTTTTGCCTGACCGGATTTTATACAAGCAGTGATGCGTTTGGAATTGGCCGTGTTGCAGGCTAGTGGAGAGAACGAAAGAAGGATTTCTTTACGCGGTATTGAAATAAAGTGGTCATTTGTTCATTGGACATCTCTTTTTTTCCACCTTCTTCACATACCACTTTCTTATTTTTTGCAAAAGATCCCTAAAATACATACACGCATAACTAAAACACACTAACAGACTCGGACCCCCCCAGATTCCCTCCCAAATTACGCCCTCGGGTGCAATGACGGAGAGATGATGGAGACGTGGCGTATTGCCCTGAGGACCTTTCCATGCGGGCAAAACCCGGAGAGGAGCTAAGTTTTCGAAAGAATTCACAGAAAACTGCCTTCTCCTTTTATTTTCCGCATTTTACCCTAGAGATTAAACATCAGGAGTTCGTTAAACTTCAAATGTGCTTCAACTGCTACAGGTACAAGGAATACACCAACGCCACTTGCCCAATTCTGCACTCACAATATGCTCTGTGTGCGGCGATCAAGACCATTCCTGGCGCAAATGTAAAAGTTCATTCCGGAAATGCCTCAATTGTGGTGACCCACACAAAACAATGGCGATGATCTATTCTGTAAAGATGGAGAAAATTCAAAAAACCAAGGAAAAGGCAGAAAGGAGTAGAGAAAGAAGGCTAACGCCAAGTAAGCGAATGTTGCCAAGGCAGTGGTCGCAAAAAGTAGTGTTGCTACTGCAACTAAAAATTGAAAATGAAAAGTTGACAAAAATAATGTGTTGCATTTATTATGCACACATTGCTAACTTGATCAAGCCTGGCACCTTCTCTAAGTAACTGAATATGATGCTCGTTTATAACGACATGGACAAAATGTGATTTCTAGAAAACTCTCTCTCAACCGAGGTACTTCGAGTATATCTTCAACCTCAGAGTGAGAAGAGCGGCCAAGAACCTCTTGTCGCGAGTAATGCCTTTCCACGGGATCTTCGAGTCCAAGCTATGGCTGTCTGGCAGAAGGTAAAAACTAACTCAGAAACATACACAACTACAACAACAACAGAATCACAAGTCGAGCGAATGGAGACTGCTGATGTGGGGCGTAAGAAGATGGAGCATTAGTTCTGCCCCCAAAAGGTCTCGCAGTCACGTCGGCCGAGTTGGTCCTCGTCTTACAAGAATTGGGCTTCCCGGTACATGTACTAGTCAAGGATGTTAAACGTCAGAGTATATGCGCCGAAGGGAGGCAGTTTCTGGACGACGCAGGCCCAGAAGATATTGTTGATGGCCTTAGGGCCGGACAATACAAATGGGACTACGTGGCTGACATACCTGAGGATCTGGTCTAGCCGGCTCTATTCTGCGACCTTGTGAAGTTCTCTCCTGATACTTCTGATGTTCTTACGGATGTAGAATTCGGTATGAAGAGATCTGGCAAGGGAAAGACTCCTCCATCCTCTCCCAAATAGAAAAATTGGACCGAGAATAAAACACTCTTCGCCATAACACCTACGCTACATTTCGAGCGTAGTATCAAAAAGCTAACCAAAAATTATAGATGACCTTACCCGTGCGGAAACCTAAACCTTAAACCTTATCGATAATTACAGCCCAATTATGACAACATTTCACCAAATTTTGACCTACCACAGTAAAGAGTTATTTTGTTACTACAAAGGCTTGAATGCTTACCAATCTATTACAAAAACTAAACAACCAAACGCGAGCTTAACACTACCAGGGCTACCTTTCGACCAGGGATCTATTCATCCCTGCTCTCACGTTCTATTTTTAATATACTGTACTGCTTACTTTTGCTGTAGATACCTTTCCACCAAGTTCAGAATTTCTTTTAATCTATTTTCACGTCATCATCAACTTTGAAAGCTTCTACCCGCTTATCCTTAACAATTGAAGCCCGAATCATCAATCAACTTTTTCATTATGTGGCTGGTTAAACTAAATTACCTGACCTTCATTGACAACCCCGCCTCTTGCCTACCCATCCGGCCCATTCACAGTGACTTACTCTTGATTTTTTTCGTGAAGATAACTTGCGCTAAACTCACTTTTCATGTATGCTTGGGTCTAAAACTGAGAGTTTCCTTTTCTTTTGTTTAGAAACGGATTTTTTGTCTGAGATCTCAAGGGATAAGAGATTAGAATTCCGCATGAAACATTTTCTTACTTGGCGGAATACAATTTTCTTCAGTTCATTGGTCGCACTTCAAATCTTTGGAAATTTGCATGGACGACTACCCTTCACTTAATTCCATTGCCATTTTATCATAAAATTCTTTTTATAATCGAATTTCAGAAAGTCAACTGTGTATTATGTATTAGATGAGATAATTAGTGTCGTATCCTCTAAATTGTGCTTCTAAAATGTATATAAAACAAAATAAGTTTCATACAATTTTTCTAGAAAATTACAATATGCTAAAAATTAGGCATACAATCTAAGGACAAACTTTAATCTTTCAATATGAATACATCAAATAAAAACAAGTAATATATACGTGTAAAATAATCTCTCCAACGCAAAAAATAATGAGCAAAAGATGCACGTGACCAAAAAGGCTTGAATTATCCGAAAGCAAAATAATACAGAGAATAAGACTAAGCGTTACTGAATTACATCATCATGGGCAGAGGAGAAGTAAATAGAAGGACATCAAAACATGAGGTGGTGTAGAATGAATGATGTAGTAAGAAAATTGTTTTATAAATTAGAGGTTATTACCATAAATCAAACTTATATTTGAAACAATTTCAATTTGAATAAACTGTAATTATATTGAAATTAATTTCTTGAGAGAATTTAAATCAGCCAGATTCAACTAAATTTCTTTTAATAACATTGGGCACAAAGTCAGATGACTTCGCACTCCAATCTTTTTGATATTTTAAGGTAAGAAAGATTGATGAAAAGAGCATTTGAAGTTTGCCCACTCCGACAACTGTAATTATGTTGTTAGATTTTATTGTCTATATCTTTGGTTGTCTGACTGCTGTAAAAACCACAACCAAGGTTGTAGGAGATTCTATAAATAGAGACTTTTACATCAAGGAAGAATTTCTAGTTAGGTTACTTAACGTGGAAGTTTACAAAAAAAAAATACATTAACAATTTTGCAAAATCGGACAGGCAGTCATTCTATGGAAGCATTAAAATTTTGTTCCGGGTGAATGGCCGCTTATTATTTCGATAGAAGAATTTTCTCTCTGCCTGTTAGTAACGATTTAGGGAATAAGTGAGTATTTTCTTTTTTTCGAATACGTTCAATAAATTTAAACTCACCATTAATTAATTCCAGATCACAAAGTTTTGGATGCGTCTCCTCGCCTTGATCGTGTGAAGAGACTCTATGATACTAAATCGCCAGGCGGTATTACATCCCTTCTTCATATCTCAAAATACCTTGGCGTATTGCTGTTTACGAAGGAAGGCCTCACATACAGCTTTTACTAATCAGAGCAGAGCATTCGACGTGGAGTTTAACATGTGGATGCAACAGTGTGCAGAAGACTATGCTACCGCTCTCCAGGAAGAAGACAAACAATTTTTCAATCAAATTGCATAGGGAGAAAGTTAGAGAAATTGGGCGGAAACGTGCGGGGGTAGAGTAATCTCTCCATAGTTTTCGAAAGGTGAGCCCTTTGGCTATTTGACAGAAGTCGGGGAGGGTACCCTAGCCAAAATTCTTTAAAGAAAATCTAGCAGTAATGCCATGCCTAGTACACCTATTTGTCGAAGTATGGCACACGGGGCATCGTCAGGATCAAGGGTGGTGTGCGTGCATGAAGTGAGAGTGGAACGCATCTCACTCAAAGTAAACTAGTTCTTTGTGTTCGCCACCTTACAGGTAAAGTCCAGTCGGTGGCCTTCAATTAAGTTACGACCTGTATCAAAAGCCGGCAGAGCAGAATTTCTGCTAGAGAATGTGGAGAAAGCTGAGGTGAATGACTCTGACATGGACGAAGAGTCCAAGGTAAACTTTGCTCGAATCGTTCTGACTTGCTTACGAACCTCTACAAGAGGGGTAGTTCCGTTAAGTGAAGACGGATAGGCTAGCAATGAAGAAAGATTTGCGTGTTTCGAAATATACCGGAACCTAACCTTAGATAGATGAACTTCATCGAGAGTAAAATCGTTCGGATGGCACCTCTAGAGCATGTAGGCATAACACTCCTTCCTGAGAGCATTCTCACTCTCGGGCGACCACAAATGAAGCGAATGGCTTGCAAAATGTCCAGACGTTCTAGGAATAGTGATTAGGCCTCATGCAATGACCCAAGCGCCTCTTCCGTGACAGATAAATCAGTTACTTCGTGAAATGCGGCCCCTGCGCCCATTCCAAGCACTGCCGGTGATTTTTTAGGCAGCAGCAGTCCAGAAAAGGGCAGGTAAATTGGGAAGTGCTCACTACCATGAAAGACATCACTACTCCCCATCCCAAATCAGGTGTAGTAATTTAATTATTCCACTATAGAAGTTTTGTGCTGATTAAGGAGGAAGGAGGCACTGAATCCTTTAAGTTAATATTTACCTCTGAATGGGTTAAATATATAAGTGTCTTAGTATTAAATGATATTTACACTCTTTAAATCTAATTATATACACTTTACACAAAGTTAATTTTACCCGCAGCACAAGACGTATGGGAACAATCTCCGGCAATGGAAATTGATTATAAAATCTAAAGCGCTTAGAATAGCAAAGGCGAACTAATGAAGATCACAAGAACAAAATAAATAGACTTAATCAAATAGGAAAGAGGAGGGATCAAACCGCGAACTCATATACGACCGAATGACTCAATGATACAGTAAAGAGTGGAAGGCCTTCCGAAAAACTCCCCTTCTCGTCCCATCGTGTCAGGGAAGTTAAAACGCTGACGGTTGGTTCGTCTTTGCGAATCCTTGGGTAATTAAAATGTCGCACAAATTTGCGATACATACCACTACTACTACTACACTACCTCCATCATCAGTACCAATACACCACCACCACTACTACTATACCTACGGTTCCACAATACCTCTTTAAACCATTACTAAGACACACCTACCACGACTTTTAGTACACCAACACTACTACTACACCACCACTACCCCTACTACTACTTCTTCACCACCTCCACCACTGCCACTACCATTATTACTACACCCCCACCACCACTATTACTACTACACCACTACCATCACCACGACTGCCACCAGTGCACTACCCCCACTATCACCAGCACTACTACTCCACCACAACTACTACCACCACCACCATCACTTCTACTACCCCACCAACACCATTACCTCTACACCACCACTACTAACACTACTACACTACCTACTTTATAATAAACCTTAGTTATCTCTAATAACTTCCATAGGCAGAAGTTTTCTGAAAACTGATTAAATTTTGAAAAAATTTATTTCGTTTAATTAAATCAAAACAAGAGAATGAAAATATAATTTTGTCATAAGAAAAACGGTGGAATTTGCGATACCAAAGTTAGGATTTTAGGAAAAGAATTCATTAATAATTGAGGTAAAGTGTTTTTATTTCTTACAAATTAATAAGATTTGATTTAATTTGCAGAGAAAAATAAAGTTATATTCCAAGCCTTTTAATTTTATTTGAGAAATGCTTCATTAAAGACCCCCGAAATGACACCTTTTGCTTAAAGACGCAGACCTTTAGTATCTATTGTTTGTATTTCTTGGGAATTATCTATATATATATATATATATATATATATATATATATATATATATATATATATATATATATATATATATATATATGTTTTGGGGGTCCTAAAGAGCATTTAATCGCTTTGTGATAGAGTAAATAAATTCAGAGAGAGAAAAGGACTATTCCCACATGTGAAAACCCCATTAACCTTAACAGCCAGTGCCAATTCAATTGGACAACGGAGACCAGAATGGACACATTCCACCTTAGTCCCTGAAATCTGCGCCAAATATTTGAACACAAACAAAGGTTTCCAACAAAATTGACCTAACTAGAATTAGATGCATAAAATAACACCTATTATAAAACGTTATTCAAAACAAAGAGGAGCAAGTTTCCTCTTTTATTACATAATATTATTGAAATTGTTTCAAGAAACTACTAAATCAGCGGCACCTCAGAGATCTGATTACCTTAATCCCCAACCCCTTCAAATAAGGGATTTTTCGAATTGAGAGCTCAATTTTCCCTCCGCGGTTGCTGCCTTAATTAATAATGTCAGTCATTAGGATTTTGTTTCCTGTTTCCTTTGCATTTGTTTCTTCAAATAATTAATCTTTCCATTTTACATATAGGGAAAGCGAATGTGGGAATGAGTGTTGTATGAGTGAGTCCAGTACGAGTACAATAAAGGTGGCTATTAATACTAGAAAGGTTTCTTTGAAGTAATGAGTACTCTTTTCAACGCTTTCCTAAATTTTAATGACACTCTTCGATTTGAGTGTAGAGGACACGTATTTAGACGGGTGAGCTCAAGAATAGATTATTATAATAAGGATGATAACGCCGCAGTGCTGAACTCGCGGGAAAACTGTTTAGTTACCAATCAAAGTCTTAACAGTACTCAATTCTACCGTCATCCCTGATACCAGTTTGCTTCACGAGTGGTAACCGGAGTGTTGAGTAAGTTTGCACTGCGGAAAAAGAGAGATAATAGGGCGAAGATTATAAAATATTTTTTTCTCTTTGCTGATACAAAGCGGGAGAGGTTCACGTTGAGAGGAAGGTTTCCAGCTCTGGCTTGATAAAGATTTGCATTTCCTTTTACTTGCAACACATTCAACAAATGATTACTTTGAAAAGCAAGTTCCTCATTTACTACCATCAACTCTAAATTTGGATTGTCAAGAAAGGTTTTCACTTCACTTTGAATGTCAAAAAGTTTCTTCATACACATACACACACTTTTGGGGTTACGTGAATTTACTGCTTAGGCCTTGATGTAGTCCACGGTATTTTCATCATTATTCAGGCCTCCGTGCAAGTGAGGACTCATGTATTCGTCAAATACAGCCTCCTTGAGGATAATGGTGCATTGTGAAATAATGTCAGCATTTAGTGGTTGAAATACATAGTACGACTATCCCACTTTTGAATCTTTCATAGCAGAGAAGCCTCTAAGCATATGCTTACACACCAGTTTTAGGGCAACTTGACTTCTACTCATCTGAAATGATAGAGTGTTTTGAAAGTAATTTCGCAGGTAGTCCGCTTCGGCAATCCCTTTGGATACTAAAACATCTCTAATCCCTCTTTCAATTTAGGGAAGCATATATCACGTTTGGCGAATCTGCTTCAGTTCTTCGACCCAATATTTCAGGAAAATGATTTAAAAAAGCAGTTTACGTTCGATACATAGATTCCCCAAATTTCAATGAAGCTGCATAAATGTTTACTAAATAAAACAATATTTTATAATTTTCAAATCACATTTATCATATGGATTGAAGGTAAGCTGAAAGAAATAAAAAAAATTGTAGTTAATGGAGATTCAACATAATTTAATTATGAACCGGTTTTAGGGTTATCTATGGAGCGGTTGATTATGAAAATACGCTCAAAATTAATATTTATTGAGAAAGTATTCAGGTAGAATTCGTGGCCTCAAGTCAATGAGCTTGCAACTCGGGAAGATGGATAACTTCTTGGGGGTTTATGTGAAGGCGAGCACTTGGCGTGGAGCAATGAGAGTTGTGTAAATGACTATCATAATCTGCATTTCCCGTGCGCACCAGAATAAGTAAGCTCTAATGGCGCGATGTTTTCAGGTGTCGCGATCGTAGGATTGCCAGTGATCCCTGGCTTCACCGGATATTTAAGCAAATTCTAATTAGTAAATATCTTACTATTATCGACACTAAGACGGTGCACAAAGCAACTAAATTTAGAACCAAGGACTAACGAAGATAAAGTTGGGTAAAGCGAATGTATGAAAGAGTGTCTAGATGCGACTCTCTGGACTTAAGTAAATAAGTGAGCTATTGAAAGTCTTCCGTAGCGTTTATTTTTAGCACTTTTGTGCATAGTTTTAGATATCAGAGAGAATATAGTTTCTAATAGTTAAACATAAACTTAAGCGTTTTGGGGCCTGAAAAGAACGCCTAATCTATGGTCACTAAAAGAAGTAAAAGCAATGGGTTGTGGCAATAGAACTCAGTGCCCGGCAGAGTATCGTGCTGAATGTTTGATTATTTGTAAGGACCCAAGAAGTGGAAGATTAATTTTCAGGAAAGGTGGACGCCATTATTTTATGCGCATGGAAATGAGGGTGTCATAGAGAGCTTCCTCTTTTACAAAATCACCTAAGAGATAATTAGTAACAGGCCTAGCGTTGATATACGAGCATAGATAAAAGTCTTCATACCCATGCCATTGGACAATCAAATGTCCGTCATCTATTTCAACTACGGTTCTTGTAGCTGTGGGTCGACCAGTAGATCCTATCACTGTCAGTCCCAAGAGGACACTTGCTAGCGGATAAGGTCACATTTAGGAAATGATTGGTGGATAATGGAGAAGAAAGGAGTAGGACCGTGTACCTCACATAGGAAATAATGTATTAGACCTTTAAATCTCTCATCTCGCTCCATACGACCTTACGCCTAAATGTTTAATATCTTTGGATCCCGCCATACACAATAAAGACAGTTGATCTTCAATTGATATTGATAATAATAAACATATTATTATCAATAATAATCAAACGATTACCTCTAATAATATAAAAACAAGACCAAAAGAATTAAAACGATTTTTTCTATTTTAAGAATCAGGAATTATAGGTCTACCTTCCCTTAGCCACATTCATCCTAATTTATGGGGTCAAATTTGAACAATTATCAATTGATTGCAAAGAAGAGACCAAAAGGATTAGGCCAGAGATGTCTTGTTAACTAGGGGGAGTTGAGGGAGAGCAGTAGAGTTCAAGTGACATCGCTCTTTTATTTATTACCAAAGTTTAAAATGCGTAAATAAAAATTCGTCGAATCTCGAATAGAACAAACAACGGAGCCCAAAATAAAGTTTCAAATATTATTCACCATTTAAACTTATTCAATTTTTATTCACAATATATATATATACATATATATATATATATATATATATATATATATATATATATATATATATATATATGAACTAGTGAAAAATTTCTTGGGTTCCCTTTCTGTATCAACATTAGCTATGATGTTATTTCACTTTTCTCCTAATTTTTCCTTGATGAGTTGCTTGATTTCAATTCTTGTATCTATTAGATCTCTGTAAGGATGTGCGGTGTTACCATAAGTATTTATCTGGTTGATGAGGACTTCTATTTGTTGCATTTTGTTTAATATATTTTCTTCCTACCTTGAAGCTTGTAGTACTTTGTATTCTGTCTAGATGACAGCTAAACGATCGGCTTCCACGATCTTTGTTATTATGTGATTCAGCTGTTTTTCGATATATTCGGGTGTGGCTCCTTTCCTCTGATATATCTGGATGTTCATGAGCTACTCCTTGTAAGCGGCCCAGGTCGCTTTGGCCAGGCATCTGTGTCTTGGGATTTTAACCCCGATTTGAGATGTTGAGAAGGTTGTTATCATGCTAACATGATCGGACGAGATAGATGGGCATGGAGTTGTCACTTGGTTGAGAGAGAAGTTGGGGTTTGTCAGTACTATATCGATTGTAGGTGAAGCCCTTCCTGTGTAAAATGTAGCGAAATCAAGGCCTTCTCTTTGTACGATATCTCTGCTAATTAATAGGCTTAGCAAAGTCCAAGCACCGTTGAACGCAGTGGTGTAACCAGCTTGTATGCATCGTGTGTTAAGGTCTCCAATTAAAAGGATTAGTGCCTCGCTCCTAAACCGGCGAATAAAGTTAGGGATTGGTTAGTATGGACGTCTTGGTGGCTGGTATCTCACTGCCACAATCCTATCATATTTGGTAATTTTAATAATGAGGGTTAAGTAGGATTCCTCCAGATCTTGGATTTATTTGAAGCTGAAACCTTTCCCAATCGCGATTGAAACTCCGTCATATCTTTCCCTTGACTGGCTTGTCATTAGCACCAAAGAGGTATAGAAATTTACCTGTTCACTCTCTCCATCCAAACCATGTTCAGATGGTATTAGTACGACCCACGTATGGAGATACTGAACTTATAATCTCGTTATATATACCGCATTTCTTCCTCTATCCATTAAATTTAAGGGAGAATATTTTCAGGTTTTTAATATATCTGACGCTCTTTTGTATTCCTGTGTTGCTTGAACTTTATTCCTTTCTTTACCGCACCGTATAATCTTTCTTGGGGATGGTTTACTGTCAGCACACCATAGTTCCATATCTTGATTATGTCGCTATCCGTGCTCCGAAATGGGTATTATATTCGCATCGATGTTTGTGAAGATGCTACCGTACTGCACTCTTTTCGTGATCCATCCGTCGTTGTTAATTTTCAAGATTCTTAGTCCGTCTCTTTGCATATTACAAATGTATCTACCGCTTCTTTAGTCAGGGTCCCTATTGGGACCTTTTTGGCAGCTGGAGATGGATTTTCAGTGGTTTCTTCCTGAATTTGTTCCATATACAGGTTAATTTTAGGTTTCTGTTTCCAGGGGGGCTGGGAGACTTTGACATACTCCTCGAAGTCTTCTGGAATCTTGTTCATGTGTTTTGTACTTCTTCTTCTTTCTCCTTCTCCACAGCTACTGGTAAAGTTCCATCTCAAAGATTGCTTTGTCACCATTGCCAATCTTGCTCAGGATTCAAAAGAGCAGAAGTCAAAGCTTCAGCGCACACAGTGAAGTAGAGACTTTAAGAAACAAATGTCTTAAGACAAGAAGAGTTCCGAAGAAGTGTCATCTCCCCAAGAATAAAAATATGAATCGGCTTCGTCTTTCTAGGGGATATTTATAATGGAGTGTTGAATAGAGGTAAAGAGATACTCTCTGATGAAGCTCCTATCTGCTTGTGTAGAACTTTTGGAAGATCCATTGTTATGGGGGAAGAAGGGAGTCGCTTTCACGAGTCCCGTGTTGTGCCCAGGTTGAGTATCTGGACACGCCCTAAGACTGGAGCTGCTGCTCAATCTAAAGGAACGAGAGCAGTAAAGATTTTGTCCAAAATCAGTGTCATAAACTCAATATGGTACCAGAAGGTAGTTCAGGAGCAACATTTTCCAACAGTTCAGGACAAAGTTGAAGATGATAACCTATTTTTCACCATGATGGGGCAGATTTTAGCAAAGAATAAGAATTAATAAAATTCCCAAATGAAAATTACATCGACCTTTAGGAACCATGGCCCAAGGATTCACCAGATTTGAAGCAAGTAGAGAATTTATGTGCAATCATCAACCTGGCGTTTAATCCAAATAATACCTACAATTGTGAGCAGTTGCGAGTGATTAACAGCTTTTTATTGTAATTTTTATAAAATTTAGTCATTCTTTTATATTAGAAAATGAAAATTAACAAATCTTTATCAATTTTTATATAATCAAACGTGGAAGGAACTTTTTATTAATTAACTAAGTAATTTAAAAACCTATCTCTGACAGACACTCATTTCAACATATAAAATACGTGCAAAACCGAGCTTTCAAGATCCAGAAACGTTTTGACAAACCAAAATAGAACAGGAATTTTCATTGGCCAAAAACAATAGAAGAGAAAACATTTCAATGGAAAGTGCACGTGGGAAGGTTTCCACAAATAATGTCAAGAATTTATTTTATATATGTAAGTTTTTTACATAGTTTGCTTTATTGTTTGGTAAAACCATCTTATTGAATCAACTCCCGGTGAGTCTAAATAACTAATTGAAAGTATATGTTCGCGACATTAATCGTTCTTGCCTCTCGTGATCCTATTTTGCATTATCGGCTTTACTCACGAGCTTGAAACTCTATAGGAAATTTAGAAACCTCTTTAAAATTTTAATTGATTAAATTTATTTTCAGAGACGCCTTTCTATCTATTCTTTGAAATACCATTAATTTCACAACATACATTTGCCCCTAAGATTTTTCAATATAATCAGACAAACTGAAACTAAACTGAGCACCTCACAAACTAAATGGGATAAGAGGGAATTAGGGAATCCCAATGATGCTAGAATTCTACCGGAACGTCTGTTGATAATTACCCCTTTGAATGAAGTCTACAGGATCGATTCGTTAGGTTTTATATCTTTAACAGAAGGGCCTGAGGGCTTTTAAATGACCAAGATCAAGACCATTACTAGCAACTTACGGCGTAGATTTTAATTACAAAGTCGATAAGAATGAGTTATAAACTATTAAGAACCTTTGTCTCTTTATTTTGTATTCTTTAAATCTAGGATACTCATCACAATTTTCGTTAATACATCTAAAGTTACACTTTATACTCTTCCAAAAGTTATTAATGGCAGTTTCAGTGTGAATCATTGTGTTTAGTACAAAGGAACACTTCTAAGATCTCTAACTTTCTCTCATATTTCGTCTTCTAGCAATGAAACCGAGAATATATCGGTGATGTCCTTATTCTCTCAAATTTTGGCACAAATAGTCATGATTACTAGAAATTAATTAGAGAGCGCATCCCTTCACCAACGTTATCATCATTAAAACTGGAAAGATCAATAAATAGTTACTATGCAAACCCGAGAGAAACCGTTAGGTATATTATTGTTGATCATTGACTAAAAAAAAATATAATACCATAAAATATCCATTTGTACAAAAAATCAATAATCTATTTAAAAGTATAATTGGATTTTAAAAAAACAAACATTAGATTCAAACTCACAAATATCACTTGATCACTGCGCGGTGCTCAACCTTCTCCATTGTTGAAAAATTTGTGACTGACGATCTGCGATCAGCTAATGCTTGTTAAATAGACGAGGTAGGAGCGTGCGGGTGTAGGTCCTGACTTGTCATAACTTGTCCTAACACCCCCACAAACAGCCACCTCCCTTTCTTTGTTTTTCCCAACCGATTCACAAAACTTATTTACCGCTCCTCGTAATCCTGGATTAATAAAATCTAACAAAGGATGTGATGAATGGAAATGGTCGGCCAGACAACCACTTCCGTCTCCTATATAAGACATGCATCATCGGTAGAGGAGAGCCTCTATTGATGCAATTACCCGCGGTTTTTTAACTTATAGACGAATATCTCATACGAGGTAGTTTACAAAAGAGTATCTACAAAAGCCTAAGATCATGAAACTGGGGAAAATACCTGTAGTGATTGGATTATGTAATAGGTAGGCTACTGGCACCACATTGCAGGATTCAATAGGCCCAGCGAAGGTTAGGTGTTAGAGTCTCTTCAGCGTCACAAATTATAGGGGGGGTTGGAGGAGAATTGCCAATTTATAGCGGAATTCATTGGTATCGATTTATAGGAAGGTGAATTAAGTATCTGACTCCAAAGATAATTTATTCACTGGGCTTACCGAAGGTTGAATAATATACTTTATTGTAATATTGGCCTATTAACGGGGCAAGCGGCACGTGGGATGAGCTTTAGTTGTCGAGTTTCATTGTTTTCCACTCCAAGAGCGGAGTTACCTAAAGCTGTATGTCTCATTACTTATATATGGTCGTAATATATGTTTACTCTTTCCTTTATACAAAACATTCAAACTAGAGAATTTGGTGAACTTTTTTCCCATATTTTATTACTCTTACAGATTTAGGGAGTATCAAGGGGAAAAACAAAGAACCTTAGGTGGGGGAAAATGAAAGGAAGTGAGAGAGAAGAGAAATGTTATTGTTAAATGCTATTTCAAGGAGAATTCATTTGTTATATATAGAGAGAGAACTAAGCAATGGCTTCGCCACTCCCCCCACCCCCCCTACGGGCAGAGCTTGGGCTTTGCTACTAAGATTAAAATTTAAAATCTAAAACAAGCAGCGTTGGTTAAATTTTCTGCACGTCACCATTTGTAATTCTCTGAGTTTTTTAAGAAATTCACAAAATTTCGTTACTTATATTTATTTCTGAACTTCACCATTTTGTTTCTTTTTGTTATTATAAAAAAATTATTAGAAATAAAAAAAACATAAGTGTTAACCAAACTAAGATGAAATTATTCAAATACTCAAAAAAATCCCCTTCTTAAATTATAGAGTTATTCAAGAATTAAAGAGTAAAGCGCTGTCAAATTGTATTGTAATAGTAATTTCCGTCCTTTCTGCTGATCGTTAATCATATAGAAACGAGACACAAATCGCTTTTCTTCCGTTAAGTTAGGTTAGGCACCACTTAAGGATGTACCACCTAACCTGACCGAAGTAGATGTGGTATGGTCTCTATCGGTGTTTTTTATTGCCGACGACGGGGGGAAAGGGCCGAAATTTTGACGTAGGTGAGAGCGTGTTTACGTAAAGAAAGTATAAAAGAAAATTGAAGAGTAGTGTTAAGATTCAAATCAAAGAGTGTGGTGAAGTGAAAACTATAGAAGAAGTCATTGTAGGAAGAAAGAAAGAAATGAATGAGTAAGGCAGTGTTTAAGAGTAACGCAAGAGAATATTTTAAACTTACAGAGAGGATCGAGGGTAGTGTGAAAATGTAGTGAAAGAGAAATGTTTACAAGAAGAAACAAAATTCGACCTGATGTGGCATCACTGAGCCAAGTCAGTGCCACTCATATACCAATAAAATCAGCCCCACCACCGATGTAGCTGCACGAAGTTAAACCAGACTAAATGGGACTGGGTGGATATGGGAGATGATCCATGATGTTACGAGGGAATCCCTCTCTCGTATATAAGAATCCCATGAATTCGCTCAATGACGTTGCCTCAAATTCATGAGACTCGTTGGTGCAGAACTTTATTAAGGAGATCTATGTATCTATGGGAGGTTTGTAGTTCGTTACCATTCACCTCTAGGGCGCCATTGATGCTACCTGTGCTACAAATCTCAATTTACCATGATACCGATGCTAATACTAACACTCCCATATTGCGGGAGGCGGTGGTGGAATTATAAATGTTATGGCAGTCAAATTGTAGGGTCGGTATGTGATTATTTGGCTTTTTGTTATCTCCACAAGAGGGAATCTGTGAGTATTTGTGTACGTATTTATGTGTATGCGAGTGGTATTATGTATAATGAGGGAAGACGATGTCATTGTGAGCTAGTTTATGGGTCCTCTTGGAAGAAGGAAAAAAGACTTGGAAAAGATACTTGCATTTTCCTCTTGGAATTAGTAATTTAGGAGAGGCATGAAAAAGATTTGTTTATTTCTTTGTTTTAATTTATCAATTAATTTTATTTATTATTTGTTTTTTACTTGTTTTCTCTTTTATTCATTATATTCCTTTTTCTTTCCTCCTTCTTTCCTCCTTCATTCAAGCTTTTTCTTCAATCCTATTTTCTTTTGTTCTTTCTTTCTTCCATATATTCTTTCTTCCCCAAATACCAGAAAACCTTTATCTCCAAACAGCGCAGAAACGGAAGTACCTTATCGTGTTCATACTTAAACACACAACTCCTCGTGGTTACGTTTAAACCAACGCATACAATACAACCAAATAAAACCTCAGCTGTTGCAATACACACAGCCAAAACAAACTCTTAGCAATTACAATACCTAAAGAGAACGCAAACTCCTCATCCATTACAATACACACGGGGAGCATAAAACCTTGAGCCATTACAATACACACAGAGAACGTAAAACTTTCACCCATTAAAATCTACAAAGAAAACACTAATCCTTCAGTCTTTACACTGCACACTGAGAAGAAAAAACAGCAGCTATTACATTATACGGAGAAAACAAAACCCTCAGCCATTACAAGAAACAAACATACAAATCACTGATCCACCACAATACACTCAGAAAACACAAACTCCTCAAATATTACAATAAACACACCTAAAACACAAAAACCTCACTCATTAAATTACACACAGTGAACACAAAACCTTGACCCATCACAATACACGTACATAACATAAACCACTTAGCTATCATAAAAAACACACATAGACCACAAACCCCTCAGCCATTAAAAGAATCTAACATAGCACAAAACACTCAGCCACCATAATACATACAGAAAACCCCTACCCTCAGATATTTCTATATACACACATTAAACATGAAACCCTGTCATTACAATACACAAAGTGAACATTAACCCTCAGCTATTATTATAGAAACAGAAAACACAAACCCCTCATCCATTCCAATAAAACCTTCGAGAATACAATATAAACAGATAATACAAACAAAGCGCAACAACCACCAGCCAATACCATATACACAGAGAACACAAAACCTTCCGCGATTTGAACATACAGATATCACAAACCTTCAGACACTACTCTACCCTATGATAACACAAAACCATCAGTCTTTAAAATACGCACAGATAATCAAAACCCATAACCATTAATAGACAAACACAAAATTCAAAACTCTCAGCCATTACAAACAGAGAAAGGACACAAAGCTCTCAGCCATTACAACACACAGAAAACAGCATCCTTTAGGCATTACAAATACACACAGAGAACACATACCTTTCTGGAATTAAACAACACGCATGGAATTTCAAATCACAATCATTAATATAGAAACAGAAATCACAAAAATCTTTGGTCAATACAAAACATACAGAAAAAGTAAACCTTCAGCTTTACAATAAACATTAAGAATACAAACCGTCAGGCATTACAATACGCATAAAGACCACAAAAGCTTCAACCAGTGTTATATACAGAGAAGAGAAAACCCGCAACCATTTTTATATACGGGGGTAATATAGGAAGGTAATATACTTAGGAATTACAATGCAGTCACAAAGAACAGAAAAATCCTCAGTCATTAAAATAGAAACAGAGATCACAAACCACTCAACCATTACAATACATATGGGGAACCAAATCCTTTATCGATTAACAAAAACCAAAGAAAACAAAAACTTCAGCTATTACAATACACACAGAGAACTGAAATTCTTCAGACATTACAATGCACAGAGGACAATACAATAAACACACAGCGAAGAAATCTATCGGTCTATAGAATACCGACACACTGAGAATTAAAACACATTGAGAATGAAGCTTCCTCAGCAATTACAATACAAAGAGAAAACATTAAACTCTCAGCCCTTCTAGTACACAGATAATACAATACATACATAAAAAAGCCTCAGCAATTAAAGTACACAGATAACCCTTGTCTTCAGATATTTGAATTCACGATAAACTCAAGTCATTACAATAAATACTGAAAACACAAACCCTCAGTGTGAGGGAATCCCTCCGCGGAAGATCTTTAGCAGAAAGGAAATCCCATGTACAGCAGAAAGCCCAGCTAGGCCTAAAGTGGTAAGCGTCTCCCCCCCCCCCCCCTCCTCCACAAGCGGTAGCCTCGAATCGATTCCCCCACGATTCACCTTTATGCGGGCTAAAATAGCTCAGCAAGAAGATTCGAGGCCCTTCGAAGGAAGAACTGTTTCCCGCTATCCCCCAACTTCGGAAGAGCCTCGGAAATAAATAACGCTCGACTCCCCGGAAGAGACACCGAGTTGAGAAGTCTCGCCAGAAACCAGAAGATTTGCCCATGGTTCCAAGTCAAGTGCTAGCAACAAATAAAAGTGATAGCTGGACTATTTTGTGTATTTGGAATTAGCCCCAGACAGGAGGTAATTCCACTGAATGATCACCCGAGTGATTTTCGTGACTTCTTTCATCAACTCGAGTCGAAGCCCGCATTATTTCAGGTAGCCGAAATACTCTCTCCTGGACCGAAAGTTACCCCCCCCCCCTGCTTTTTGAGAACCGTCATTACTCCAATCTCCCGCTCTGAAGTCTGAGTGGTCTTACCTCACGTACAGAAGACATCCGTAAGTCAACCACCCTCCCCCCTTCAGTAACCCAATTGAGTTAATCTTCCCCCCCTTCGTATATTGATGTGATTTTTGCCCGTTAATTCACTGAGGTAATTTAACCTTTCAATTCTTTATTAATTTTTTGGTGTAAATTAAATTTATATTTTTATACATGTCTCTTTAAATAACATTGAACTTTGCCATTGTCCATAATTTACCTGACCTCGTTGCACTCTCTCGTTACTCAGCCCGTCTGAACGCGTGGTTTTCCCTCCCTTTTGTCGGTTCGCTTTCATGTTATTGGTCCTCTTTCATAGATATAATATGGCATTAATATAATGTAATGTCATACCACGACACTAAGCCCTTACAAAAACACACAAAGGACACAAATTTCTCAGCCATTACCGAAAATTAGAAATTGTTGTGGGAATTATTCGCAGGTTGTCTAGTCGCCAAAGACTGCGCCCGAACTTAACTTAGGCAGTTACTACACCGAAGGAGAGTTTTATGTTGTGCTTCACTTCTTCCTTGCAGTACTAAGAGTGAAGTGTCTCTCACATACTGCTTATGGGCAGGGGCAACACTGCATCGAGCGAGACTTAGTCCACCAACCCAAGGCAGGGTGGACTAAAAGGGGTGGATGTTGGGGGAAACTTTCGGGGTGGTAAAAATTTACAGCCTCCGATCGTGCGAGGGGCGAATTGGGGAACTCATTCATTTATTTTAAATAAAAAGAAACCATCCAGTAATTCCCCGTCAGAAATTGTCTGAAACGAAGTTCTGCGCCAAAGTGGTAAAATTAGTCGACGTAACCCTCCCCTTCACGTACATAGGACACACGCACACAGACAAACACACGCTAGTATAAACAGGCCCAGGAACTTCAATGCCGCGCTCTTATTAACACTGACTCTAATACTAACTCCAAGCGTCTATGGCACTGATATTAATAGTAATAGTATCAATATTAGCCATAATCATAATACCTGTAATATTCAGTGAGGGAAATTCAAATCGTTTGATTTGCAAATTCTATTAATTATTATTATTATTTTACCTTCTTTTAATTATTATTATTATCATTTTAAAACTTATTTTATTGTTAGTATTTCTAAATTAATAATAATTGTGATTATTATTATTATTACAAGTAGTAGTAGTAGTGGTAGTAAGAGTAAGAGTTGTGGTAGTGAAGTGTTCAAAAGATTCGAATAACAACAGTTGGCCAGTGCGAGCTGCGTGACGGTGATCCTTGAGGAGATCTTTCATTCACTCCTCTCTTGGATGATTTCCACCATGAGGGGGATCGAAGCCCCCGGCGAGTGAAGGCGGGAGAACTGCTAAAGAGAAGGGGGAGGCTATACAGGGAAAGAACAACAACTCCACCTCCGATATCTCGTCTGAATTCGTGGTTGACACCCTCCCCCTCTCCCAGTATGCAGCCCCTGGCGAGGGCGATGTTTCGATTAATTGAACCTTATCAAATGTATTTAAATTAAATTAATATAAAGTTATGAAATCTCGATAGGGGGCATGGCGATTGGACCGTGGCTAGCTATGATGGAGGAGGTGCCCGGTGCCACCTCAGCCCCGTTTGCAGAGGAAAAGACTCGTCTTGGAATCCTTCGATAAATCGCCCGAGCGGTTTTTCTCCTGGCGTCTACTGATTTAGGGCTCTGTTGCGAACACTTGGCGGATTAAGAAGAGTTGCGTGCCTATGGACTCTTTGGCCTCGAGGTAACTCTTCTTTTGCAAATTCGGACCTTGACCTTGCCTAGAGTTTTAGCACTCCCAACCTCACCAAACATCCAATAAAATAATTATTAGGCACGGGGACATGAACTACAGGATTATTCTTTACTCACATAAGGTAATGGAGATTAAATACCCGCGACCAGTTAGACTATTCTCGGAGATTTTGTTCCGGAGAAGCGTCGCTCGAGTAGTTGCTTGTTTTTTTAAAAAGATGGTGTTCGTCAACCTGCTTGTCGAGTTGACGGGTGACGTCACGAGGGATCTGGCTTAGGTGGAGGCGACTTCAAACGAAAAGTTCTTCTATTTTTCTAGTCGGTAGGGGCGACCTTGCCCTAGTTTTCTTCCGGAGGAGATGAAATCGTTGTCTTCTTTTTTTCTATCTAGTTGGGGTTTGTCCAACTCAGATAGAGTAAGATTTGGAGTCCTCAAACTGGGTTCATTGATACTCAATAATCTTGGGGCTCAAACGGCGCCGAGCTTCCTTGATACAATCTTGTTTTTTACAAGGACTGCAAGTTCTCCTTAACTTGCAGAATACTTTCTACCGGTGATTTTTCTGTTTTCTTCTCGAACTCGAAAAATCTCTCAACCGTTGACTTTCTTGTCTCCTCCGTTAGAACGAACAAAAAGCCCCGTTTCCTCGGGTCAACCTGTTATATACCCAAATTACCCCCACGAGGTAATGGGGGAGGTGGAGGGGGGGACTCGCAAGTTGAAACCTCAGGTTGGTCTTCCGCGCTTGGTGACGTGTAGCTCTGAGAGAGGGTTATACGAGATAAACGGTTGTTTGCACTTTTGAATGGATTGTTTATAAGTACACCCTCGAAGGGCCTGCCTTTTGAGCTGATGTCAGGAATCGGTCTCGTAACATTTACCCTTTTATCTGTTCTCCTATGTTACCGGAGAACATCAGAGGGGCAAAGTTAAACCCAGATGTCTTTTATTATTATTTTCATGGCCTCGATACATATATATATATATATATATATATATATATATATATATATATATATATATATATATACTAAACATTTACACCTCTACATCGTGGATAGGACTAAGTATTTTAAAGTTATCCAGACTAATTTCAGACTTGCATACTTTGATGCGATCTCGTCTGGGCGAGGAATTGGCTCGTTTAGAACCAGCTCCGTGCGGGTCGACCTTCTTCGACCCTGTTCGATGCGATTAATCTAATATTAGGGGAACCAATATAAGATGAATCGCAAGATTCACAACTATACAAATTACAATGGAGCGGCAGGGGAATGGAATTCGGTCCTTATAGTTTAAATAGGACCCAATATTTTGCCCATTTTTTAATATTAATTCTGGGTCCAGATATGGATAGAATTTATTTAGAGTCTTCTTAATTTCTTTAACAAAGTCGTTCGATTTTTTACCAAAGAAAATGTATAATTTCTCTACAGTATTTTCTGTTGACTTTTCATGATAGAGAGAATTAAGAAACGTTTTACTGAGTTTTTACACTAATACGTCAGAGTAGCCATTATTTCTCACGATTATTTTTAGAAAAGAGAATTCTAAATGTGGGAGTCTGTATAAGGAATATATATTGTAGGCTCGATGAATAAGGGATTTTATCGAGGATAACTTAAGGTTTTCTGGCAAGAATTGAGAACAAAGCGGTCGCTCGCTGCCTCAGTGTGCTTGGTTCGTATCCCACAGCTGTACAGATTTTTCCAATTAGCAAATAACCTTTTTCCCAAAGAAAAATTGGCAAAAGGTGTTTATATGATGTCACCTACCATAGAGCCAATACCGTAAAGAATTGAGCACAGCATTTCTGGCTTGGTTTATATCGTGTATTGATTAATGGGAAATTAATTATAAACTTGAAAGAAAATAGCGTAAAACGAGGATGTAGAAGAGGCTCGATAATTGTAACCTAATATATATTTCCAATAGTTTGTTTGTATGTAGTTATGTATATACATATATGACCACTATAGAAGGCACCTTAGAGGGACTTTAAAGGCCTAGAAAGTTGACCATTGGGGGTAGCCTGACCCGGGAAGTAACATAGGCTACTGAGATTTGGCAAAAGCGACACCAATACCATCTGGTTATAAGCTTAGGTTAGGTTAGAAATAATAATAATAATAATGATATATATTCTCTACAAGGTAAAACTATGAATATTGTGCAGCACGAAGTTCTGGGGCGCTGCTGAACAACTCTATGTATAGTTCATAGAATGAGAATTTAGTTTGTGAAGGAAAAAAAGAACAAGATCAAACTTCTCTTATTTTATTCCTGAAAGCACTTTTTTACCCTGGCAACGCCGGTTACCTCGGCTAGTGAGTAATAAGATATAAATTTGTAAGAGGAAGAATCTTTTTAATTTTGATTATTTTATTCTATAAGAGAGAAAATCAATGCAACAAAATGGGGGAATAGATTTCGATAGATGTAATGGTGGCATTCCAGTTCATCCATCTCTTAAAAAAAATAAATGCAGAGGTGAAAAAAACTCTACATGTACAAATATTAAAATATAACGATTTCAAAATGTTTGGGGGAACATTACGTGAACTCTAACAGCAATTAGTTCGAAGAAGTTGGAGAAGGCGTCCTTCAGTTGGCGTCATTAGGAGATTACGTGGCAGAGACACGTATTTTTGTATTGTGCTGGCCACGTTCTTGATTCACTGGGAATGAATGGCATATGAAGGAATAGGAAGAAATGAAGGAGTAGGAGAAACGCTCTCACAATGCTACGACAACTATGAAGAGGAATGGTTACCTAATTGAGGCCGTAGCCAGGACGTCTCGGACGGATGCAGTGAGTGAGTTTTTAAAGAGTGTAGTGTAAAAGTGAAAAAAATGATAGAAGCAGGTATCCAAGGAACCTTGCATCTGAAGGTGTTAGTTGCAGTTAAAATATTAT
Organism: Ceratothoa steindachneri; assembly: GCA_963969495.1. Taxonomy (NCBI): domain Eukaryota; kingdom Metazoa; phylum Arthropoda; class Malacostraca; order Isopoda; family Cymothoidae; genus Ceratothoa; species Ceratothoa steindachneri. The sequence continues at coordinate 242,431,101 of OZ018317.1, read as the reverse complement.
AATAGGAACGTTTAGGGATAACCAAAACGGTCAGGTCTCAAGAAGCTCCTTCCAACGGCGAGACAATGGCTTGCTATCCACGAGGCCGCTCGCAGCTTCATGAGAAGTTTCCTTGGCAACCAATAACGCACAGGGCACGAAACCATTAGATGAACTCGTATGACAACATTAAAAGAGATCCCAATTGGCAAATATTCAGTATAAAAGAGCCCCTTTTACATAGAGAAAATCTACCTACTTTCGGGGTATTTACATATACTAAGAGGTTCAGCACGATGCCCTTACGGGCCCCGACAGGCCCCGATGGTCCCGCTTTAGGTTTTGCAAATTTTTACACAAGGTGAAACCATTTACACACGTTTTGTACGTTTTTAAATGTAATTACACTTATTTCACCTATACACACGTTTTCGCATATCTTTGTGTATGGACAAATAATAACTGAAAAGAGGAAATGGACTCGAGATCACCAACAGGAAAGGGAAAAATGCACATAAATGTAAACGCATACATTCTCCTAACGCTGTGACCAGAGAGTAAATAACATATAAGAAGCTGCGTTGGTGTGGCGATTTTTATGGCATTAGATTATGTTGGAGGGTCAGCAAATGCTGTGAATGGAACGTGATGAAGGGTATTAGATTATGTACATATTTAGCGTTGTCATGGTAATTTTAGTCATTCTAAGCATCATTTACCTCTTCGGTTAGGCGCTGAAAGCACTTATTATTAAGATACTAACATTTTGACTGCGACTCTATTTGCAACGATATTATCTTAAAAATAACTGCTTTCCGCGCGAGAACAAAGCCGTTAAGGATGACTAAACTGAGGACAAACACGCTTAGTACTGTTTTGACGTACTTGCTATTTATTTATAGTCTATTCCTGTATGCTTTTGGACAATACTTGAGTTTAGGACGCGCTATTTCTGGGCTACAATTAATGCATCGGTTCTGCACATTTATCGAAATAATAAAGACCGTAGCGCCGCCTACTCTAGGCTAGTTCGCCCCAAAAGGAATTAATAAATGAAGTTTGTTTCATTGAACCCTACTCTTTCATTGTTTTGCTAAACAGTAGCTTCACCATTCAAAACTTATTCACTTTTTAAATTTTAGAAATGAATTTTTACCTTTAACATAAATAAAATGATTGTTCTTTTTAATTAAATATTTATGGTAGTAATCAAGCCTATTAGGAGCAATCATGCTACTGTAGCACCGAATTTTGTCTGTTTATTTAAAGGGTTTATATAATAAAATAAATAGCCTTAAAATGATTAAATTTTGTGCCAATATTTTTTTCGAGTCAATTTCTTGATTAAATTGTCCGAACTTAGGACGAGAAATTCCGAATCAAATTTTAATAAAAAATTTTCCCTTGTCAATAAAGTTAAATTTGTGATTAGTCAAATTTAACTTACTAATAGCAAGCCTACATTTTCGTCGTAAGTCGCTGGTGTAGCATAAAAAAACATGTAAAGAGCAAATAGGCTTTGTTAGTTGAATAAATTATTCTCCGACAAAATAAATATAATTGTCCTTCTTAAAATTGGTCCTCGTTCATTATTTTTTTCAAGTCTTTGTTTTATGCGTTGATGGGAAAGAGATTTGCAGTTTTGTGTTGTGAGAAAGGCGAAATTCATTTTCTGAGAACGATGGATTTGATGACTTTTATCCACCATTTGTTAAACAATAGGGTAAGATCTGACTCTGAGGAAGGCTTTGAGCTTATGAGGCTTCTGTTACACAAATGAAAAAAAGAAGTGAGTTATGAGAGGAAGAAATTGTTAATTTAACCAGGGAAATTATTTGTATTGTAAAAAAAGTCGATATAACTCAGGCACAAGTGTGGATGCGTGAGTTTGCGTATGGTAGTATCTAAAGAAAAAGTATTGGAAGAAATAGAAGATGGAACCGACCAGGTTCCTCTTCAAGGACCGATGAAGGAGAAAAGGTTTTCAGCCACAAAAATTAAAAGAAATAAAAGACATTTGCTGAGAAAAAAAGGCAAGCATCCAACCGTTTAGCGAGGCGGGAAGGGGCAAAGTGGTGGCAGATATGGGATATGGTATGAAGTGTATTGGAGAAAATCAAAAGAGAGAAGGAAGATATTTGAAAAAAAGTACTTGGCTTCCTTCACAAGTTTGCTTAATTTTGTTACTCGTTTAAGCTCATTTTTCGTTTTCCCACAATCACCTAGATATATAAATAGCAAATCCCACCTGAGAACAGAGAGAGGAAGAGGCTAAAGGAAGACGTAGGTGTGTGTCATAAAATGACCCTTGGTTTTGATCACTATACTTTTTGACACCCTTTTATTATCGGTATGCTTTAAGGGGCGTGCGTTACTTCTATGATGAAGTAGGCTTTGTTCTAAGAGTGCTAATTTAGCGGTTTAGTTCTTAAGGAAGAGCTATTTTTAAACACATAAGGATAAGAGGAAACACCAGAATCTACCAAAATAAACATGTATTTTAAATTAAAAACTTAAATATTACACACCAACAGTAAACACATTTCTATCTTTGGCCTCAAAGATCTTTCAATGACAAAACATAACCAAATAGGCTTCCCGTAAACATACCAATTGCCGATTAGTATTTTTTTATCGCGACTCTATTTGATTAGCGTTAAACATTAAATTAACGTACTCTCGTCTACAAACACATATGACCTAGGTTCAAGAACAAGGGTTTCTACTCTCCTTTAAAACGTGGGACGTACTAAACTTCTACTATCGCAATAGAGATATAAATGTAATTGTTAACTTACAGGTAGGTATTAGGGATTGCCGGATGTCGCTGGAGGACTTATCTCTCGCTTTAAAGTGGTGTGGCCGCTGCTTGAATTTTCGTCGCCTGTGACGGGGGCTGATTCTTCAACGTAATTAAAGAACGGGAGCTCTTTGGGGCAGGGTTCTTCTCCTCTCACTCTTACGGTGCTTGAGATGTGAGAATCACTCGAGTGTGAGCGGCTTTGCTTTTCTTCAGTCAGACTTTGCAGACTGAAAAGGCTTCTTCGGTATGGCACCGATATAAAACTTGACTATTTAGGTTAATACGGCCCTGAAAGGGGGGATCGATTTTCTCAATCTGATCCTATCGTTTCTCTCGGAAATAGTCTAGTATGGCTGAAGGATCGATCTTCACGAACTAACACTTCTTCTGGCGTATCGACTTCTAATCTTCTTGTCTGGCTGGAAGATCGATCTTCACGAACTGATCTTTCTTCTGGCGAATCGACAACTAATAATCTTCTTGTCTGGCCGATGGATCGATCTTCACGAACTAATCCTCCTCTGGCGTATCGACTTCTGAAAATCTTCTTGTCTGGCTGAAAGATCGATCTTCACGAACTAATCTTTTTTCTGGCGAATCGACTACTAATAATCTTCTTGTCTGGCCGATGGATCGATCTTCACGAACTAATCCTCCTCTGGCGTATCGACTTCTGATAAAATCTTGTCTTCTTTTGCGGGGCTTATTTATAGGTGGATTGCCGCCCCATCTAAAGGGGGAAGTGACCAGGCCACAGAGGCAAAGGGGGGGGGGGGGAGCGAATGGTGAGTTAGCATCTGGGGAGTGCGAGAATTCCTAAGGTGGCACAGGGGTGCCCAAGTCAGCTCGCAAATTATAGGCTCGCAACCGCACCGCTACTTGGCGTGCCTCCTGACTCGCACCGCTTTTTTTTCCATAACCACGGGTTTATGGGTCTCGTAGGTAATTCGATCGTTAGAGCGTCGTTTAAAGACCTTAGGTGGTCGCCTTCAAACAGATGTTAGCTCCAACTGCCCACAGCGGTGGGGAGATCACAGATGGTAAGCATTTTCGCCGGCTACCTTTCCCACGCTTCTCCTCATAAGGGAGGGGGGCTTTAATGTACCTATACTCCTCCAGGATGCTTAATGTAGCCATTTCTCCACAGTGTGTGTGTGTATGTTTTGCACAGCCTTTCATCTTCTCTGTTTGGTATGGCAGTTCCTGCTTTGTATAGTCAAAGGTCATAATTGATTTCGTGGTAGAAGCGTCTTTGAAAATCCTTCTTTATTTATGTGGCCAAACGTTCCCTTTTAAGGCATTTGCACAGCGCGGTTCTCCCTCGGATCTTGCACGTTTATGTCCTCTAATTCCGGGTAGCAATGGCGTTGCGCACGGAGGAGATCACGTTGGTATCGGTGGTAACCGAGCGGTGGCTTCTTTTCGCGCTTCGCAAAACAGACAAAATTACGCAGTCGCAGAATACCGCATGCGTTTATGTACGTGTGTATATTGAGGAGATAGGAAAGATGACGTTATTATAAAGGTTATCTTGTTTATACTTTTCTGAAACAATTTAAATATGAAAAAAAGAACTTGAATGTGTGACGTGACGAGGAAAACCAGCCGATCATTTGACACGACTATTGTCGCGCAACGATGATCCCAACGTCACATTAACTTTGGATTGAGAAATAAACATAATATTATGGGTAAGCAAATCTTAAAATACTTGTATTTTCTTTGTTATTTTTTAGTATATTTTAAATTTATCTTGTTTTTATTACATTCTCTTCTTTATATTCTGACTCAATTTCACTCCTAATCTACCATCTGCTAATTTCATCTCTTATGGATTCAAAAGGAAGAGAAATACAATTTTGCTACCGCTCTAAAGTCATTTACTTTAACGTCTTTTATGATATGGCTTTGAGTTTGCATTATTTTTTATATCTTTTAAACTGCTTCTCTATTCATAGTAATATTCTCACATGCCTACATTAACACACGATTATATTAAAACAGCCACAAAGCGACTCTCTTATTCATAGATGTAAGAAAAATCGTTTTATATATATGAGCATTCTAGTTAAAAAGCACACCAATATGTGTAATTTTAAGCCGAATTAGACAAAGCTGCCCCAAATTCTTTGTTTATGGCAGAAGGGGCGAGAGAAGCTACCTAAAAAGGATAAATTTTCAGGTAAATTTTATAAATTCTAAAACACCGTTCCCTTCACTATATTTCCTCAGTTCCACTTCTCTGAATGTGCAGATCAAAAGGAGGCTAGCCGTAAGTTTATCAGATGAAACATGTACAGTGTGAGTATTTACGACCGATCTACGCGGTTTAAATTTACCTTTTTTGCCATTGGTGATCTGCAGCTTAAATTGTGAGCTGAAACACGGGTAGCTACAGCGAATGGCAACCGCAGCCAGATTGCACCAAACCGGAATCCATATGGCGACTTACCACACTCGGTGTGGATTAAGTTTGCTGTAATCGGAAGTAATGTTTCCATACAACCTTTCCGTTTCGATGGGAAAGCACATGCAGTTTACCAAATGATGCATCTTCGTCTTCACGAGAACAGAGTTTGAAGATTGACTCGTGATGCGTTTTCTTTTTTCCTGGAAACAGGTACTTGACTACCGTCTTACACATTTGCGTCTCCATGAGAACCGTCCGGTCATATTTGTCCCATAAATTGTCACCAGTTGGCGGTGCTCACTAGATCACGTCAATCCTATTTCACAAAATCAGTTTCTGCCACAGTCTGCACTCCTCCAGACGTCTAGCAAAGATTAGTGAAGCGGTGGATAAGGAGAGGTGTTAGTTGGTTTGTAGTGAAGCAAAGTAAAGGGCTACTAAAGCCACCGATAGAGGGTGTATAACAGCGCAATGGTGCTTTTCAGCATTGCGCCATTGGAACTGTTTCCTCATCAAAGTCGTGAGAACAAATGAAAAATCTAGCATGTAAATTAACAGCTATCCTAGACTTTTTTTAACGTCCTAATTTACTCAAGAATCATTTCGAAAAGGTTTTAAAAAAATCGAGGTGTCGGTTCCTAAAAAAACCCCTATAAAATTATTATTAAAACACAAATGCTATAAATGTGGCCTACATCTTTGCACTCCATATTATTAACTCATATACAAAATAAATATAGATTTAATATGTATAAATTACTATTCAAATGATTTAAATATACCATCCGAGGAACAGAATGTTCCTCCTCCGACAATACAAGCAGGAACAACGGATTCAATAAAAAGAGTAGACAAGTGAAGCCCAAGATTAGACGTCATGCCTGACGTTGCCTACACTTCTATATGCTTATGTATGTGGTCTCAAACTGGTAAGCAGAAGATATTCTCTAGCTATGGTACACGCTCTCAGCATTCTTCCTAACACGAACCTCTATCATATATTTGAAAGCTTTTACTTATTATCTTATTTTAGACTTAATAATTATTCTCCTGTTTTCCTATTTGCTAGCATCTTACCTGTTTTATATTTATTAATCGCATCTTATTTTGATATCTTTTTCTCACGCTGATCAAAGAATTCGGCAAAAAACAACGCGTAGTTTGTTAGACGCATCATTATGCGAGCTAAGTCCTGTTTTACATTTGGAAACACCTCACGGATATTTCATTCGTGTTTGGCAAAGATATTTAAAAGGAAAATGTTCACAGTAACCACAACAATTCTAGGATCATTCGCATTTCCACCACTCTTAATAGATTGCCTTAAATGGAAGCCTTTCACCAACTAAGAATCTCTACACATACAATATGATTTGGTCTACAATGGAACTTAATCTAACCGATCCTAAAGCAACCTCAATCGCTTACGTACTCTCTAAAGTGAATATTTGTAAAGACCCCCACTAAAGAAGCACCATTCAAATCTCCCTTTTCAAAGTAAAATTTTCTCCAAAGATTTATTAGAAAAATAAATGATAGAAATAATGTTAAAGAAGATATTGTTCGACATAAAAAACAGAGGAAGGATTTTCAAATCGCCATTTAAGGAGGGTGGATGTTCAAGTGAGATTCGCTCTCTCAAGAGCTTTTTTCAATTTATCCTCTCCTGGGTGCGTCTGAAATGTTCTTCGTCAATCCTAAAGGCGAATCCTCCCTGTGTTAATAAGCCACCTGCATCTGAGTCCCTCGATCTCTACTTGTTCTCTCTCAAACGCAGTAAAAACGTTAAAAATAAACATATATTTAATAGCATGTCTACGTTCAGGAAAGGTTAGTATGTAAATATTACCATAATCATTTATCGGCAAAATAAGCGTGATGCCATCGGTCTTCTGGAAGGATTTTTGGACATAAGTCAAAGAACAGTAGTACCAAGCATATTGAGGCGGTGGAGCCCTTTCCAGAAACGATTATAATATTGGCTGGATTATTGAAACAACCTTTCAAAATATTAGATTTAATGGCATAGTCAACATACGCTAGCTACCATAATATAAGCGTCAGTAAGAACAAGTGATTAACATATTTATTATAAAAGATTAACAAAACTTTGAGACTATATATTATACAAATATTTAGATATATATAATATCTATCTTTTGTGAAATCTCAAGTAAATAGAGTAAATATTTCAAAAATTTTGAGGAAATAACCATACTATCTTTCAAATTTTAACGGAAAAATGTTATGGTCACAGAAAAACAATGTAAATTGGAACAAGAACGATTAAAAAACCCTTACCATTAATTTTCTTTAACATCCCTTTACTAGCCATGACCTACCGACCTCTGTTACTAAAGGAATGAATTATTTCTTGGAAAATGATGGGATAATATTGTTCCACTCGTTTTTCAATAACCCCTAGAGTTTATTTTGGTACTATGGATTTCTACTTTGCGCCCGATCCCAAATAATCTTTTAAACTTTTTCCACAGGGTTTAGATCGGTCCTTTGAGGTAGCTTTCATGAAATAAACCCCTTTATCACTCAAAGTATCTTAGACTCTCTTCGCAATGTGGCGCGGACCGTTGTCCTACAAGAAGGTAGGGGGTTGAACTGTCGAGTATCGGTGATGTGAAGGTCATGCTGGCTAACAATCTGCTTGCAGATTTCAGCATTGAAAGTCCCTTGTAGACGAATAAGTGGACCAGGACCAGCAAGAGACATTACTTTACATACCATTACACTTCCTCATCGTCTGCGACTAGTAAATCGAGAAAACTTGATTTGAGAAGAGCAGACTTGGCAGGTCTTCGTGCTAGCTTGACTGATGCTAGGCTAGAAGTGTGCGAGGATGTTGAAGATTCGTGGAATAGATTCAAAACTACGTTCATTAGTCATCAATCACGTTTCATTCTTTTGAAAAGTCTTTGTCGGAATTCCTTTCAACCAAAGTAGTCTAAACGAGAAATCGATCTACTGCTGAGGGAGAAGAGAACGGTGTACAGGCAGTTACAGATTTCTGGAGACTTTGACGAGTACCGTACGCTAGCTAGGAGGGTGAAGTCCAGCATAAGGGCGGCACAGCGTGCCGAGGAGATCCGAGTGGCGAGAGTCTGCAAGGAGAATCACAAGTAGTCGTTTGGTTATGTATATAGTCGTAAACCAATCCATCGCACGATTGGCCCTTTAGTGAATGAGGAGGGGGAATTAGAGCACTCAGATGCAGAAAATGCTAGCCTCCTCAACGACTACTTCTCTTCAGTGTTTACTTAAAAATATGGTCCTATCCTATCTTACTTGGGAGAAAAGCTGGAGGAAATGGACTTCACTCAAGGAGAAATAAAAAAAAAGATCTCTGATCTAAAGACGAATAAGTTCTCTGGACCGGACAGGTTTCTACCTAAAGAGTTGAAAGAAGTGCGCGATGAATTGTCACGAGATCTGAGCACGCTCTTTAAAATGGCAATCTGGACCGGATGCGTTCCAAGAAACGGGCGTGAAGCGGAGGTGATTCGTATCTTCAAGAAAGGAGACCATAGCCAGCCGTCGAATTACTGACCCATTAACTTAACATCAATACATAGTCGGTAAAATCATAGAAAGCATCTTGGTGGACAAAATGCCGTCATATTAAGAGTCCAACTCGCGATTGAGGAGTTCCCAGCATGGGTCTCGAAGGCACCGGTCATGCCTAACGAATCTTGTGAAATTCTTCCACTTCGTTTTTAGTGAGCAGGACTGGGATAAGGCGGTGGGTGGTATCTAATTAGACTTTCAAAAGGCATTCGATAAGGTACCACACCGCCACCTCCTTTGAAAAGTGTGTGCGCTGGGCGTATCAAGTTGGCTAGAAAACTTGCTAAACAACAGACGGCAACATGTAGTGTTGAATGAACAGGCTTCTGATCTGAATGGATACCCGTTACTAGCGGTGTTCCTCAAGGTTCTGTCCTGGGGAACTAATATTCATCATCTACGTCAACGACATGGACAGTGACATGGTTGAGAAGATCTGTAAATTTGCCAATGATACCAAGCTTGGTATGAACGTCACAAAGGATGAAAATACTGCCCGCCTTCAAGATGATCTTCGGAAGATTGGGGAGTGGTCGGACACGTGGCAAATCCGAATTAGACGTGAAAAACTGCAAAGTGATGCATATCGGTCACCGAAACCCCCAATCTCAGTATATCCTTAAGGAAACTGCTATGGAATCCACCGACACTGAGAAGGACTTGGGTGTAACAATTCCTAGTAAACTCAAGTTCTTGAAACAGTGCATTGAGGCGAGAAAAAGGCCAAAAGGATGCTAGGATACATAAAGCGCCAGTTTGGATATCAGAACAAGGAAATAGTACTCTGTCTGTACAATTCACTTGTCCGACTGCACCTGGAGTATGCCGTACAAAGTTGGAGTCCTTCACTTCGAAAGGACATCGCGAGATTGGAACGCGTGCAAGCCAGGACAATTAAACTGATTCCTTCTATCAGACATAAAAGTTATGAAGATAGATTAAGAGAATTAAATCTGTTCTCGTTGGAAATCCGTAGACTGCGTGGTGGGCTCATCGAAGTTTTCAAAATATTTCGAGGGTTCGACAATGTTTACTACAGGGATATTTTTAGCCTTAATGAGAGCAGAACAAGAAATCACGGCTTTAAACTTGAGTTGAATCGTTACAACCGCGATTTGTGTTGAAATTTTTCACGTACAGTATCTGATATAGCTGGAACGCACTTCCAGTGGAGGTTGTCAACAGCAATTCTGTTGACCAGTTTAATTCAAGAGTAGATAGGGTCTTGAAAAGTAGCCGTTTAGTGAGGACGCAATGCAATTGAGCTAGAATCTGCCCGCTCGTTAGCTAGGCCAAAGGTACCCTCATTAAATCAACCGTAAGGTTTTCTAGGGTACTTAATTTCCTTGAAACTGCTTTAAGCACCTCCATATTTCACTGTTTTTTTCACACACGCACGAGATAATCTTTTGCCAAATCTTTGTCAGGCATACACCCCGCCATCGGAACCAATATATATATATATATATATATATATATATATATATAGATATATATATATATATGTCGTAGAATAAACTCTCGACGATATACCATATATAACTCTTCGTTGAGGGAATGATTCTAATATATTTCGAGTGCGTGGTAAATCTGATTGACCAAGGTTATTTATCTTCAATATGCTTAAGAAGTGGAACTGAGCTCAAGGAGAATAACATGGCTACCATTAATGAAATAGTGTTTTATTAATTAAATATCAACAACACACAAAACGGTAAATGTTTACATAAACGGAGAATGGAAAGGGGGGGGGGATTAAATTATCCTGACGTGACGTCTTGGGAATGAGAACCGTTTCTTGACGTAAAGGCTTGAAGAACAATGGCTGTTCTAACGTTGTTCTATTCTGAAAAACAGGGGGTTGGGGTGAAAACCGTCTCTGACCTACGGGCTCAAAGAACAATGGCTGTTCTAATGTTGTTCTCTTTCTGAACAACAGATGTAGAGGGTGAGAACCGTCTCTTGTCAAAAGGCTGAAAGTTCAATGGCTGTTCTAACGTTGTTCTTCCTTCTTAACAACAGGGGGGAAGGGTGAGAACCGTCTCTTGTCAACAGGCTCAAAGAACAATGGCTGTTCTAACGTTGTTCTCTTTCTGAACAACAGGGAATGAGGGTTAGAACCGTCTCTTGTCAACGGGCTCAAAGAACAATGGCTGTTCTAACGTTGTTCTCTTTCTGAACAACAGCGGGGGCCTTGTGGATTTGGCGTCTTGGAGGCTTGAAACTTGGCACTCAAGGGATATTGTCCTCTTCTGGACAATAAGGGTGGATCTCGAGGTAAAGGGCTCCTGGTGCATAAGGTGAGACCAAATCGGCGTGATGTCTCGCGAAGATAATCTGAATCTGATCTGATCTAATCGGGAAAGTTCCTAGATAAATAGTCGATGCTATCCCCTTGGCGTAGGGGAAAATAGAGTGCGGGCTTCGAGGGAATGCCCAGCCGCCACCTGGGAACATACCTTATCTGCCCATAAGCTTTACTCACCTGGCGAGATCTACGCATGGGGCGAAACGGAGGGAGGGGGGGTGAGCCTCCTTGGTTAAATATTGACTCAGGTGGCGATAACGCGCCCGGCTTCGACGCGAAGATGCACGTGGGTAGCAACGTGTTTCTAAACAACATGTGATAGCAGTTGAATATAAGTGGCCACAGACCATTCTATCACACCCCTCCATTCCAGGGGAAGTTGTCACTTCGTGAAAAAAGAGAGAAGGGACAACGATAGAGCTCCGTTGTGGGGAACTCGTTTTCTTGTACCGACCGTACCTTCCTTCACCTAGCTAGTATTACCTCAATACATATGATTATGTTGATCTTTTGATTATGAGGAAAACTAACCTTGAATACAAACTTAACCATAAACAAGACATGGAACACTGAAATGATATAAAATTAGTACATATGGGACAAAATAATTTATACGTAATTTAATTGGTTCAAACATATACACATACGAAAAAAAATAGACATTGAGCCACAAAATTCAGACATATACATTAACTAATTATATTACAAGAGAATCTAATTTAAGTCGTACAAGACGGTATATACATGCATGGAGATCCTAATCCTACGAATTACAATTAATCTACACTATTTGTTAACGCATTCCTACTGAGGGCGTCAGCGAACTGTTTTTTGGAACCTTTTATATAATTTATCTTAAATTGGTACTCTTGCAAGAGTAAACTCCAGCGCATAATTTTGCCGTTGGAGTGTCGTACATTCCAAATATAGGCCAACGGGCGGTCGTCAGTTTTTTTCTGAAATCCTTTTCCTATCAAGTACATTTTAAATTTGTCAATAACCCAGATAATTGCTAGAGCTTCCTTCTCTATAGTGGCATATCTCTTTTCGCGTGGTAATAACTCGCGACTAGCATATGCAACTGGATGACTCGTTCCGTCATCCTCATATTGAAGGAGTACACCTCTAATGCCCTCGTTGCTCGCGTCGGTCTTAATCCCAAAGGATTTTTCCGGGTTGGGCAACTTTAAAATGGGGGCAGAAATGAGCTTACTCTTGAGCTGATTAAAATGAGAAACAGCAACATCATTCCAACGTAGACGATCGGGGGAATTCTTTTTTAAAAGGGAGCTGAGGGGCGCAGAAATTTCAGCGAAATTCGGGAGAAATCGCTGATAGTAAGAAGCTGATCCTAGGAATGATCTTAATTGCTTCTTAGTATTCGGAAGGGGCATGTCGGCGATTGATTTCAACTCGTCCTCTTGTAGACCTAACTGGCTTTGTCCTATTTTGAATCCCAAGTATTTTATAGTTTCGTGGGCAAAATAGCATTTTCGGGGGCCAATGGTGATGCCATTTTCGCGAATTCAATGAAGAGAGCTAATAGGGTGGTTAAATGGTGACTTGATTCACGAGTAGCGACGTAGACGTTATCGAAGTAAAAGGATACATTCGGAAGTCCATCTAACAACCTTCTTATAAGAAGGTTATAGTTACTACAAGCGGTCACGAGGACAAAAGGAAGGCGCTTAAATTGCATTAAGCCATTCTCAGTTGCAAAGGCGGTATATGCTTTCACATCGGGCCGGAGGGAAATTTGGTAATACGCCTTGCACAAATTGAGTTCTGAGATGAACTTAGAGTTTTCAAAAAGGTGGAGGTTTTGGTCTATCAACGGGATGGGCTCGGCGTCGAACACAGTTACCGAATTTAACTTCCGGAAGTCGATGCACATCTGATAAAAGCGATCAGGTTTCTTGACCATGACGATTGGGGAACAATAACAAGAGGTGGAAGGTTCTATTATGTCTAAACTCTAATCAAATTATCAATTTCGGCGTAAATAGTTGCCGTAAATGAATTGGCATGGGATAGGGTTTTGATCGGACATGTTCTAATGGTGTTAATTTAATATCATGCTAGAAACTAGTAGCGCATTCAGGCTTCTCTGAAATAACGTCGTCGAACTGACATAATAGTTCTTGTAGCTGACTCTTTTAATGTGGTGTCAGCTGCGCGTCGATATCCAGGTTAGAGGGTTCAAAAGACTCGCCTGGCAGGGAAGGACGAGGGTAATCGGCAACAGGTTGGATGCACACTGTCTGTATGACATTGAGGGACTTTTCGGGGTAATTCTCTTCAAGCGCCGATGTTTCTTCCAGTGCTACGAACGTATCTCCATGGGCGCGTTGGTAGTACTTTTTTTCTTTGGGTCCACTGACAGTCTCCGATATATTGTTTTGGGCCTTATCCCATAAGAGTGTTAGTACTTCACACTCCTTTTGTGCCGTCCTAAAGTCCTGGTTAAGGATCTCCGAGAATTCGGACGGTATCGGGGTTCTGAGGGGCACGGGCTCCTGGGCTTGTTTTTTAGCTCAGCCTCGAGGAAGGGCGGCCTTGAACACAGGGTCGGAACTTACTTGAGGGCTTTGTCCTATAAGTACAGAACAGAATTGTATGGATGCTGAAATGACTTCAGCCCAGCCATCATAATACTGACACTGCAGGTAAAATCTAACGACGGGGAATTTGTTCGCCTGCCCAAGGTAGTCATGTACCACCGCAAATTTTTCGTGGTTAGAGTCCACAGGGAGAAGGAGCTCGTCGGACACGATGAAACACGTGCACCCTGTGTCCCTGACGAGAGTCGATACACAGCAGTCGTTCACGCTGCCCGCCTCAAATTTCAAAGTTCCCGATGAACTTTTATCAAAAATAAAATTTACCTAGTGGCCTGACGGAGGGGGAGAAGTTGCTGCGTGAGGCTGCACCTCCGAGGAAGCCGGGGTGGCATTAATCTGGTGAACTTGGTAGGCTGGTCCACTTTTAAGCCTAGAATTTTGGGGGCAATTCCAGCTCATGTGGTTTTCTACATCGCAGGTGAAGCATATGATTGGTCGCTTCGGGAAGAGTGATGGAGTAGAAATCTTAACGGGAGGTTTGGTGTCCCGTTGTTGGTTTAGGGGTTTTACGGGGCTCTGAAACTTCATCGGCTTTCCTGGAAAGGGGCGCGAATCCTTCCTTCTTTCCTGGTTGGGGGATTGGTGAGAAGTTCGATTCTGCTTGGGGTATAAATTATGGCTTGCGGCATAATTCGGTACACTCTTTAAAGGTCTGGAGAGACGCCAAAAATTGATCCCGCAACACGAAGTCTGTTAAGGACTCGTAGTTAGGATTAACCTTGGAGGATTCTAACCAGAATTTAAAATTCCTCTGAAGAATGTATCCGAATTTACGGAACGTCTGTCCGGGTTTAATACGACCTCCTCGAAATTCTTGTAGGTAGAAATCGAGAGTCATATTATGAGCAGCCAATAACTCAGCTTTTAAGTTGCTGTAGTCAATTGTACATTCAGATGGTAGAGATACAAAAATGTCGCGCAATTTACAATTTAACAGTGGAAGTAGTCTTACTACACCTTCAGCCTCCAGATCCAGGTTATTGGTCTCGAGGATCTTTTCGAAGTGGGCTAAAAATGTTCCGAAATCCCCTCCATCTCTAAAATTGGGGAGCTTAAGTGGGATATTGGGCGGGGCTTCCCAACGTGAACTGACTGATTGTATTTCGACTTGTATTTTAGCCATTTCAAGCTTATGGTAAAGCTCAGCTTGTCTTTTCCTTTCCTCTCTTTCTTCTCGTTGATTTCTCTTTCTCTTTCTTCTCGTTGGATTTCTCTTTCTTTTTCTTCTCGTTGGGTTTCTCTTTCTCTTTCTCATCGTTTAATTTCTCTTTCTCTTTCATCTCGTTGGATTTCTCCTTCTCTTTCTCTTTCTTCTCGTTTGATTTCACTTTCCCTTTCTTCTCTTAACTTTTCTCTTTCCGTTTGTTGCTCCTCTTGAACGGACTCAATCAATTCTCTTCCAGAAAGTCCCAAGGATTCTCCTTGCGCTTTGAAGATTTCGAACTGAGTCATATTTGCACTTGGGGGCGCAATAGTCAACCAAATAGACCTCCTTGCAATAAGGATTATGCCTTCTAGAGAATAAGCCTACCTAAATATGGGCACTGACCTATTCGTAATTGGTTTCTCGACCTAGATAACCAATGACTAAGATCACACAAAAAAAACAAAAAAAATTTATTATAACAGTTCCTTGAGCTACTCCAGCTTCTTAAGTTTCAAAACAAAAGGGGTAGCAATCGTTAAAACAAAAGGGAACTACTATACTCTATTCTTATAACGAATAACACTATGCTTTACTCGACTGAGACCAGTGTTTTCAAAGATTTAGAGTTAAACCTTACACACTTGATACCAAATTTAAATAGTATATATATATATATATATATATATATATATATATGTCGTAGAATAGACTCTCGACGATATACCATATATAACTATTCGTTGAGGGAATGATTCTAACATATTCCGAGTGCGTGGTAAATCTGATTGCCCGAAGTTATTTATCTTCAATATGCTTAAGAAGTAGGACTGGGCTCAAGGAGAATAATATGCCTATCATTAATAAAATAGAGTTTTATTAATTAAACTATCAACAACACACAAAACGCTAGTTGATTACATAAACGGAGAATGGAAAGGGTCGTTGAAAATCTGACTATTCCGAGGATTAAGATTTGAGGAAATTCAAAAAGGTAAACAAATAAAAATTAAAGGGGGTGGAATGGTTCGCTAAACCATTTAAAGCACAGGGTAGGGTTGATGAAAGGTTAGATAATTAAGGGTAATGCTTAGCTTACATAATTACAAGTTGTTATACAGAGGAAGGCGACGCGAAGGAATCATCAGTTCGCTGGCGAGTTCTAGCTGAAGGGGGGTGGGGGATTAAATTATCCTGACGTGACGTCTTGGGAATGAGAACCGTTTTTTGATGTACATGCTTAAAGAAAAAATGGCTGTTCTAACGTTGTTCTCTTCTGAACAACAGGGGATGTAAGAACCGTCTCTTGTCTACGGGCTTAAAGAACAATGGCTGTTCTAACGTTGTTCTCTTTCTGAACAACAGGGGGGAGGGTAAGAACCGTCTCTTGTCAACGGGCTCAAAAAACAATGGCTGTTCTAACGTTGTTCTCTTTCTCAACAACAGATGGGGAGGGTGAGAACCGTCTCTTGTCAACGGGCTCAAAAAACAATGGCTGTTCTAACGTTGTTCTATTTTTGAACAACAGGGGGCGCCTTGTGGAATTGGCGTCTTGAAGGCTCGAACCTTGGCAATCAAGGGATATTGTCCTCTTCTGGACAATAATGGTGGATCTCGAGGTAGAGACCCTTGGTACACAAGGTGAGACCGGATCGGCGTGATGGCTCGCGAAGATAATCTGGATCTGATCTGATCTAATCAGAAAAGTTCCCATATTAATAGCTGAAGCTATCCTCTTGGCGTAGGGGGACAATGGAGTGGGGGCTTGGAGGGAATGCCCAGCCTCCGCTTGGGAACATACCTTATCTGCCCATAAACCTAACTCAATCTGGCGAGATCGACGCATGGGGCGAAACGGGGGGGGGGGGAAATGAACCTCCTTGGTTAAATATTGACTCAGGCGGCGATAACGCACCCGTCTTCGACGCGAAGATGCACGGTGGTAGCAACGTGTTTCTAAACAACATGTGATAGTGGTTGAATTTAAGCGGCCTCAGACCGTTCTATCACAATATATATATATATATATATATATATATATATATATATATATATATATAAATGTATATATATACGAGTATATATGCACCCAAAGAAATGAAAATTGGCATCACGACACTAAGGAAGGCTGACCATTGAAAGCTAAAGAAAGAAAATGTGAGATAAAGAGACAGAGAAAATCGTGAAGACTAATTTTAACCGTTATGAAAAATAAATAAAGAAGTAGGATTCGAACCAGTCTATTCAAGCGTATATCTCTATTGTGACCACGACGCTCAGTCTTCCTTAGTGTCGTGATGCAAAGTTCCATTTTTGGGTGCCTTTAAATGCATCTATTATATCACGTGTCATATGATTTAAGTTATATATATATATATATATATATATATATATATATATATATATATATATATATATATATATGCAATGTCCCGCGGGAAAAATGGGAAGGTGATTCCAAGTAGTTTCGAACTTTATTCATTTCATTCTGAAGGATAACTACAAGTAAGAAAATCCTCTAATAAGGGTATATATAAGCTAGTAAAAGATAAAGAACCGCCTCTAAGACAAGAAATCACCAATGAGGAAGTTGGAGAGGGACGGGGAGCAAGTTTAAACCGAGAGGCAAGAAAGAGTTAAGAACAGAGCTAAAAGGGTTAAAACGATTAAGGATAAAGCGATATTCTAAAGAGGGAGATTAGGAGAGACACGAGAAGTAAATTGAAACGAAGGGAAGAGGGACATGGAGAGAGGAAGAGAAATGAAATAATATAAATACAAAATCAATCCAATAATTAAATTGAGAAATCGGGTTTCCATAAAAATGAAAATTGCCAAAAAATTAGGAACATAATTCCAAACTTATTTCTTTAAGAATGAGTTTTTTCATAAAAACCTCAATTTTAAAAAGACAAAAGGGGAGATGTTAAAGTTATTAAATTGGCTTATACAGGAACATTCAACAAGGTTTCTTTAAATTTATTTTTCCTTATTTGTGATTTCTTGTCTTAGAGGCGCTCAATTATCTGTTACTTGCTTATATATACCCTTTTTATATTATTTTCTCTTGTAGTTATCCTTGAGAATGAACTGAATATAATTCGAAAGTACTTGGAAGCACCTTTTTTATTTTTCCTGCGGGACATTGCATTCATTGCGAATTTCATATATATATATATATATATATATATATATATATATTATATATATATATATATATATATATATATATATATATATATATATATATATATATATATATATATATATATATAATGTTCTCTAGAGTAGATATGGTAACATTCCTTCCCCTGAATAATACAAATATTAAGCACATATATTTGGTAATAAAAGGCCCGACTCTGAAGAGACGACCAAGTATATACGGATAAATCAAATTCGATTCATCTTTTATTACGTTTCTTGACTTCTCATCGATACGTGTAACACTCAAGACCTACAGAGGCTTTCTGTAGTTTTCACGCTTTAGTAATAATAATTCACTAGAACGTCTTTGGATCACAATCCACATTCGCGAATTAATCAGGTCTGCCTCCTTTGCGGTTACGGTGCTAGGCCTCCTATTTTCCTTGATGAGACCATTTCAATTATTGGATTCTCAAAACAAATTTAGTATTATTTTAAACTTTTTTATTTAAAAATATTGTAATTATTTCATATTATATTTTATTAAGTTTTATCATTCTCTTCAAGATTTTATATTTTAAAAACAAACGATAGAATTTATCATTTAATAGGTGCGAAAATAAGTTGCCATCTCATTTTGCCAAAGGTAACAAAGTTTAGGTGATTAATTTTTCTTCTCACATTTCAGAAATTCAAGGTATTATGTAATTTATCTGTGAGTGGTTCTTTGTGTGTGAAGTGGTTGGTGTTGCCGATTTCTCACCCAACGGCAATAGTTTGAACTCCACTTAACAGTTTCTAAATGGGATGAAAGCAATTAGTTATATCGTCCTTGCGTAGCTTTATTTGAATTATAAATAAATGGTCATTTCACATTTCTTAACATGAGGTGGTTTATCGCGTAAAGCTTTACTTAGGATACAAGGTGTAAAAGTGTAGATAAGACTTGAGTGTGTTAAGAGAGGTTGACGTAGAAAGTTTTACGAGAATGATGTCAAGAATTACGTCGGTAATGAAGTTGGGAATGATGTTGGGAAGGGCATCCGTCGAGCGAGTCGCTGTAGCAAAATTGCAGAGTGCAAATAGGCTCATCCAACACCCTCATATATACGGGTTACCTGCTAGGGCATACAGGTATACAGGAAAAAAACTGTGTCTGCTCTAAGATCCATCTGAGGTGAGGTCAAGAAAGAAGTGCAAGTAGAGAATTCATGGTTGAAAAAAGGTTAAGTAAAAGAGAATATGGATAGAGAATTAGTTCCTTAATCCATTATTTTCTCGGCAAAGCTGATCCAATTCTGTCTTACTTTATAAGAAAACAAATTTCGTGCTATCGGAGTGTCATATCCTTTGTTTGCTAGCTTAAAACCGTCATTTCTATGGCTGCTCGGTTAGCTAACTCAAATCTTGAGTCGTAATTGACCCTACAAAAGTCCCACTGTCATCACAGCTTCAAAACACGACTGGTAGTCACTGTTCTCTAAAAGTTTCCTTCATACTTCAATCGATGTATGACATTTACGACCAGACAGCAACAGAAATAATATGGGCTATGACATAACTCGGTGGTGCTAAATAAGCAATTAATGGGGCATTTTATCTTTGTTTAGCTCTTCAGTAGCCCATAAAAGAGAGATAAAGAAGAGCCGCTGTCTCGGTAAGGACAGGCGCTATCCATTATAGAATCTCCAGGATTCAAAATGTGAAAAAGGCCCAACGGTATTTAATTGGTTAAATTCCTGGACGGTTCGTCGTCAATAAGATCCATGACGTAAAAACGTTTATATGTACGTTATTTGTTGTGTAAGTGAGTCATGATGATAAATCATGTCAGAAAAATTTGAAAACTGTCGCAACCGCCGAGATAATTTTTACCTAAAGATGAAAGGGTGTAAAAGGGCGAAAGATAAATGAAGATGATAAGTATTTCGTTGAAAAGAGCAAAAGAGCTTAAATAGGCTCTTAGACATCTTTAAGGAGATAGACACACTCGTAATATTATTATTACTAATGTCAGAAATGATAAAGATTCTTCACTGGCGAGAAAACCGCACTAACTACCTTTTCATCCCACTGCCATCACACGGCCCCATCACACGACCCCATCACACGGCCCCATCATACCTTGGCGCAAGAGAATGAATATTTAATGCCAAGAAATTAAAGAGTCTCATTCTTCTCTCTGGATTCGGTCCAGAGATGCCCAAAATGGACGGATCCTGAACTGAGGTGTTTCCCCAGACCCATAAAAAGAAATAGAGATCCATAAAGCTTATACACTACTTATCTACACTTCATTTCTCCTCTACACTCCCTACAGACCATTATATCCCTGGTTTACTGCCCTAATGATCGATATTTTAATTACTTCCTAATCAATATTAGATTCATGCAATAGGCCCTTCCTTCTTGAAAGATGGATGATCAAGGATCTTTAATGGGGTTGTGATTATTAATGTGTTAATGTAGAACTTGGGGTCATGTGTTTACGTATTTACGTATATGAGCGGAGTATGTTGTGTCTGTCTCTGTTTTTACTGTGATATTCGTTTATGTATTTATTCCTATCATTCTATTTATCTTAACTGATTTTGTGGTTTCAGGTTTTTATTGGTTTCTGGGATGTGTTTTTAGCGTCGGCAAAAAAGTGCCAAGTTTCTTCTTATGAAAATTTCCTCCGCTTCGATGTCTAAGTCGAGGCTATGTTTCGAGTGGAAGATAACAAAGTCTTTACCCTTAGTCGCGTGCTCTAAATTATTATGGCTTGTGACCTTACGACCTCCAAATCTTTCAATAAATCCAAGAATAACCTGGAAAGGACCTTAGCAATTATATCATTCTAAGGGGAATCTAAAATAACATAAGAGTTTATAATTTTGTTAGAATCCGCCCATAGTTACAAAGTTATTGCCAAAGGACTAATTAAAAAGTAAAATGGTTCCCATCATAAACGATTTGATGATTACATTACCAACCTATCAATACAGGGAATAAGTGAATGTGTAACTCCTTCTTCGCTGCTTTTTTAAATTCTAATACAGCTCCTCACAGTGCATCAGCTTCTTGAATCGATATAGTAAGCTCCGCAAGGCAAATAACTGAGCAAAAAACATAAGAGTTCTCTAAATAGTTCTGCCTCTTACATCCCAATGTTAATTACAAAGGCATCTTCCGTTGTAGAGAAACTTCAACGTGTATAAACTTCATTGAAAGACAACTCAATTCTCCCTACTAATTGAATTTATGCATCGCACCTTCACTCGGTCAAATCACGAGACAATTCCTATCCTGTTATATGCGATTAACGGCGTTTAAACTCGATACAAACCCAAGATTCATAGATGTAAAACATTCCTTTGGGGCGACTTTTTGAGATTACGATTTCAAATTCAAATACAATCATCATCAATTGAAAAAAAACCCGGCAATAATTATTCCGTTACTTAACACGAATTCCTTCTTCTACCACACGCAATGTTACGTTCATCCCAATCATTTCAGTGATATAGCAATCTTTTCCTTTTTGATCTTAGCTTCATACCTGCATAAGTCAATGACTTTCATTGCAAGCGAATTTAAAGCTCAACATACGAATAATTAAGAAACTCTTTTCAAGGTTGATTTTGCATTGTTTGCAAAGCATCATTATAATCTACATTTTCTCAGTAATATTCCTTAATTTCTTTCAACCGAAATTTTAATCTCAAGGTAGCTATATCCTTAAAGAGGATAAAATAGCTGCTATCAGTTATTATTCCACACCAAACATATTTGAAAATATTCAGAGCTTTCCTGGTTTAGCGACATGGCTCAGAAGATTCATATACACCGCCAATTATGTGCACTCTCTCTCTCTCCCTCTCTAACGATCGTGGACACCACAAAACCCTTAATTGTGCCGGCTCGTTTTATAAGATGGCCACTGAGTTGCTCCAGGACGTTTACTCGCGCCTTTGGGGCGGTACCCTTGCATTCCCTGAGAGTGGGGCGGGTAAAAAGAGCGGAGTCGTGGTCTTTTTCTCCTTCTATCATGGGAAACCAGGGGAGTGGATGGCTGTGGCCCCTAAATCGTGGCTCACACTACTGTATTAGAGCTCCAACCTTCTCTACCTTTTCCTGGTCCATACTCCAAAACGAGGACATCGGGAACTTAGGAGCTGATAAAGAGGAACAAGTATTACCCCTGCTCGTTTTTTCAAGGCTGTTACATAAGCCTCTCCTTTACTCATATATACCACATACACATACATATTTATCACTCAGAACAAATCGTAACTCCCTTTTTCTTTCAGCTCCGCTTTTTGTCCTTTATATTATCTCCTGGTTTTCTAAGCATCCTGGTGGAGGGAAGTAAAAAACACTCCCTGGCTAAAGACAAGGGTCCGACACTGCTTTCAGCCGCCATTGTCTTCCATACCTCACCGAAACCTGAAAAAAGATGGACATTAGGTGAGTTGAGTCGAATAGAAAACAAACCTACCACAATTTCACTATTAATTCCAAACTTTTTCTTCTCAACCATAAACTCTGACGCTCCATGCCAAAAAAATCATAAAAAAATCACTTCAATTTCATGAGGCTGCTTTACACTTTAACAATACACTCGATCACCTGTGAACTGACTCAGGGTTTTCATGGCGTCCTTATCTCACATCTAAATTCTGAGAACTTATCTTGAACTATTATCCCGAATAAGGTCCTTTGGGATTTCATTCCACTCTGTCTTCTCTCTCAGACAAGTTCATTTGAAGATACTTCGGGGAAAAATGCACGTAAATGGGCTAAGAATTACATAATTTACCATAAATCTATAGTACACAACTTCCTACTATTGGGACATGATTTCAACTGATTTATGTAGACTTTTTAATTACTCGTAGCTTTCCGTTTAATAAAGAGGAAGAAAAATAACTCTTAAGCATCGAGTTCAGTTATTCCAAATGGTTAGTAACTTAGCCGCTCTAAAATATTACAACTTTTGTTGAAGCATTCTTTAATAACTACGTCTCACCCTTTGGCGCGCCTTTCAGCTCGTCTCTCATAATAGCTTCAATTTCAAAAGGCGCTTTTCCAGGAATTAGAATCAGCGTTCTTTTCATCATGAACACATATCAATGTAGGTAAAATTGTGTATATTTGTAAGAGAATGCGTATTCCACTGTACTTCACAGTGATTCTGTTTCGAAGATGTGGTAGTTGGATGGTAGGAGTTTTCTTATGAATTTAGAGATGTTAGGTGAGGGGAAAGGGTCCTATAGAAAAATAGCATCGTAGTTTAATGAGAAGAGTAAAATCGAAAGGTACCAAAAGGTCACGTAACTCTCCTGGTTTTCTCCGTCCAGAAACTACCTCAGACCCACCTCCTCTAAGCTCTATTCGCCCCTTCAATTAAACATTATCATGAAGTCGATGTTTATGCGCCACCTTTCAAGTTCAGTAGCCTCCAGTCGACAATCTCGTGATTAATCCATCGCTATGGGATGTGTCACCTCTATTAATCGTCTGTAAATAAAGACTTTATTAAAAAGTAGATTCTTTTTTAAGGATTTTACTATTATTTAACTCTTAATTTCTTTAATTTCGGTATTTAAGTTATCATATTTTCTTTTATTTCATTCACAATTTTTCAAGTGGATTCTCCTTATTAATCCTTTATTCTGTGTTTTATTTAATTCTATTATAAAATTATGTATATTTTCATATTGTATTTTCTAATTATTTACTATATTTGGCTTTACTTACTTCCAATAATTTAGATATGATTTAAATGGAATTTTATTGTTTGTTTCATTGTGGATTCACGATTTGTAATTCTTGTGATTTTTATTTCATGGAATTTTGTGAAATGTTAATTCATGAGATGAAGTTTTAATTCATGTTATTAAGTGTTTACTTCAAGCATTTGGTAATCTGACTATTGTTATTCTGAATATTAACTTATGAATTTATACTTAATTAACATCGAATTTATGTTCATCATTTATGAGAAGTCATGTAGCTTGCAAAATCAAATGTTTTCATTAGATAAGATCCTTCTTTCCACACGGGGTAATTAACCTTGAAACTCAACTAGAAACAATTTCCTGGCAAGTTTAATTAACTTTCTCTCAGTACTTGTTTACAATGTGTGAAAATTACGGTCTCTGGCGACTCATAGGCTGAATATTTAAAAGGGCGAAATTGTGACCCAGACTATTGTTATTGTGAATATTATTTTTTTAAATTAATATTAATAGAATTATCACAGGGTTTACTTAGTTTCAGCGTTTTCGCAAAATTCTGCAACTTTTCAAGATTAAATGTTTCCATAGAAGTAAAATCCTTCTTTCCCAAGGCTGAAGTTTTTCTTAAAACCCAAGTGGAAAATTATTCCCTTCTAAGTTGAATTGGGTCATTGTTTTTCCTTTGTTTCTTCGCTTGTCTTCTTTGCAGTGCGTGGGATTTATGGCGGCGGGGAATTTTGCGAGGGAGAATTTTTCTTCGCGCCGGACATGTATTTTTCCAAAACAAAACAAACAAAAGTGTCTTCATTAAAGAGAGTGCTTCTACAGGGTGCGAGATTATCTGTCTCGTTCAGTGTATTGGTTCCCCTTTGTTTCTCTATACCTTTAAGCTTTTATGTGGCTAACTTCATAAGAAATTGGAATAGGTTAAAAAGTAGATGCTATCTTATAAATTGCACCCTTATTGCGAATCAAATTTAATATTAGTAGACAAATGGAAGAAGAAAATAAATAAAAATAAAAAATATTTATTAAAAGTTCTTATAGATCACTCTATGTAGGTAATTATCAGAAATTGGATAAGAATTAATTTTTTTGCCTTAGTTTAAAATTACGATCTATCTGCTAATCAATTTTATCTATAAAATGACCTTATTGCGAATATTAAGTGATAAGAGTTTTTTTTCAAAGTTTATATTCATAAATTCGTATTGATAGTACACATATATAAATTTAACATTTTCTCTTTAATTAATAATTCATCTACCCAATTGTTTTTTCCATAGACATCAATTCATGACCAATTGTTGATCAGCTGAGGAGAAAATAGTAATTCAACCAAATAAGAAAACATCTCCAATCTTATAATGATAATCAAAATAAATGATTTGCTCTTGATAAACTATAACATAATGAATTCTTGTCCCAGATTTATGTCAGCAATGGCTTCTGATACAATGTCATTAATGTATAATTAATGTTGTGCTAATAAACATTACATATCCCCAAACTGGTACGCCAACCATTCATCGATTTTAGCGATTCACACAATGAAATGAAAAAGGTTTTGCTTTTCAGATGGTAATATGTGAAAGGGGTTATACATTATAAACTCCTGAATGAGAAACCAAAGTTTACCTCAGTTGAATAATATTCAAAAGAAGCTCATGGAGAAAATCGTTCTTCACTGGTCAAATAAATGGGTGTCTAACCTGCTCCTTCATGACAATGTGCGCACAAACTTGCGAGATGTAATTAAGAAAGAAATACTGTTTTAGGTTGAGAAATTCTTCCTCCTCCTCTTCTTAACAGTTGTTAAATTCATCATCTAAATGGCAAAAATTACTCCGACATAAAATACATAGAAAAGGATATAAATTTCTATCCGATCCGATGCGAAAGCAGTGTCGAAAATTATGGTAACGATATTGCAGAAAAATATATTAAAGTATAATTTATATTTTTACTTTCCTTTTAGAAAAACGAGATTAATTTATTCACGTCGTATAATTATTATAATTTGTGCTTTCATTACTCAACTGTAAAGTGGTGTCGGGTAAGCTTGCTCCCGTTGACATCTGGCCTCAATGTTGCCCGAATGATCCGTAGTTCTATGTCTTTCATACATTCTCACTTTCTGTAAAGTCGCCACCCTTTTTACAGATTTCTCCTTTCGTAATTTCTCTGAGATTTTCCCTCGTTGGTATTTCTATTTTAACTCGGGGATAAAAGATCTTGCCTTACTCTTTTATACTCTACTATTTGTTATTTCTATAAATACGAAATAATAATAATATTAATAGATCCATGTAAGTGATAGATAATAATAAAAATAATATTAATTCTTACATTACTTAATAAATATCAGGGATTTATATTATTAAAAAAGACAATGCCTTGTAATTGTAGGCAGGAGACATGGTAGGGAATGCATATATGTATGATTTAGATAGACATGAGCAGATGTACTTCAGTCAATGTATGATTTAGAATGAATATAAACATATGTAGGTTAGTCACTGTATGATTTAGATGTAACATAAACAGAT
This sequence comes from Ceratothoa steindachneri, assembly GCA_963969495.1. Taxonomy (NCBI): domain Eukaryota; kingdom Metazoa; phylum Arthropoda; class Malacostraca; order Isopoda; family Cymothoidae; genus Ceratothoa; species Ceratothoa steindachneri. The sequence continues at coordinate 242,404,838 of OZ018317.1, read as the reverse complement.
GTACGTCAATGAGCGTTTGATATAAACCGAGCATAAACATAAGATGGACGTTAGTGAAAAAATCTCTCGAAAGAGACCTGCATTTTAGAGCCATTTGTAATTAGTTAAAATCCACAAAACACAAAAAAAGGCAATATAGAATATAGGAGCGAAAAGAGCCTTGGCAGACAAATATTTATACATAAATGAGATAAACTATAGACGTGATATAGATTTGCTATAGATTTATTATTGATTTTAATGATGAGATATAAGGAATGGGTGAGAAAGAGATTAAATAAAAGGAATTAGCATTGTATTATCGAATTTGCTCAATTTTCACCGGCCAATTTTTCTTTCTTACTGTCTCCAAAATAGTCGATTCCAAACACCAAGATTAGGTCTGATATTACTATTTCTCTCTTCCGAACAATCTCGGAAAATATTGATTTCATTGTCCTTCATTTCCTACAGAGAACAACACTTACTTTTAGGATCCATGCTGCAAGAGCAATCTCCATTTTTTTGTAGAGTTGATCATCTGATAGCGTTTAATCAAGTTTTCAAAGACCCCCAAAGAATAATTAGCGAAACTATAAATATAATTTGCGAATTGCCGCTCCAATTTTTTCTTCTTGTTTTTAACCCCTAAATCCAAAACTTTAGCTATTTTGGAAAGCAAAATAAATTTTCATTCAAATGTTCAACTATTGGAGATTTTTTATTCTGGGAACTTTGGATCACTCTCTTTCCCACCATCTCCTCTATTTATTTAGATTTTTTTTGCTCATAGGATCTATTTATATAGTTTACGTCAACTGTGTAAATCTGTTTTCACAAACATGGTTATTATTAAGAGAATTTGTGCATAAAATTGTGATTTTGACAATGATATATTATAATTGTCATAGCTCGAAAGTAACATGTGAAATAGAGATAAACTTCATAGCACTCACCTTTTACACTAAATCAATAATTCACAGTAAGAGACGTCATTAATAAATTATCAGAGAAGTATAAACCCTATCTTAAGGATATACTCTTATATTAATAATATAGGGACAAGTAGCTTACATATATTCCCTGGATACACAATAAAGATACAAATGTTACTTAGCATTCATAACATATTTGCCGTGGATTGGTTAAAAATAAAGTGTGGTAGGAGTGTGAGCATTGTTCTCAAAGGGGAACGGCTTCTTCATTTGGTTTCTGTGGTTTCTGACCATAAATCACATATCGAACGAGGAAAACTGGGCACCGTAGGCTTTATTTAGATAAAGAGCCGCTGAGAGGCGTCCCCTTAGAGATTTGATATTAAGCTAGTGCATGCCATTTAAACCAGTTCTCTTCCTTGAATCGCTTTTTTATGTCTCTTCGGCATAGATTCATTTTTTATCGTCTTGAAATTGCACACACTAGCGTAAAGCTATGCCTTCGGATAGAGCGCACCCTTGACCTTTCCTGCGAAGACTGCTTGGGACGATGGACTATTATCCAAGCCTTAGGGAGTTTTGTGCTCGGTGCCTGTCCCCGTAGAGTGACGATCTGGATCCTTCGTTCTTGTCCTTACTTCTGGGGGCTAGTTTTGCGCGACAGATGGTTATGTGATGGAATTTGTAGAGAGGAATACCTTTTCTATACTATTTAACCATTTTGAATTGTTGTTCACTGACTTGTTCTTTTTTAGATGTTGTTATTCATTTCTTCTTTTACTCTTGTTGCTGCTTTTATTATCCCCCAATTTTGCTTTTTTTTAGGTCATATCTTCGTTGATAGCCGCTAATATTGCTCTCTAAGATTAAAACATATTATTACACTCTCATCGTTCACCGTGAACATGTAAATCCTTTTTATAAATGATCATTTAATAAATTTATTACATAAGTTATAGATATAAAAGTGTGATTCTCCTTATTTTTTAATGCTGTAATTATACAGTGTCAAGATTCAATGTATGTATTTATATTTTCCTCAATACTTTTTAATTTTAATACACTTGTTTGAAATATTAGATGTAACCATCAATAAATGGCGTTATAATGACTATCAGAGTTGTCATATCTTATGAGTTGCTATTCACAGAGATTTTGGATAATTTCGGTGAAATACTACAATAATATATATATTATTCATTTTATATTTTATTGTACAGCATGATTTTTCTCTTCATTCTCGATCCACTTTGTTTAGTTATCTTCGCATTCATCCTTGTTTTCTTCTTAACCATCAATGAGTAATCTTCTTAATAGATCGCATCAATTGTTTTGTTTACATTTACGAAAGAAACGATCACTGTACGTATATCTACGACTTGGGTTCTTGTCCACAAACTTATCCGCGAAGGGCTATGCCATTTCTCCCTAGTGGTCATAGATAAAAATTTGGTACAAAAATAAAGTTGTATTTAGAGTATCATCTGGTTATTATCATGACTGAGGTTGTGCCACTGTTGGAATGGACCCTTTTGAAATTCATCCCCTTATCGTTTTTCCTCTTGATTTGTTTTCATATTATCGATATCTACATTTTCATTCATTTTCGTTCGCTTCTTATATTTACCACTGATTTCTTTTATATTACAGTCTTCATCCCCTTGTTATCTCTTTAACAGCTGAATTGAGACCATGTCATCCGTCCCACTGGATTCTTTACATTTTCCCTTTGAGGAAAACCAAATGGAGTAAAGCTTAATTTGCTGAAACGAGAAAATGGTATTTCTGGGGTCATATATATAGAAGCTATGGGATAAATAAAACTCAACAACGGATATAATTAGTTTATTAAGATTTAAAGAAGTTAAAGTTTTAAATCTCACAAATTTCTCTGGAAGGTCCTTCAAAAGCTGAGGGTAGTTTTATACCATTTGCTTTAAATACCTACCATGAATAATGAGTACCATCCTTTTGGTTCTCATGATTGAAGAATTAACTAGTAGCCCTAAAGGTCTGTGGCTATTTGGGTCACAAGAATTTGTATTATACACATAAAGTCTGTACTTTCCTTCATTTTTCTTTGGTTTGGGGGGATTTATGGTTGAGAACTAGCAGGAGTAATAACCAGAATCTTTAAAAACCTGGTGTGTACCTGGTTTCCGAGCGTATGACTTAGAGATGCTTGGTTCTTCATAGAGAGTAGGGTGAAGCGAAAAACAGTTTGTCTGAAATTTATTTTCCCACCACGATTTTTTATGGGGCCTTCTGTCAAATTAAACCTCTTAAAAAGATCTTTTAATATGTTAAATTTTAAAGGTTCCCTAACGCCAGTGAAAATTAAAAATATGCGATTTTAAACAAAATTTGGAATTTCCTGGATTATAGCTAAAATTAAATTCGGATTTTGAATCGATACCTTCAAACAAATAATTATTGTATTTTGAAGAACAAATAAACGAAATTTTAAAGTATTCGATTGATATTTACATGTTCCACAATGATATTATAGCGGCATACGTGACAATTATGTTTCAGTAGTGCGGAGGATATCGCTGAGAGTGGATCTGTGTGTGCATGTCTGTGGCTCTGTCTAGTGTCTATTGTTTTAATCACATTCTTATATTTGTATTTCAGAACAGTTATTTATAGTGTACAATAAATAATTATTCCCGTTTTATTATATTTCACAGCTAAATAATATGAAAGAATAAAATTAAAACAATATTTAATTATGCTATTTAAACCTAGAACGCATCCTGAAATTAAAAATCCTTTGTTTGGCGCACCCTGCGCCATTAGTAAACGAGTGTTGCCAACTTAAAAAGATGTATTATAATATGTTTTATTTGAGTGAGAAAAGCAAAGGACCGTAATAGAAACGACCCACCAGTTAAAAAATAATTTTAAATTATTATTCAAAATACCAGGCTCTAATGAGAAATATTAACATGAAAATGTGACATTCCAAAAGAAATGTGACGATTTTACAAAGAATGCAGAACAAATGACTGATATTTCGTGTTGTAAATGAGATAGCTTTGAAAACTGTTCTTTTACCAAAGAAAACGTGCCACCATTGGAGCAAACGTTTCTGGAAGACCAACGAACAACTAAGAAAATTGCAATAGGTAATATCGATCAAATTGAATCAAAGAAGAATATTCAGATTGCAGTAATCAAGAATCGTGATTATTGTCTCTTTTATCAACCATCTACTTCGACAGATAATATTGAAGTGATTCTTCCTTCATCCAGCACAGAAAACAGAATCTGCTGACGAAGGTAGTGACTATGAGCTTCATTCATCCGTGAAACGCAAAGAATAGGAGACTCCATCCTAACGAAAGAATTGCTGGAGTTGCGTTGGCATGTGACCACACTGGTGTGCTTGATCAAGCTGCAGCTTTAATAATAAGTTCAATCCTTAAAGATTTATCGTCAATCGAAGGCAAAGAAAATTCTGTAGTAGTTGACATACCAAAGGTTAGAAGAGACCGTGTCAAAGAGCATACTACACTACAGCAATAATTCAGATCGGATAAGCCATTATATTTTTTTTATTTTACATAAAGGAAGAAAAGATAGTAAAGTTGTTCTTGAGACGATGAAGGAAACTGATCAAAAGAAGAAGATAATGGAAGAGCACATCTTTATGATAGTAAAACCTGGTTCAGAATACCTTGGACGCCTCACAATGAAGAGAGGTTCTGCAGAATCTATATGCGAGGCATTATTGTCCTATTGAGAAGCAAATAACATCGCAACTGATGAACTCGTTGCTGTAGGATTCCATGGAACGGCACTGAATACAGGAACAAAGGGAGCAGTGATCAGAATGTTAAAAAAGAAATTAATAGACAACTGCATCGGTTTATTTGCCATCTCCATGCAAAGGAGCCCCAATTTCGCCATCTCATCAGCAATTTAGATGAGAAAACAACGGGATCTCGTGGATTGCAGCACCTAAAGGGAAACAACTGGATAAATGTGAGACTAAGTTTTGTTGAATTCAAGCCAATTCCGACTAACTTGCCTTCTGCTGACAGAGTAAATCTGAGTATCGATCAAAAGTATATGTTTGATATCCTTCTCTCTATATCACAAAGTAAATGTTCTGATGAAATGGCTCGTAAGAATCCTGGAAAATGTAGCATGCACGATGGCTTACAACGGCAAATCAGATACTTCTTTTATATGTTTTAACTTTCGACCCTTCTGACACACTGAAGCCCATTGTCTGGTTTATCTTGAAGGTGTATGCACCATGCTGGTTTGAAATAAAGGCTAACTCTTCTTTGCAAGATGAAGCACTCAAACTCCAAGACAGTGCAATCACTGCAAGGGATAAACAATCAGATTAAAGATATAGTTGCCCCAGTGATTCACAGGGATGCTTATTTTGCACATACGGAAAACATTCTTCTCTCTTTGCTGCAAGATGAAAGAAATCATATCCGGGAACTCGCATGAAAAAGAATTATGTGAGCACGAAAAGATTATAAAGGGAAATCAATACGCACTTTCAAGATCCCAGACCTAAATTTTTTAAGCTAACGACTACACCCACCTAATTTATTAGCAGTAGACCGTTGTGATGGAACCTCCGCTGACGAGGACGCTCTCTGATGATCAAATTGAAGAATTTATCCGTCAACAACCTAAATTAGATATTCCGAAGTTTCCTTGTCACACACAAGCGGTTGAGAGATGCATCAAACTTCGTAATCAAAGGTAATAATACTACAAAAATCTAATTGCTTTAACTTAATGGACAGTGAATAATAGTGGAAATTTAAATATTCAACGGTAAATTGTTCAATTTCTTCTATTTCAGAGTGATGATGACAAAAAATGTACCGGTTGCATGGAAACAAGGGGAAAAGTGGAAGGAAAACTTATCGAGTAATTACTAGATCATTTTTATTTAATAAAATTGAAGTAGAAGTATTGATTATAGTTTTATGGAAATATATTTTTTAAAAGGTGTATGGAAATAATATAGGACATAATTCTTGATGTGAGAACTTAAAGTTTGAAAACAAATAGAAGTTTCCGATGTTTTTGCTTTTTTATCAAAATTTGAAATTGCGTTGAGAAACCTGAAAGTATTAATTTAGAAGTCTGAAATTTTAACACAATAGTTTTTGGTGTTGGGTCCATCAAAAATTCAGGGTGGGAAAATGAAATTCAAAAATTGTTTTGCAAACCCCCCATTTTTCAATCCACCCTAATAGAGAGCCAATGATGACTCGTTCTCTAGCTTTCTCGGCGTTCTAGACATTCCTCGAAAGAGGAATGTCTATCATGTTTCGGCGTCCCAATTATTTTAACACAAATTTGGGCTTCGTGTGTGTGCCATTCGAGGCCTGAGAGGCTATTGTTGATGCAAGTCCTTCTCCCTATTGATATCTCTAGAAGCCCATCGTTAGACCTGATCGGGAGAAACTTTAGCCCGATATTGTAATGAGGGATAAGATTAATGGACACATTTCGTTAATTCTGCATTCAGAGCAAACTCATGGGAGACAAATTATTTGTTCACAGTTAAATATGTAGAGTTCTGCCTTCCTGCAATTTATGGAGCGATATAATAATATAATAATTAATTTTATTTCTTGAATTGGTGCAAGGGTATTTCACCGACTTCAGCGCCATCAATCGATGGAGCCAAGATAAAAATAAAAATTAGGATTCGCTTTTTCTGACGGCGTCAAATCCATAAACCAGGGATATTAAGATTAATGGGAAGCTAATGGAAACTTTTGGTAACATGGAATTTTATGGACGCAAACTGGGATGGTTAATAAATAGCGACATATAAAAACCGTGGAAGAATTAAAGAGATCCGGTTTATTTAAAAAATAAAATCCATATTTCATATATTCTTACAATAATAATTTTAAAAAAAGTCTTTCGTGAAAATAAATTTGGTTTATTTAATAACGACACATTTATTAAGGAAACAAAACATCAACGATCTCACCTCTGTACGTATGTTACAACTTCAATTCATCCAAAAGATTTAGAGAATAAATATTTTTTCAAGGAATACCGAAAATAGGAGTCAAATGGACTGACGACCCCAAGGGAGGGGATGAGAAATAACTTGGACTTTCAATAACCAAGGAAAGATACGGTTCTCAAGTCTAAGATGCCACGTCGTAATGTTACAATTGTAAATGAAAATATATTATTATTATTTATTTTATTAAAAAATAACAAATATAGAGCAAGACACGTAAAAACTAATCACATTTTACTAAAAACTAAAGATCGAAGTTTATAAACCAAGACAGTGAAAAAAAAAAGAGATAAAACCATAACAGACAAAACTATGAAGCCGCGAGTCCAATCTAGCAGATAAAAGAAAAATCAGGTACCAAACTAAAGCAGCTAAAATCTGTGATCAATGTAGTACAGAAGAAAGAAAAGAGAATGCCTCAAAAAGTTAATCCTTCTTTTTTCAGTGTCTAATGCTAGTTACTTTCAGTTTTTAATCTGTTTATTCAGTATACATGATCACATAATCATTTGCAAACTTCACATACGAGATGATGAAGAAAAGAAGAAAAGGAATATTTCCTTCATAACAACTCGATTAGTAAAATGATTTCGTCCCCAATTTAAAGTTATTATTATAATTCATAAAGTTCTGGTGTTGTTTGTTAATAAACCGTTGAAACAATATTTAAGTTAGTTAAAATTCTCAAACTTTATTCAGCTAATTTTATTTAAAAGCCTAAATTTATATCTTATGTTATCCATGTATGAAAGGAAGTGGCTGTTCAGTCTGAAGTCACTCTCTTTTCCGCGATCTTATAACTAAGAAGTTTCTGCTCATAAATATTCCCTCAAACCTCGTGAATTAGCCTCACGGGATAAATTAACCTATGTACTCTCCTTCGCTTTGTACATTGAGTAATAATCCTCTAAATGTAATATTAAAGTAGCTGAATGGGAAATGTAAAGAGAAAGTTACACCGTAGGTTAGATTTTCCTTCAGACTTTGACTAATTTGTGGTTCGCGGCTCAAAGTTACACAAGAAATTTAAGAGCAATTTCCATTGAAACGGCGTCGTCAAACTTCCAAAGACAATCGTTCGCCTTTCGCACCAATATAAAAGCGTGTCGCTAACTTAGAGATGTGTGTGGCATGTTACTAGGGCGTTAATAGTTTCCTTGTGGGGGATTCGTATTAAGTCTAGTTTTAAACGGTAAAAGTCACCCGTCAGTCATTAGAGCACAGGCGAATTTAGATTTTCAATGATTACTTTTCTCTTTTTAGGAATTAAATGAAGGCGGATATAAATGAGTGAAAGACTTCCGAGGTGTATAGGTGCTTTTTGCTACTGCGTTATGGTACCGCTCATCGGTAACCAGCTATGGTTCAGGTTCGTATTGGTAGCTACCAATTCTCTTCATTTGGTCGTGACTTTTGCGTAAGGCACTACAGGCGGTAGTTTTCTTGTTTCTTAAAAGAGGCTGGGTAAAGTTTATCAGGGATTCTTTATGGTTAAGAGAATCTTCAGCAGTGGGATTCACTATTCTTTTGAGGCAGGATCTTAAGATATTGCGATCGCCATCTTGAGACTCCTTCAATCACCAATTTATACGAGGGTGACGCACACCCCCTGGCAACAATGAGTTTCAAGTGAAAATTTATGGCAGGAAGGTAGCGTTAAATTAACGAAGGGAAGTTGGAATCAGGTAAGTTTATAGAAGAATTGTGTAAGATTAAATAAATGAAGCTTGAGTAAAATTAAAAATTGTTGAATTGAAATTCGCATAAAATGTCAAAGTAAATTTGAACTGAAATTTTAAGTGAATGGACAAAAGAAAAGAGTGTAATGAAAAAACTTAACGTCAACCGTAGTCGAAGAATAAGAAACGAGGGAGATAAATAAATCCAGCAGGAAGTGTTGTAGAGTATAAGAAAATAAGCCGAATAATGAATTGGTGGTGAACACCTGAGTGAACTTTTAACACAACATTTGAAAAATGTTCTACCAATTATATGTTGTTGGATTGAGAATTGAGAAAATTTTATTCACTTAAGTTTGTATCATGTTAGTCAAGGGACGATGGTGTGTGAAAGTGTTGAAGTGAATGTATTGTGAAATATTTTGGTTGGGTGAAATTGTTTGAGTGAAAAAAATATTAAAACGCTTAAGTGATTTTTGTGTGAAATTGTCATAGTTATGATTTTTAGAAGAGTAAAACAGTAGTTTAAAATTGTTGGTATTAAGCTTGGGCAAAGTTGATGAAGTAAAGGTGGATAAAACTGATAAAGTAAAGGCGAAAGCAAATTATTTTAGTGAGAAGAGAAGACGCAGGAAACAATCATAATATTTTTTCCTCCTCAACAATTAGATTACTTACGATCGCCGCCACTACAGAACAACATAACTTCCTTTGCAACTGTCGCAACGGCCTACATGAAATTCCGCTGATCTAGACTGGATGGGTGCCCCCGAAGCCCCCAGAAAAGGGGTCAGGGGACTGCCAGGACTTAAAGACAAGCCAATTTTAGATATTCAGATAAATGGTTTATTTTGGTTTCTAGTTTTCTTTTTCATTATCATCATTTTCTCTCTTCCAAAGAGGCTAAGAAGTGATTTCAAAGATGTGAAAACGAAAAATACAGTGAGGTGGAAAACAACTAGAGTGAATGTGCCTGGAATTATGTGTGGTGGCAAGTGATTGCATCTCATATCCTTTACACACACACACATTACACATCTACAGAGAGCCTGAAATTCATCCTCTAGAATTCATACATGATCCCACTTACTAATCTTTTCCACCCTCTCTCACACTCTCTCTCCATTCAATTAAACCTTATAAAAGTACCACTAATTTTCCCAGTGTAAATTTGGCTGAATAACTTCAGGGAAACTGAAACACCACTAATCCCTTGTGACAGGAATGAAAAGTCTGAAAACAGTTTGGGACATGAAATTATGGAAAGTTCTTCGACCAACGAGGGAAAGGAAATGATTCTTTCCCAGGAGAATTAACCCAACCTACCCTAACGCCCATATTTAGCCAAGAATAATTTACAGATTTAAAATATAAACATTTCGCTTAGATAGGAACAGTATTAACATTAGTTAACCATACCAAACCTTATCTGACCTAGCCTACCATAACCAAACGTTACCTTATCCTACCTAACATCGCTGACTTTTCTTAGCCTAATTATACTCGTACCTATCATTTCCTAACCGACCTAACCGTAGTCAACCTTAATTAACCAAACAAACATAACTAAAGGAACTAAATTTTCCTCACTATGTAAACCTAACCTAACATAAATAACTCATCCAAATTAAAGCTCAGTTAAGTTACCAAAACCTAACGTAGTCTAATTTACCATAACGAAACCTTAACTAAACTGATCTAACCTAACTTTTCTAAACTCCATTTAAATAACAAACCTAGCATAATTTCACTAATCTAACCTAATAAGGATTTCAATATTAATGCAATTTAATCCAACGTTCCGTTAAATGTTATAGTCTTATTTATAATGATGGGAATAACTATCGAGACAGGTTTCGTTTGGTGAACATTCTACTAACAACCATTAATGAAACATTTATCTCTTCTCTATCTCTTTTTTTTATTTACAATTAAACCCGACAATCTTTTCATTTGCCTCTTTTTTCAGGAGGAAAATCCGGTCGCACTGAAAGATAAATTACTTAGGTCGTCAACTTAGAGGAAAGAGGCCCTGGGTCTTTTTATTATTGGAGGGTCATCTGCAATGGGTCGGGTGGGGTTTCTTTGACAAAGCAAACGTCAACATAGGAATTTTGCCATCACCATTACCTGACGACTTATTAACTAGTCTATTCGATCGTTCTTACCGTTGACGTTCATATACTTATTACTTTTCCTCCCTGATTAAAAGTCACTATCCTAATCTATGCAATGAAAGCTGCCTACGTTGTGGAGCGAGGGAACATTAAGGATAGTTGCGTTCCATTAAATCTTCACTGTGCCTTTGTAGACAAGAGCCGAAACTATCCATGGCACTCGGAATTAAAGGGCGGGGCGCAACTCTCCAGCTAAAAAATTCCCCAAAAATTCTAAGCACAATGATGGATCCAAAGGCCTAAGGATGAGGTCTGGGCTTCAAGACGACCTTATTGTTATCTCCTTAAACCGTCAAAGTGTTTACAAACGTAGAAATCCCTGCCATAAAATATTTGAAAAGGTCTGAAAAAGGAAAGTGTTAAAGTTAGGAGAAGTGAAAATAGATGTATGGTGCCATTAGACGTTCATAATTTCGGAACATGGAGAGACACAAGTGGGATTTTATACTTAATTAGGTGTAGGCCAAAATAAACGCTTAGACTTGCATGAAATAAAATAAATAATGGACAAAAATTGATCTCAGTTAGAATTCCGGATGAAATGCTCTCATATCCTCTGCACTTATAGTTCTTGGGGATCGAAGGACACGTAATTTTCTTGAAATTTTCTAACACAATGAAGATATTACCCTGAGGGAGGGATATTTACAATGGGGCGGATAAGAAGGACCCCCTGGCTTATTGGTGAAATAGTGCTCCTATATAACCATCACTATGTGACAACAAGTAGTCTCCTGTCTAGCTCAATTGAGCTATATAATATCCCATATTTTCTACTCCCCCTAACCTTATTAGTTTCTATTGTGGAACTTTGTGAGAGCGATGCCCTCGTTGGATTTTGCTTCTTTTTTTTAGAGAGGTGAAAATCTGCTGAGATTGATGCCATCTTTTTACATTAAATGAAAATAAAGTAATTTTTAATAGCATAAAGTAAAACTTACTTTAATTTCAGATGAAAAATGGTTATGAGTTAAATTGAACATGAAATTATCAATTAAAAAAATCGAGACAACATTCATCAGGTATCGATCAACAACCACTTCCGTACTTAACAATTATCTGTGGGATCATTTTTCTCAAAGAACTTGCCGTTTTTTCCACAATACTTCAGTTCTCTTGTAGTTTGAAAGTCAAAATGCATTTTGAAATCTTTAATATGATCCCATTTGATCTCTTTGTCTCTTATAGAACCTAAAATCTTCTTCTCAGTTTATCTTGCTAACATCTTCGATAAAATAGGTGAAGCAAAAGTGCTGTTGTAGTCTCTTGCCAACACTTCGCACCGATTGATATTATCCGTTAAGATTATCATGTGGATGTTTAAAGGTAAATAAAATTCGAGTATTTTTTTTATTTAAAGGTCAATTAGCCTCCAATATTAAAGTGAGCTTTTGGTCGACCATTACTTTATATTCATTTGTTTAATTTAGTAAGTCTCACTTAAACTTCTTTAATTCATAGCTGTGTAGTTTGTCTTGTTTTATTTAACTTTATTTTATGGTTATTTTAAAATCTATTTTCTTAGAAGTATTTAATTCAATTCTCGCAACGCTGACCATGGCAATAGAAATCCTCAAAGATTAAAATAACGTAATAAATATAATAATATAGTACGCTTAGAGAAAACATAATCAAGGAGTTTTTGAAGTACGTAACAAACCTATACGTACGTACATTACCACTCAGGCCTTGCAATACCACGACATATATATATATATATATATATATATATATATATATATATTAAAAACACAAAAAAATGAGACTAAGATAAAGAGAGAGAATTAGCTAAGTCGTCTGCCAGCAGCTTATTGCTATTATTAGCGCGTAACAAATCCGTTCCCTCATCCTTGAATCCTGCCACCTTAGACAAAGCTACATAGCATTAAGGGAAAACTTACACATAGACACGTAGGACTCGAACTGTTTCGTCTGCTTCCATTTTGGTAGGCCCAAGCTAAGAATAAAGCCTACTTATCGCCGCTTGACTTTCGAGTCCTTTTTCTTTAACCCGTGATTACCGAGGCACCTTCTGGAACATATCCTAAAAGCGTATTTATTCCCTGTGAGAAAATTTGACACTCAGAACATATTCGATTGAAAGAAAAAAGTAGGCCTACTACTTGCAAACCCTCGATACCTGCTCTGCCACTCTCAGCCAGACTTTATCACACACTCACCCCACTCCTATAAACTGGTGACCTCAAGACTCGTAGTAATTTCGAGCCCCCTTCTACGTGGATGGTCCTATGTTCAAATTACTACTTCTCCATTGTTAGCGGGGTTATTATTATTATCATTATTATCATCGTAGGTTTTTTCAAAACCTGGATATTTGGCAACACTTTTCCATTTTTAATAAGAATGGATTAAATGGCCTACGACTAAGAGCAAGATCCAAAATTCCCCTCCAAGTGCAACCGGTGGATCACGTGTCGCCAGTTAAAGGGATCGAATCTCCTGGGAATCGAAACCTTTAATGTGGTGTTCATATTTATTACATTTTTTATGTGATACTTGTTCTAGAGTACCGTCTCAATCTATGTGGAAAATATAAATATCAAATTCTGAGTTGATTTGGAGTTTATGCCCACCCACGAATTTTGTGGGCGCTTTGTTCTAAATATCTATTTCTTCAAAATACGCCTATGGTTACTTTGCTTATTTTAAGTGAGTCTTTTCACTACTTAATTTGAGCCAATTTCTAATTATGATGTTATGGCAAAATATCGATTGGCCACCATTTTCGCCATCTTGTCGGTTATATATTGCTTTAATCTATCGAAAGAATCGGTTCCGTAGGGGTTTATGTAGTTTAGTTTTTTTATTTTTGTAAAACAATTAAACTATTTATTTTCTAATTAAAATTCTATAATTTTGTCTATAATTAAGAAAAAAAATTCTAATTAAGAGGTTATAAATGTGTACATTTCGGCATTAAGTTTCGTCGTCCCAAGCCTAGTCTAGTCTAACCTAACAACACCTAGCTCAATGTTGTGAATTAGAATCACATCATAGTGTATCATATATCATTTTGAAGGTGATCTTTTTCTTAATTAAAATATAATAAGTAATTTTCTTAATAACCAATTGTAATGAAAAAACCATTGATTTAAATAGCATTCGGGATGGAGGCCAAGAAACACGGTATCAAAACTAGATGCCTAACGACATTTAGCAATCGCCATTTAGGTTAGGCTTTCGAATTAGGAATATTACAAATTTTTTCATTTTCAGGAAGCTTGAAAACTCCCACAATTAAATGGGAGAATGAAAAAGAAGCACTCATTTCAAAATTACCTTAAAAGCTATATAAAATACAATATGATGCAATTACAATAGCCTACCCCCCTAAAAAAAAACAAAAAAAAACAAAGAAACAACTTTTTGTTTAGTTTGTTCAAGAAAAAAACATTTTGTACATTAAAAAAAAAAGTTTTTAAAAACCTTTTTTTAGGAATTGTGTATCCAAAAATTCGAGGGTTGGCCTAAACCCGACAATAACCAACCAAATTCTCTTAAAAATACTCGTTTAATTCCCATCAAAATTGCACAGAATATTACTTAAAAATTGCCGCTGATTGTCTCTATGATTCATTTATTAGAAAAAGTGATTAAAAACGTTTTCAGGAATTTTTATATGGATTTAAAAAGAGGATTGATCCAAAACTAGAGAACGATGGGAATAACTCCCGCCATAAGCAAAAAATGACATAAATTTATCATAGAAAAATCAACAAAATATTACAAGGAATTATTTAGGCCGTGGATCTGAACGACTTGAGCCCATCTTGTGCCGCAGGACTTCAAAATTCGGTCGCATCCTTCGGGTCTCACGGATCTTGGCAGGTTAATCCATCTCTTTGACGGCTTCCCCGTCTTTGCTCTATGGCAGGATCATTGTCTTAGATGGATGGAGTTTTACTTTGTTCAAGTAAGCGGACGATCGCCAGACTTCAGCTCTTGAAATCATGCAAAACACCATAAGGCTCCCTTTTCTTAACAGATCTCTGCTTTCCAACATTCTGCGTGACTGGGAGTCGATGGTTTTAGCTTTAAATTGTAAAATAAAATAGCCACATGAGAATCCAATTTTGTCCTCGGGAATGAAATACTGCACATTCCAGCCAGTAATAATTGATGGAATGGAACCCTTTAAAATTAAATCAAATTTATGGCACGGGAGATAAAAGCCAGAGATTCATTTTAGGGGCCACATTCCAAAGGCTTCTTAACTGTCGGACAAACACTGTGAAAGAGCATGGCAGAATATATATTAGGTGAAATATATTTTTAACAGATGGCTTGGGTTTCATTTGATTTCTCTTGTTTTATATATTTCTTTTTTCACTCTGACAATCTGTCACACTCTGTTTCTGTTTATCTCTCAATATCTTTCTCTTCCTTTGTCTGCTTTTGCCAGTATTTCTCTCCTTTTCTTTCCTTCTGTTTGCCTTATCCTATATCTGTCTTGGTTGTTTTTTATCTCTCTATCTGCCTGTCTATTCTCTCATTTTTTCGATCTTAAACTGCTGTATATCTCTCTTCTTTGTTTCTGTATGTCCATTAGAGCTTGTATCTCTCCCTTTGTCTCGTTTCTTTTAATCTATTTGCCATGTTTGTTTGTTTTCAACTCTCTCTTTAATTACTCACCCTAAATCAAAGCTTCTCTTTCTCCTCCCAAAATTCCGTTCCATAAAATGTTTGTTTTTAGAGTTTGAGCTAAATTGCTAGCGTGAAAAAATGGGATCCCTTAATACTCGCTCCTGAGTCCGGTTCCTGTACATATAGTCATAGACGCCTTATGTTTAGTTCAATCCCCAGTGTCGAATCATTACACCATGTTAGGAGAGTGAAGAGATGGGCAAAAGAATTATAAATATTCCATAAACCGGAGAGTTTATTGACATAATCCCAGAAATCATCAGCTGTAGGTGCAGGAGGCATTGCTAGGAACTTATATTTCTCACATACGACCAAGATCCGAGATACGACCACTTCTAGAAATTTAAGTTATGAAAAACGTCAGAAAATAAAAAATATTTTAGTTATATTAGATTAATTAATAAGCCAAAACCATGGAAGGCAACTTGGCTAGAAAAAAATTAGATAAGCCCTCCATGTACAGGCAAGTTCTAGGAGGATGGGAGGGGAGTAATATTGCTATGGGAAGGACTACATTCATGGGAAAAGAAAATTAATAAAACTAATCAAACGTTGCATTTTTTTTTAGTATTTTATATCATAATTTTCAACTAGAATATACAAAAATAAGAGTCCCAAGTAATTTTAATAGTAAATAAAGTTATTTGTTATGCAAAGGCAATATTTACAAGGATGTCCCTTGTTCTGAGCTCTGGTTAAATTCGTTTTTAAAATGCTAGAGCCCAAATATGTGATTATATCTTAAATGACATTGTGCCATTTATGTTCAATAATCACCCCCACCTGCTCATAATTGGATGGCTTCTTTTTATCAACCGCCAATTTGAAAATCGCCCTCAAATACTCTATTTAGTTTAAATTTGTCTAAATCTCTGTCAAGGCCCCTAAGTTAGATGATATTTTCCGCCAAAACTTTGTTATAGTTTTACTTTGTGAGAAGGTGTGCCATCGTGCTGAAAATTGCAGTTGTTATCTTCTCCCAAATGGTGCAGATGAAGCACGTTTTGTTACCATTTGGAGTTCATGATTTGTTTAAGGGCAGAATTGTTAGTGCTCGACTTCTCTTAGATGCGAAGCAGCTCCACATAGGGTGAGTATCTGGAGGCTTCACCGATGGTTTAACATAGGACTGGTGAGAGCGTTTCCCTTTTCCTCCTAATGAGGGATTTTTTGCCAGCCGCAAACAAGTGGACGGATGAGCGGCGTTTAAGAATATCAGTTTGTCTCATTATTTAACACTCCATTATTGATATTTTTTACCAAATTGGGGCTTCAGCCTATGGTTTATTATGGTGAGATGAGGCTTTTTACAGCCCTTCTCGTCAGCGCGCTATTAGAGAAAATTCTCTGCCTCACTGTCCATGCTGAAGCGTTCACATCTCCTCTTTTCCAATCGTGACCGAGCTTGGCCCTCGAGGCAACCTGATTCTTGAGTTAGGCCATGACTAGGCCACAATCTTAGGGCGTTCAAGTGAAGCTCTTGAACGCCCATAAGACTTCTTCCCAAGAGTGTAACGAGTCTTTTTCAAATCATTAATGATTTCAATGATGTTTCTCTCTAATGCAATACTCTCAGACAACTCTCTTTTTGCCTTTCCAGCCAATTTGGCGCACAGAAACAATGGTTGCACAATTTTCTTTGAAAATTTTTTTGGGGACAAAGTTTCAATCATTTATTTTTACATAAATCCTACGAAATAGACAATATTTAGACATCTTAATTAATTTCACTTCTATTTGTTTGGATTTTACACTTATGATCGAAAATCAAAGCTCCTAAAGCAATTTTGGATTCAGAAAATGAATGCAGTTTTTCTTATTATTTTTCAATCGCTGATCTTCTAATAAATCTGCAATAAATGAAATATTAAAATAATTATTCCAATCAGGTAAATTAAAAAAAGTTCGGAAAAATAAAAATAAATATTATTCCCTATCTAAATATCTAGTCAAGCATGTTTGCTTCGGCTTCATCTCTTTCGCATACAGCTCCTCTATTCATATACATCTATTTATATACATCAAGAAATTAATGTTGTTTCAATTGTTCATAATTTATCGTTGCATGGAGATCATTTTTGATACCTAGGCCATTTTACTCATTGCACATACCTATTTAAAGCTACTAATTATCCCTATGCCTTATTCACGTTACAAAAAATGTCTTTAGGGGCCACATGAAGTGTTTGAACACGACATTACATGTGAATATTTCTTTATTTTTTACGTACCTTAATCAATTTGCTTAATAAATGCATTCCAAGATGTATTTCGTCCTTCCCTTCATTTATTGGTCTTTTCTATGATAAAATAATCACCTAGCAATTCCATCATTGATAATTATTCTTCAATAATTAAAATTACCCTTAAACGAAGATTACAATTCAACTCATGGGAAACGAAATATTAAGACATGTTCACTAAAATAAAATACTTGTAGAGGATCGCTCAAAATATATACGACAGCCTTCGCCTCTTGGGATAAATACATAAATAACCAATAAGTACACTGATTTATACATACACACAACATATTAACCGTTTTACTCCATACACTTTCCTATGTGATCGAAATGGAAATATAACGGCGATATTTAACGTCATAGCTCCTAATTATTCGTTCATTTCTTTCTTAATCGTTCAATTGATCGCTCCAATTCAAAAACCTAAAACTCAGAGGAAATTAAAACAGCGAACGAATTCTGATTCTGAATAAAATTTCCCCGTCAATTTCCGGCGGCGTTCCGGGAAGACATCTCAGAGGCCTCCGAGTGAACTCTGGCCGAGATAAGTTTCCGAGAAGGAATCACCTCTGGATATAAGCACAAACTAGGTAATTTCCTGTTTAATTGTGACGCTCTTTTGTGCAGACATTTGATTTCTGTTAGATCTTAGCATATTCCACTACATTCCAATACATTCTGATGTACTCTGCTATATCCTTGTGCATTTTAGAGCATTCTGATACATATTTAATTACCTTCATATGCAGTTTGCTATATTCTTCTATTTTCCAATAAAATCTGGTGCATTTAAATATATTCTGCCATATCTTAGTATAGTTTTTTTTTTTTATGATGCATCTTGATAGATTCTTGTAGACGTTTGCATTGCATTTTGCTATATCATAATTGTTAACCGTACACTCTTTTCTATCCTGGTAAGTTTCAATTTATTATTGTACATCCTGCTACATTCTGGTGCTCTTTCATGGTATTCTGGTGTTTGGGTACATATTTAAGCATTTATTTTTATACTGATGGGCTTTACTGCATTCTTCTACATCCTGATACACCCTGGTGCCCTTTAATACATTCGGCTCCATAATGGTACATGCCAGGTCATTCCTGTATTATTTTATATACCAGTTCTGTCTCATGCATTCTGTTTAGTTCCAGCGAATCCTGGTATATCTCGCTACATTCTGGTAACCAAGCTATAACTCCCTTCATCCCTCGTGTAAGACATCCGTCACTTAGAAACATTTACGCTTCTCGTTTGTTTAAGTGACTTTCTAAGCGAGATTTCGGTTTCCTCGTTTCTCTCACGGCAGAAGTTTCAATATCGAGACTTATAAGCGACTAGGAGGGGTTTCGCCACCGATCTTCGCTCTTTATGGGGCCTTTTATCTCTTATTAGAGACCTACATTTTAACGTTAGTTCCGAACTACAGCTTTCTACAGCATTTGGCAGGTGCCGTGAAGGTGAGACCTATCAAAACTCTATCCTGTGATTAAGCCACATCGAAGATGTGGCTTAACCTCTCTATAAACGAATGCAGTGTTTCCATTCGGATAAGGCGTCGCCCCCCCTACCTTCACACACACACTCAAAAGGGAGAAATGAGACGGAATGTGAGAATGAATTTGCAATGAAAGTGTTAGAATGAAGGTCGTGTCAAATAGGTGAAATGAAGGTGTAGTGAAAGAGGTGAGTATGGTGACTAAATAATCAACACCCTACCTTCGTAGGCCGCGTTTTGCTGGATTGGGGAAAAATATTGAGGGGGAGTCGTTGCTAACTTAATGAAGTGAAGATGGGATAAATGTATTGAAAGGGGAATAATGTTAAATTGAAGAAATGAAGATGTGTTAATTTAATGAAAGAATGGGTTGTGGTAAATTGGTGAAGTAAGATTGTTGAATTCAGGTTTAAGGTAGATTAATTAAATGAAGGTAAATTGAACCTGTTGGAGTAAGGGAGGTGTAATAATGCTGAAACCAAGGAGGAGTGTAAGAACTAAAGTTAAGGTGGTTTTAAATTAGTGAAATACGGATGGCGTATAAGTGGTGAAGTGTAGATGAAGTCAAATGGGTGGAAGGAAGGTGGTGTTCAATTAAGGGGAGGAAGATATAGTTAATTTGGTGAAAGGAAAGATAGTGTAGGATGAATGAAATGGAGGTTGGGTGAAATTGTTGAAAAAAAGTGCCTAAAAATGTCGAAGTACAAATTGGAATTAACAATTTGAAGTTAATGTAGCTTCGAATTGTTGAAGTGAAGTGTTTGGACAAAATAGAAGGGTGTAACGAACGAAAGTAACTTCAATCAGTCGACAAAGGATAAAGGAGAGAATAGAAAGACAGGCAAACAAATAAATTGTTTGGAAAGAATTGTAGAAGGAAAAATGCTTAAAAGAAGAAAAACTTAAGGAAAAATAATCCTCACCCCATTGATGTGTAAAAGTGTCGAGGTGAATATGGTGTGAAATGCTTGAAGTAATTTTCGTGTCTTATTGTTCAATTATAGAAGAGTACTAGTGTTGGTGGAGGATGGGAAGTAAAAGTGTTAGAGTGCAAGAATATGAAATTATTTATAGAATGTGGTTGTGAAATTGAATTGTAAAATTTAAGATTGTTTAAAGATGCAACATTAGAGTGAAAGTGCTGCAAGAATCTAATAAAATGAATGTGAAATAAAATTGTTTAATTGAAAATAAAAGACGCAGGAAACATTCGTAATTTTCTTTCCCACTCCACATACCGAGTATTTACGACCGCCAGAACTACGGAACAACATAACTTCCATAACATCTTCCCTAACGGCCTGTATAAAATTCGGTTACACAAGATTGGATGGATTTCACTGAACCCCCTCAGAAAAAGGGTCAGGGAATTGCCCGGTCCTAACCGCGACCCACTTTTTAAATGTTCTTTTTAGCTGACTCTTTTACATTCCTCATTTTCTCTTTTCCTGAGCGACAAAGCAGTGATTCCAAAGATAGAAACAAGAAATTTGGAGTGGTGAAAATCAACTAGGATGAAAGGGCCCAGGTTTATGATCCCGCGAATGCGGTTGAACATCAGTGTATTCTCTTTCACTTTTCCTGCCTGTCATGCCTTCTACTTTATAAACACACACAACTGCAAAGAACCTGAAACCCATCGTGTAGAGCTCTTTTCATTCAAGTAAACCATAAAAGACCACCACTAATTTGTCCACTGTAAATTTGGCCGAGTAATATAAAGGGCATAGCAAAATCATTACCCCATTTTATCCCTATTTTCCTACTATTGTTTCTTCGAATTCCCTTTCAACATTCACCACCAAAATACATCCCTATATTTCGTATAATAAGTAGAAGCACTCCCTCCTACTGACCCCTGCTTTACCATTTATTACACCAGCACACCACAAATTACACTTCTTCAGCCTCACCATTCTCCACACTAAAGGGATTAGAGCACCTCTGTTAAAATAAAGGCCGCTTTTTAACACAATTAATAATCAGCCATTAATAAACAGGGTGTCTCACCTGCTTCTCTGGGCTAAATTTTTATCGCTCTTGATCAAAATAATCGTTTTAGCGATTCAGATCAAACTTGGACAATGTAAAAGTGTCAAGATGAAATTTGAGTTTGTGTACTGAAGTTGGAAGGCGGCTGTATATCTACTCATAGGATTCTTCTACCTGATCGCCGAAATTCACAAATGGGTACGTTGCACCATTCGCCCCACTCATTGGGGATGAAATTCCCCTTCTGGATAAGGAAATAAGCATAAAGATTAGAATCACCATCCCTGGCAAGCCAGAACGGTATGGTAGTAGTCTGTTTTGAACACAAAACCAGCGACCATAATACTTGTGGCTCCGCATTAGGAGTATGTTAGGTTAGGTTAGGTATTGATGTCCCAATAAGAGACGCAAGTAACCCATGTTGTTGTATGTGGATATGCGTAACCCACATACGTGCTCAATTTGAAGACGATAAAAACTACCTGAAACCGAAAAATCATAGGGTTGGGTTTGGTGGGTAGGTTCACAAGAACAGTCGCGGTGCGATGGTCGCATCTTTAACCTACCGTAGGTCGTCTCCCATGTTATTTGCCACAAATCCCAGGCGTCTGACCGTATTCCTACCATGTAGTTTGTGAGAAAAAGAGTGAGACGCTGGTCTGCTCGTCCAGTGATCATGTACTCTTTGGCGCCATCATCAAAGCGCTTATTCCTACATGTCCAGGAAACAAACAGGATATAATCTCAATATCTACCAACTCGCGGCAACCGTGGCCTAATAGATTCCGTAAACCAGGGAATGAGGAGATTACATTTACTCGAGAGCAGTCAGGGCGCTTTGTGAGTCGCGATAGATCACGATTTTGACTCTTAACCAGGCACGACGTGTAATCTCCTATACAAAACATGTATTGAAATCAAATGGGCTGTAAAAATAGAAGAAGCACCTGGTAGGGCCCTACTATATTCCAGCAAGCTTGAGAAACTGATAACCCTCGATTTGGAGCCATCCGTGTTTAGTGGCTGGCCTCAAGCCTGACACGAAGGCAGAGCGAAATAATTCCAGCGCTAGAGAATCTTTGGGAGCATAAACGCCGTGACACATAGTTAAAAGTGATGGTACCTAAAGGGTAAAGTCCTGTTGGGGGAAGACGACCCACCTGCCCGTCAGCTATGGTGAGCTCTCAAGGGAGTTTCCAATCCCCAAACCACAGAGACTTAAGGTAATGCTTAGCATCTTATGGCGACATAGGCAAAGTCATAATCGCCAGCGGGTGGAATGAAGAAGGCGGAATCTCGCTGGCATGAGCCAATAGGCTCTCATTAGAGGTTATGCGGAAGAGGCAACGGTTACCCAACGAAGAGCAGTTTGGTGGATCGAGTTCCCCTTCAGCAATTCACGCTTGGCTGCAGATGCGGAACACTCACATACGTATTTAAGATTTGAGCAGACAAAGTAATGGTAAAATATCAAGGTGGTATCCCCATCAGCATAACAGATGCTGAACCGCGCGGAACCAATTATGTCCATGCCAAATCAAGAGGGATGGGAGGTCATGGTATTTTGGGTGATACCCGACTCGGAGCCAGTTTATAATAAGAGAGACGCACAGAACATATAAAACTTGGTGGAATGATTAGGTTGAACCATATATATAAGTTGCCATCGAAAACACGCTACTCATAGAGAACAGACACGGTGGAAGTTGCTTGCCATAGATATAAAGAGATAAGCCTAGAATATGTAAAATGCGTCCCTGGTGCGATTTAGGCATTTTCAGATGGTAAAAAAAGAGAGGCACTTAATCGCATACAAGGTCGGTTCCTTTAAATTTTATCTTACGGTGAGTAATAGACTTGCCATTAAATAAAAGACTAAGGGGCAGGTTTATTAAGATAGAAAATCCTTTGGTGCTTTGTGGCCATGGAACCTTTTTCATAATTGCCCCTCTCTTCACCTGCAAACACCTTCGCACCTACTACAGACTATTACTTGCCTACTTTGCATAGTCCCACCTATTACTAGGTGAATATTCCTTTACATTTTCCAGTAATCTTTCATCAATATTTATGTAGATTAGAATTCACCACATGCCTTTGCTCCTCCACTCAATCTGTTCTTCGCCATTCACATCCTTGTAATTTATGCATCCTTAAGGAAATGATTTCGGTTCTTCTTTTATTAGAAATCAATTCCAACACAATGACCTTTTTTTTTACTTTACCTAAGAGGTTGTTAAACGAGAGAACAAACGAAGAAATCCTTAAAATATTATAAACTCTTTGAATTTGACATTCCATAGGCTTATCAACTTGTCTGTACCATAACACAATTATTATCTCTTTAACAGTCAGGATTGTCTTAAATAAATTTTTTACACTACAATTTAAATTTATTTCAATTTTTATATATACTTTCTGTCTCAATGATTGAAATTTCGCTACTTTCCTGGCATCTTGGGCTATAATGAAAAGAGCAATAGAGATACCAACTTCTACTCTGGGTAGGATAGATAAATACTTTCTTTTGTCATACTCAACTTTTGCTTCCCGAATGGTGTTTTGATTATAAGCCAAGATAACCACAATGTCGAGAGAATTCTCCCACAATACATTTAATCAAAGTTTTGACCTTTGATCCCCTCGCGCTCTGTTTAACAAACAAATCTCTCTTTCATTACCTTTAAACAATAACATTTCCATTTTCTCTTTATTCCTTTCCTCTTTCTTCACAGTGGCTTCTCTGTTTCTCAGCCCCACTCCCTTTTCTAACTAGAGAGTCGTTCTAGTGCTACACAATCATTTCAGCGCTTTAAATTAATACAGTAATGGGCAAAGGTTTTTGAGATGAGATATTTAGTCATAAACAATAATAGAAATAATCAAAAATTGCATTCGTTTTAGCATGTTTACATCATATCTTGAAAGTGAAATATTCAGAATTATTTAGCTCAAACCCACTTCCTTCATAATTCTAGTCAATTGATGCGGGTAGTCAATATCTACAATCATGTCCCTTGTTCTTCCAACTGCTTCAATTCGTTTTGGCATAGAAGACACCAAATATGTGATCATATCTTGACTGATATTGTTCTAGGTTTTTACAATAAACAAACTCAAATGCAAATAATTGGATAATTCTGTTTATCAACCCCCAGTTTTATAATCGCCCACAAATTTTCTATTGGGCTCAACTTTGATGAATTGCCGGGCCAAGCTCTCGAAAGTTCGATCTTATTTTCAGTCAAGAACTTTGTTATTGCTTTTGCTTTGTGAGAAGGTGGTCATTATCCTAAAAACTACAATTAACATTCCCAAATTGGTCCTACCCAAACTGTTGTGAAAAGTAAAGAATGAAGCATGTTTTGGTACCATATTTCAGTTCATGGCAATGTTCTTGAACAAAATTGTTAGTGCTTCCTTTACCTTAGATGAGAAGCAGTTCCAGACATAGAGAGTATCCAGAGGCTTCACTATGTACATGATACAGGAACCGCGAAAGCACTTCCCCATTCATTCTCATAACGACGAATCTTCCAGAACTTCCAAACAAGCGGAAAGGGGCTTTATCAGAGTATGTCACTTTGACTCAGATTTCATCTCCCATGTTAAATATTTCCTCCAAAGGTTGAGCCAAACCGTAAGGCACTTTTCGCTTAAATGAGGGTTGACAACTTTGTCGAAAAGTCACTCCCTCTGTGTTTAGGCTGAACATTCAAAGCTGCTTATTTCCAATCGTAAGCAAACTTGGCACAGGAGGCAGCGCCATCCTTAAGCTATGACCTCACCAGGAGGCGTTCTTGGCTTTTCTTTGAAGGAAGCTCTCTTGGGCATCCAGAAGGTTTCCTCGACAGGAGTGTAACCTTTCTTTTTAAGGTTATGAATGGTCCTAAAGGTGGATGCAATACCCTTATCAACTACGTTGTTGCATTTCAAGCCACTTTGTTGAAGAGCAACAATGGATGGACGCTTTTTGTGGATAGAATCATCTCTGTAATTAAAAAAGATTTAAACATTTATTTTTAGTAAAAACAAAAAGGATTATAATTTCTCAATCTCATTCATATAATCCATAGTTGTCATAATTTTACCCTTTTGATCGAAGAGCAAACTCCAAAGACTGAAACTCACCTCAAAGAGGAACACACAAGAGCGCCATTTGGGAGTCAACGAACGAATGCAGTTTTTTCTTATTATCTTTGAATGGTGAATTTATAATGAAAATTTAATAATTAAAATATTAAGATAATTATTCTTATCACATGAAATTTAAATATTTAAAATATTAAAAAAGATTAAATACTTTGGTTTCAAAACTTTTTTCCACGACTGTACATCAATCACGCATTTGTTAAAAGACTAAATAAAACTTCTTCTGAAACTTTTCCTCAAAATCTACATCTTTATGTCTGGCGCTACTTGTTATTGGAAATTTGAAAGACTTGAGAATAGGTTTGGAAAAGACCCATCCTTCTTTTCCCCCATAAAGTATTTTCTTTGTCCCATATAGGCAATTTGACTTTTTTATTTCATATAAGTGGTCCATCCATCCTGCACAGGAAAATAATTTAAGTTAAGCAAAGGGAAAACAAACAATCCTTTAAATATGACTTCTACAAAGGCTTAGGGCAAATAAAATGGTGTAAACAACGGTTCTCATAAATATTTTTTGCATAATAATTTATATAAAGAAAATCAAAACTATATTTTCCACGATAACGATAGAAATTCAGAATAGAAAATCTTTTTCTTGGATTTCTGGCGTCAAGGTGAGGGAGTGGCCGACTATTGGACGGATAGGCAGGACCTATGCCTTGTTTAGGAAACCCAAGCATCTACTCCTTTCTTCGCTCCGTGAGAATAACAATTGGGTATCATAATCCTACATGGTCCTACTCAGATCCTCATTCCCAGGAAGTGGAATGGGTGCCCCCATCCTAATCCCTCTTATGTAAAGATGCCTCTACGATTGCTAATCGATGTAAAAAAAGGTAAATATTTCAACGACCCCTCCTCTTCACAGAGGAACGTCTTCCAGTAGTTTCTAGATTACCAGCGATTGCCATTCTTATCTTCATGCAAAATTCTTTATTCAGTCGGGGAATATCATTCACAATAGGAGAGAAGGGATGGCGCAATCTATCTAAAATGAGAAACAAAGAAGCCAATATACAAACACAAGGAAACCAACCAAAATCCAATATGGACGCGCTCGTTAAACAAAATAAAATCAGTGCAAAACAAGGAAGCAAAACAAGGAAGGTTTTACTTCCTGAATACTGGTATTAACCTGTTTCCTCCACCCCTCTCAATTGCCTCTTTTAAATCCATTTTTAGTTTCATGATTCTTATTACCAGAGTCACTCGGTGTCATTCAGCTTTTGATTCTATTCCTATTACACGAATCACTTTTCTTTTATTAGTTTGATCATTCATTTATTTTAATACTATAACGTATTCACAATTATGAGTATTCTATTTACATTTCTTTTTTGTAATTATGCCTTTAAAGTGCGACTTCTCCTCAATTCAATCAAAAAGGAGTCGGTGTTAGTAACTTGTGTGCACCTATTACGAAGATTTTTCCTATTCCAATTACCGGAGTGCTTTCAATCCTAAATTCAAACCACCACAACAGGCGATGGCTTGGATTTAGGATTGATAAAGACTTCGCTTTTCATCAGTATAACGACCATCTGAAACGATGATTGTGGGTTCTAAAATGTAGGCGAAAAAACAAAGCCTACTGTATTTACGAGAGGAAGATAAGAAAGAAATTGAAAAGATTCATCTTCTTTCCTTATTTTGAAAATGTGCAAGATAGCGTCTCATTTCCAAGAGACGAGAATCTCTCGAAATGGATCTCTTTGTAGGATCATTAGAGACCATCCAAAGATCGGGTATCTCTATCTAACCAGACCTCTCTATACCTCTCCGGGCGTCTGTTTATTTCGGAGTTAGGCTAATTTCCCATTATGTTATGGGGCTTTCGATCCTTGCACACGGAGGGGGGATGTTTGCCGTCTCTCTTAATGCCTCTTCATTTATCTCGTACTTTATTTATCTCATTTTCATTTTTTATCTTTTTTTCAATATGTTATTTGCTCTTTTTCTCTATCTAACCAATAATAAAGGTTGATTTCCAAAGAAAATTAATATATTTCAAAGATAATAACAAGACTCGATCAGATGATGTAAATGCCCCGATTAGTTGGAAAAATTGCGTGAGATTACTTAAATATTTTTTGAATGGAGGAATAATATTTCATAATCCCCCCACAATTTATCCCGACGCTCTTTTATCTGCTACAATTTCCGAATGCCAATTTAGTTTTGCCCTCTAGAATAAGCGTAGAATCGATGAATTATTCTGTAAATTAGATTGGGAGGAAGAATTCCATAGTTAGATATCTTCAATGAGAGCGGTCGCATATTTTTATACTGAGATCATCTGAAATTGGTGGGGTCGGCGTTGTCGTGGCGTTTTATTTTGCAGAAAAATTTCCAACATCATCATTTCCCGTCCACCATTACCCGATGTTAATTAACTAGTCTTTAATAAGTTTTTGTCAGTTGAAGTGCATATACATAATAATTTGCCCCGCGGATTTAATCGATGCAACGGCAGTTCTGTTTGTTTACTGTAGAAGAAAAGTGAAGAGAGTTGCGTTCCTTTTGGCCTTCAGGATTTCATGTAGTTCAGTCTTTGGGCTAGTAGGCCAATTTAACTTCTTTTTTGATTTATTAAGGGCAGACTGAAAATCAAACTCTTTGGTTTTCCCCAAAACTGCCAAAATTCCACCATAAAGACAGATCTTAGAGATATATTCCAAGAATCCTATACAAAGAATATGAGGCCCGCAGACGCACAACCAACCAACGGAATCAGATTGATACTGAAATCCAATCCTTTAAATGCAGCAAATCACAAAAATAGATCAGACGAGCAGAATGATACAGATAAATACACAAACAAATGGCACAATAGAAACAAATGGAGACACAAACAAGTTACTAATCATATATGCATAAAACAATAAATATCAAGAGTCATGCATACATACATACACACATAATTAAACACAACTCACAATGGGCAATAGTAACCCGTTATAGATTCCTGATCACCAGACAATCAAGAGCGTAAAGAGCAATTGTGGGATCTATATTTCTTGGTTTGTGGTACTCGGTAAACTGAGTGATACTAGCAATCAACTTTTCCTTAAAACTACGAACTCGACGGTAGAATACCAGAGACAAAATAGTTTGTAAGGAGTGTAGCACATAAAGAAATGATAGTATATTAGTATAATAACTTAGTCGATCTTTATTAGTTTTTTTCCATTTGGTGAATAGCTAATTTTCCGTATAATGCATTTTTCGAGATTTGATTGCTAACTTTATAAATCTCCGGACCGAATCCGGGTCAAAGACTCAAACTGCCTGAGTATGATGAGACCGTCTGATGGTACTGGTATGAAAAGGAGAGGTAAAGCAGGTTCTTCTCTTGTTTCCTATTTTTTAGCAATTTTATCTTGGTAGATTCTTTTATACAGGAGACTCATTGTGTGCTTGCAACCTTGTCTCATAATATTTTCAGGCTTCTCTTTATTTACCCGAGCGCTAAGTGATGCATTACTTCAAATGGTCATCATATATTAGACAAGCGTTTATTCACGCCTGTAAAATCCATCATCAATTTTCTTTTACGAGTGGTCTTTGTATGTATAATGTATGCCAAACATTTTCTCTCTATATACTCGTATTTTAAGTTTTGCTCTATGAAGGCGTGGGCGACTCAAGTTGATAAAATGTTAGAAATAATCTGATAGTAAGAACAAATAACTAAAGGCCTGTTCAGTATAGTCAAACATAAACTGTGAGAGAGAGAACGAAGCGAAGATTAAAATTATTAGGTGAATTTTCCTAAAAAAAAATGAAGGCGACATGATTTTATTTTGCTCCTCTTTATCCATAAAATATTCTCAAATATCAAAAGTTAATCATAAAATAAAAATTCTGTGGGGAGTTATTTTTGTCCTTCGCTGCTGATTTCATTCGCAAAAATTAGTTGAAGCAAAGCGGCCGATATAAAAGCGTCCCTTTGCAAATGACAAATAGGAGGATGAAGCCGAGTCCTAAATAAGGATGAAATATAATATAGACATAAAATGATTTTAATTAATTGAAAATAAATAATTGAAAGGCATGCAAAAGAGTAGATAAATTACAGAAATTTAGATAAATGTACAAAATTGGAAATGTTTTATAGAGAGTTGCTAAAATGGTTAATTTTAAAAGTATCATCGGCTGGTTTGTTTGAGCAAATTCATATCTATATAGATTTTATGGTGTGAAGGAACGCGCGAATTTTATGCCTCCATTTTTTGAACAAATAAATATAAAATGTTATTAAAATTAATTTATGCGTAAAATTGGATACTTTGGCTGGTGAAAACAAATGTATCCTTAAATATATGCAAATGACTTTGAGGAGAAAATAATAAATTGGAAAAGACAAAACATGATAATTTCGACCAGTTTCGATAGAAAATAAAAGAAAATTTTATTTTGACATTCATAGAATAAAACCTGCATTGGAAAACTCTTCACGGGAATCTCAATTTTTCATAGGGAGTTGGTCCCTTGCATCGCAGATGAGGTCCTTAGACATGTTAATACAATGCACATAAAGATAAGACTGACAGTTAGTGGTAAAGCATACGGCAGCAGTAGCCAGTTTTTTTTGTTGCTTTGAAATTATGTGAAAAAATATTAACTAGTATATGCATCAATATAAGGAGTAACGCAATAATGAGAACCCGTTATTTTTTAGAAATTTCAATAAAATACTCTAGGGCTTTGGTGTTCAAACCTGGGTGGGCGTTCTTCGAGAGTAAACAACAACGGTTTGGATGGAGACGCAGCTTCTGTGGGGAATTTGTATATCTAATGTTTGCAATAATAATTGAGCGTCAGGATCTTTTTATATTTCTAAAATGGCACTTGTTTTAGAATGCATTTTTAGAATAATTTCATGCATTTTAAACGTTCATCAATTAAAGTAGTTTTGAATTGTTATAAATCAGCAAGGTTGTCGGCCATCAGTGGGCGGAGTCCATAGCGGTTGAGATTAAGGACCTGTTGCAACGTGTTGGAGTATTCTCGTGGAAAGCGATTCAATTGTTCTGTAAAAATTTATTAATTTGACTAAAATATTGAATATTGCGTTATTTTATTGATCTTTTACTTTCTAAAACCTTAAAATTTATCAATTTGTTAAAAGAAATGTTTCTGGTACCAGGGAAACCTTGCTTGTGGAGCTTTCATCAAGGTCAATTCAAGAGACAAAGACAAAAACTTTTCCATCGAAAATGTTAGTCATTCCAAAACTTCAAACAGCTTCAGTAGATGAGGTCATTTGATAGGACACGATTTTTTACCTTTCGGTACCAGAATTTTCACGGATCATTTTTTGTTTTGTGGAAAAGTTTCTTCCTCAGGATCTGACTTGACCTCATAGCACTTGGAGTTGAGTCGATATGGAAATATTAATGGTCACAGAACACATTTATTTTAACTTAAAGCAAGAAATGACCACTCAAAATATTGGAAAGAGTGTTTTCTACATAATATCATTATGCGATTTAATTTGCTGATTAGGACAGAAAAGTTTAAAAAAACAATTAAAAAATGAGAGATTCCTATAGTCTGAACCCAATCGACAAAATCTTGACTTAGGAAGTGATTTTGCCTTCAAAAGCCCCCAAAATGCCGGAATATTCAGAAAAGAGGTTATTTGATATATAATATGACCCGCAGAGTATAATAGATACATGAATGGATAAGATTAAGACCTAAGTTAGCTTGTGTTGTTTCCTCTTTCTTAATGTGACTGAATGAAGAATGAAAGATAATCTGCATGAAATAATAAATATATACGAATATTAGTAATATAATAAATATCATGGAAGGGTGCCGGGTCTTGCAAGTTTCCGGATTGCACATGTTGCGCAGGTGGGATTAAGTGCATGGATAAGCGCAAGTAAAAGACGTGTGAAAATCATAGACCTGAGGAACAGGAATCTCATGTTATCTTGAACTGCACTGATGATGAAAGTCTTGAAGAAGAGTTGGACAGGGATAGAAGGATTAGTAAAGTGAAAGTGGAGATATTGGAAGCGTTACTCGCGTAAAATATTAATGATTAGAACAATTTTTGTCGACTTTAGTATTTTTGGCCTGTGTTGATTTAAATATAGAAAATTAGCATATTTTTATGTCTACTAGTCACAAAATATGTCATACCATGTCAAGTAAAGTTTTTATCCTTTCTGTCCTAGTTAGCTAATTAATTTACATATGTATAATTGCCATATGGTGAGAACATTATTGTTGATATTTTGTGTGCTAATATGTTGCTGTAAGTTGAATTATAAATATTCTATGACCATTTATGTTTCCTGTATTTTATAAATTTGAGAGGAAAGGTGCAACTGTCATCTCAAACTGTTATCATGAACCAAAGACCTTTTTAACAAATACCACAAGATTTATTAGAATTATTGCTACCGATATTCGGTCTGGCACATAAATGAAGTTTCCCAATCATCAAAGACAGCAATGGACACTTCATGCGATCTTGCGAGCTCATGTCAGCCATGAGTAAAGGGATTATTTATCTTCCTTCCAATTTTATAATTCCTGGTGCCATCACAAGAGCTAACAAACTACTAAATAACGAAGTGTTAATGAAATAAATTCTACTTCGGTCTCATACAATAGTCATCCATTCGTATTGATGAAATAGGAAGGGATTTTCAATAATAAATAATACAGAGCTTTAAATTTGGTTGGCAATTTGCTTTACAAATTGAAGAGGGTAAGAATGTTTTTCCTTGTATATGTGAGATATTATCAGAATGAAAGTGTGGATGAAGAAGTTTTAAACTAGTCAACAGCTGCCCAAGCGTACTTGTGTTGGAACTACTTTCAAACCCTTTAATATTTGTATCTAAGTGAAAACCGAACTTTCCTAAAACTGGCGCATAAGCATATATTCAGATGAGGAAGATGCTATGAAAGAGTAAAACAGTTAGAAAATCATACGAATCCAAGCAGTAATTCCAGCTAAGGTTTGCCAACACAGAATAATTTACAAGGATGATTTATTGACCCCCAAAGTGAGTCGTCTTTTTCTAAAAATACTGAATAATACTGTAAAAATCGTAAACGACATGCGGTCGCAGGTAGTCAACCTATGTATCTTCAAAAGTGTGTGTGAAGTGATGAGGCAAATAAAAAGTCAGTTGCCTTTACTCAAGAAAGTTCGATTATTTTCACGAGGATTGGAATTGTTGAAGGTCGTCAAAGTGAAGTAAAACATTTTTTCTTAACAATCGGAATTTAAACTTGCTAAAATTAGTAGTATTTTAGAAATATCTTTGTAAAACAAAATTATTTGGCGGAAATATTCGCCAAATTAAATGAACAAATTTTTCAGGGTTTGAACATAAACACTTCAGTGACAAGAAAATGTAAAGGTCTTTTGTGGAAGGAATTATGTCTTGTCTTTTGAGACCTTCAGCGATGATTGTCACGAAAACAAGTTTCTTATCCCTGTATAAACTTGGATGCATTATTTAGTTAGCGTTTAGAAATAACTTTTGAACTTATTTTAAAATAAGAATTTATAATCAAATGATTTATACCTTGGCTCTGTTTTCCACGGACGGATCTTTCTAAGATGTGGGACGTTGTCATGCTTTCTCTGATATAACTTCTTAACGTGTTAACCCTTATAAGTCAAGATCTTAGTAACATTAACGGTAAGGAGACGTTGCTCCATTCACAGGTCCCCCTCTTCCTTAAGTCACGCTTTAAAGGGATAGCCCCTTTATTTTCTTAAGCAGGAACTCTCATCTACTCCGATCATACTAACAACATAGTACAAACAAGGGACTCCACTACATAATATTGAAGAGTAGATCCACGTTACCAAGGATGCAGCGACGCATAACTTCCAACAGGAGACCAAGGGAGAAAAGCAGAGAAGAGTACAACCGCTCATTCCATTTTTTTATCGACGCCCGAAGCATTTTTAGCCGTCTTTGACGTCTTCCTCATATTATCACCCCTGGAGATCCCTGAGTTTATTCACCCTTTGCTCCTCAATGATTTTCGAGAACAGGAGAGTCACGGACCTAATCATAGGAGTGGAACCGAACCTCTTTCGTCAGTTTCCCCTTCACTCTCATCGAGGGCATATACTTTCAGCTAATTTAGTTAATCTGATTCTCAGTGGATGGTCTAAGATAACTATCATCATCACACTCATCTCTCTCCCCCAAAATAGCGATGTGAATCTACTCCGAAATTTAATTGACAAAATCCTTATCATCCTCGCTTATCCTAGAAAACTGAAGCCATTGGAGCAGAGGCATTTTTGCTAATTGCGTTGCAAGACAAACTGTCCCTATCGAGAAGTAGCGAGTTTTGCAAATGTTCGGTTACATTCGTTTTTTAGCTTTAGAGCGTTTATCTGTGTGATAAAAAAGGTTCTGTCAAACAAATTTAAAGTTCAACTTTTCTACTACGTGTCAAACAAACGTTTTTAACCATTGTGTGCAGGTGTGTCGAAAGAGAAGTAAAAGGAATTGAGTTTTCTCTACTCTACCGGACAAATATCGCAGAGAGGCTCAAGAACTGGAAAGACCTCGTAGATTGACCTCGTTCAGAGAGACCTCAAGTTATCGCCTTCTCAACGACTTGAAGAGCCAGTGTAATCGAATTCTCTTTTCTTCTAGGGAAACAAACATTCACGGTCGATCCCGTCGTCAACATGCAGAAATTCCACGTGATAAGCTTCGGCGCAGACGTCTCAAAGGTTCGCTACGTGTCCGGGACCAAGTATGCGCCCTTCGTGATGAAGCTTGTCGTCGGGGCTTCGAATGGCAAGAAGATAGCCGCCGTTGTGGTTCACGACCGCTTGTCGGCTCAACGCGGCTTATTACAAGAATTTCGTGGCCACGAAAGTTCTGCCATCGATGAGAAATATCATGAAGAAGGCGGAGTATGTCTTTGGGCTGGACGGTGCACCAACCTTCACGGCCAAGACCGTGCATAAGTCGTTGGAGGCAAACGTGAACTTCTGGTCGAAGGACTTTGGCCACTGCAGTCGCTCGACCTAAACCCACGTGACTAAAGAGTGTGGGTCCCCATCGAAGGTAAGGTGTGCAAGGTCCGCCATAGCAACGTCGATGAGCTGTTGCTCTTCCTCAACGACGTTTCGGCACGCATGAGGAAACCCTCATCTGCAACGTGTGCGAGGCCTTCAGGTCTAGCAAGAATGGCCTTTTCACTGCCAAGGGCAGCCAAATTGAGCAATATTTCAAATTAAACGCATATTTATATGTTAAAACAATAAAAACGTGTCTAACTGCATAAAAATTTCCTTATGTCCTTTGATAAAGCGCCGTAAAGAGTAAAACATGCCGTTTGCAATCCCCAGTAGTCAAATTTTATAAAAGAAGAAGAAAGAGGGAATGGGTATTGAGTACCATCATATGCAGAAAATTGGTATTTATATTAGACTTGTTTGCATTTTTATTTTTAAACAGCAAAATATGATGTCCCCGAATTTAGTGTGTAGTAAAATACCATATTATGTGCTGTAGATCTTCCACAGCAGATAAGTGCGCTCTCTTCCTGTGGGCTTGACCATATGTCTGAATCCACATTCAAAGACATCTGCAGAAAGTTCGGAAACGATTGAATATGGTTGAGGATTGCTGCATTCAGCTATTTAACGTTGATTTAATTGTCTTTTGGAAGATCCTAAATTGATTGTCGTTTAAAACTCTTTCTTTCTTTCTTCTGAACTGGATAAACTGAAAGTTCTCGGTCACCATATATATGTTCCATTTTAGAAGAAAGGGGAAGGGAAGGGGATATTATAAACAAACCAACTGAAAAAAATAAAGTAATCCAAAAATCACCTTGTAAAATATAGGGTTATGGATCTATGCCTATATAATAAACATGAATTATGTCTGTCTGTGTGTTTCTGTATATTTTTAGGAATCAAAGATCCCCCTTCCCTAGGGTGGAAAGGAAAAATGATGTTTGTCTATTCTCCACAAGGAAAAACTAAGAAAATTGTGCACCAAGAAGACATGCGGTGCGGCTGAGCAACATTGATTAGTTCATTAAATGAGAATATTGTTTTTGATGAATTAAAAAAGATCAAATCTCTCTTATTTTTTCTTCTGAACGCACTATAAATATATATATATATATATACACGGCGGTAAGGTGAGATGCCGGTGAGGCGCAATTTAATGAAGCCAGTGACGAAAAATTATCGAAGCATTTTTCCAAATCGATTTACTCAGAGTGACAGCGTTTCGAGCTTTTGCGCTCCTCTTCTGGTTCCTAGAAATAATTGAGAGTTCATTAACAAAATTAACAAAAATAAGAAAGTTACCTTTAGATAACTCACATGAATGGATGGTAATAACATTAGAAATTAGGCAAGATTCTTAATTGCTTGCAAAGACCAGCAATCAATGTCCTATCACACCAAATCTGAATTCACATAATTCGTCCGTTCGACTTCAGGTTTTCTAAAAACCACAACCTACCAAACCATACCCAATATTATTGTTCATCAGTTGAAATAGTTCATCGCTTTGTGTTAAGGTGTGTCCTTTACTATAGTTATTAAACCCTTTGTACATCACATACCTTTGTAATGAGGTTTTATCTAAAAGCATTAAACCTTCGCATCTAGTGAACTATCAATATATGAAAGATTTCTTTCTTTTTCGTGTTTTAGCGAAACTTAGATTTCTAATTAAAGAAAATACAGAGGTTGAATTATAAATCTGCCCAATCTTCCATTACAAGAAGAAGTAGCACTTAATTAATGTGTATTATCATATAAGAATATTTCTGAGCAAGAAGAATTGCGGGATACAACTGTAAGTTCTATAATTGGAAATAATAATCCAATAAATATTATAAAAGTTCTATAAAGCGATCTTGAATTGTCAGTGACTCAAGTCAGTAAAAGAATTCCTCACCGTTTGAATAAACCACTGCTTTACAATAAAGAAAAAATAATAATATCACTTTTTACAAGATATTTGAATATACTCCTATATATGAAATTTAGGGGGGCAAAATTATTTATATTTAACAAAAACAATGGTTGAAATTTTATTAACACATCTAGAATTACAATAGATAGAGATTATTGGTTGTAAATTACAGGTAATTCTACTATAAACAACGAAAAGTGTTACTGGAAAGGTTGCTTAAGATGATTGAAGATAACAATGGGAAACAATGTATTTAGTGAATTGACAAAAGTACATTCTCCTACCTGATTTGCGCATACTGAATTCAAATCTGAAATCCGATTCTCTCTAAATGCTACATATTTTTCGTAATATCAATAACTAATATTATATAATAATAATTTTCATTTTAGCACACCTATCAGCATTCCCTGAAATAATTTTGAATCATCCTTTTCCGTTATTTATAGTAAAGCAGGTCTGTTGCACAAACATTTTATTGCATATGATAAGAAATTGAATTAAACATTAGGATTAAAAATATTGTAATCAAATATTGTAAAAATATTGTAATTTATTAATAACCATACATCAGGCTGGAGGACCCCTTCTTGATTTCAATGGAAGAAAAATTTACGTTTGTAACTTTTTCTCTTGTCTGTCTTCTCTGGCTGATCTCTTTTAATCTTCCAGCAGTATTCCGCCATCATGTGTCTATCCCAGTAACCTTGGTAGCGCTCTTCCATCGTCATCAAATCCTGATGGAAGCGTTCCCTTTGTTCGTCCCTCACGGTTCCCAGATTCTCTGGGAATCGAATGAAGTGACTATTTAGGAAATGCAGCTTCACACTCATGTTGCATCACAGATCACGATTTGCTAAAAGCATATTAGTCACCAGATCCTCGTAGTTATGCGCTTTTTTGTTTCCCAAGAAGGTACGAACAACGGCAGAAAATGAGAGCCAGGCTGCCTTCTTTTTTTAATTCATGGTGTTCATGAATCTAGATTCACTTAGAAGTCTTCGGATTTAGGGACCATCAAATACTCCTGCTTTTATTTTCTTTGTATGACCAAGCAGGAAACGCCGATACTATGTATGGAAAACAATCATTGTCAGTGCTCAATGCCTTGACATACTACTTAATTAACCATAGTTGGAGATGAAGTGGAGGGAAAACGATCTTCTCTCGACTTACGATTGGCTTATTAACAATGTTAGGCATTCCTGCTTCCAAAGTTTCCCGAACTGGCCAATCTTTTTGAGACCAGTGTTTGTCACGGGCTCGACTGTCCCCATACTGATATAGCATGGAAATTTTGTCTATCCCTTCTGCTGGTCAAGGAGTAAGTTGGCCATCTTAAGGTCTACATCTATGATCCAATTTTCTTCATGGTACTTTACTAAATCCATGACCATTCTTATGTCATCGTGACTTTCTCGCAGATGGACAGAGTAACCGAGAGGAACTGCACCAAAGTCATTGCTATTATGCAAAAGAACACAATTAAGGCTACGCTTGGAGCTATCCAAATTCAGTCTCCGCTCAGCAGGAATATATGTGCCCAGTCCAAACTCGGTAAACATACCAGAAACATTGTGGCAGTATACAATTTTTTTGTTTTTAGAGAAATACTTAAAAAATGTACTCTCACTTGTCTGGTAATATCATACTCGTACAAACCTGTCAAGCATATGTCTTTCACTCAAACTGGAGGCTAAGAGTTCTGCAGCTTTCTTGAAAAGCGTGAATTCACGTATCAAGTCATTTAAATCCTCTAGATTGAATCAGTGAGGACCTAATATCTGTTTAGTATCTGATGATGAATCTGCCGACTCTGAGGATATTTCGTGGACGTCCATATTAGGTACATAATTTTCATCCTTGGAGGAAGCATATCCACTTAAAATCAAAACTGGTAAAGACTCAAAATGAGGTACTGGCCGGATCGCCGAAGGAATGTTGGGGCATTCGATCTTGTGCCGATCTTTCTTGATGATCTCTGTAGTATTCACCAGGCAGAAATAACAGTCCGATACATGATCCTATGGCTCTAGCCACACCATGGGGATTCCAAAAGGAAGACCATTTCTCTTTCCTTTCATCCACTCACAAAGATGTTCCAAAACAACTAGGGCAAACAGCATGTGGGGCCCACCTCTTATCTTAATCGCTAAGAGGAAAATCAAACTATGCTTTATAAGTGCGCATCACAAAGTTTGATATATTGCGCCTTTGACGAACTAGCATGTAGCAGACACATATTTAGCAGAAGGTGTCTGGATCATTAACGCAATTTCCTAATGACGAAGCCATCAATCTAACATGAGACCTGAAAAAAGAAACAATAATGTCAATATTTCGCACAATACCACTTTTTACTATCTTACTACTATGTACTGTGAAGTATTTGCTTCCTACAAGCACACTCTCTGTCCGTCCGGAGGCCAGTTTTTGGAGAATCGAGAAAATAAAAATTACAGAATAACTATAGCATATAGTTAAAAATGGATTATATATTAGAAATCAGCATGAAAATACGAATTAAAATTGACGGATAAATCTAACTCACCAGAAAATGTGATTTATATTGTTCCCCTGTCTCATCCATCTTAGGAAACTAATCATTCTAAGGAATCTACCTAGGTTGAGGAATCTTCAAAATTACCAAGCTTTACATTGATACCTTTTATATTCCAACCAACTTTGAGCTTTTCTAAGGATACATTGGCAATACTTTTGAAGTTATTTTGTCTAAACAGACAGAAAAGTTTGATTTGTAGCAAAATTTAAATCTATCACTGTTTAATTTTACGGAAAACGAATCAAAAATTTGATTAAGTTTCAGATATAGATGCTGGTGGGATCCACCGCCAAGAGGCCCAACATAATTTTTTATTATGATTTATCAGTTAAATTTGTCGCAATTTTACTAAATAAATTTATCAAAGAAAAGCAAAATATTTCTAGAAAATTAAAAATCTCCGAAATTACCACAAATTTAATTTAAAAGTGATAATTTCTTTTAAATGCTAAGAATCTTTTTATATCAAATTGTTGACAAACAACGAACGGAAAGAAAAAACATTCCGTTTTCAGACCACTTTTCTGATATTCGCAGTTGTAAATGAAAAATTGAATTTAAAAAGCCTCACTTAATAAATAAACATACCTTTTCACCGTAATGTAAGATGTATCATATGCTCGCATGCGGCAGCTGTCATCTCTATAATCTGCGCCCTCCCGGGTCTAATACCGCATAAGGATGTGTGGTTATATAATTTCAACACCTTCACACCCTTCTCCTTCACCATTTTATTAACCTATCTCTCCTTGCACATTTTATAATGATTTTAGCTTGAAATTGTAAAAGAAAACAAACGTCCGTATCCAGTTTCCCAACCTTTGGCTAATGTGACCCCCTCGAGAATGAAATGCAGTCACATAACTTAACGATGAAATGTCACCATTTAAGCTTGAAAAAATTTTATGTGACTGAACAGAAATGCATTGATTCATTTAAGGGGAATATTCAGAAGCTTTAGCGAGGCGAAACAAACGCTGAGAAAGAGTATGGCAAAATATCTATTGGGTGTAATAAGTTTTCAACCTTTGAAGGAGATTTGCCCTCGAAAGAAGGATATTTTCTCTTCTCCTTTGAATAAATGTCTCCACAGGATTGTTTATGTCTCATTTGGAATCTCTTTTTATTTATTTCTCTTTTACTCTCTCTTTTTCACTCTATTTATCTTTCTTTTATTGATGTTATCCTCTATATCTTTCCTTTCCCCTTTTCTCATTCACCCCGTATTTCTTTCCTTCTCTTGTTTTTGTTTGCCCTATTCTTCCGCTATTTTTGTTGGTTTATCTTTTCGTTTTTGTGCCTATTCCCGCTTTCTCTGAATGTTAGCCTGTCTCTCTTTCTGCCTTCTTGTCACTCTCTTTTACCTCATTATTTGTCTGCCCATTGGTAGATATATTCTTCTCTCTTTCTTTGCCTGTTAGTTTATCCGCTTATTTCTGCCTATTTTTATCCCACACTTTTATTCCTCACCTTGATTCAGAGCTTTTATCTCTCCTCCCATATTTGTGCTTTACAAATGATTTGTTTTGATAAAATGGAGTCCCTTAATCCTCGATGCCGGTGGAACCCGTTTCTACTTCTATCGTAGTCCTCCAGTTCGAGTCCCGTTTGTAGCTGCAAGGAGAGAAGTTTTATTATTAAGAAATCTCTAACTGAAGAAACGGAAGCTCCTGGAAATGATTGGAGAAAAGAATTGTTGAAACATTGTTTAGATGAAAGTGTTCAGTGGGTTATAAAAAAACGGAGGTGACGGGAAGGAACTCAAGACGTACTGTAGCAGCTGACATCTTTGCTAGCTCCTAACAAAGTTCCCCAAAAGGCAGTGGGCATTTCCCCATCTAGGAAATTATGTATCTCGTCCCGTAAAATTCATTTTTACGACATCGAGATATTATTTACCCCATACGATTACCATATTCGATGTATGGTTCCATTCAATCAATCACAACTCTCTTCTAACGCATTTCAAACCAAACAATCAGTGAAGACCTCCTCGTTCCTGCCTCCCTAGCACTTTTAATCTTCCACTTGTGCTTTCTTACCTGGCAGACAAGTTGCCCCTGAGGTTATATTCATTGGCTATAACAGAAGGTTAGACTATATAAAATGTAAAATCTATATTCTGTAACGTTAAAATTTATCACAATCTATATAAAATTTAATTATTACCACTTTGCTAAGCCATTCATATTATATGTAATCATTCAATCCCGGCATATTTATGCAGTAATGTGATTATTATATAAAATACCTACTTTATTGTGCAAATCTTTCCCCCTAAACAAACAAATATTACACCAAGATCTGTTTTCAGAATCTAAAAATAATCTTAGGATAAAATTTATCTTTATTATTTCACTGAATTTCGTAATTTCCTTAGAGAATTCAGAATTCTTCAGAGTTAATTTAATGCACATACTTCATAATCCTATTCAGAATTTTTTCGAGTAAGGAATTCAGCACAAATCAGAATCTTGTGACTACTCTTCATAAGATAACTCTGAATTGTCATCCGAGTGGTAAGACAGATTTAAGTGCAACTTGATAATTAGAGATCAGAGAGACGTTAGCTGCCCTTCCTATGACAAGTTCTTAAGGAGATTAACGATCAAAGTTCACTTCTGCGGTACAATGTGGGGGATTGAACCATAGTCAATCTTTCACGTGGTTAAAATTGCACTAGATACTCAGTTGGCACTCCTGATATTATGAGATCTGACTGCCCGAATAAGGACGTGTGTTTGTGTCTCTGGATCTTTGTATTTTTGAGCAGATACTCGATCTTCGAGCCCCATTTCCCACTCTTACGCATAGAGATTATGTCAAGTTTACATCCAAACACAGATTTCATACATTAGAGCCTTTCTAACATCCATACATTCACACACATAATTACTCTGTTTTTTGTCACATAAATACACACATACTACAGCTTTTGGACACTTAATCTCACGCTTTGGTAAAGTTTCTATAACGCCCATTTACATAGTACGTACATTTACACTTAATTATGCAAACCTACTCTCCAAATCCACTCACTTAACTTGGCCCCAAATCACACATTTCCAACATTAAGCCAACTTTAGCATTCACGCACTACACGCACAATCACAAACGATACACATTCCTAAACAACACATAGAGGAAATTCCTGCCACAACTAATCATTGGACAGATTACTGCATCTCTCTAATAACCAGACACTACATAAATTCCCAAAGTGTACATATAACCATACGTACAGTTTGGTTCATTTATAGAGCCTCACATGACATCTAGAACGCATATTTGCTATAATATTACATCAAATGAAATGTGGTTCAGTGTAGTTGGCTCCATCTAAATGTCCACTAACAATGGTACTCAATTCACTAAAGCCGATGCCAATCTTTTTCAATAACTAAGTTTTGTTTGTTTTAATGTCTTTTGCATCAATGCTTGCAATTATTTAAATTGCCTTTCTAAAATCGAATGATGCAAACTACATTTATTAGACAGCGACACATTTTACATTTTGTTCTTGGGTCATTTTTTATCTCCATTTGAACCAGCGAATTAATTTCTGTCAGGGAAAGTAAATGTTCACTCTATTTAGGCCATACTTATAAGGATAATATCATGTACACTGTCTTATGGATATTCACTCATTCCTTGAAATACTGTTTAGTTTAACTGCCTTTAATTCATTGATTTAAGGTACTTTGCCATATTCAGTGATTTTTTCGACGATTTCAGTGATTCTTTTTCTATTCCATGTGCTAATGTACTATGGGAATTCTCATGCATTCATTGTACTTATCTCTACTCACCCTACTATCCTTGTACATCTGACTGTATTTTCCTTACATTGTAGTTTTCTTA
The DNA here is from genome assembly GCA_963969495.1 of Ceratothoa steindachneri. Classification (NCBI taxonomy): domain Eukaryota; kingdom Metazoa; phylum Arthropoda; class Malacostraca; order Isopoda; family Cymothoidae; genus Ceratothoa; species Ceratothoa steindachneri. The sequence continues at coordinate 242,362,122 of OZ018317.1, read as the reverse complement.
TGAAACTTCAATTACTAATATTCAGAGATGAGTGTACTGTATTATTAAGTCAAACAATCCCGTATTTAGCTCGTATTTTATTTTTCTTCACTCCAAGTCAATCACCTGAGTAAAGATCTTTCATTGCCTAAAATGTAATAATATTCATTCAAATAGGTTTGAATTTAATTAAAGCGTTATTAACTTTGTGATCTTTTCTTATTCTTTTTCACGAGCAGGCAAAGTAAAAAACACACACTTGAAAGAACTGTAACGCGTAAGCTACGTTAAGCAGGATTTCTTTTCTTCTTATCGATAAACGTTTACAAAGAAGCTCATGAAAATGAATTTAATATTCGTTATAATTTTAAAATAAACCTTTTTGACTACAATTTGAAAGCTAGAAGAGATTTTAAGGAAGAAACTACATTCATGTTTGTAGAATATTCACGTAGAACAATCAGCATACGACTCTGCAGGAAATACATTCCTTTGCCATTCACATTGAATAAATATTTAGTGGGAGAATTTATTCATAGAACATAAGCAATCTTACAAGTAATAAAAAGACTAGATAAGTCATTAAAGGATTAAAGGTGCAAAATACTTGTCTGAACAATTTCACAATTTAATAAAGTGTATTACGTCTTACACACACGAGAATAAAGTCTAACGGTAGAGCAAAGAAGCTGACCTTTCAGGTGCAATCTATCCGAAGCTGCCTTATTAATGATAAAAATTTGAAAGATGATCTTATCACAAGTCAAACGAATATGCGAGATTTGAGAATGCCATGGTTATTATTTTGGGAGTTTATCATTTAATATTTTCCCTGCCACATCTTGTCTACTACACTTCACTCGAAATCCCATTATCCAAGATACAACAGCGCGTTTTCGTCCGATTGAAATTCACTCGAGACGGAATGGAGAAGCGAACGGAACGACGTCGTGCGGCCGAACAACACCAAAATTGAAGTTCGCAGCCAATTAACCACCTAGCAGATCTTGTCACGACTTCATCATGGAGACGTCATCAGTTTTCTGCATGACACCAGACACAACACCAACAGATTTCATTGGCATTATGGCCGCAATGAAAGTAGCGTCTCGTATGAATACTTCAGTTACATTCTGCGAATAAAAGCTTGACTCACCACATGATGTTTATGTTGAAAGTAACGAAGCTATTCACAAAAGACGCGACTTTGATTGCCGCCAACAGGAAAATGCCTATTGCAATTCCTTGGCCTTTATGGCTCGCCAGAGAACATTCGGAGCAGTATTTACTTGCCTCTAAAAAGCCATCGACTCAAACACACACATTATACAGTCCGCACACAAAGACATAGGCGAACACACATGCTCGTAGGCATAAGACACAGTAATTTAGTGCCCATATCCGGGCATTTAGAAATAATATTAACAGTAACATCAGTTCCTATTAGTAAGATTTGGCCAACTGATGTTACTTTTGGCACTCGCTTTGGAACTACCTTTGGTAGGCTTGTATTGGAGACACTACCAAGGCTTGGTCTGGATTCTTCAAGTCTGGTTATTTACTTTTTTGTAAACCAAGGCATTTTTTTTTACAAATTTGGAGTCTCATTCCTCCATGAAATGTAAAAAAGGCCCCCAATGTAATAATTTAAATGCTTTGGATATGAGGATGGAGGAGCATTGAGTAGCTTTCACCTTTCCTTGCCTTTTCTCCACTTCATTTTTAGTTGGGGATTTATTACCTAAAGCCAATTTATTACACAAAATATTGTAAAAAAAACAACAAAAAGAAACCCAATAAAATACCAAGGATTCTTAAAGACCAATCCAGCAAAAACACAACAAAGATCAAATTGGTATTCAGTCTATAGGTTTGGGGCGGGTTATTATTATCGAGGGATCCTTTTCTCCACGAAGACCTCTCCTTTGGGAGAAGCGCCACATAGGAAGAAGTATTCACTCGGGGAGCACTAACTATTGGACTGTATATAAAGCTCCGAAATTTACAGATAGCCGAGACAGTGAATAGATTTATTTGCATATTTATATTTAGAGCGAATGTTTAAACATTTAATGCAGCAATATAGAAACTTAATTTAGTTAGAGTAGTTTCTTCAGCGTTGAATTCTTTAATATGAGGAATAAATCCGTGGAAAATTGTCCTTTTCCCTGTATGTATTTTGAATTTGAAGTCCTCATTTCAGTTCTGTATTATTGAAGAAGAGGTCGAAATCACTAATTTATTCATCCTCGTTTAGTTGTATAAGTAGTTTTACTTTCATTTTCATAGACTGTAAATTTCATCTATATGACCAAAATCTTACCACTTGTCCTTATAATGAAAACTCTACATTTTAACATAATATTCAACCTAGAACGTATCAGTTCAATTAACCATTTTCCGTTCATCTAACCTGCAATGTCATCAATGTCAGATCTGAGATTTATTTGTTTCATGCTTGTGGCGTAGGGGTTTACTTGGTAGGCGTATTTTAACTGATCAGCTATTTCTCGACCAGTAAGGGGTCGCTTTTTGCAATCTGTTACTATTTTGGATATTAATCCTGTAAATAAGAAGCTCTCTGTGACTTACTTTACTTTGCCAATCCTTTAATATAACTGACTCTTCCACTTTCTTGGGAGTATTCCTCTGTGCTGACCGATATTTTAAGATTTGAGGACATTTTCTATATTTTATTCTTTCCTTGCAAAATGTTACGATTCTCGGCCATACCGAAAATGGGAGCAATCGAATCACAAATTAAGATATTTTAGAAGTTAGTTAAAAATACGAGATTTCAAATGTAGACATGAAGATTAGTAAAACTGATGAAATATAAGGAATTATAGGAAAAAATATATCACACGATTACTAGTTTAGGTTATAAACTAGAGCATTATAGAAATGAAATTTACAAATAATTGTTCAGAAATTAAATAACATAACCTATTATAAGAAAATAGTCATATTCTAAAGTATTTAAAAATTGGAAAAAAAGGAAAACTTTTCAGTTCTTCTCTAATGTTTTATTTGAAAACTATTTCAAAGTTTTATGAGATATTATTGTCTTAAAGTGAGTTTTATTAAAAAATGGTATTGGTATATTTATGTATTGCAAGTAGTGTACATTAAAGATTGATAGAATACTTTGACTTGCTGAAAAGAGTCAATCAACCATATCTTACAATAATTCATGATATATCAGTCTTTCCACAGATTCCTCACCTGGATGCAATTTGTTCCTTGTACGAAGTTAAATCTGCATTTGAAATTAAAGAATACAAAATGTCAAGGCTTTGATGGACTTTTATCAGAAATTTATAAACACCAGCCAAATCCTTTGTCTAGCTTGATTTTCTAGTTCAAATATTTTTGGAAAGAGATAAATGATAAAATTCTTATTATTTACCAGAGAAAAAAGAATAACTCGTCCAGCGGACACAACCAAGACATATAACTTGTTGATTTAGTAAGACCTTTGGCTAGAATCTCTTGAAAAAAGTCCATATATTTGGACAGAATCATCCGTAAATTGCAATGTAAATTTTGAACATAGAGAACAAGGGTGACTTAACTTTCGCCTGTTAGGGATTGCTTTAAATTGAAAGTTCAGCAACAGTCTTTAAATGAAGGCTTAATGAATTTAATCAAAGAATTCGCCAAAATAAATTGGGAAGTTAATGTATCAGATCTTAACAGATTCGGCTTTACACCAAGAATTGTTGAAAAATTCGTCATTTAATAAAGGCACTCAAACAAGTGCAATTATACGTGGTAGCTCTTCAGATTTATTTCCAATTATAAATGTTAAAGTAAAGAAGGGATGTGTATTTTTTCCTGCACTTTAACATATATCTGGTCTCTGGTACAATAGTATCTCGAAATCGCATTGCACTGGAAAATTGTGTAATGTTAAAATGTAAGTTTGATTCGGTACTATTCAATATCCGATGATTCTCTAGGAGAATTAAAACTATGGAAAGAAGTATGAAGGAAATACAGGGTTTAGAGGCTATTGCTCAATAGCATTATCTAAAATGTCCCTCCAAAATAAGTTATCAGATGAAAGTCAGTGATACACAAGAGCCGCTCTCAAATACATGTGAGCAAGACTGAAACCATGCTCGCAACCATCCAAACGTTATCACTGTATAAACCCATGTTTGCCAATAGTTAAAAGCTGCTTGAAGTGGGTTATTTCACATCCCTAGGTAGCAACATGTCAAGGAATAAATTTATTGATCATGAAATAACCAACAGAATATTTAGTTCTCGTCTAAGGTTTTGGACCGTATGACTTGAAACTACAGAGAAAGAAAGATCTTCGTCTACCATCATTTATGTGTTTCCACGGTGTTATATGGACGTGAAAGGAATTAAAGAGTCGCTAGTTTAGAAATATCCTCAGGATAACGTGAAGGGATAAAGTACCACAACGCTGTTGTTCACAGAACAAAATGTTATATCAGAACATCCGACATAACAAGATGAAATGTCCAATTAGGGAAAGTATATTAGGAATGGAGGACCACCACAGCCTCAAGCAATTACTCTTTGTGGAACAATTAGCACGCACACTTTTGTTGGTGGCCGGACAAAGCAATATAAAGACGGGCGTCACTCGGTGACGGCCATCCAAATGGTTCTATAATATTATACATTTGATGTTAAAAAAAAAAAAAAGGAGATTCAGCGTAATAGTAAGGTGTGAGATGAATGTCAGCCAACTATTGATGCACAAGCCGCGTTCGCCTGTGATTGCTGCCAACGAAACCTCCTAACAAGATTAGGACCTCGTCGTCAGAAACGATCGTGTAAGAAACGAGAAGAGATGTACCGTTGTGGAGTGGACGGACAAAAGTGAGCAAGCAAGGTGGTTAGCCTGCTTTTAACCACAGGAAAATTAGTACCAATATTTCAACGTATGTTTAAATTAAGGGCTGAAGTATAGATGCCAAATATTGTCATATCTTAAGATCAAAAAAACAAATACTAAGCACCAGGTTCGAACCATAATAAAAAGACAATCTCCACTCCAAAACTTAGAAATGAGCCAAACTGTAGAAAGAAAGGGAAATAAATCCATAATATTAAGAATTTAACAAACAAATTTGAAATATGATAAATATTAGCCACACACACATATTTAGGCTAATGAAACAGTCACGCCAATATGTATAGAGGATATTTTCCCACTAGGATTAAGATTGCCAACGAGCCATACAGCAAAAAAGATACGAAGCAACATAGAGTAAGGTTCAAAACTAGAGAACAAAATAACAAAACCTTTATTTTCTTCAAAATTCTCGTTTAATTTCCATGAAAATTAGGCATAAAATTTGTTGAAAATTCCTTTGAAAGTGTCCAAGTATGATTCCATAGAACATCCTATATTAAAGTTTTGGGGAAATTAATGTGGATTTAAAGAAATTCTGTGTTCAAAACGAGGCAAAGAAAAATTACATTCACTATTTTACACACCAAAGTTCGAAATGTGCATATGTATACCACCCATAACCCATGTATATTGTAGACTGCTAGCTATGGTACTACTCATTTGAACATTCTCAGGCCAGTTTCTGAAATTTTTACCAATATCAGAAATATTTTCTGGCATAAATCAGGTTGAAAATAACCAGGGACGAAGAAATATTAGGCTCTACCAACATACTCATTTTTATCCTGATCACAATCGGGTGCATATCCAGATCTAGATCGGATTTAGCCAGTCACATTACAGTAAACCAGATTTCCTCTTCGTTTTGGCTGGAAACCATTTAATTATTTTTTACTGTTTTAATAACAATGGCGTTAGTAGAGAGATGCAGTCTCTCAATAATCTCTAGTAAATATGATGTTTTGTGTAGAAAAGGGAGACAACAAAGACATTACCAATATATTTTTGGTCTCGCCTCTTGAAGAAGAAATGTGTCTAGGAAATAATGTTCGAAGAAGGCTTCTTTTGTAATGACAAACAAGAATTCACATTAGGACGAGTCATAATGGTATCTTTAGCTTGTTTTAATAAATATTTGGATGAGCCTAGAAGCTATCAATAACAAAATATATGTTTAGGTTAATTATATGTAATATCTCAATCTTAGCGGGTTGGTACTAGTAAACCCTGAAATAAGTTGCCGTTAATTATGAAAAATGTCATCTACTTGCTCTTAGTCTTTTAAAATTCTTCTGGACATACAATTTACAACATATTGAAATTGGCAAATGGACTCCGTATACTTTATTCCTGATATGGAACTATTTATGGACCTCCCCATGGACATTCAACACCACGTTTTTATATAAATCCCTACTATCTCTGGTGGATTTTGAGACGCTCAGACAAATCCTGATTACTAGTTTGGATGAATAGATTGAAAACTCTTTTTCAAATTATGTGAAATTTTGGGTATATCAAACGATAGATAAAAAGGCATCTCTAAGAGAAATTTATTCAATTAAAACTTTAAAAGTTCCTAAATTTTCTACAGAATTAGAAGCTTGGGAGTCGAAGTCGCTAAAGCTAATTAGATTCAAGAGGCGAGAACGATTCAACGACGCGCAAACCAACTTTTCAGTTGTTTTGTTAAACTCTCATCAAGCTGATTTCTAGAATTGTTTAAACAAGAACTAAAGCAAACGTAGCAGAAAATATACATATATAAAATAAATTCCTCGCAATATTTGCTGTGACACCTCCACTTTTCATTTATTTCCGCCATCTCTCCTGTCCATTTGGTCTAATGGAATTTTCTCTTCCATTTTAGTTTGTCAAAACCTTTTAGGGTATGGAAAGCTTAGATCGCTTCGTAACAGTCGTTCTCTGGCTGCCAATCCATATTTGCATTCTACCGTTTAGTTCCTCTGGATTCTTCGAATTTGTACCAAATTTCCCAGAGAGGAAATTTAATATCGTTTGAACTCTATGAAATATTTCTCCCTTTTCTTTTGTTCAATCAGATTTGAGAGAGATTTGTTTTTGTGAAAGTAAAGTTGTCTTTCATCCAATGGAAATTGATGATGTATAAGTTGGAGAAATTTGTCTTTATAATGATACGAGGCTGATAAACTCAAAACTCCCGGTGGGAAGAGATCTTTTTCTGAATATTGCCACTACGTTTCTTTATTTTTGATAAGTTTATTTAGAAAAATTAATTAGCAATAGCTCAAGGAGGAAAGCTTATATGCGGATTGAATCATAAATAAATTGGGGCAATTTGATTATTTTCATTTTCGAATAAAAAAATGACGCTTCCAATTTTTCCCCATAAAGGGAGGGCTTAAAAATATCATCAATACATTTCGGTACTAAAGATAAAGACCCAAATCTCCTCCACCTTCTTATCTCCTCTTTTCTCATGTTACATTTTTCTATTTCTATTTACATCTTCAGTCACCAAATTTTCAAATTCTTACTTTTTTTATATTAAATTTTCTCTTTTATAATAATAACAGAATTAAGGAAGCGAGAAAAATTATGGTTCGGATAGATCTCTGTTTTTCATTTGTGATCAATATTATCCTAAACTCTTAAATTAATCTATGAACAACTTATTCTAAGACTAGCACTCTATCTCTTCAATCTATCTATTTGTATGCTCCCATCTACTAAGACTGGCACTCGATCTCTTCTATCTATCTATTTTTCTACTCCCATCTTCTAAGACTAGCACTCGGTCACCAGCCTCCAATTGTGGCTAGAAGGTTAATGAAATTAGATGTCCGTATATTTCTGCTTCTATCTTTTTTTAACCTTAATTTATCTGTGTGGGTCTTTTTTATCCTCTAATTGCCTTATTTACTCTTCTGTTATTTGTTTATTTATTGTCTACAAAATTTGCCCTTCTCTTCTCTTCGTCTCCAAGCAGAAGAATCCTAAACTTTTGAATTGAGTCCCTGGCCAAATTTGAGGTATCTAATATTTATCTGGTCTATTAGAGCCCGACCCCTCCCACATCACCCTCCTCTTCTTTCCCTCAGCACCCCTTTTTCCCTACTTCCTCCTCACCTCATCTACCATATCTCACTTTAGTGGGGTAACTTGGCAATAAACATGATTATTGAAACAAACGAATTTCACGGATCGTTAAACCCGCCAAACAAAGGCGTGGGATCCTTTTTGATCGGGCCGCTCGCTCTGATGCTTTGTTTTGTGGGGCGCTGACGATAGACAGGGAAGGTCCGCGATTTTTGCCGTTGGAAAGAGTCCACCGTCAAGAGAGACGAGAGAGTGAATCCTGACTGGCCGAGAGGGCTTCAATCTAATGTAAAACCGGGGGGAGCGGGCAAATTTCGACGTTAGAGATAGCAAAGAAAACAATACACAAGGAACGAGAAAGATAAGTCACACAAATAAATAAAAGACAGAATGAAGACCAATAGAAACAACGACACACGGTGAGGCATTTTAAGTTTCTTAGCCAATTAGACATATAAGAAAAAAGACAAGTAGAGACAGATTTACACAAAAAAAGATATTTTGTGAAAGAAAAACAAACCTGATAGATAGACATTGAGTTAAAGAAAGGGAAGAAGAGTTAAAAACAAGTCCTAGAATGCATATAAAAATATAAAAAAGAAACAGATTTGGAGAGAAACAATTTATAGTGGGCAGCCAAAAAGAGAAAGAAATAGAGTATTTAATAAATTCAAGTCCTTGCAAAGAGACATAAAACAGCGAATTGGAAAAGAAGAGAGAATGAGATAAATTACTCTTACAAATTAGACGTAAAGACAAAAACAGAGTTAAAGTGATGCTGACCTCGGTGCACAGGCCGAAACAAGTCCTTAGAGAAGGAGGCGAACGGAAACAATTCTTGGCTAATAATTCTCAACCCAAAGTGCGTCGAGCGTCAAACGAAAACAAAACCTGAGAGGAAGAATGCCACACAGATTCTGACACAGCTAAACTGGATAGACAGGAAAAAAGAAACAAAAACTAAAAATTAAAACAAATTCTTTAAAACTGATAACACTGGTCTGCGTCAATAATGTACCTTAGGTTTTCTGTAGTGTTCTTCATAAAATTGACCTCCTAAATTTGAATGTGGAATCCGTTTTTCCTATCAGATCCAGTTTTAGCGATACAGGGGGTGATTATAGTTTATACATGTTCAATATCACATCAAAATATCAATAGTGTTTACACTACTGTATTCGCAGTAAATTTTCTATACATTTTAAGTAATTATGTTAATAAGTTTATATTTTCTCAGGTTAGAAATTGCTTAGGATTATAATAATACGAATAGTAGTTGAGTTAAAAATGAACAGAAAATGTAAGAATAGCTCTGAAAGATTTTGCTGTTTGAGGGAAAGTGACTTTTTCTGAGCAGCAATGTAAAATCTCTCCTGTAATTAAATCATTGTATCATGCATATTTTAGAGTAAGGCTAAGAGAGGAACATAAAAGTTTTCCACCACATATCTGCTGCAAGGGATGCTACATAAGTTTATGACGCTGGAGTCAGGGTGAACAGAAGTCTATTTTGGGGGTTCTCATGGTGTGGCGAGAGGAAAATGAGCACACTACGGACTGCTATTTGTGCATGGCAAATCTTAAAGATGAGCATTGTATCAAGTATTTAAGCTTTTCTATTATACTGGCTACTAAAAATGTCATTATTATGCAAAGACTTAGCATAAAACTAAAAACTATCATAGTTCACTTCAGCATAAACATATCTTTTACTAAACATTTATGTACTATCTGCAACTCCAAATCAATTCCATTATGTAATATGCAATTATATTTAACACAGGTATAAATAAGAAGAATAAACATAGTCTGGCATGTTAGGATGTTCCTTCTGCCATCAAACCCCTTCCCAATGGTCCAGGAATACCTATACCTTCTCTCCCTGAACATATAGAGGTCCAAGAAGAGATTAATATGGAAGTTGATTAAGATTTTGACAGATTTGAGTCTTATCAGGTTTCCAGACATGATATGGTCACAATAACATTCACTCAAGTTCAGTTAAATGATCTGAACAAAGATCTGGAGATTTCAAAGAGGAATGCACAACTTCTTGGCTCTCGACTTTGTAAAAGTAATCTTCTCGTTAAAGAAACAACATTTCTTTGGTACAGAAAGAAAGAAAAAGTGTCTCCAAGCTATTTTTACAGCCTTTTTTCAGCTCTTTAGTATACTGCGCTAATATTAAAGGACTTATTGAGGCCCTTAGAATTTCCTACAACTCTTTAGAATGGAGACCTTTCATAGATTCGTCGAGTAGAAGTTTAAAAGCTGTGTGACTGAATATTGGTAACAAGATAGCTCCCGTTCCTATATGCTAATCAATCCAAATTGCTAAAAGTTATGAAAATATGAACTAGTTGCTAGATGCAATAAATTACTCTACCCACCATTGGACCATATGTGGTGACTCATAGGTAAGATCATTTTACACTTGGCATTTCTAAGCTCTTTGACATTGACATTTTCATTTTTAATTATTAATAATTATATACAACCTTTGGTCAACTTACATTTTACAAGAATGCAAATCTGAAATCATGAGGCATTTTTTAGTTATATTTCTATGTTGAAGTGTTTCCCTATAGATTAATGCATCCTTTTCGGTTAATGGATAACCTATCCTAACTTATCCTAATTGAGAACATAACTCACTAAACTCAAAATAAGATGTACATATATCTAATTATTTCCAAAACAATGATTTAATGCATCGGCAAACAGGATTTTCAGTACATATTTTTATTCTTATTGTTTTAAGAAATATTAATTTTAATTTACATATCATGTTAAATTTAATTTCTGAGAGTGTCTCTTATACTTGGAATACAAACAGGCTACACGAAGCATCCCTATTTCTATGTTTATGGGACAGTCGTGCAGATAGTATGTACTATGAGAAGAAGGTTTGGCCTCCACGAGAAACATTTAGAATTGGATCAAACAATGCGATAGCTGAACCTTTAGTGCCTCCTTACAAATAACTTGCCTTCTCCACTGCATATAAAGTTTGGCATGATAAAAAACTATGTCAAAACCCTTAAGAAAGAAGGCCAAACTTTTGAATTTCTTCTTTAAAAAATTCCACAATTCAGTGACGCTAGGCTCCATGCGGGAATATTTGATGGACCTCAGATCAGAAACTTGTGAGAGATCAGCAGTTTGAGGTATCAATGATATAAATAAAAAAAGATGCCAGGAAAGCTTTCAAAGCTCTAGTTAATAATTTTTTAAGCAATAAAAGAAGCCCATAATATGTTGCCCTGGTCAATCAGCTCCTAACAAATCTCAAACATTTATGAGCTCGAATGTTTATAAAGATTCACCCTTTACAGTACTATCTGGATTATTTTCCCGACAACTACGTGGATTACAGTGAAGAACAGGGGAAAAGATTTCACCAGTACATTCAAACAATGGAATCCAAGGGACATTTTAAATGGAACGTAAACATGATTGCTGAGTACTGTTGGTGTTTGAAGTGTGATGCACCAGATGAGAGGCACAAATGAAAATCGTCAAGGGCGTCTTTTCTTGGAAATTAGAATTATTTTCTTTATAATGTTGCATTCTTTATTTTTTTGTTTTAATAAAAAAGATTATAGTTTACATACGTTTATTCCTGTTTATATTATATAAAAATAATAATGCATCATTAGATAGAGAAAGGTTTTTAAAATATTTTTTCAGGAAAAATGAGGTAATCTCGAGGAAAATCTTGTATGCTGTACTGAGAAAATCTGACCTGATTGAACATAAATACATTTATTTTTGAGCTCAAAAGGTTTGATTTATTAAGAAACCACAAAGAAATCTTAAGGAACATATTTTTTTTTCAAACCAAGGACTGTGTAATAATAGAGAAGAGATTTTCACATCGGAAAAAATAAAAGGGGTGAAACCAAACGAAGAATGAACAGGTAGATGGGCGTTAAATGCAAGGATAGTGATGGATGACACAAAGATCCTCATTACAAACCCACAGTAGTGGGGCAAGAGGGGAACTTATTATAAAGCCTTATGAAATAGATCGTAAAAAGGTCCCAAGAAACAAGAAGAACGAACTTGCCTCAGGTGGTTAAGTTCTTGTCTGGACTGAGGGACCAGAGTTGTTTGGCCTGTCTCGTGAAGTGCCTTGAGTGAGAAAGAGTGAAAAGTAGCGAGGGAGGACTAGATGGGAGATAGGTAAGACAAGAAATCATGAAGAAATAGCAAAATACGAGGCTGTAAGCACCGAAGCGAGAGAGGTGGGCTGAGGAGTGTGGCAGGAAGAGAAGAAAGAAAAAAAAGAAGATTTCGATGAAAGGATTAAGGGAGAGTCAGAAGAAGATTAAACAAGAGGTAGGAAGAGAGATCAAGATAAAAAGCAGAGGATAAGAACTTAGTGAAGTTAGAAAAAAGAATGAAAGCTTTAAAATGAAGAATTGAAAGTTTGTAAACTCCAAAACAATAAAGGAATTTAAAGTTTTGCGAAAGAGAGGTAGAATAAATCTGGGTTTGTGCGAAAGAATCGGAAGATTTGGATGTAAAACGAGCATATTTGCATTGGATGAATAAAGTGGAGTGGCATCAAATATATTTCCCCAACGTGAATGAGACAAAAGGAGAAGATGAATAAAATATAATAACTGAAAAAATTATTAAAAAGAGTCCGACACCAAATGATTATAATGATTAGGAAAGTTGTCAACCACATTCAATCTTTGCGGGGATCTTTTTCCTCTTCGCCGTCAGCGGAAATAGGGAGGGTTGCTTGCCCTCTGAGCCCCATTCCGCTCGTCGTGTGCCCTCCCGGCCCCAGTGCTTCCAATTCCATGCCATCCTGACCGCGATGCCTTCAGGAGGATCGGGGGCCCTACCTCCGCGCACTCACATTTTCACTTCCTTCCTGCCCACCACTTCCTTTACACATCTCTCTTTACAGACTCTCCTCGGTAGATGCCCTTCTTGGTGGTCGCTGTAAGACCTTAGGAATAACAACAACATCACCTGTTTACCCTTCCACCTGAGTAACATTTACTACTACCAATAATAATAATAATTAAATAATATTAATTCAGAAATCCATTGATGCGAAGCCATTTTTTCGAAAGATTTTATTTTTTCTAATGGGAAAATCCGTGATTTGTTTTTTTGTAAATTCATAGACAAATTTCTAAAAAAAAATCATGTTCAGATTTGGTTTTTATTCACTTATTCCAATGGAGTAAGGAAAAATGGGCATGGGGTAGGAGGCATAAGCTGTGAAATGGTTGGTAACGCAGGGGACGATGAGTACTTTCCCGAGCCGTTTGTTTTTATTAGTGTTGGTGTTTATTTGTTGGGCTTCGTTATTTATTTTTCCGACTATTTTCCTCTTTGTCGCTATTAATAGTTTGAGTCAGATGTTTGGTTGATATTTGTACTCTATTTTCTCACTCCCTTTTGGGGGACATTGTTGGTGGTACTCTTTGTTTTCTTTTAGCTCGTATGTAAATTATTACTTTACTTCATTATGTTAGTAATTATATTTTTGCTAATCATTATATTAGTTATATTCTGAGCTATTTATAAGTTATAATTACCTTTGTTATTATAATCTGCCTTGTCTTCTGTCGTTAAATTCGGTGATTACTTTTTCTCTTCACCGATGCTTCTTCTCTTGTTCTCTTTAATATTATTTACCATCATAATTATAATCATTCATTTACTACACCAAATTGGGTTGTACTTCTTTATTTATGTATTTAAACCAATTTTCCCTTTTCATGTTTTGCAACAACTTATTCTGTGTTTTTGTCCTCCATCTTCTTTTTAAAAAAATCTAAAACCTCCTTTTAGTTCCTCGAGAGGTTTTAAATTAATTTGCACAGAATTTAAATTATTTTATTTTATTTTATTATTAGAGATACAGAGAAGAGTTTTATTGTTTTAATATCCTCTAAAAAATACTTCTTTATTTAAATTAAACCAATCCAATAAATGATTTCCGCTGATGAAAACTTCCATTAGATTTATGAATCATGTGATTCATGTTGAATGGAGGGGATCCCGCAGACAATTGAATGCCATACATATTTATATGAAGCGGCTTCTTTGTACACAATGACTTTCATTCACACATATATGAGGTGACGCTAAATGCATAACAAATAAAAGAAAGCAACCCAAAAATAAAAATGGACAATTGCAATTTAGCTAAACGGTATTTTCGACAAACAGAAAGCAAAAAGGAAGAAATGAAAGATGTGTTAAACAATTGTCTGAAATTAATCGAAAGGATTCTCTAAAGGGAATAAAATTCCTTTCATGTTTTCGAAGACAATTTCATTTTAACAACCAATTCTTCTTCCTCTCCAAGTTGAGTCAGGGAGATAATGTTAGAAATTTTGGAGAAAAAATGAAAATCTGAAGCGAGTGTGAATAAGTTAGTAGAGATCTATGAAAGAATTCTGCCCTTGATGTTATTGAGATTTTGAAGTAAAGATCAAAACGATTTGTTCTTCTTTGTGAATTTCTGAAAAATTGAAGGTGCGAAATTTTGCTGATTCCTTCTTTTATTTGCGTGTCAATAAAGCAATCCAGGAAGTGGTTAGTTTTAATAAAAGATAGGCAGCATTGATTGATAGTAGATATAAAATAAGGTAGTATGACTGAAATGGACAGTGGTGAAATTAAATATAATTATATTGACTTTTATTAATAACATAAATTTATTGGTTATTAAATCCATTGCTAAACAGTCAAGGAATGATTCAAGTAATAAAATATCCGACAAAAATAAAATAGCTTTCAAGAATTCTTCTCCGCCGAAAAGGTAATCTTAAATAAAGTTTTCGCCTTTCATAAACTCTTTAAAATGTGTCAGCTTTATTTAATAAAATATCATAATTTCTTATGTCTTAAGACATCCATAATTAATCTTTTATGTGAAAAAGGTGTATTGGATTGATTAATTGGGAAGATGCGTCTATCGTGTCTCTCGTACAAGGCTAAAGGGATAACAGTAAAGAAAACTCATAAATACCACAGCAAAACAAAGAAGAAACTCCCATTTTCTTTCTTGCAGTTTGCCTTCGACCCCTCGTTAGGGGAAGAAAAGGGGAGCGTTTTGCTCCTGTGTCCTGTCCACGGTATACCATCCAGACACTCTCCATGTCTAGTTTGTTCTGATTTAAAGAAACAGGAGCACTAACAATTTTGCCTTTGATCTCAAAAGGGTGGCAAAACGTGCTTGATCGACACTTTTCATCAACAGTACAGGACCAATTTCGGGATAATAACTGTATTTTCAGGATGAAGGTGAAAATTACCACAAGGTAAAAGGAATAGCAAAGATTTTCCCTTCAAATAATATCGCAATTGGGGACATTGGCAGGGGATTTCGCAAAATCTTTAAGCATGAGAGAATGTGTGGTGGGCGATAACCATACTAGGGGTTGATAAATAGAAGCCATCTAATTTTGAACAGTTGTGGGGGCTAAGTTAACCAAAGGGAGCAATATGAGTCAAGATGTTATCAAATATTGCGTCTCTATCATGCCAAAGAACAAGGAACATCACCATAAATATTGCCTCTCCGCATCAATTGAATTTTATTTATTTATAGAGGGAATTTAGGCTCTAATTTTTTTAAGATTTTACCTTCAAATTAGAAAACAAAATAATAAAACAAAATGCGATGTTTGACTTCCATTAATTTTAAATCGGAAAAATATGGCAATATGCAATTTTTCTCTATGACTGTAGACTCTACCGCGGCATCATATAATAAAATGTCTCCTTAGCTAATTAGTATTCACATTTATCGCTGAAAGAGCCGGACGAATTACTGTGTGAAAAGACAAAAGAGAAAGAACGGAAGTGTGAGAGCAGTTTAAGAGGCTAATATGAGACATAGTTTCCTCTTTTATTGAAAGTGGAATGAACGAATGCCACAAACTTCTAATCAAAGGGGAACAGAAATTTGGGAAAATAAAAATGTCTGCGACCAAACGGGAAGAGTTGGGACTGGAATAATAATAATAATGAGATGAAATAACTACATAGGTGCCATTACCCTCTAAGGAATTATTCCATAAATGAAACCACTACCTCATTCATTCTGGATATGTAACGCCATTTTAACCATCACATACTCACACGCACATGTAAACGTCTAATACATACAGTTAATTACATGTACGCAGTTAAACATGCACTCGATATTTACCTCATCACTCTTCCATACATTCACTTCTTAATTCCCTAATCTTAAAAAACAAAACAGAATTGCTAGGTAATTTTTATCTCTCTCATCAAAACGCTCTAGTCACTCACACATTTAAATTATGTCACATAAAGCGTCTCTTTGCCTTCTAGAACAACCTGTGCATTCCACACTATCACATACAACACACAGTGCAACACGTCTTAAACTACACTACATAAACAATGTGTGACAGGCAGTCTATTTTCCACTTCAACGCACTAATCTATGTTTCACAATCACGCATTTCACACCCTTAGGAAAATACACACAATCACACCTAAATATTCGGTGCTACACACAGTCCTTGTAGCATAAACAATAACATCACATTTTAATGCATCCTCACACAGACACAAACACACACACACACACACACACATATATATATATATATATATATATATATATATATATATATATATATATATATATATATATATATATATATATATATATATATATATATATATATGTATATAGTCGTAGAATTGATCATAGTCTGTTCCAATAATTATTTTAGTCCTTGATCTGGACACACCGCTTTTGTTTAAGTTCATGGTATTGACCGTATGACTCAATCTACAATCATATATATACAGTGGCGGCAACAAAAAAAGTGACATGTGACAATTCGGGGAAAATAAAACAGAAAAATGTAACTTACATATTTTATTATGAATATTTCATGAAAGTTATTACTTGGTCATGTTGCCCTTGCACTTGATGACCATCCTGAGTCGATTGGGCATTGATTCAGTGAGGTTTGCGAAGTAGGTGGGGTCGATCGTAACCCAGATCTGCTTCAGTGATTCTATCAGGTCCTTGATGCTGCTGGGTGCTGTCTCTTGAACTTTGGATTTCATCAGATTCCAAGCATTCTCAATAGGATTTAGGTCCAGGAAATTACCAGGCCACTCCAAAACACTAATATTATTATCATTGAAGAACCTTTTTACTAACTGGGACCTGTGAGCAGGGGCACCATCATACATGAAAAATTCACACTGATGAATTTCCCAAAATGGCAGCATGTGCTGCCTCAAAACTTCAAGATAGTTAGTCCCCCTCATGGCTACATTCTTGGCAAGGAAGTACAGACCTCCTCTGCCCTTTTTTCCACTAAAGGCACCCCACACCATCACACTATCAGGGTGCTTCACAGTTTTCACGGTATATTTCGGGTCATCCCGAGACACAGTGCTGGGACGACGCACGATCTTTGACTCTCCTCTGACCAGCCTAAAGGTGCTCTCATCACTGAACATGACCTTCTTCCAATGGGCAGCTGTCCAATGTTTATAGGTCTTGCAAAAATTGAGCCTTTCCATCTTCATAGTCTTGGTAAGAAGTGGCTTCTTGGCAGCGCGGCGAGACGGTAGGCCTAAGTCCTTCTGTAAGCGATGACTGATGGTCCTGAGGGCAACGTTCTGGAGGAGGTCTGGGTGTTTTTTCTTGATTGAAGCGGAGGTTACAGAAGGGTCTGACATCACTTTACGCCTTAGGATATTATCAGTCCTTGGAGATGTCTTCCTAGCTGCACCAATGCCCTCCTTCCTCTTTGGTATGGTACCTGGTGGCAATAACTCAGCTGCACGTTTTAGGCGATGAATCGTATTTTTGAGGTTACTAAATCTGCTGCTACATCAATAAAAGACTTTTCCTGCTCTAATAGGGTCAAGGCACGGCTTTTCTCTTTCATAGAAAGCTTTTTCCACCCCATTGTATCCACTTGCACAGAAGTTATAGCACGTCAAATGTAGGCACGAATGCAGATAATCAGCACGCTGGAGTGCCATATACTAAAACCTCGTTGTACGAGCTCAAACGAGACACTGAGTTCCAATAGAGCGCAGTTCTGTTGTCTTAGCCCAGGAGAGTCGTCCACTTGCGGCATAAGCTCCGCACATTTTCATTGAATTGTTGGCAAGTAAAATAGTGAAAGCGATTTTGTGTATCGATTTCTGTTGCCAATATTCAATGTCACTTTTTTTGTTGCCGCCACTGTACATATATATATATATATATATATATATATATATATATATATATATAATATAGATAGGCTTTAATTCCTACTGAACGTGCGAAAGCTGGTTAGAGGCGGGTTGTGCCGTAGCCAGGATTCTCACTATAAAAGTCCCCCTTGTTACTGGGGGGAGGTTTGTGATTGTTAAATTCTAAGAGTGCATAATACAGGTTGAATAAATTAGCCGAAGGGATTCTTAATTAAAGTCTTGCCAAGCGTATGTCAAAAAGGAGGAGCCACAAATAAACAAACGTACAAAAAATAAACTTCACTTTACACAAATATAATAATTAGCAATAGTTAAACGGGCAAAATTAAGGATTAAATATTAAACACTGATGTTAAGCGTCTAGATTTATAATGACTTAATGGGAGTATCAATCACTGTTAATCAAGTAGGTAATTTAAGAATAGAGGGACACTGGATTCACATATTACCATTAATTGTGAGGGATTGGAGAGACGACTACTTAGGTCCAGACGGGGTGGTTTGGGTGGCGTTAGGACGAGTTCTCGGGGAGAGGGGGGATAAGACGACGAGTTCTGGGCTGCTGGCTGCAGTTCCGGTTAGTTCACTCCTAACTGGATGTGACACTAACAAATACTAACTTCGAGTAACTATTTGGATGTTGCTTTTCTGTCTCAAGTTACTTTGAGCAACAGAGCGTACTCTTCTAGTCACAGGCTATTCGGGGCGGGATTACCTCCAAGGAACACTTCGAGACAGCGACCAAAGTAACTCGACGGGGCGTTGACAGTCAATACGTTATGGCAACGACTCTCGTTCAACGTGAGGGGTACGCGAGTTGGTTTGGGACACTGCTCTAGAGAGATGGACGGCGATATTATTTATACTGAGCATTGTGGAAAATCGAGAGAGAGATTCCCTTCACGCAATTCGCTTATCGCAGCGCCTTCTGGACAAAATAGAAGCCAAATAGAATTTAGGCTTCTCTGTGAGATAGGTCTTCTTTTGTCAGACTTCCTGTCGCCTGTTGGGGGAAAGGTGGGGGGAGAGAGAGAGGAGACGAAGGTCAACTCAAACGACAAATTTCTTTCGTTCCCACGATTGTCTGGCGGCATGTGAGTAGGTACGTTCCATACACCTACATATATATATATATATATATATATATATATATATATATTTATATAGCAGCAATATAAAGACCCAGGTGATTACGCTAATCATTTATTGGCCGGAAATTTCGGACCTTTACTAGGACCATCTTCAGCGACTATATCGTCTAATGCATTAAAAAAGCGGAAGAAGGCAAGTTAAAATGATAAAATTTACAATTATTAAAATTAAAGTAAAACACTAATAACAATATATGGAATTAAATAATATTACCCAGTGGTATTTAAAAAAAAAATAGAAAGTGAAATTATAACAAACTGACTTGATTATCACATATTAAAAGTTACTGAATTAAACAAAAAATAACCAATTATATTAAATTTTAAAAAGAAAAAAAGACAAAAAATCCGAAAGCAAATTAGAATGAACAAAGTGACTAACCTTTATCGTGGGAGTTGAGAAATCAATTAACTAAACATATAAAACTACTGACTTAATTTATTCGGTTGGTCGGTTGGCTAGTTAATCTATTGAAGTGTTGGTTTGTTATATTGTGAATAATTTAATTGAGGAGAAGTAGTTATTTAGGTTTGGATTTATTTTAATGATATATAGTGACTCTAATATTTTCAAATCGAGAGAAGTTAAGGCTAAAGATAATATAGTAAATGAATTAAAATTAAGAGGATGATAGTGATACTCTGAATGTTGCCTGATGGAAGAGGCAATCCCTTTGGCATGCGATCCTGTATACTTAACAAATATACATGTACGACGTGCCACTGTCGTTATATAGGCCAAACTGGCTAACAATTCAACTGCAGGATCGCGAAGCACTTGGGTTTGTCTCATAGGACTGGTATTCCCATTTCTAAACCTGAAGCCTCTTTCATCAGACAACATTCAGAGTATCACCATCATCCTCTTAATTTTAATTCATTTACTATATTATCTTTAGCCTTAACTTCTCTCGATTTGAAAATATTAGAGTGACTATATATCATTAAAATAAATCCAAACCTAAATAATTACTCCTCCTCAATTAAATTATTCACAATATTCACATTTGGCGTCGCTTAAATGATTTATTGTCATACTGAAAATCCATCAATTTTCATCTCAGTTGAGACCTAATGAAACTCTTTTCGAGTATGCTTACTCCTATTTACATCTGCTACCAAACATTGAGGCTGGGATGTAATTTTTATAATCGAAAGAATAAAGCTGAAAATAATGATATTCCATACACATCCACTGGGCGCACAAATCTTTTCGAGGGTTTCAGTTTGCCCATCTCTGGCCTATTGGCTAAATCATTTTCCATGAGGATGCATAGAGATGATATATGCAGTTACATAAAATTCCCAAAGTACTTCATAAACGGCTATTTCCTTTTATATCATCAGGTGTCTGAGTTTCCTTTTTTATCTCAAATAATTGATCAAACTTTTGAAAATTTACCGATTTCCTCTTCAGCCACCCCAAAAAATCGTTTAGTAAAGTTTATTGCAAGTTTTTATATTTATAATGAAGTTTCGAAATATTAAGGGCATAGTACTTGTAAAGCTTTTAGATATAATTTATAATGACTAAATAAATAAATATTTAACTAGTCGATTATTATTATTGTCGTGGTAGACCACTCTATACCATACACTACTCCTAAATTACGTCGAGGAGTGACTTAATCACCTACTGCAACGCCAACCGTTCCAGAACTGTTCGCAGGGATTAAAGACCGACTAGGAGTTCACACTTGAGGTGTTAGTTTTCGAATCCTTAATAATCAAACAGATTGCATAAATTGTTTTCGTGATTGGTTGAATAGGCCGAGAGTATCGTTCAAGGTTTGTTAAAAATGAAACAATAAAAATATAATTTTATTTAAACAAATCAGAACAAGAATAATAATAGGCAAAAGGGAATTATTTAAATTGAAATAGTCTCTTGGTAAGTATTATAAGAAGGGATTCTCACCTGGAATTAATTGATTAATGTAACAAGGCTCAGGTCAAAAAAGGGGGGAACTTGACAATACTAATAATGGAGGGAGTTTCAGTCTTACGGGTCGGTGACTTCAATGAAGGTCCTTCTTGCGATGAGGTAAGTTGGGAACGATCTGATGAGGCAAGTGGGACATGATCCGCACCAACCTTCCGATGAAGATAGCCAATCTCCAAAGATGACGTTCGACGGGGAACGTGGAAATTCTTGTATTCACTGGAAGATGAAACTTCTTTTCCTCAAATGTAATCGATGGAGATTTTCTTTGGTTCGATTAAACGAAGGGAGACTGTTACGCAAATCTAATGGCTTGCCGTTCACAAAACTACCAATTGAATGGGGAAGAATCACGCCAGAGAAAGTTTTGCTGTCTGACGAACGCTAACGCAACTTAAGACTTGAGACGATGAAGACGAACTTACAACTGCGTACAGGACTCCTAGCACTACAGTAGAACCCGAGTATTTGTATGCCCGATTCTGACGGGGAAGGGGGAATTTGGGAAAAAGAGTCACAAGCTCCAGATATCATAATCAGGAGGCGGAGTCGATTCATCATTTAACAGCAAGGTGCTAGGAACAGCGAATCTTTCTCGCCTCGTCACCTGGGACGAGTTCGCAGGATTCGGTACTCTTTCCCCAATGCGCTAAGGGATCTAAAATTCGCAAATGTTCGAACAGAAAATGACGTTGTCCATGGCGGGATACAATCAAACGTGGTCTCCAATAAATTAAAGCGGAAAAGGTGGTCAGAGGTTGTTCTTTTACAATTATATTAATATTAATGGTGTTTGTATAGCTAAATTTCTCTGTATTTATCATGACTAGTTTAATTAATGCATCGGATTGCTTCTTACCAAGTCATAGGGACAACCAGGACCAGCCAACCGGCAACTCTCCTTAATCCGCCAAGTGTTTGAAACAAAGCCCCAAATCTCCCTAGGGTACCCTCTTCGGAAAACGCCAGGAGTTCGAAACCTCTCTGGTGGTTTTTGGATGAATTCCAAAACGAGTCCTTTCCTTGGCAAACGGGGCTCAAGTGGCACTGAATACCACTTGTACCATTCCTAGCCATGGTCCAATCGCCATGGCAACCATCGAGATTTCATAACTTTGGTTTTTTATTTTAAATACATTTGGTTAGGTTAAATTATTAGCCACTTCAGACTGGCCAGGGATTGCACGGGGGGGGGGGGGGGGGCAGAAGAGAACAGTTTTGTGTCAACCACGAATTCATTCGATCACACATCCGATACTTTTGGACGAGATTTCCGACAATACAAACTTCATCATCATCATCATAAATGCTTTTCTGTCTTCTTGCAGGTGGAGTTGTTCTTCGTCGAGTGTAAAAAAACTCTCTCCTCCCCCCTTTTCCAGTCTTACTGCCTTTACTCGCTGGGGGCTTCGATCTCCCTCAAGGTGGCGGGAATGATCCCCGTCGCGCAGCTCTCCCTGGCCAAATGTTGCCATTCGAATCTTTCGAACAGTTTGCTACTAATACCACTATTACTAATACTTCTTATTGAAGTTGAAAAATACTACTAATCAAATAATAATAAAAATAATGTAAAATAATAATAATAATTAATAGAATTGGCAAATAAAATTATCGAAGTTTCCGTTTATCTGATATTGCGGGTACGATGATTTTTTCTAATATTGATACTATTACTATTAATATCAGTTCCTGGGCATGTTTATACTAGCGTGTGTGTGTCTTACGTACGTCAAGTGGAGGGTTACTTCGCCTAACTTCACCACTTTGGCGCTTCACTTCACTTCAGATAATTTCTGAAGGGGATTTCCTCGATGGTTTCTTTTTATTTAATGTAAAAAAGTTCAGTTATTGCGCCCCTCCCACGCCCGGAAGGACGAACCTCTTACTAGCCGGAAAGTTCACCTCAACATCCACCCCTTTTCGTCCACCCCGGCGCAGTTGGGTGTCGAGGGTGTCCGTGCCTCGTGCTGGTGGACTTGTCTATTTGTATTGTAGCAGTGCATTTGAACGTAACAACGAGTAGTTGTGTGTTTTCAGATACAGACGATGAGGTGATTCCGTATGTGCGCTGTTTAGATGTGAATGAAAGAACAAAAGGAAATAGGAAAGCAGGAAAACAAGATGGAAGAAGGAAGAGAATCAATGAATTGAAAAAAGAATGAAAAAAAGAAATACAACGAAAAGAATACAAACAAGAAAAGAAAGAATTAACGAAATAAGAAAGAAGGAATAAATGAAAACAAAGAAATAAGCAAATTTCTCCCTTGCCCCTCCTAATTTGCTCACGCCCAGAGGAAAATGTAAGGATTTATTCCAAGTGTCTTTCCTCTCCTCCGGAACGAACTATAAACTAGCTCCCAATGACATAGCCCCCCCTCAATACACACAATACCACTCACATACGAATACGTACACAAATACTCACATATCCCCGCCCGTGACATAAGAAAAAGGCTAAAGTGCCCATACCCACCCTACAATTTAACCTCTATATTATTTCTAATTCAACCCCCACCTCCACCGAGATGGATGTGCTAGTATTAGTAGCAGAATCATGACAAATGAGATTAATAGTAAAAGTAACATCAATGGCAGCCGAGAGGTAAGTTGTAACGAGCTGAAAATCTCGTATAGATCTGTAGATCCCCTTAAACAAGTGTTTGTGTCTATTATTAGTCGCGTGTACGTGACTATAGTTTCCTATGTCGGTCCGTAGGTCGTTGGTAGTATGGTAAACATTTTAGTTTTCAAGGAAGTTTTTGGCAATAACATAGTAACTAATCGACCGATTCTAACGTAATTTGAAACCCTTATGTTGTCTTACATTTTATTTCGATTCATATAATTGTTACGGTCTTCTCAAGCTGAGCACGTGAATTATTGGAAGTTTTGAAGGTGGTAAGGTCATTAATTAGAAAAGTGAGAGCACGCGACTGGGGTTAGCAGACCTTGTTCCTACTTAACCTTGACTTAATTCAGGCCTGGCCATTATTTGGCGGCCGCTTCAGAAGTCTCAAATGGCGGGGGGGCGCGAGGCGAAATAATCAAACATAATTTATCAATATATTGTCGATTTTAGCCTATTTTGATTTAATAGTTTATTAGGAACACAAAAAGATTAATAAACATTTCAAATTAATTGAAATGAATGCACATTCCTCACCTCAAAATCCTATTGAAATCCATTTGAAATATTTAATTAATATTGAAATATTTGACGGTTGCAATCTTTGATGACTCGTCGCTGAGGTGCTGAAATTAGGAATTGTACGGGAATTTGCGTTTCTCAGCACTGAGGAGGAAACTTTTTATTTATACGCCTTCATTTGGGAACAAACCTGGTCCTAAAAGTAGTTTGAGCCTAATGAAACATTCCCTCAGCAGTCTGGAGGGTAATTGGCCTGCAGTCAGAACAAAATCAATGCGTGGAAGGAACTAAAGTCGCTATTAAAAGTGCCATCACGATTGGTCAAACTTGTGGTCAACAAGACTGGTAGTTCCTTGCTATTTTAGTTAAAGAACCATGATTTTTCGCTATTGTAGTATTGAACAGGAAGATTTCTGTGCAATTATAGTTACCTAAGCTGTTTTCGATCTCTTTTTGTTAAAGGACTAGTGATTTATCGCTATTTCGGTTGAAAAACCCGAGAGGGGCTATTATATTAAACTAACGTTGGGATTTTCGCTCTTTTGGTTACATGATTTGTTGTATTTTAGTTAAGTTGCGGGGATTTCTTTTTATTTTGGTTGAAGGTCTGATGGTTTCTACAGATTTTGCTTTGAATGGCTTCTGACTATTGATTCCGTTCTGGAAGCGAATAAAAGAATCCTCCATATTTTCCTTGCAAGCAGAGTTTGGAGATGAGAGTCGAAAGGCAGACTTCCATATTCTCAGGTCCTATAATATCGATGGCATTCCCAAACTAGTTCCTCTTTTATTATGGTACTAATCTAATGTTTATCTACAAAATATTTTAAAAGAGTTCCAGACAATAAGAGGATATTTTATTTTGGTTTAAAGGTACATTCCTAGCATGTATTCTAGAAAACTATCCTCCTTTTGTGAAGCTAAAATACTTTGTTTAGAAAATTTCAGGTGACTATTCAAATTATCCCTACACATTTTGTAAACTTTTGGGGATTATCATCACTTAAGTGCACTGCCTTACACTTTTATTTCAAATTGCATCTGCTTTCTCTAAACATTACTAATCTATAAACTAATTTTGCTAGTTTTTGCAGTTACTAAGATATTTTTCCCCAGATCATTGTTTTTATTCTTATGAGAAATCTTTGAATTTTGCATAATAATTTCATGTCAAGTTTGTTTTTATATCTTACAAAAACCCAAATGGAACAGGAACAGATCCTAGAGGAAACCTACTAGTAATTGCTGCCAATGAGGAATAATTCAGTTACAACAACTCTCTGCCAACTGCTTTACTGACAATCTTTAGTTTAGCAAAAACCTTTTGCAATTATACCCTTTTCTCTCTTCTAATTTGCCCGGGTGTTTGCTTGATGTTTCTGACAGTCTTTGAGAAGTTGACAATTCTCGTTTTATGCGCTCCAATGTCAAACAAAAGTTTTGGCTCGTGTGAAATGGGAAAAGTGAGAGCCATGGAAAATTTCTCACTATCATTATTTCAGCGCCTGATAGACAGAGTGAATATAGTGAAATTATTGAGAGAGATGAGACCACAGAATAGTTTGTTATCACCGGAAAACAAATGATTATTGGTATGAAGAAAATAAAATGAACACGACGTACATAATTTAATTCTTTCAAATCATAAATACTGGGTTTTGCAAAAGTTATGCTACACTCAGTATTTTTTTTATTGAGAGATTTATGTGTGTGATAGAAGAAAATCAATTAAACACTCTTAAAGTTCTACTGTTCCAGCATAACTCATTAAAACGTCTTTACCAATCTGTGGAGGTGTGTGTAGATGTAACTAAAAGGAATCGAGATGTTTGCTATCCTGCACACGGAGCACAACAAGTCCTAAATTGCCAAGCGGCTCAATGTCACCCAGATGACCGTCCACAGAGTCGCAGAGTGGCTCAAGAGATGGAACGACCTCAAAAATCTACCACTTTCATGTAGACCTCATGTTGTTAACAGTTTGGTTGTAAGAAAGGTATTTGAAAGTGCTCCGAAGCTCAAAATTACCCCTCGCGAGAAACAAAAATATCTTTGTGGCTACAGTGCACAAGGCCATCAAGGAGGAGGGGGGGAATGGCTTAGGGGCGTGGAAAGGCCTTTGCTCACCAACTGAATACAAAACCAACATCTGGAGGCTGTCCTCGAGTTATCAACGAGTTAAATTATGAAAAGATTCGTGGTCGATCAGAACATCAACAAGCAGAACAAATGCGCGGTAAGCTTCCCTTAGGAAGTCTCCGTGGTCCGCTAAATGCTAAACTGTGGTCAATTTAATGCATGAAGATAAGTTTGATTTAATCTTTCAAACTTTCAAAAGCTCATTGGATAGTAAAATGGTTACAACAACCGACCGACCGATCGACGGACCGACTCAGAAACTTATATACTCGCGTTTACGCGACTAAAAAGAGTAGGGGAAAAAGAGTAAATCACGGTAATCGTTCTTTAATGCTAAAGGGCTGTCTGTCAATGAAAAAGTGAAGGAAATCCTCACAGAGGAGGATGCCAGCCTTCCCCCTCCCACCAAGGTGTCCATTCTCGAGGGAAAACATATTGAAATTCTGCCGTCTCCACCAAAGGACTCTCGACACGCTACTGAGCTCCTCTTTTAGGTCGGTGTTGCTCTCATTTTCACGGTGTTGTCATCAGTCCATCTCTTTCATGGTGCTCATATTCCATGTTTGGGAAAATTTGGTATTTTATTCCTCCTTGTTGATTTTTTAGGGCAAATATAATTTATTACTATTTATTTGCTCCTTATTTCTCTGTTATATTCATAGTGATATGCAAATAAACAGTTTACGACCATCCATTTTTATAATTTCCGATATTTTAAAAAACTTTGTTTCTTTACGAAGAAAGAAACAATAAAAAATGGCAATCAATGTTTATCATCACAATAAGAATAGAAATAATCGAAAGCAGGTTTGTTTATATACGAGGCTCTTCTACTAAATTCGAAAACTAGGTACCTTTTTGTCTTAACCAAACTCATGGTGGTCATTTTGACATAGCAGAGTCGTCATTTTCTTGGATATTAACTTTATATTATTACTGTTAATTTAATATGCGTTAATGTTAATAAGGTATAGCGGAAAAATTAACGAAAAATTTAAATTATTTAGTACCATAAAAAGATACCCAACGAGCTGTTGTTTAATACAAAATGAAAGTGTAACTTTTCTTTCATGTTAAGAATTACCGTCTTATTTTTGCTCGTCTACTTCCATCCCTACAGCAACCTATCGCGACAATGTCAAATGGGTGTCTACAGTTCTTATAGAACAACTCGTAGAACTCTAAACATGAGTAGACGCTTTGTATGCTCCATGCAGAAAATAGTGAAACGTAATGTACTCAAATGTATTAATATCTTCATACTTGTCCCTGAACTCTGAGACAAACAAAAATTTATAGACAAATTTTCATCTAATTAGTTGACAATTTTTGTGGGGCCGGATGAGATTTCCTTCACCAGTGATGTTTTAAGAAATAGCTGGGCGATGATGTTTAAGCTTAGGGTAGGAATGGTATTTCACAAACTACTAGACTCAAGAAAGTCGAGTACTATAAAAAATATTAAGAGCTGTCAATTCATGATCCTGGAATAAGAAGAGTCGTGTTTTATTCGTCTAGCATAATAAGAAAAAAGAATTCGCAATTTTGTGTATTCAGTTTTTTAACTCATAAATACAAAATCTCATAGGAGTGAGGCTATATAGGATTATCTACAAATCCTATGAACATGTTTATTGGTAAAATTGCCACCGCTATCATCGAATTGTAATGACATATTTTATGAAAAATAAAATGCAAAGCTTGCAAATGCAGAAGTAAAATGAAAACTATTTGAGTATTGGAAAAACAGGATAAGACGTTAGCCAATAACTTCTTATCTGATAAACATAGCAAATCGTTGCTTAACGGAAATAGTAACATTTATTTTTCCCTCGTTGAACTCATCTCAAAATAAATATATATTTATTTTTTCATCATTTTCTACCGCAAATAAAAACCCGCATCCTCTAGTCAGGCACCCAAGTGCACTTTCTGGCGCCCATCTTCGGCAACCATTTAATGAGATTTTCCAAAAGACAAAAAACACACAATCTTTTGAAATCAAACTGGAAAATTTTAGAATTTAGGAATGTGAAAAATTCGTTCCCAATTTTACCCAATTCAACCCAAAAATTTAATTACGAATTTCTACCCAAATGGTTTTTCCTCTTTTTACCATCCAAATCCAATTCTTGGCAATTTTGACACGTGAAACTAATTTCTAGTTATTCGATAAATTCAAGACATTTTTAGCTGTCAAAAATTTGGTTTTGATCGAATCTCCCTCATTCCTTTCCCTTACGTTTGGTTCTTTATTGCCAACAGGGTGCCATGTGATGACCCACGGGTGTTCCAATTTACCCAAGAAATTGGGCATCTATTGAGGATTCTACTCGATTGCTGTATCTTTCAGGTGAACTACAAGCATACTCTTCCATAGCAATGACTAGATTTAACTCCAAGGGTTTGCTGTATGTTTCATTTCTAGTGTGAACTATTTTTCTACCATTATTTTCAACGGAAATTATATTAATAATGAATAACACCATATATTATACGATTTTACTAGAAAATAGAAGCTTCAACAGTTTTCACATTAAGCGATTTTAATAAATATCTAAAAAGTAAAAGCACAAATTTAAGTATATACGAATTTAAAATGAGATGAGTAGAGAATAAATATACCAAGGATACAAAGGTTAGTAAAGGTTTAGATCAACTTTGTAACAGGCCTGTTAATAATAAATTCCAAATGAATTCACTGAGATGCCATTAATTTTTCAAGATGTGAATAACCTCAACTTTGTTCTTTGAAGTTCTTCAGATCATATACAAGTTATTCTCTAAAGTAAAAACAAATTTTCATCCTCTAAATCTCCAACCACTTAATTTTGAGCCAATCAGAGTTCTAAGTTTTTAGGAAGGCTATTTTCCACTCATCCAGGAAGCCTTTTATGCATTCATTCATATACTAATAAAAGGTTCACTATCTTCATTTCTTTATAAAGAGGGATAAAAAATTTTAGGCAAAGAGAAACATTGCGTCCCTTTAAATATCTTTCTGTATAGTCAAAAAATATGTTTATTGTTGTTGTTTTTACTAGTAACTAGCAAAGTTCCCAGGCGTTATCAGTCCATAAAAAACTACCTTGATCAAATTAAATTCTCTTTTTGAGTTTAATTATGCAAATAAATGTTCTTAGCTATAAAATATAAGGTTCACTTTAATTTTAAGTAATATATTATGAAAGACTAACAGAGAACGATTTTCACATTACAGTAGTGCGGCAGGGCGAGCAAGTGGGTGGGCGTGCAGGAAGGCAAATGTTGAGGCCTTAATTGTAATTCATAGCCGCGATAACTTGTCCCAAAACAGTTAGAAAGGGTAAAATTTAAACCTTACCTAATCTAAGCTCACACTAAGGTGGCGCATCTTAAGCTAAATCTAATTAGCCTATGTTACTCCCCAGGTCAAGTTACCCCCATTACTGACCTTTGTGGCGTTTAATATCGCTCTAAGTGGCCTTTTATAGGCGTCATATAAATATAAATACACAAATACAAACAGACTTTTTGAAATATACATCAGATACTAGCAAAAGTACCCAGCGTTGCCCAGGTCAAAAGAAAATACGCACACAAATAAAGGCACAATTCATGTTTGAATTTCTTACTAATTCTATTGAGCACAAATTTTAAATTCTATCAAGAGACACATCAAAGTATTTCCAGTACAAGCTTGCAATCCTGCTCATCAATACTACAAAACCTCTTAGTAGACAATCATTTAGTTTTCCCTTGAGGGACATAGACATATAGGTTACCCAAATTTATCCCAATCTGATTTTTAATACAAAAACAACACTGCAAATTCTAAATTTTATTAATAATTTCGGATCAGATTTCGAAATATTTGAAGTTTTAAATGAATTCGAAATCTTAGTTTGACACATCTTTTGAAAAATTCGCATTTTCGAAATTTGTCAGAAAAACATTTTGTTTAATATTTAGTGAAGTGCGATTGGCACATATTCGCTTTCTATGTGTTTGCACATATGAACTTTTACTTATATTCGGCTGACTTCTGTGTTGTATGTATATGTTGGTTCTGTTCCTTTAAATGTTTAAGATTGATTCCATGTTTTCTTCATTACTTACTTGTTCGCTTCGCTGTAATTTTCGGTTTCTATCTATACATTCTTCGTGCTACGTCCTTCCTTCGTTTGCTATTTATTATTTTCTCCATAAAATCATTTGTATATCTTTAAAGAAACTTTAATTTCTCCCCTTTATAATTCAGTTGAAATTGTTAAATAAAAACAGAAATGTTAGTTAAATATTTTCCTCAGCATATCCAATTCAAATCATGAGGGATTTTCAATAATACTTTTAAGTTATTCGCTCAGAAAACGAGTTCGTGCACACCATAGAAAACTTTGATCAAACGAACAAACCGATGCTTTTAGTGGTATTAACCATTTGAGCAAAACTATAAAACCTTTCAATTTTTGTACACTTTTCGAAATTTGAGTAATTTATCTACCATTTTGTATGCCTTTTAATCATTCCTATTTAATTAATATCATTTTATGACCTTTATTATCTGCCATCCTCATTTATCACTATGCAATTTATGCGAATGAAATGAGAAGCAAAGGAGAAGAAAAAATCTTCCCAAAATATGTTTTGAATGATTAACTTTTGATATTTGAGAGAATTTAATTGAAAACGAGGAGCTAAAATAATCATGTCGCCTTCATTATTTTAGGAAATTCTCTGAATATCTTTACTCATTGCATCCTTCTCTTTATCGCAGTTTATGTAGGTGTGTATACTGAGTAGATCTGAGGCTTAAGTATTTTTTGTCCTATGAGATGCTATTTAACATTCTTTCAACCTGAGTTGCCCACACATTAATATACCAACACTTAAAATACGACCACATCTAGACAAAATGCAAGGCATACATTGTACACAAATAGGTGATTCGTCCATGAAACTGGACGTGGAATTTACACATGTAAATAATCGCCTTTCTAAGAATATTTTATGCCCATTTGAGGCATTGCATCGCCTGGCGCTTGTGTGCCTATGGAGAAGCGCAAAATATTTATGAGACGAGGTCTCTCGGAATAGTTATTTGTAGAAATCAATTTTTTCATCTTTTTCCATTCGAAAATTGGTTCTGCACCAAAGTGTCCTGAAATGTGAACAGATTGATACTAAAGTTATTACATTAAGGAACACAATATTTAGGGTCATTCATGACTTTGAAGCTTTTTTGACACTAATAAAAAAATAGCTGATGCCGTCACCAGCGTGGCTACCTCTGAGACAGCCACGTAATCCTTGAGTGTAAACGAATTGCTGAAAAATGAGTTTTTCTTATATGTAAAGATAAAAAACCCGATTTTGTTACTTTTGGGGTTATATAACCTTACTTAACCTTAAACTAAGGAATAAAGGTTATGGACCGATTGAACATGATTTAGTGAAAAGTAAAAGTAAAATAATAGCAAAAATTTATTATATTAAATTAGCTGAACGAAGTCTGGGCGAAGCAGCTTCGCAGAATTTATGGAGTCACCGTGGCCAGTCGACCTTTCTGGCTGGTGACGTCACCAGCCATTTTTGCTTTGTTTCCCCTAAACAAAAAAGCGCCATTACTTTAGAAAACCTGGTTACAGAAGTTTTCTGGAAGAACAAATAGAACCAAGTTTGCCCTTTACAGAGGGTTCATCTCAAGGTTCGGGTTGTCTTCAGTTCTATAATTGGTCAGAATTGGAGAGAAGCACGTGTGAACTCTTCCTCGTGCAGAGCGGTTCTCAAGTAGAGAAGGTCTGCGACGAAGACTTATCTTACCAAAAAGAAACATACGTGTAGGCGAATCGTCACTCCCCCCCCCCTCCCCCGTTCCCGTCCCGTTCACTCGTGGTGCAGTCACAAGGAGGTTACCGCAAAGATATCCGCCCCAGGCATCGGTGGGTCAAGTGCGTAACCGCAGCGTTGCACGTTTTAGGCGCCATGAAAGACCCTAAAGGTCAAAATGCAAGATCTCCCCCAGGAGAGTGAGATTCAATTTCACGTCAAATAAGAAATTGGAGACGTGTTTCTCCTAAGCTCGAACGCTAACGAGGAGCCGATGGAAGACATTGTGGGAAAAACCGTTGGGCATAAGAAATCTCCTAGAGCCGTCCTCAAGCCCCTTTCCCCCTTACCACTTCCCAAGTTGGGTGACGAGGTATAAATGAGGAACTATGAGAAAAATCGTGGTAGTATACGTCAGTCTCTAGGTGACGAAGTCTTCGGATAAAACCGAACTACCGACACTAGAGAAGGGAGTGTACTTGGCTCTCCAGACTAAGAACTAACCTGCAAGAGAGGCAGGACTACCTACTTTAAGGGGCTAAGAAGAAGCTCATCCTTGAGCTAGTCCCTGGTTATCAAACCGAACGCAAAGTTAACTTTGTTAAGTTCAACTTACTCTTGCCACAGAGACTCCTCATATCCTGCGGCACCTTAACACCAGGGGTATTCCATGTCCTTGAGGAATTAAGAAAAGTAGAAGGAAAAGGCTCCCCCTCGAGCCCGAAATTTAGGTGGCCACACCAAACTTCTAAGTTAACTTAGGGAGGAACCAAGTTCCAGTTATTCTCGTCAGAGAAACCCCCCTCCGTTATAATCGTCCTTAAAGGAGACTGGAACTAAGAAGAAGTTCATCTTCGAGCTAGTTCCTAGTTACCATACCGAACTTCAAGTAACTTATTCTCGTCAGAGAGTTAGGTAACTTATACTGGACAGAAAAACCCTATCTCATCGATCCTCGCCCTTGAAGAAGACCTTCCTCGAGTTCAGTCCTCGTCCATGAGCAATTGAGTAACGAAGGAGAAAAACTCCCCCTCTGAGCTCGTTACTCGGTGGTCACACCGCACTTCAAGTTAACTTGGTTTAAGAACCAAGTTCGACTTCCTTTCGCCAGAGAGACAACGACTACTTTGGGGCCACATAAAGCACCGTTATTGTTTTCGTCCGTGAATAACCCCCCCCCCGGAATACCGTGTCGTCCCCACAGCTGCTACCCTCGCCAAAAGGACCTCCGTGATCTCACCTATCTACATCTGGCCGGTCGCCCGCTTCGTGAGTAAATAACATTTCTGAGGCCTTTAAATTCCAGTAGAGTCTGTAAGGCTAAATCTTATATTATTGTTGTGTGTAGAGAAATTAACCAATTTTTGAGGGTCAAACCAATTTAATTATTCTTGTTTATGATAATATTCAGAGTATTGCTGTAGTTAATGTTTAAATTTTTAGTATTGATTTGTTACAGTTAAAATATAAGTTTATTTTGGGATTATTGTGCGTTTCTTTATATCCTTACGTGTTTCTAACGGCTCTATTCTTTAAGATATTAAGATATCAATGTATTAGCACTCTTAGCACTCTTAGAAAAAAAGGAGGGGCATTCTACGACATATTATAAAAGTGGTGTCAGGTTTGTAGGTTTTATATTTGAAAGAACCCATCAGTGTCTAATTGAGAAAGAGCCAACACGTAAAGGAATATCATATCAGGAATAAGAGAATAATTGACAAGAGAAAAATTGGAAGACTTAGGGGTGGTAACAATCTAAAGGTAATTAGTAGGCTAGGTGGTAAATTTGTTGTCGGAGTGGTACTTCAATCAACATAGTAGTGGGATTAAAGGTAAGTTATGCTGAGCGCTACCTGGTGAGTGGTGGCATAATTACCTGAGAATACAGAAAGGAAAAATCGACGGACCACCACAAAATGGATCCGGTCGAAAGATTTTACCAACAAGCCCAAAGTCTGGGACTTGAAGGCAAAGAGATGCATGACTACGTCATGGCAGAACTAAGAATAGATTGTGAAGAAGAAGAAAGAGTTTTGGATATAGAAGAAGAACAAGAATTAAAAAAGTTTGATAGAGAAATAGAGGATATAATATGAGAGGATAAAAGAGAATGGGAATTAATGGAAATATGGATAAACCGGAAAAGTGAAGAATCCCGAATACAGCGGAAAATAGAAATCGAGGAAAGAAGATTCTCAATAGGAAGTAAGACAAACGAAAGAATAAGACAGTTGAAAAGAGAAGCAAAGGAATTGAGAATAAGGATAGAAATGGAAGATGAAGAAAAGAGAATAAAGATAAAGCTGGAAGCTAAAGAAAGAAGAATTCTACGGGAAAACGGAATAGCGAAAGCAGAACAAGAAGCCGAGAAAAGGAGAATGAAAAGGGAAAAAGAGTCGAAAGAGAGGAGAATAAAGATTAAAAAAGAAATCGATGAAAAAAGAATACAGAAGGAAAAAGAACGTTCTCAAGCTGAAAGAGAAGAGAGAGAAGAAAAGGAAAGATTGCTCGCACTCGAAAGAGCACCTATCGAGAATCTGATAGAGGTCGAGGAAGTTGTAGCCTAGCCTGAACTTAAGAAAGGACCATCGAAGGAAAACCCAGTTAAATGGGGTAACAATGAAAGAAGTAGAAAGTAGGGATGAGGTGCCAGCATGTGTACCTAAGGAAGAACCTACGAGGAGAACCCAGCCAAATGGGGTTATCAGGGAAGAAGTAGAAGGTAGGGTAGAGGTACGAGCAGGTGAACCTGAGGAACTACCTACTAAGAGAAGTGAGTCAAATGAGTTGACAAGGAAGGAGGAAAGAGGTGCTATTGCGATACACCCAGGTAAGACTAATCAAATGGTAGACACGGATGGTTATCCTCTACCCCTATTAGTCTCCTCCCCGAACGGAACGTCCACGGAGTTACCGCTAATACGCCAAGGCGTAGTGAGCGCCCAGCCCATCAACGACCTCTCAGGGAAAAGTTTTTTTGGTCCCCAAAGATCGAACCCACACTTGATCTTACAGTGTACCTTGATAAAGAAGGATTATGGGACTCAAGTTCTCATCAATTATGCCCCGCTGCAACAGGCCGCTCTAGCCATAATGGTTAGTTTAAAGGTAGTCAAGTACCATAAGAAGGGTAATTCGAGTAGGTTGAAATACCGCTACCATTTCGTAACATACTTGGGTAGACTCAATAACCCAAACAGCCGACTCAGGCGCGGTAAAGTATTGGTATTAGAGCACCATTTTAGAATTAGCTACAACAAAGGAGCCGATAAAATACAGCTGCCCTATAGGCGAAGACAAAATACCATTTAGGGTTATTTCAGTACCTAATGAGCGTGAAACCATGTTTTCATTTGTTGTTCGTGTTAATATTTATCGGTAGGATTTAAGTTTTCAAAAACTTAGAAATGTAAGGAAGTAGCTTGTTTTGTTGTTTTTTTTTGTGGGTAATCGATGAATTAAGATTTTGATATTTTCATGTAAAATTGTATTGCGAGTAAGTCTAGTTCGACACATTGCCTGTGTAAACGCGCGCAAGGGCGCTCATGTGTAAGGAAACTTAATGTAAGAGAGGGCTCGAAGAAATACAACTTTGCTAATCTTAACTAGGTTGAGTAAGTTGTTTTGAGTTCCCCCCACCATTAAGTTCTTGAATGGAAGGTGTGTAGGGGAATCGTCACTTCCCCCCCCCCCGTTCACTCCTCGTGCAGTCACAAGGCGGTTACCGCAAAGACATCCGCCACGGCATCAGCGGGTCAAGTGCGTAACCGCAGCGTCGCACCTTTCAAGCGCATGAAAGACCCTAAAAGGCAAAATGAAAGATCTCACCCAGGAGAGTGAGATTGAATTTCACGTCAAATAAGAAATTGAAAACGTGTTTCTCCCAAGCTCAAAGGCTAACGAGGAGCCGATGGAAGACTTGGTGAGAAACCGGTTGGGCATAAGAACTTTCCTGGGGCCGTCCTCAAGCCCCCCTCCCCTTACCACTCCTCCAGTGGGGTGACAAGTTATAAATGAGGAACACTCAGGAAAATAGGTGTAATATACGTCAGACTCCAGGTGACGAAGACCTCGATTAAAACCGAGCTACCTAGACTTGATTGGTAGTGTACTTGGATCGCCAGAGCAAGAAGTACCCTGCAAGAGAGGCAGGGCTACCTACCTTAAGGGGCTAAGAAGAAGCTTATCCTCGAGCTAGTCCCTGGTTATCAAACCGAACGCTAAGTTAACTTTATTAAGTTCAACTTACTCTCGCCAGAGAGACTCCTCATATCCTGGTGCACCTTAAACACCAGGGATATTCCTTGTCCTTGAGAAATTAAGAAAAGAAGATGGAAAAGGCTCTTCCTCGAGCTCGTTATTCGGTGGCCACACCAAACTCCTAAGTTAACTTGGTGAGGAACCAAGTTCAAGTTATTCTCGTCAGAGAAACCCCCCTTCGTTATACTCGTCCTTGAAGAAGACTGGAACTAAGATGAAGCTTATCCTTGAGCTAGTTCCTAGTTTCTAAACCGAACTTTAAGTACCTTATTCTCGTCAGAGAAACCCCCCTTCGTTATACTCGTCCTTGAAGAAGACTGGAACTAAGATGAAGCTTATCCTTGAGCTAGTTCCTGGTTTCTAAACCGAACTTTAAGTACCTTATTCTCGTCAGAGAAACCCTCCCCTCATTAATCCTTGCCCTTGAAGAAGACTCTCCCTGAGTTCAGTCCTCGCCCTTGAGGAATTAAGTAACGAAGGAGAAAAGCTTCCCCTCGAGCTCGTTACTCGGTGGTCACACCGCACTCCAAAAGACTTGGTTTAAGAACCAAGTTCGACTCCCTCATGCCAGAGAGACCATGACTATCTTGGTGCCGCATAAAGCACCGTAATTGTTCTCGTCCGTGAAGAACCCCCCCACCCCCCAGGAATATTGTGAGGACGCCCCAGCTGCTACTTTCTCCAAAAGGACATCCGTGATCTCGCCAATCTACATCTAGCCAGACGGCACCCGTCATGAGTAAATAACATTTCTGAGGCCTTTAAATTCCAGTAGAGTCCGTAAGCCTAAATCTTATATTATTGTTGTATGTAGAGAAATTTACCAATTTTTGAGCGTCAAACCAATTTAATTAATTCTTGTTTATGATAATATTCAGAGCATTGCTGTAGTTAATGTTTAGATGTTGTGTATTCAATGGTTAAAGTTAAAATATAAGTTTATTTGGGGATTATTGTGCGTTTCTCTATATCCTTACGTGTTTCGGAACGGTTCTCTTCCTTAAGTTTTTATTAAGGTATTAATACATTAGACACT
Source organism: Ceratothoa steindachneri (assembly GCA_963969495.1). Classification (NCBI taxonomy): domain Eukaryota; kingdom Metazoa; phylum Arthropoda; class Malacostraca; order Isopoda; family Cymothoidae; genus Ceratothoa; species Ceratothoa steindachneri. The sequence continues at coordinate 242,324,430 of OZ018317.1, read as the reverse complement.
TAGCACTCTTAGAACAAAAAGGAGGGGCATTCTACGACAATACGGATAGGATCCTCTTTTGGGGGGAATTATAACGAATGGTCTGTTGAAGAGTGGGGAAATTGATATTTTGGGAAGCTTCATGCCCCTTCTTTAGAGCTTCTCGATCATCCCTCGTTATGAAGGAGCAAATAGGGGCGATTTCATGAGTCATGTGCGGTGAAGCATTCGGAAACTCTCTATTTTTGGTCTGTTTCTCATCTACATGATCTGGAGCACTAACATTTTTCCCAAGAGTACTGTTATGAACGCTAACTCGTACTAAAACCTGCTTCTTCAGCACTTTTTCGCAATAGTTCAGTACCAGTTTGATCCTTTTCGGCGGAACAAATAGAAAATAATTTAAGGGAAAAATGTACCCTCTCCCAAGAAATATTAACTAACCTAAAAAAATAAAAATGCACTAGCCTACAAAAAAAAAATCTTTTGGTGGTTTAAAACAACCTATCAATGACAAGATAGCTGCCGATCTACTTTTCATCATGACATCAAATTTATCCATTTGCAAACCTATATTATTGAAAGTGCTATATTATGTATATCTTCGATATACAATATTAATACTTAAAAAATTACTTAAAAATACCTTCCCCGTGAAAATTAACCTAACCTAAAAATTACAATATATAGAGAGAATTTCGTTTGAGTCAATTGTATTAATCTGTAGAATTACCAATATCTTATATAAAAAAATTATAGTAGTCTCGAAACTTTTGATGGTATCTGTATAAGAATTCTATTTGCGGTTACTCAAAGAATTAATAAATCACCGACACAAGATCTTTTTATCTGTTCTGGTGATTTAACCGGAAATAGCATTTTGGAAAGATGTCACAAAACTAGAATAATAAGACATCTCTCTTAGCTCAGTGACAGGTTAAAGAATGTCTGCGTAATCTACCAGCCATCGTGTGGCGATGCGAAAGAAACCAATCCAAGAAACAGAATTTCCATTTCCACAATTACACTATGACATTCCAATAACATTTTAGGTAACTTGTTTGCCACTGGGAAAAGCGGGTCATAAACAGGTTCATACAACAACACACAGCAGAATTTAATTCTCTTCCACATATCATTTTTCAGATCCTTCGGCGCACAGAAACTTTCACGAATGTTATCCTCGAATGATTTATGAAAGAGTTGCTCCGACCCAAGATTTATGATAGGCAAAATGAATTAAATTGAATCAGATCTCAGCAGCATTAAGCAGTGCATTAAAGAACAAATGACTTTCTAACGCGATTAGATAGTAAAACATAATTCATAATGCATACCGGAAATAAATACTTGTAGAGATAAATATTCGAAAAATTATAATAAAAGTATCAAAAGATTCTGATAATTTGGTTAGGCAGAAAATATTTGAAATTAAATCCAAATTCCTTCCATTTACAAAGTCTTTTCTGACTAAGTTAAAATATTTAAATTTAAATAAATCAATTAATCAATATGGCGACATTTACAAATCATGTCAAACAATTATGACCTTTCTACTTTAACCAGGTAATGAAGAGCAGCATCCCTATTAAAATAAACCAAAAATAACAAAGAAACGGATCACAAAGAGCGATAACAAAAAGATCATCGAAATAAATATCAAAGAGGGCCAAATTTCTTTAAAATGGTGGTTACCAATCTCGTAAGTTATTATAAGATACTTTAAGGTTCGACAATTTCATTGCCCCAAATGTACAAGCAAATAACCATATCTAAATTATTAAAAGAATTTTACACATACCTAAATTCTTTCACACAAACACTGACATCCATGCAAATCCTCATTCATATAAATACACGAAATAAGAAAAGCATATATACAAGTAGAAAGATACACATAAATACACAAACAACTATTCCAGTGCAAACAAATGGATGCAGGAAAGAGATACTAAGCTTATATGTATATGTAAACAGATAATCCTTTAAAACCCCATACACCTACACACAAGCGAGAGCGGACACACCTCGTTTTAGATGGCCGATCACCCGACCATGAAAGAGAGAAGGAGCTATTATGAGGTATAAATTTACGGTCCGCCAAGTGAGTTCTTAGACGGTGGTAATCGCTATTCTGACACATGCTATCAATCAACTATTTATTAAAAGAATGAATCTTAGGGTAGTTCGCCAGAAACACTGTGATTTCTAAGGATTGGGATAAGGAAAAGACGGTGAACTAGTTGATTAGTGTTGTAACTTGGTCGATGTTTAATGTTAAAATCTGCATTGAGGAAATATCTCAATTTAGTGAAATCTTATTTCAAGATAAGGTTATTAATTTTTATAATTAATCTTTAGACCGAAATTGGAATCAAGAATGAGTATGTTAAACTTCTTTGCCTTAAATATTCATTTTCCTTGTAAAAAATAAAATAGACAGAGACATTTGTACATCGGTATGATGGGATTAAAACCTTGTTTAAAAAAAAGAAAAATGAAAATAAAAACTATTAAAAATATACATATTCCCAAATATACTCCATAAAAAAAAAATGACTATAAATAAATCCCAAAGAAAATCTGAAATTATTTTAAGATCATAAAAGGAAAAAAAACTTAAAATATATGATGAGTGAAAACGACGATAGATGTAACACAATAAAGAAATGTGGCCATCCTAAATATAAATTAAGAATAAGAACAAAGAAATGAGGAAGAGGAACAGAAAAGATATGATCCGTGAATTATAAAAGCGAATATCACTGGGAAGTGTGATCCACTGTGGTTGCCACTGGAGGTCTAGGATTGGACGAAGCTCTTCCATGTAGCTTCTGTAGGAATACGCTACATATTCTAAAGAATATGGGACTTGAGTGTTGGTACGGAAAGATAGAGTGGTATATTTATACATGTAGTATAGAAATAGAGGTGAGTTATTGTGCAAGCAAAGAAGGCGTGCGGTGATTCTCTGATCTTCGTAATGAAGTGAACGGATAAACGAACAGCAAATGCAAGATTTCTTGCCCTGGTAATATCACACAGATGGGCGTGGCTTTTTCACTCTCGAGGTGACAGCTCTAAGATCTCTGACTAGAGGACTGCATGCAACATAGAGTTATCCATTACAATTCTGTTGATCATTTTAACTTGCAAGCTTGGCACAGATGAAGAACTAAACTTTCACAACTTTTTTACTCTAAATTTTGGATCTGGAAGATTACATCGCAACTTCGGGGTACAACTTGAATAACAGGGTCATATATTCAAAAGGTCATCCTTATAACCTACTGTTTGGAATTATCAATAATTGAAAATTTATTTGAATTGTTCCGATCTTATTTATTTTATCTCTATTATTATTGCGAAACTCTTTCTCCTTCAGGTCTTTTATATGCGTATTTTGAAGCTCCTTTGCTCTTTGTAGGAAATGTGAGCTTCATTTGTCTCTCCTCCTTCTGTAGTCGCCTTTGATCAATGAAGAAACACACACTAAATAGTTACCAAAGAATGCTACCTCCTTCGAAATGCATAATATGTCTCTTTTCATCACTGTCTCTATTTCTCTCTCACACGCACACGTACACAAAAAGTAAACACATTTACTATTCTGTAGACCTCATTGGTGTCATTGCCACAATAATTAAGCTAATCTACTTATTATTTCTTCCTATTTCGCAGCTTGGAGAAACAGGGCAATCGGATATATCGGGATAACTTAATGAAATGCATTAGACGTTTAAAGGTGGCTAAAGATCGTTTAATTATTTGTGTGAATATAATATAATCGTGCAATATTTAGAGCCTCTCTATAATGAAATAACAGCTGTTTTTAATCCCTCCTTTAATTAAGGACCACTGGCTGCGGAAATAAATATACTACTGAATTGTTTTATTCATTGTAATTTGAAAACTCCCATTTTATCTCATTTCTTTGATTAAATCTAAATCTGATTTGATCACTTTTTAAGGGTAATACAGGACTTTATAAAAGGAAAACTCTTTGAAAATACTGAGTGTTACATGTTTCTTAAGTAATCATTTCATCAGTGTTCATAGTATCGTGGATGATATGAAAAAATATAACTTAATAAATAAAAAACAGCCCGGTTTAGGAAACGGACTCTCATCATTCACTAATTAATCTAAACAATACCAAATTAAAGTGAAGATGAGGAATAATGCGATTTATACATAAACACGTAGCAATAAAGCTAGAAACACCCATAATAGGATGAAACGTACAAACTTTGATCAAAGACAGTCATTAACCGCATTCATCACACACTTCTTCTCGTATATTATTTATTTGAATTATTACATAAATCTAAATCGTATGAATTTATTATTTCAAATTACATGTTTAATAATGCTGAAAGCGTTAAGTGCTAACGCAAAATACCAAAGTGACTGTAAAACCTTAAAAAGCTTGGAAAGAGTATGAAAATGGTCGGAAGGACCGCAGGTGAAATACAAAGTAAATAACTGTAAGTTAATACAGGTAGATGAGGCAAATCCTCGACGAGATTATAATATTCGTGAGCAAATTCGTGAGTCACCTCAAATTTTCGAGACAAAGATGTGCTGTGTCCGTAATACATAACTGGACATTTTGTGTTAAAATCCAAAGTAATGATTTTTTTATTTCTTCGGCAGGAGGGCATGTTTGGGTATATATATTTATATTGCAATCGACATTTTGGAGGTTTGATACCTTCAATCTTAATTTTGTTGAGCAATGCTTTGATATGTTAATAAATTCAGTGAACTAATTGTCTTTCTTGTTGTGGTTGTTTTTATCTTGAAATATCTAATATTCTGAAGTGCTTACATTCGTCATTTGGATGCAGAGTATTTATTCCATATCACGAAATGTACTATCAACGCCACATGTGGAAATGGCAAGCTGAACATTATTGGGAGCAGAAGTTGTTTCCCAAACTTCGGAGGTGAATGAATCCAATTATTCTAACTGAAATTCTGGATTAGTTTCCAAATCGTTAACAATTTGCTAACGACGTTTCGTTACACTACTACGAGAAAACGACTGCTATCTAATATTTTTCTCTTTCAGGACAATTAATTTATGGAAAACTTACAAATGAATTAATATATTCCCTAATAGAATAGCAATTTGAGTGTTTTGCCTTCTTAGAATAAAAATATGACCTATTATGCCAATTTTTTGGGAGCCTTTTAAGTTTTATGAGAAAAGCCATTTAATCGGCCACTGTGATGCATTAGGAGTCTTAATTCCATCTCCCTCATTTCACTTTTAAAATCAGTATGTATGATAGATGTTTGGTAGGTAAAAAAAGATTTATTGTTATATTATTGATAGACAGCAAGGAATTCTTTAGAGGATAAGCAGGTAGTGATGGACTTCGAAAAAATTAATCAACCATTCTATTTAAAACAAAGATTTCCTCTCATTTACCATACAATTATGGAGAGACAAAACAACCTTTTTATTAAAACTAGTTTTGTACGAAATTATTATCACATTTTCCAATTTCAATTGCAAGAATAAATAAGTAACTCATTGGCAATTGTGTAATTGCTACCTGGTTTTCATTAATGTATACAACATTCAAACAATTTTTGCGTCAATCTAAATCATTTTTATTATTAAACAATTAAATCTATCAAATTTGTTTTTGAAGACTTAGATAAGAATTATTAACATCGTCTTTCTATTCTACAATTTGGTTCTAAAGAATGATAAAAAAGAGAACTCTAAAATAGGAACTATGGAAATAAAATTCTGCATAAGAAAGGTTAGCAAAGGTAACTTTGATCAAATTAGGTAGAAAGTAATATTATTATTTTATGAGTTATTTTATTATATTGAAAATATTAGGAAACCTGAAAATTAAGCCTTTTGGAACACTTCCATAAAGGCTGGTTTTCCAAACTACTCCCTCTTAATCGTAGGAGCCAGTTAAACACAGCGCAATAATTATCTGTATGGCTACGCCTGGTTGTCTCCACATAGGTAGGCCAATATATACCTATGGATACAAAACCGTTCTTTTAAGGTTATGTATTCTCTTAACCAATATGTATATTTATATACAAGATTAAACACAGGTTTCCCTCTGGGTGTTTACACTTATTGACATCTAGTTATGATCGTTTGCGCCTAGCGCAAATGACACTGTCATTTGATTTACTCCTCCGTCTACTTCTCTGTGTTTGTGTACTTCGATGTACGCCTAAATAGCTCGGAATACGTCCATGAACACATAAATTTGCTACATTTTGTCTTATGCATATATTTTTTCTTTACGGATTATTATTTAACTTCACCATTTTCATTACCTTAAAGAGCTGATTTAGCCTCGCACACTAAACACAGACCTAACTTCATTTAACCTAACTTCACTTCAACCTAACATCACAAACCTAACCAAAAGAACACCACTAACCTTACTTAACTTAACCTAGTCCTGAGCTAAACCTTCGTAACTTAATCAAAAACGCGAAGTGTCAATGGCCCCTGGTCTGTAGTAAAATAATCAAACATTTTTACTAATAAAGTTTGGAGTTCAGTTCATTTTTTCCGTTAATATTAATTACGAGCACAAAAAGGTAAATACACATTCTAAATCGTCAAAGATAAATTGGTGACTCCTAATTAAAGCAATAAAATCAGGAATTTCATGGGAAGTCGAAATTCTCATTAAGAGCATCACTTAGTACTTAATTTTCTCAAGGTTTATTTATTTTCCTTTACTTAGGCAAAAAAGGTCTGGAGGCAAATGTCTGTTGAGCAGACCAAAACAGCCCTTTCAGTCTTTTATTCGAGAAAGGAATTCAAATAGGTAAAAAAGGAAGAGCAGCGAAGGGTCCAAAGAGTCTCGGGTCGCTCGGAACTTCGCAGATTTCCGATCGACCGAGAAAGGCGACGAAACCAACCGGATCCAGACCATTTCCTAAAGGCTCAAAATTACCCTTAAGTTCAGTCATGTGATTCTTCTATTTAGGCAATTATAACATCCAAGGGCGAGACCCCACAAGGGAAGCAATGAGACTCCTGGTGGAGGCCAGATTGACCAGACTAAATACAACCAAACCTAAACTTACACGGCCTAACCTTCCTAGCATAGTCTAACCCCTATAACTTCTTCTAATACTAATCTAACCTAACCTATCTTTACTACCCTAGCCTTATCGATTGCAGCACCCAGTAGATCCCCGCGGTTTGGATCCCACTTAAAACTGGGCGTCGCCATCGAGAAAGAAAGGGTCATTTATCCGACGGTGAAACCTTCAGCAGGTTATTTACTTCTATCCTAACCAAGAGTTCCTCCCTCATCCGTCACCCTAAACGGGAAGGTACTCCATCCTCCCTCTTAGGCATCCTACGGGGAGACACTACATCCTCCCCCGTGGCTTCGCTCATGCGCGCTGCATCCACACACTTTGGGCCCTAGCCATGAAGGAACCCGAAGAAGGAATGAGCCGCTCCGTCGATCTCTCGCCCTAAGAGAAGGAGACTCGTTAATTCTTGGTCCGAGAAATATGACGGCCATTAACGGGTTAATGCTAGGATTAATGGGATACAACATAGGATGTAATGAATGGAGAGGGGCAACGAGACCACTATAGTATATGGTTATTAAAGTGATTTATTTTCTGTTAATAAATCAGCCTAAATAGCGTTTCGAAAACCATAACCATAAATTTGTTTGATCGAAGTTGTCGCCTGATAGTTTTTAAGCCAAAGACGACAGCGAAATAAATTCGAAAAAATGAACTGGATTTTAAGAAAAATAATTAAACAAATATAAATATATTCATAGAATCAACGATAGTACAATGAGATAAGTAGATTAGGTATACAATGTAAGATATTGTAACATATGATTTTCAGTAACAAGATGCGAAGAGAAATGAAGTATGTGAAATAAATATGAAATAATATGGTGGAATAATATGGGGAAATAATATGGTGACTATCAATTAGGGGCTGCAATTTGAGAAGTAAATATAATTAGGACCTACCTTCGTATGGTCGTTTGCAAAGAATTGTGAGAGAAAGTGGAATTAACTAAGTATGATTTGTTTGGAGTTAAATAACTAATTGTAGAAGGAATGATTACCGACCTGTATACGAATAAAGTTGCGCGTCGACTGGGGAAGAATAGTGTGCTATTTGTTTGTGCGTGAAATTTTAAGAGATGTTGTTTGGAAAAGTATTACGTTAAATGAATTGACAAGTAAACTAAATGAATTAATTAATTATTATGTTGTATATAAAATTATTTAATTGACCAAAGTTAAGTAAAATAATTGAAAGATTAAATTGACAAAGTTAAGTAAAATAATTGCTAATGAATTTTACATAATAATGGATGTATATAATATTTAAGTTTCCCAGGAGGTTTTTATTATAGGAATGCCCAGAGGCATTGCCATACCACCACTCCCTTCTACCATATAAATACGCACTTCATCCATGGAGGACAATCTGTCAACGCAATAAATCCGCGACTAACACAGGATATTGAAAAATCACACAGGCCCATACACACAATAGGGATCATACGCTCACGTACAAGAATACATATATGCGAATAAAATGTGTATGTTTGTCCCTCCGACATACTCGTACTAAGGGTTTCTTGATGCACAAAAATGTACACAAAATAATCTGAGGTTAAAAATCTCATTTATAATTATTGGCCGCACACAAACACACAAATCGCTGCAAATCCAATAATTTACAGGAATTCACTTAAACTTACATATTTCCTTGACACATTAAGAAGCATACATGTACACAGTATAGTAATTATTTCTACCTGATACACACGAATGCACATACACAGATGATTTCCTGAACGGATCACAATAAAGCAACAAAGGATCTTCCTGGGACTATGGAAGGTATGGCCTCCTTCCTCCGTTGCGTCGGGGGTAAGGTCAACGAACTGATCATGAAATGTACATAAAGATCAGAATAACCATCGCTGGCAAAGCTGGAAGCAGCAGGGGAGGGTCCTCGTTGGGGGGTGGGGCTAGTGTTTGTGCTTTAAACCAACCCACGATTTAGGAACCATTCCTGCTCCCATGGGGCTAGGATACCCATTTCGCGTCTTGGGTATGTGGGTAGGGGACAGTAGTACCCCTTTAACCTGGTTCTTGGAGAGATGCGAAAGAGAGTATGTTGGGCTATGAAGGCGGAAATGGAAATAATAGTGGTGTTGGAATTAGATATGATTGAGGGGATTTACGTACCCATACGAGGGTTTATCAGCGTATCTTTCCAATGGGCGTCCATCTCCTGACTCCAGTAAATGGTTTCTGGTCGCATTTGCAGGGATTGAACCCCCTGCCCTGGCGTTAGAAAGCCAACGCCGTATCTTGTAGTCTAACGAGAACAACTGTCCCGTGTTCTTATTTCTTACCTCTTCTGCCATATTTGGTTATGCCATCTCTTGCATGCTTATGGCATGTGGTGCCCAGCCCTACTCTCTCCTGCCCAGTATTTTCCGGTCATGCCATGTGATCACAAATCTAATAATTCTGCCCACTCATTTCTTGGCATTTATTGCCATGTCCTGCTTTGCCATGTGTTGTCCGCTTTCATGTTTGGACTTCTAATGGTATGCGATAACGGAACTTCTCCCACACTTCCTCCAATTATCCTATATTCGAACAGCATGGGAAACAAGTCTCTTTCGGCCATAACTGTTGTCTTCTTTGAGTCGACCATGGCCAAATATTAAAAGAGAAATCAGACCAAACCCAAAGGTGGGATTTTATTCATCCCAACTTTAGATTTAACTACGGGATTTTCCTTCAGGATTATTTAGCTTTTAATAAAAGTTTGATGTCCGACCGTTGAAGGAGAGAAAATAATAATTAGAGCCTCATTAGCTTGGGAGGAACAGCCTGTAGGAAGGTTCTTGCGAGAATTTGCCCCAAAACTCCAATGAAAACAGATGGTATTCCACCTTTAATCCGAGAAATAGTGTCCTGGCTCCTAAAAAGGATTGAGCCCCCGTAGTGAAACGAAATCTTGTGTAAGGAGTTCCGAAGGTTCAGCTTCTTCTTTTTTATTTCTAGTTATTAAGTATTTTATTATTTGTTTCATTAATTATTTTAAAGTAAGTCATGCACATTATTAAGGGTAGTACGAGAGAGAGGAAGGAAACCAGAGGTGGATATCCCTTCCTTACATAGTTTACCAATCGCCTATTTGAGTGTAAGAGAGACGTTCACGAAATCCTCATTCAATCGATTCTCAACCATATTTATTTAACTAGTTTCAACATTTGCTTTCTAAATTACCAATTCTCTTAATCAAATATTTACTCCACCTATTTTTAAATGTAGTTATTGAAGAACTCAAAGCAGTTCGCTGAAAAACGCTCTCAGATGCGATGTTTTCGAGTGGGAAAATGGCAACGCGAGAATCGGAGTGAAACGGAGTAGGTTTGAAATTATAACAATCCTCTCATACTGATGCACTTTCGGGTGATGAAATGTCAGGTTTGGTTAAATTGGGAAGGTAAATATTATTTTTAAATTTTAAAATTAAAAGATCGAGTGTCAGGAGTCCATTTTCTGATTGCAGTTTTCTTGCTTCAGGCGGTAAAAGATTCCTACACTGAAACCTGTAGGGCTGACGATTTCCTACAGCACATCCGGCAGAATTTTCTGCTGGATTCTATAGAACAAAAGGAAATTTGTACAAGTTTATTTATCTTCATCAGGAATTAAAGGATGGTGGATCAAGGTAAATTATGGCCAGGTATTGATTTTTCCTCCAAAATCACCTTTTATTTAAATCAGGTTTAGATAATGGAAAGACGGCGTCTTTCGGTTAACCGCAACATATCAGATAACAATTCAAAATTTTAGTTACCGTTCATTTATATCTCTTCGAAGATTATCATCACTTATGTCTACTACCTTTCACTCTTTTTTACACGTTTGATTGCACCTTCTATCTTTTAAAACATCCCACCTATCTATTCATTTATTTTTGCTAGTTTTTGCAGTCAAAAGCTATTTTGCCTAGTTTTTCTTTTCATGAGAAAATCAAGAAATATCAATAATAAAATCACTTCAAGGTTGTTACTACTGAAAACAACAAGGAATGAACCAAGAACAGATCCCAGAGGAACTTAGCCATGAGGAGTAATTCCCATTTACAATAATTCTCTTCTTACGTATTTCCAGCTAATCTTCAATTCAAACGAAGATGCTCAATTAATTCCTTCTCCTTCTCTCTTGTTCAAGTGACAATCCCATTTTTTTACTAAGCTTGTGTCCTTGGACAGACAGTGACAAATTGACAATTCCAGAGATCTGCATTTTAATGTCAAGCGACAGTCCTACTCGGATCTCATCAGCTAATACACTTTATTAAATTGTAAAATTGTTCAGACAAGTATTTTGTACCTTAAATCTTTCAATGACTCATCTAGTCTTTTCACTACTTGTAAGATTGCTTATGTTCTATAAATAAATTCTCCCACCACACACTTATTCAATGTGAATGGCAAAGGAATCCATTCGCACCAGAGTCGTATGCTGAATGTTCTACGTCAATATTCCCTAAACATCAATGTAGTTTCTACATGAAAATCTCTTCTGGCTCTGAAAATTCTAGGCAAAAAGTTTTTTTTTAGAATTATAACGAATATTAAATGCATTTTCAATAGATTCTTTGTAAATGTTTATCGATAAGAAGAAAAGAAATCCTGCTTATCGTAGCTTACGCGTTACAACTCTTTCAATCGTGTGTTTACTTTGCCACCTCTTAAAAGAGAATAAGAAAAGATAACAAAGTTAATAACATTTTAATTACATTTAAAGGTATTTAAATGAATGTTATTACATTTTAGGTAATAAAAGATCTTTACTTAAGTGATTGACTTGGAGTGAAGGCAATTAAAATACGAGCTAAATGCGGGATTGTTTGTCTTAATATTACAGTATACTGATCTCTGAATGTTAGTAATTGAAGTTCCATAAAAAACTATACTGTAAGGAAATTACAGTCGGATGTACAAGGGTAGTAGGGTGAGCAGAAAGAAGTACAATGGATGCATGAGAATTCCCTTAATAATGTGTCGCTGTCTAATAAAGGTAGTTTGTACCAATTGATTTTAGGAGGGCAATTTAAATAATTGCAAGCATTGATACAAAAGACAAGAAAACAAACGAAACTAAATTATAGAAAAAGATTGGCATCGGCTCTAGTGAATTGAGTGCCATTGTTAGTGGACGTTTAGATGGAACCAACTGCATTAAAACTCATATCATTTGATGTAATAATATAGCAAATATGAGTTGTAGATGTCATGTGGGTCTCTATGCATGAACTAAACTGTATGTAAGTTTGTATGTGCAGTTTGTAAATTTATGTAGTGACTGGGTATTAGAGAGATGTATTAATCTGCCGAATGAGTAGGTGTGACAGAAAGTTTCTTTTTTGTTGTTTAGGAATGTGTATAGTGTGTGATTGTGCGTGTAGTGCGTGAATGTTAGAGCTGGATTAATCTCTCCAATATGGGATTTTGGGCCAAGTTGAGTGAGTGGCTTTGGGAGGTGGCTTAGCATGATTAGATGTAAATGTATATACTATGTAAATGGTTGAAGTGTGTGGGCGTTATAGATGCATTACCCAGGCGTGAGTTTAGGTGTCCAAAAGTTGTAGTATGTGTAAATTGATGTGACACAATCCTTAACTGCTGAGGCCTTAGTAATGAATTGTGTGAAATATATGAGTGTGTGAAGGTTCTCGGTCTAATAGATGCATTAAAATACCATGCATATTTAACGTGCCACATACACTATGTGTAAGACCCAAACCTTATGTGTAATAGGTTGTATATTACTGACCTTGTGAAATTCCTTAAGTCTAAAGTGCGATAAATTTGTTTGAAGGGTGAAAATGGAGCCGTATTAGTGCCACAAACCTTATGTAGGGCAATGTTGGAGGAGAGAAAGACAAACAACAAGTTCAAAAGATTTTGAGAAGGAGATACAGACAGAGACAGGATAACATTCATCAAAAAGCGGGAATAAACAAAATAAGTAATATAACCATAAAAGATAGAAAATTAAAAACACACAGAAATAAAAGAGGAGAAACATAGCAAATTGACACAAAGAAAAAACAGTTATTTGAAAATTCAAACAGCCAAAAACAGAGGAAGAGAATGAAAGAGAGTGTGAAAAAGAAATTAATAAAAAGAACGGATTTCACATGAGACATAAACTATCAGTTGGAGACATTTATCCAGAGGATAAGAGAAAATATCCTTCCCTCGTGGGCCAATCTCCCGCAAAGGTTGAACACATATAGCATCCAATATATGTTCTGCCATGTTATCTATCATCCTTTGTCCCACCACTGCAAAGCTTATGAATAATTGGCCTTAAACGAAACGCTTGCTTCTAAGTTGCCTCCCATTAATTTAATTTTAATTTGAATGTGTTTATTACCCCATTTGATCTTGGCCGCTTTTTATTCTGGAAGGGCTTAGATTAGCCAAAGGTTGGGAAACTGGATTATGAAGTTAGTTTTATTTTACAATTTATAGCGACAACTATCGAGGCCGAGTCATAGAGAAAGTTTAAAAGCAGAGATCCTTTAAGGATGTGGTGAAGCGGAAGTGTGTGCCGGCAGGGCGAACGACTTCAGAGATGACAGCTGCAGCATGCTTACCCATGCTGCATCCTATAATCTTGCTGACCACAGGACGGGGAAGGGGTTAGGGTTTATTCGTTAAGTTTAAAATGTAAAACTCGAATTTTCGTTCACAGCAGCGAATCTCACAAAGATGTTTTAAAAAACGCGATATTTATTCTTTCCTTCATTTGTTGGTCAACAAAATTGTATCAAAAGATTCTCAGTGAACTTTTTTTTTTTTTAGAGTTCGCCTTAAACGAAGCATGAATTCTAAATTAAATATCCTATAATATTTTTCGTTTTTATTGCATAGAAATATTTTTTTAGTTATTTAGTAAATTATCTGCAAGAATGCGAAAAATGTAACTAATTAATGATGAAAAGAAAATATGTTCAGGCTCTCGGCTGCAGATCCGACATGCATCTGTATTTGAAGTCTAATCAAATAGTTGATTGGTTTTCCATTGCGATGTAACAAATATCTATTTTCTCTCCTTTTTTACACAAAATAACTACAAAAATATTGCCAATGCATCCTGAGGAAAGCTTAACGTTGGTCAAGGCTAGCTTGGTAATGGTAAGAGTGCTCTATTCTCCTTTAGATGGCATTTACTAGATGAAGAGTCCTTCGATATTGTGGTTGTGGTGAAAAATGAGGTCACACATCCCCCGCACACTCAAGAAGAAAGAATGAGTGAGTTGAAATCTTGCGCTGTTATTTGTTCATTTCATCACCATGTTCAGTGCGTTTCAACATATTTGGTTCTTTCTTTATTAAGGAAATTACTCAAAATTCTTACGAACTCATTTAAAAATTTTTATCATCATAACCATTTACAGACACGAGAAATAATCTTCACTTCAATTCCTTCGGCGCTTAATCAAGTGTTTCTTTTAATGGAGTGATCAATGTTACAATTTTATGCTTTATTTTAAAATCTTGAAATCGTGTATATAACTCTATTTCTATAACATTTAATTCAACGATATATAAATTTGATTTAGCTATACTATTTTCTTGTGATAGCTATTTCACTTCCTTTAGTTTTTTGATCAACGTTGAATGCTTTCGTATGAGGAATTATTCCATGAAAAAAATGTCCTTCTCCCTGTATGTATTTTAAATTTTAGGTCATTATTTAGGTTCTATATTATAAAAGAAAGCATCTAAATCAGAATTCATTCATTTACATTTGGTTGTATGATCCAAGGAACTCTTCTCCACTCAGGTAAATTCATTGCCCTCTTACAATAAATAGCCGAATTTGTTATTGGAAATGGTGATATTTTAAGAAATTTAAAGATTCAATATTGAACTAAAACCTTAACTTTTCCTCTAAAGTTTTATTTGAAAATCATTTATAATGAAATAATTCTAAAAAATTCATAAGAAATTTGTCTTCATTTGAGTTTTACTTAAGAAAATGGAATGGTGTCATTATTCATGATAATTAGTGTACATTAAAGACACACATTTAGTTCTGGAATATTTTGATTTGCTGAAGCAGAAAGAAAAAGAAAAATATTCGAAGGTTGTAAGAACAGGTTGAGACGTTAACCAATGACTTCCAACCCTCCACCAACGTTTTATTCTTTTTCAATTCACTTCTTCTTTAGCAATTTTAATCTTTTATTTTTATAAAAAATGTTAACAGTCTCCAGAAAGCTCCGGTCCATGGTATTTCAATTGCATGAGAGCGGGGCCATGTTAACAAGAAACATGATCGTAGGCTTTTGTAGCTAATTCAATTTATGAGTTAAACCATATATATATATATATATATATATATATATATATATATATATATATATATATATATATATATATATATATATATATTATCCAATATCCTAACCGTTTAAGTTTCGGCCCTAATGCGTCCACTTTCCTTCATCCATGATGTGTGGACTGTATGGGAAAAGGGAGTAGTGTACCGGCTGCCCCTTCCCATCCATCACAGTTTGCGTTGGGTCCCATTAATGCAAGAATAGACCCGTTAATCTCTGTAATATTTCTTGGCCGAACCATTATTATGCCTTCGTTTAAGCCGACCCATCAACGGGCGGGTATTTCCTCCTTCGTGTTAATGAATGGCTAGAGCCCAAATTCATTTGAACCACGCATAAAAGCGTGAGAGGAATTGAATGTAAAAAATGGCCAGACATAGGAAAGAACGAGAAATACAATAATAAATGGAGCGGCACAAAAGGGAGAGAGACAAACATACATAACAAATAGACATATATAGAATGAGACGAATTATACTCACACAGATTCAGACGAACAGAATTGCAGACAGACACAAACAAACAGAATGAGGAGGAAGATAAACAGATCGAGACTGAGAAATTTAAAGAAAGAAATAAAGGCAGAAAAAAAAGATATAAAAAAGACTTCGAATCAGATGTTAACCAACTAGTCGAGTCTTTGATCTAAAAGAGACGAGAAAAGTACCTTTATCTTAAGCCAATCGTGCAAATAGTGAAAATACAATACACCCAATTCGTATTCCACCTTCAAGAATCTCCAGGACTGATTTACACCTTCTACAGCCATGTTTCTCCACCTTGGGCTAAATTACCCCAGTGGGGTAATAGAACCATATTTGGGGGTTAATGGATATTGTGTGTGATAAGAGGTAGCATGAACAAATCATTCAGTTTAATTCTCGCTAATTTTGTATATATATATATATATATATATATATATATATATATATATATATATATGAGAGAGACAGCAGAGAAATGCCCCGCTCATGTACAACGAAAGGTCACAAAATAGAAAAATATTTTTTTATAGACGGATTTGAAGTATAAGACCAAATAGATCAAGTCTATTTCTGGAAATTCCAACTGTGAGCACAGAGTGTAGACATTTAGGTTACCAAGATAAATACATATACACCTAATTAGGAATACATAAAAATATACGAGAGAAACATAACTAAATTAATAAAACAAAGGGATAAGATTTAAAATCGACATTTTCGTTATAAATAAACCTTCGAATAACAGCGTCCGGTTTAAAGAGGCCGGGAGATATTTCCAAATAAGGCGAGGAATTAATTAATGAGAATTCAACAATATTTCTTTGAACAAAGTAATCAGATTTTGAAATAAATTTAGCCGAATTTTAATTAATAGAGTGACTTTTTTCAGATAAATGGACAAAGAAAGCACTACTGCTCTCCCTCCCCTTAATATTGTATTTAGGTTGCGTCAACCGTACACTTAATGCTTTGCGAGTTTGCCCAAAGTGTTTCTTAGAGAAAACTGAACAATCAACAGAATAAACCACGATTATACTATTGCTATTATTATGAATCAGCATTTTGCACAGGGCAGACTGATACTTGACTATGACAGAAATATTAGACTTATTCAAGAGGCGGGGAAGCAAAGGAAAATGACTCAGAAAACGGTAAAACAAGGGAGTTCTTAAAATTATATGCGGGAGGGATTTCAGTTCTGGAAAAGGATAGTTTTGCCAAATCTAGGCATCCTGCAGAGGTTTTTTAGGGTAACAAAGATTGTTACCTATTTCTAGAATCTTAGAAATTTAAAAATACAAGAATTCTGGGCTGGCGAAGTGCAACCCCCGGAGAAACATTAAAATAAATATAGACCGTTTGACTTTATCATTACGACCTGACTAAAAATGAATATAAGAACCAGTATTGGTAGGCTTACGGTAGACGGAAAATTTAAATCCAGATGAGGACTTTCCCTGAAAAGAGGAATTTATCACACTCAGCACAAATAATACATGGAAACTAAGGTTTGAGGCCAAGGCCGGTCTAGACACCATCTGGATCTCTCGTTTGTAGGATATATCAACACTAGGCTCGCGAGCAGTGCAAATTCTCACAGCACTTTCTACCAAGTATCTCTGCAAGTAAAGCTTTCTCTACTGTCCTTGGAAAGAAGACCAAGAAACGTAACAGACTAAACGTGTCATCTGACGCCTGTGTAGCCCTTTCTATGGCCAAGCCTGGAATAGAAAAGTTGCACAGCCAATGCAATCTCAACCCTTGCACTGAAGAACCTGAGCAAGCATAAAGTGATCAATTATTTATATTTTTATTATTGTTGTATTGGATATTTTGCACTTATCATGGCTGATTTTTATATAAATAGACATGGCAAGTTTGCATTTGTGCTTTATCATTAAATATATGCAACCAGTAGCGAGCTATATGAGCCGTGACCACAACCCCCCCCCCCCCGCAATATTTACAGGTATATTTTCAATGGGGTAATTGATAATTACAATATTGCATTTTGGGGTAATCACTTCAAAAAGGTTAGTAACCGCTGTTGTAGAGCAACAGGACCAGAGCACCATTTTGGATTCAGCGAGGTAATGCACTGTTTTCTCTTATTATTTTATATATGCTTACTTTTTAATAGACCAGCAGTAATTTAAATATAGGAATAATTATTAATATCACGTAAATTTTAAAATCTAATGAAAACCTTAAAATATATATTTTAGTAGGAAAAACATTTTGCCATTACTGTATAGGTC
The DNA here is from genome assembly GCA_963969495.1 of Ceratothoa steindachneri. NCBI lineage: Eukaryota > Metazoa > Arthropoda > Malacostraca > Isopoda > Cymothoidae > Ceratothoa > Ceratothoa steindachneri. The sequence goes on along the minus strand of OZ018317.1, from coordinate 242,306,266 downwards.
GAACCGCATCAGCAAGGTATAATAAGTAAGAATTAACTTTAGACCCTTCTAGTAACATTCCTTTTCTGGGAAACATCCAACTTTAAAAAAAAGACCCGTATTCGTTGCTCCGATCGCCAATCTATATTTGCATTATTGAAATCTTACCTTTTTTGATGAATTTTGAGATCGTAATTTGTCAAGTTTTTGAGCAAAGTGAAAGAGAGAGGAGGTTTTTTGCCTCTTATTTAATAATAGTCGAAACTTGTTTCCATTAAGTTGGTTTGTCACCACGCTTCTGCTCACAAAGCTTCTACAGCGCCGAGAGTATTGCGTTTGGGAGCACAGTTCGTGTCAGGCTGGAACCGTTCCCGTATATACGGATGGCTGCAAGTCCCCAAAAGGGGTCAGGTTAAACGCTGTATTCCCTCTGCTTGAAGTCAGCGGGGCTCTGCCAGGCACTGCGTCTGTCTTCACGGTCGAGCTGGTTGCAATACACCGCTCGATACGGGAGATAACGAGATGTGTTCGGTTCGGAGACCGGGTTGTGATTTATAGCGACCCATCAAGCGCCCTGAGTGACCCTCGGGGCATTAGAATCTCTGCATTCCCTGGTTCGCGATAGCCGTCACGCCACATTTATGACGAGCCGGGCGGATGTCGAGATTATCTTCCGCTGGGTTCCTGGACATGCAGGAATTGCAGGAAATGAGTGCGCCGATAAGGGCACCAGAGAGTCCGCAATGACTGAGCGACCAGATCGGCGTTTCACTCTTTCTCACACCGATTACATAACAGGAATACGGGCAGCTCTCCGAGCTGTTTTGGCAAAGAAGATGGGAGACGGACGAGGGGAACTTAAAGTTAAGTGCTATCGCGCCGCGACTGTTCCCATGGTCCTACTCCCCAATGCCGCGACGGCTTCCTTCTACTTCCTCTCGTCTCCGAATTGGAGACACTCGCGGGACAAACAACCATTTGATGGAGCGATCGCATGTGCCTTATTGTAAAGACTGCCTTGTCCCCCAGACTGTTCGGCACATTCTTGCCTTGCCCAAGAAGGCAGTCGCCAGATGGGTTCTTAAAAAAGATCTTCTAAGTTGGATTTTGGGCTTTGCTAACGAGATATTTGTAGTTTTCTCCTCATTTTGAAATATCCAAATTTTAAGACGCTGTCTTAATAATAGTAACCAGGGATCTAAACCAATAAAAATGCTATAAATGTTAACAACACCTGTGCTTGGCATAATTATTTTAGGAAGCTTAGATTCACGGGTGGTAAAAATGGTTCGTTACCACCTGATAAATAATGATACGAGATAGAAATTGAATTAAAAAATATTTCAAGCCCTATGGGTATTAAACTGAAAGGTTTCGATAGTTTAAATTAGTGACATAAAATTATTGTAATTATGAGAATTTTGGAGTTCTTTTAATTAAAAATGAAAGTCTTAATTGGAGAACCAAACGACGGCCGAATTGGAAATGATGACACTTAAAGCTTTCCTTTCATAACATCTTCAAAATCTGAAGTTGTTATTTTTAAATTTAAAGCGCAATAACAATGAGGCCTCATCATACAGGAAAGTAAGTGGTAAAGATAGAGCAATTGTAAATGTGTAGAAATTATATTGCCATGGATCCTCCTGCAAACAATGAGGCCGGGAGAGCAAAACGAGTCTATTGAGTTCAATAAAAAGAGTAGAATAAATTTATTCCTCTCACGTCCGTTCGTTTTTATTTTTGGAATAAATGAAAGCACTCGGAATCTCATTTCATTTTTAGTCTACTTTACTTCTGCATTATTCCCCTTATCGAGTACTAGGCGTGAGTATGGCTTATTGAGGGTTAACGAGACATTCGAACGACAGTGTATAAGTTATTTTCCTGAGGTGATACCGTATGTCTATATACTTGGGTCCTGTTTTTATGTAGGTACACATGTCCGGTTTGATGCGACGTTCGCTTCTAATTTGTACAATATGGTTCTCCTTTTAAACCAAGAGTTTTCTCTTGACTGACATCTTTTGGATCTATTGAGCTTTGTTGACATTTGGGTGAAGCAAAGTTAACAGTCACCAGGCAACTACACTTTGAATCGGCTCAATATTCCTCCTTGCTCGATGGTAGGGGATTTGCGAAAAATGAGAAGAGCAGTAATGGAGAAGTGATCCGATCACTCAAAGATTAACTCTGAGGATGTGAAGATACGTTGTTTCCTAAAAATGTCTCTCTTATTTTTTTAAGGCCCCGAAAAATCACCCCACATCTATGAATATTAAGTCGGTGCTCACAGAGCATCGTTTAAATTCTTTGGGGACTTTCACACTTGCCTGGTAGGTCGCATTGCTTACAAAGGACCTCATTCAACACGGAATCCTATTTGATGGTCGCTCTCTTGCTCTTTGACGAGTTTTGTAATCCAGATTCGTGCTATCCGTTTAACGCGTAATGAATCTTTCATAGCTTTTCTGCAACTAAGTTTGTAACCTTGAAATTTGTTGGGGACGAGATGAGGCGTTCGTTTTTCTCTCTTCATCTAGCGTTGAGTGTACCAAGGACTTACCCTTCCTCGTTGCTCCTATGATAAATACCTTCGGCTACACATGTTTCTCCATCGTTACTCATTTATACTCGTCGTCTTTCACAAGAAATTCAACCCAACCTAGCCAGTGGGTACGAAGATAGGAACAGATGACTGCCTAGCTTGGTCCCTCTGTCCTGAACCGAAACGTAAGTGTACCCCGTCCTCGTTCATTGTCCGTTTTCTTTATACGGACAAAACTTTGAAAGAAACATATTCTCCTATCCTCCCTTCATCGCATCTAGCCACCCTTCTCACTCCGGCCAACCAAAGGGCAAGAGCAGGGAGGGTTGACTCATGGTCACCTTCCTTCCTATACCTGCTCTGAGAGTGTGGGGCCAGCAGCCATATGCATTATTTCTTCCACAAAAATAGTTTATGATTCCCTGAAGAATCTTTGTTAAGCGAAATGTCTGAAAAAGGTCCGTCTGGCCAAAACCTAGAGGATTTTTCTTCCTAATCTACATTTAATAATACGTTTGGCATCAATTTGCACATCGTCAGATAACAAATTGTAGGAGAACATTTTTTTGTGAAGGACGCAGCTGCTGCTGCTACCGTAATGGTGTTTATAGATTTCGAATCATTTGCTTAAGTATGTTAACATGCCTCAAAAATGTAAGAATTGGCCCAAACCTATGTTGTTATACTTGTGATAATTTTATAACTAAATAGCAATCAGGAAGTGAAGTTAAGAAAATATTCCGGTTCTATTTCGGTGCCACCCAGGAGACAAAGGTTAACCATGAGTGGCGAAGGGAACAATTTGATCAAGATATTCAAATTCAGAAAAATCGTTTCCGAGAAATTGGGAATGAAAGCAGTCTGGTCAACCATTAGTGAATGATGTGTTGTGACATTTCGGATCAAATATAGAGAACATTCAATATATAATATCAGTAAAAGTATCTACATTTTTTTATTTGATTTAAATTAGAGTTCAAAATTATATAGAATCAAGATTTGCATCCAAAGTTATCGAATACATCAATAAATTTTCCTATAATTAAAAATAATACACTTTAATAAAACTTTTGTGTTAGAAAAAATGAAGCCAAATTTGTGATCGGTCTAAAAGATGCATTTATTCGAATACACTTTTTTATGTATGATGAAAGAAATGATTTACTTTGTTGGCAGGTATAATTAATCTCCATGAGTCGAATGACCACATTTGCACCTCCGCCTACCCATAGCGTTATATATTTAATACAAGAAATTCTTATTATTCTTGTTGTTGGAGCATCAGTCTGATTATGTTCAAGGTGAAGTCGATCAATTTATGAACCACAGGGGATTTTTTTTAATAATTAGACAGCCTCATCTGGGGGGCAGCCTACGATGGCATAGCCAGGATACGTTATATTTTATTTGAGCACTTCTGTGCTGTGGGAGAGGCAAAGATATTCAATTGTGTACAAAAGGTTGCCTTTTGGACAAGGAACAGAATTGTTCTTTTGATAATCGATGACCTCTTGTGACCTCTTGTGACCTCTGAGGGACCTATGTCATCTCGCTATATGCTATGTTAACGGAAGTACCCTTGGTATAGGCCTCACAAACAGAAGGGCGGTCAATAAGTTTTGCAATTCGGATATAAGGAAACGAGATATGAGGAAAAGTGTTTAATTATTTTTCAATATAACTACCCTCGACTTTAATGCACTTGCACCACTTGTCCCTGAGGCTTCGAATTCCCGACAACCACAAATCTCCCGACTGCTGTTCAATCCACTCCTGGACGGCGAGCTGGACATCTTCATCGTCCCCAAAACGGCGTCTACGCAGTGCAGCCTTGATCTGGCGGAATAAAAAGTAGTCGCTAGGGGCCAGATCTGGAGTGTAGGAAGGATGTTTGAGCTCGTTGAATCCGCACTCGGGCAGGGCAGCTTGTGCAACTGTCGCCTTGTGGACTTTGACGACGTTAAAGTTGATCATGTGGCGTGAGGTTTCTAGAAACCCAACGGGCAGAGACCTTAGCCATGGCCAAATTGTCGTGGATGCTGTTGATAACACTTCCATGTGACATTCTAAGTTGCCGCTCGATTTCTTCGACCTTCACCCGTCGATTTTCGAAGATCATCCTCTCCACGCGGGTCACAATGTCCTTGTTGGTCATGTCTGACAGGTGCCCTGGACAGAGATCATCTTCAAGGGACAAACGACCATAACGGAACTCCCTATTCCAGCGAGAAATAGTTGCATAGGAAGGGGCGGTGTCGGTGTACACTGCAACCATGCGTTCATGGATCTTTTTTGCATTCTTGCTTTCCTTGGTCAAAAACTTGATCACTGCGCGGTGTTCAGCCTTCTTCTCCATTGTTGAAAAATTTGTGACTGATGATCTGCGATAAGCTACTACTTTTTAAATAGACAAAGCAGGAGCGTGCGGTTGTAGGTCCTGACTTATCATAACTTCTCCTAAAACCCACACAAACAGCCATCCCCCTTCCTCTTTTTTGCCCTACCTATTCGCAAAACTTATTGACCGCCCCTCGTACCATCATGAGGGTTTGGTTTAAGCATCGCATTTCAAAATTCAATTAAACTTATATACATTATTTATATTAATTTTTAGCAAACAAATACACATAAATTTTACTTTTTCTTTTAGGGGTTTGATATAATCGTCTGAGGGAAATGACAGCTCTGGCAATATTTCGTAAAGTCAATTTTAACATTAAATTCTCTCCCACAAAAAAGCAAATTCCGGTTGAATTTCACTAAACAACTTTTTCCCTCTCCATAAAGTTAAATGCAAATCTCAGTCAACTTGAAGCTTACTAATTGCAAACCTACTTGTTCGTCGTAGGCTTCAGAGGTACCATGGAAAACGAGTAAACACCAAATAGGCCTTGTTAAATGAATAAACTGTCACAGAACGGGAATAAAGTAGAGCTTCTTGCTTATTTGCATACCTCTTTCTCATCTCGTTTCTTATTCCCTTTAAGTCTTTGCTGTATGAGTTGTTGTGAGAAAGAGATTTTAAAATCATACATTACGATAAAATAAATGAAGTGAATTATTAGGAATGAATAAAGGATTAATTTAGAACAAGAAAAATAAGTCTGGTTTAAAAATGGTCAATATCTGAGAGAAATGTGTGTGGTTGTGTGTATGGGTGAATGTATGTGTGGTGGCATATAAAGAAATATTATTTAGGGAAATATTAAAGGAAACAGGGTGGCTTCATCTTTGGTGAACAAGGAAAAAGAAAAAGGAAAAGCGAATAACTGCTCATCGCATTATGCCTCCGCTGAGGCATTGAGATGTTGTGTGATAGTTTGGGTCTCTTTAACTGGTAATTATTTGGGAGATATAAAATTTTAACTAAATGAGACCATCATTGCTATAATTCAATTTTATAGCGACATGTAATCAAATCTCGAATATGTAACGTATTATTAGAATATATAAAGGACTTGTTACAATAAATGACTAGCCACCCCAGAATCCTGATTGTAATTCTATCATTATTAGGAAGCAGAAAGTATTTATGCTGAGTAGGTTATATGCACACATTCATGTGTATAAACACACGATTTATCACGCCAGACTCGAAGACTTTCCATTAGTTGGATAACAGAATGCATTACTGGGCCTACCATGTTCTGTCTTCGTTTTCTGAATGAGAAATTGTGTGAGTTAACCTCAAAAAGAACCTTTCGAAAAATCATAGTGTAGATCATTCTTTCTAAGGTAACTCAAAGTTTCTGCTTTGGGATATACAGATCATAAATACACGAGTTCATCACAAGGAAAGCCGATTAAGCCTCTTTCATATTAATACACTTAACTCTCTGCCGTAAAAGGGCTTTCCAGAGAGCAAGGATCAATGAGAACGTTGCCTCTGAGGAGACCTGCTATCGAATTAATCGCATTGAGTTCAGTTATTATAAGCCTTTTTAAGAAAGGTTTGAACTGACCTTAATGCAAAAAAAGGCTAGGAACGCTGGGCTGTAGGACTTTGTTACTCTAATGAAAAGGTCACCCATTATTTGAAGTTTTTCCTCATCTTTGGCACTCCATCCTACTCGAAGTTGAATTTCAGAATGCTAAGAAGAATTTTGAACGAGAGAATGATTGTGATGAGATTTCTCGACCTCTGTTTGCTTTCTTTGGAGAGATTTTTTCTATCCGTTAGAATGAGAGTTCAGGATGACTATGATTGATCCTTTGCTCCCACCTTCCTTATTGCTCACAGCCATATTCAGATTTGTGGCCTTTTGGCTAATCCACTTTTGGTTATCTCAACTGTAGCCTCGTTACGGGTCAGATGCCGCATCAGCAAGCGACCAGCCTAGGATCGGCACGTTTGTACCCGAGCTACTCTAACGTATGGAGGCCCAGACAAAGACCAATTTGAAAATTCACTGAGCCAAGCCTCAATTACGTCGACACCCCTCAATGAGAGACTACCTGGCGTTTTCGAGAACGCAGGCTTCAAACTCTTTTTAAATATTCGCTTCAAAGATGGCAGCATGTTTGTCAACGGTAACATAAGACATCAGATGAGAGCAGTAACTAGTTTGTTTGATAGAAAGCCGCATGTGACTAGTTTCTCGAACACGAGCCTTCTGGCAAATGCGTTGGAACCTTCCGTGGCGGCCATGAGTAGTGCCATTCAGACACATAATGCCGTGCCAGTGCTTTATGCAAGGAAACTCATGTATAACTCCTTAGAAACAATCATTTCGAGGCGCACCTCTCCACTATACGTCACATTGGACTGTGACAACCTCCCTGAGTCAGTGTATGTCAGTTGGTCTCGCTTTCTTGTGAAAGTATTTGTGCCAGTGCCACAGAGATTCTGCAACTTCACTGTCTCGGCCATACGAATAGCTCATGTTATTGTGTAACGTCTATTTTACCTGGTCTATGTATTTTTCCAAAGTCGTACACAATATGTCTCTATCGTGTATGGCTAAGTGTCTTAATTGCGGAGAGCCGCACCACGTTTATTCGAACCTATATAGTGCGTATCTACTGAAGAAGCAAAACCCTTGCCGTTCAGGCTGCGGATCACATCTAATTCCTCAAGGCTAAGGGCTGTAAATTAGAACGCCGCACGCTGGCTCGGATATATTATACTTCAAGTATAAAAGGCACCATCAGCTCTTGACTACTCTAAGGCCAAGTAGCATGGTCGTTTCCGTACCATTAGCGAACTTAAGGCAGGATTTATCCCTCTATTGGGTTGTTTACTGGTAAGGCCGGTGGCACAAAGTGTTCACACCAAGCCTTTGCATGATTTTTTTCTGCACGGCAAAACAGACCTACAAATTCAGCGAGTCGTTAGATTCAGAGGAGGCAACACCCCTGGAGGTGGTGGTGAGGCCGTTTTCTGGGAGTCCTACAGCTGCAACACGAAAAGAGGACAGCGCCTAAAGAGCTGGGTTATGTCGCTTAGAGATAGTGGATCGTCCAGATGAGGACCCATGCCTCCGAAGCCGCCCACTAGCCTAAGGTTTCGAGACAGAGAGTGGAAATAATTTTTTCCTACTCAACAAGGCGCTGAAAGTACCTTGTGAGGCCAACAGCGCCTTGAGTCATGTATATAGGAAGAGTACGTCCATTCCTGTGAGGGTTTTCCTTTCGAAGAGCCCTCCGCATCTCCTCTGAGCTGGGCCAAAGGGCTATGTGCATTCAAAAGATTTGCCCCGAATTCCGGGAAAAAGGAGAGAAGCTGCGAAGGCTTCTCTCAGGAAACCATGCATGGTTTTTTCCCTGCTCATCTTCCGGGAACTTAATGGTTTCGCAAAGCCATCACTAAAGGAGTAGGTCCAGGCAAAAGGATGCACGATATACACGCAACAAGAGGTATTTCTTCTGCTATTTGCTATTCATGCCTTCTCTCAGACAGTAGTGGTGCAGCTCTACCTGGATATGCGGTATAATTTTTTTTTGTGTACATTTCACTGTCAGCCGACTTCGAGTTGGGGACTTCCACCGCGTCATGGCACGGTTGCAGAGGCTCCTTCTACTGCTTGTTGACGTGAATAAAGGACACCACATCTAGGTAGAATACTCCATCAATACTAGAGGTACAGGTCCTTGCCGACATGATTGACAAGCTGGAGATCGGTGTCTTGAATGTGAATTAATTTATGCATCACTGCTTAAGTAACTGCTTCATTTTCCTGCCTTGATATATCCCTGTGCTCTCTGGATGCACTACTTGATTTTTGGCGGGAGGTTATCGACGAAGTTCATGGTAGTGATCACTCTTCCTTTCAAATATGATTTTATCGACCAGTGCCACCTAAAATACCTCCCTGGTGGTGCCTAAATCCAGCACGCAGGTCGACATTTCAGGAAATGATTGATTTCTCTGTTCCAGTATGGGAGTTTAAGTTGGTGGATGAGGACCTAACTACTATTCCTATAACATCTACCTTTTTTCACGCCGAAGTTTCCTTGGTGGTCATCCATCCAATAGTACATTTATGCCCACATTCGCTATAAGCGCTGCCAGATAATTTCACTTTCGGTGAATTTGTTCGAGGTAGTGCTTGGTTCCGTTTTTTCGAAGCACTCCCATCGCTCTTCCTAGCAGGCATTCCTGTCTTTACATACATACAAGACGCTTTTAGACGAGATGAGAAACGATTAAAAAAGATTTGAAGCAAGTTCTTGCCGGACTCCCATATCGTTCTCCATGAGTATGGGACCGCAAACTCAGCCCCCGCGTTCGTGGCGGATTAAATCGTGACCGCTTTCTCCGCATTCTCTAGCCGAGTTTTTCATCCGCGTGCATTCAATATACGTCGAGAAGACACTGAATCCGTTGACCTGATTTTAACTACAGACTCGGAAAACAATTTAATGACAGGTTTGCCTTGACTGCATTGCTTTATGTTCTCGCTTCGTGTGTGGAGACCGACGCTGAGCAGGACGATGTCTATATCCCATGCTTCGAATATTAGTTGAGCGTGGCATAGCCTTTCTATTAGATTTGTTCAACGGGTTCTGGACAATGGGTATCCTTTCAAACTCCTGGCGAATGGGTACTGTGCTCGTTTTTCGCGAATTAGGTGAAGATCACTCTACTTCCGGGAGATTTTGTCCAATCTCTCTATCCTATGTTTGAAAATTGATGGATGATTGATAATTGTAAATCAGCCTTTTCCAGGAAAGAAAAGGCCACCAGCCTTTGCACATTACTGTTTCTGCAAGTTCCTTTCCACGTCAGATGCTCTGCTCTGACGAAAAGAAACGTCTATGAGGCCTTCCTTCGTAGATAGCACTACGCTACGGTTATTTTCGATCTGGAGAAGGCCTATGATACCACATGGCTATACAGTATAATGGATACTCTCTACATGATTCTTGATTCCGCGTAAGGGGTGGGGAGTGCTTTCCCGCCCAATGGTGCATGGACGACTTTTCGATCTCATTCCTTGGGGCCTAGATGGCAACTATTGAGCGTCGACTCCATCAGTTTTTTTCTGTCCTAGACCAAAGTAGTGCACTTTTACCACAATCCAAAAATACATACCGACCAGGAATTCTTCCAATACTAGGTGTACATAGAATAATTGGATTCACACTATTTCCGTAGTCTTGATTTCGACCGATGCCTCACCTGGTATGCTCATATTCGCAACACTAGGATCCTTTGTACCGACGCCATGGACATTCTTTGCTCCGTGACATTCAGCACTTAGAGTACTAATATGGTTACTGCGTTATTTTTCTCTTGATCCTTTTTTCGTTCGAAGTCTGACTAACGATGCGAGTTATACGCATCCGCGCCGAGCATGTATTGCGGAAGGTGGACTCAATCCACAACACTGGTCAACGCTTGGCCGCCTGTACTTCCCTCTAGTCATACATTAAGGAAGTATGTCTTTATTCCGGTGTGATGGCACTCACTTTACGTCGTACATAAGGCGTTATGCAACTGCACAGGCAAGCCCGATGCTCCCTCAGTCACATACTGCTCTCACTGCATCCGCAGCCGATCTCAATGGCGCTTATGATCCAGGGAGAGGTTATTCATATATTAAATCCTTTGGGTTCAGGGCTATGAAACTCTCTATAGAGCTTGGTACCCAGAACACCACCCTGGAGTATACTGAAGCCATGAGGTTATTAACCCTTAACACCAATCAATTAATATTAACCCTTAACGCGGCACACTAAGTAATTGGAGCTATCCTTCAGCGCACAACACAAACTTCCGTTAGAAATTCAATCGAATTTTCCAAAGGCCTAGAAATGTAAGAGGTACAATAAGTCCTTGTGGCGCTTTAAGCCTTGATTAACTGCCTAGATCAATAACCATATATACTGAAACTAGTCTCGTGAATTAAACTTTTTGCTCTATTTAGTGGTTTCACTAGCATATACCCTAACTCATTAATGACTTCCTTTACTTATATATATATATATATATATATATATATATATATATATATATATATATATATATATATATATATATATATATATATATATATATATATATATATATATATATATATATATATATATATATATATATATATATATTCAGGATAAATAAGCAGGCTAAATTTAGGAAGTTCATTTCTATATTATAACTTTAAAGACAAAATACCAACGCTGCTTTTATTCTCCACCATATATGAATTCACCTGCTCGAGATGTAATTCCGAGGTGTATTTAGGATCGACACAATGCACACTACATACCCGTATTTGCGCACATTTCGGCTTCAGCAATAGAACTTAAGTCCCACTGACTACTCCCGAGTTCTCCCCTATCTAAATACAATACAAAAACAGAAATCCACACCATAAACCAAACTTAAATAATTTTACAATTAAAGACATAGCAAACAACGAAATCCAACTACGTACACTAAAATCTCTTTATATTAGATTTAAAAAAACCACTTTAAACTCTGACACAAGCTCATTTCCACTTTTACTACAACTATAATCATGCACAAATTACACAAGCCAAATCCACTCGCCCCCCAAACAACCACTATCTTTCAAATAATTCTATTATCTCCCCCATTTTACAATAAGGCACCCAAAAGTAATTAATGTCAGTTTTATTTTATAACAAAAACATATTCCTATTTCCTAATAGTTAAAAGCCGTGCATTTTTATAATTTGAATATTACCACCTCTGCTGCTTCCCATTTCCCATATAGTTAATTTATAAATATCTCATAACTTATCTAAAAAATTCTTATGTTTATATATATTTATAATCTCACATCCTTGAGAATGGGTTCCTACCCGAAGCATCAGTACCAAGAAGTTATAATATAGTAATGAACTTCCTAAATTTAGCCTGCTTATTTATCCTAAAAATACGTATACGCCTGGCAAGGTAACACACAACCCCTCTGCTCTCTTAAGCTATATATATATATATATATATATATATATATATATATATATATATATATATATATATATATATATATATATATATATATATATATACATATATATATACATATACTTATACATATACATATATATATATATATATAATATATATATATATATATATATATATATATATATATATATATATATATATATATATATATATATATATATATATATATATATATATATATATATATATATATATATACATATATATATATGCATATTTAAAAACTCGAGGATAATTATTTAATTTAGTTCATTTTTTTTTAAGATATTTCATCAATTTCTTATTAATAGATTTTCACTAATTTGATTTCTGTGTTTAGTTATTCTTATAAAAATAATTTTTGGTATTTAGAATTTGCTGATGATGGTCATCGTCAATGACCAAAACGTCCGGAAAATTATATGTTCAAAACCATCGCATATGTCTTCATATTCCTGCTACGAATAAGGTTCCCAAGGAACGACTTCATCACTGATTATATATATATATATATATATATATATATATATATATATATATATATATATATATATATATATATATATATATATATATTGAGGGAAAGAAAGTGCATGACTGAGCTTCGAGGGTTTATTCTGAGCTTTTAAACTCAAGCTAGGGTCCTTCTTCAGAGAAGTGAGCAGAGCGGAGTCCAAACTAGGAATGCTTTGGGTTCGGAAAGGCATCTGTATTAGCAGCTGTAGTGCTGCTGGTAAAGTAGCACAAAGTTGGCCATCTTAGCAAACTGTAAAGGTGCTGCGGCTTGTAAATTAACACTAAGTTGGCGATGTTAGCAAATTTTAAAGGTGTTAAGGGTAAGGTAAAGGGAAGGGAGTTATGGTCTCGATAAAATTACAATTTGGACAAAGTGAACAATTTTAGATTAATATGACAATTAAGAAATAAATTTAAAATTTAAAATCTATTTAAAAACTCAAGTTATTTGTGACTGTTGTAGCAGCTCGAGATGTCGATGTGACGGTTGATGCAAGTTTCGTTGGAAAACGATGCTTCAAGGAACTCCCTGCCTTTCTTGTTGGTAGATCGTCCGAGAACCGTGGGGCCTTGTATGTGGGGATCTCCGAGAGAGGGTCATCCCTCTGGACGGCTCTCTGGTGTTCCTGCATCCTTATCCGTGGCAATTTCCCGGTTTGTCCTATGTCTCTTGCCGGGCACTGCTGACATTCAATCTCATACATGACCCCGAGATGTTCTGCTCCGCTTCGTTTGTCTTTCACTTTCGTTAGTTGTTGGCGTATGGTATGCGTTGGTTTTTGCGCTACATCGATGATGTATATGCGTAGGAGTCTGGCCGCTATTTCCTGATGTCCTTTGTATGTATGGTATTGTGACCGTCTCGCGTTCTGTTATATCGTCGTCCTGGTCTCTTGGTCTTCGCGTTGACCTGACGAACCGGTCAGGATAGTTATTGGCAGAGAAGACTTCTTTGAGATGTAGCACCTCTTATTTTTGCAGCTGTTTTCACACTCAATTTCCACGGATGCCATCTTTTATGCGAACATTTTACTTAACCACTTCTCCAAACTTTGGCACACTACAGCTGGACTTCAAGGGCAGCAACACGGGAGGAGACAAGACCTGAAAGTCATGTTCTTAAGCAACAGGAGTTTTCTTTTCTTCCAAACATCCACTTTAAACAGGACCCCAAATTTTAGGCCTTGATCCCAATCTATGCTCGCATTTTGTGTGGTCTTACCTTTTCTGATAAAGGTCTAAGGTCGCAAGTTTCGCCCGGTTCTTAGGTGAAATTGTAGCGGTGGAGGTGGAGATTGGGGGTGATTTAATTTAATGAAACTGGCAACTTTTTTCTTCTTAGTTGTGTCTTTGTGGCTTAGTTGACGAAGTATGCAACGGTATTCTTCTTTTTGGTCCAACCAAATTTTGGGTCGGGAACTTGTTTTATTGGTATGAAAAATGTGTTCAAATCCAATAAAGTTGGTTTATTTGCTAAAAGCTCTGATGATTACCACCGGTATTTCGAGGATTTCGAATTGTCCTATGGTACAAATGGTTCGTTACTATCTGACAAAATATGACGAAACTGGTAAAAGATAGGAATTGAATCAGTGATTTATTCCTGTAGTACTTATGGTACCAGGAATGCTTTTGGTAATTAAGAGGTTTTATCAAATATCATTATAATTGTGAAAGGTTTTGAGGTCTTTTGGTGAAAAGCAAACAGCAGCAAATTTGTAAATCGGAATAAGTAGCGACTATACCATCTTCAATAGGTAGAAAGGAGGGCCGTTTGGGGAGGAATAAATAAGCTAGAAAACAGGAAGATTCTTCATCGCTCGTTCATCCCCTGAAGGTATTATATAATAAACAAGAGAACTTGGATTCTCTCTTTTTTTTCTTTAATTTCTTCCTTATTCCCATTTTGATTACTAGGTTAAGTAGGTCTTAACGAGTACTAGTAATTTTGTGCGTGGATATAAATGGTCTGGGCTACGGCTTGGCCGAGTGTAACCTCCTTTGCGATGACACCAGAGTTAACTCACATCTGGTGTGGAAGATCGCCGATTGAAGTCGCAGCTTTGGTCCATTAAGCTTGGGGAGGGGTACGTCCTCCCAACCCCACTGAACCAAGACAAACTGGCTCTCTATCCCGGGTCATCTTTTACATCTCTTATAAATCTCCCACTATCTTTTGCGCGCCTGCATAGACCCAACAAAGGGTGAAAGAAGGCGTTAAACCTTCTGAAAAACACGCGTTTATCCCGATTAAAAGTGTAAACAAAGAATTGCGTCTTGAATTCAAAAGAACTGATTCCCTTAAGCGTCATTTATTCTCACATTTTTACTTCTTTAAAAGAAAAGGTTGGAAACAAAGGTCCCGCAAAACCTTTTTAGCAAAGTTTATTTATTTTCAGATTTATTTAAAAGGCAATTTATTCTTCGCTTTATACAGCGGGTACGACTAGTTAATGTGTAGTGGCCTAGTCTTTCCTTGGCTTCGCTAAAAAATGCAGTGTCCAAGAGCCTCGGTAGACTACGTCACTCTTCCCTTCCAAGCGAGGCCTAGGAAAGCCTAGGCCACTCTACCCTAATTAATATGGCACCGTAAAGGAAATGATATCTCACATTTCAAAAATTATCCATCAAATGACTCTTTCTTGTGAACAGCTGTATCGAACAGGTGGCTTGTAAGCATACAGGCCACTTGTTCGATACCGCCTAATTGCACTTAAGGAAGAAGTGATTCTTATAGGCCTATCTAAGGAGATGGTAGGCGTATTGATAGGTAAAAGAATATTTCATAACTGGACAATTTTACATAATGTTTGGTTCTGAAATTTCATAGGTACACAGTCTTATAGTATTAACATAGTTATTTAGAATAAAATAACTGATTATTATTTATTTAAATTAGCAAATATGATAATCAAGCCTCCCCATTAACTTTATAATTTGAGAAGGAGATTTCTTTGATTATTTGAATAATAATTTTATCTTCGTTTGGTTGACTTTTTTATCAAAGTTATTCCAAAGAATTCTTTTGTAATATCAAAAAATAAAATGGTAAAGTTTAGAAATAAATATAAGTATCCAAATTTTGTGAACTTTTTTAAATCCAAAGAATTCTAAATGGTGAAGTTCAGAAAATTTACTTTCATATATCTTCTATAACTACATTTTAGCAAGGTGATATTTTGAAAGGGGCGAAATTTAGTTTCTAATTTTTTTTTAAATTTTTATAATTGGCGAAGTTCAGAAAATTTCTAAAACTCTAACCATGGTTGCTTTTTTTTAGAATATAAATTTTAATTTTAGTAGCGAAGTGCAAGCTTCCCCCTATAGGGGTGAGTGGTTAAGCCATTGGCTGGTGTATTTATAACTAAAGTTATTACATTTTTTTTAAATATATTTTTCTTGAAGGTTCATTAATTTTTAACATAAAGGACTAGTACAAACATTTGCTTTACTGCTCTATGCCCAACATTTGCCTTTAGACGGAATCTAAATCTTGTGAAACTTGTTGAATAATAAAAGTAGAAAGAGGATAAAGAGTAGCTACTTCTAAGCATTTATAAAATCAGGAAATATTTGTTAAAATTTCTGAAAATTGTAAGGATCCTACAGGTAGGAAAAGGTGGCAACTACTCTGAGTGAGTGCTATTTCTTTGAACTAGGCATTAAATTTACATATTAAATGAGATTAATCCTAATATAATTTACAATTTCCATGATTGCATTTACCTTAGCAATATCTTGTAGTCGCTTCTCTTCAATATGCCAAGCATTCTTTCAAATGTGACAATTCGAAAGAAACCCGAAGAATTCTTCTTCCTCTGTGATGTTGTGTAGGGATACTTTTTACTCCTCTTCTTTAATATTGATGTCATTAATACATATTTTTCTTAAACACAAAACAACCTCAAATGACGCCCAACCAACACGCTTCAATTTTCAAGGTTTGAAAAATCCGATTAAAGGTGATGCTAGATACCACCGAAATCCAGTCTATTTTCCAATTAGAAACCGTCCATTGAGAAAATCCACTTCACAAAACTTCCTCTATTATAAATAAAAATATAGGAATATAATATAAATATGTTTAATTTTTTTAATTAGATAAAGTTAAAGAGACACAGAGAATACAAGAACGAGACAAATAGAGAGAGAGATCATGAGCGAATGTGTGACTGCGGTGTGAGAGACTAAAGTGAATTAAATATTCTGGGAAACATAAGTTCGTGGAGATCAAAAGGTCTGCACAGAACGGGAAGAGTCGGGGCGAGAATAATAATAATAATATAGAGAAAAAGTATGAAACTGCATGGGTGCCATTCCCGAGTGACTAATTATCCCATAAGTAACTCCAATCCTCGCATCATGGGATATGTAGGCACCTTGTAAACCAGACATCAACACCTCCACATAGTCACAAACACGAACAAACAGCCCTGGGCCTCTTCAGCAATAAACTTACCCACATTCATAATTGAAAAGCGGTAATTAATTATAAGATGTCGCTAAGGCAAAGACCAATGCAACCAATAGTGATTCAACCATATCAGCCACATTCCAGGTTGTCTGGTCGAAATATTTGTGTTCGACCGCCCTTGAGCGCAATTGAGTGCCAGATTCGCTGTCAAGGAGGGAAACGCCGGAAAACGACGCCTCGATCTGGAGCCTTGGAATGGAGCTTGTTGTGGCAGATTCCAAAGCAACGTTGAACGTCTCCTCCACCTGAATTATATTTAAACAAACTACTTGAGGTATGTGGTAGGAAAGATGTTCTGAAATGATGGGATTTAGTTTGCGGTTGTTAATAGACCCAATCTACCCACTCTTATTTGTGACACAAAAAACTACGAACAAATAAGAAGCTTTTAGATTTTTCCACAGGTTATAGTTTTCAGATAATTTCTTTCTTATTTAAAAGCGGCAAAACTAAAGAAAAATGAAAAAGCAAAAAAGCTGTGATCAAGGACGTGAAATGTAGAATGCGGTCGTAAGAGAATTTTTGGTGGGTGTTAAGGTAGTGGAGAGGAGACGCAAAGCTGTACTGTTTATAAAAGAAAAAATGCAACCGTTTGAACGTGTGAGTGTTGAGATTCGCTTCCCGCGACGTCCGAGTCCGATTTGCCCCGAAATTCTTCGTCCCGGATGAAGGAGGAGAAGGCAAAGGCGGCCGTTGCCTTGACCGAGCCGTACCCCGACTCTCCTCTTTTGAGTGGAGCTTTAATAAAGCGTCGGGCGCCCGCTTTCATGAGGGCTTTAGTGGTTTCTGCCGGTGAGGGTAAATGGGAAGAAGCAACTGTTTAGAAGACCATGAATTTGAGTGAAATAGAGGCGGAAAAACTCCTCCATGCAAAGGTAATACAATGCAGGGGTTGGTAGTTGGCAAGTTGTGGTAATATATAAGGTAACGTGATTGGAAGACGATAAAGAGACAGAAGGCGGAGAAAAATCCTCGAAGCGACTTACATGGCACAAGATGAGTGACTTACATGTCATAGGTACACAGCGATGAATGGCACACATTGCATAGGTGGACAGCGATGGATGACTTACATATTATAGGTGCACAGCGATGGGCTTTGATGATTGATGAAAGATTGACTGCGGGGGAAGAGGGGCGCCGGAGGGATGGCGGAAGACCAGGTAACGCGTGTATCCCTATGTTGTTCGTGCTACTGGTACCCATGGGTTCAAAGAAATATTTATCCCCAGCCCTTCCAGCCCCAACCTTTAAATGAACGTCGGCTTCTTTACTTTCTTCCAGTGTCGCCATCCTCGCTTGTATTTTGGGGTCCAAACCAATGGTTCTTGCCACTCCTGTATGGTAGAACTTCTCTTTACTGGTTTTGAATATTCACCGCCTCTTTTTTCCACTGTCTGTCCTATACCTTCGTGTCTCTGTCTCCGATGTCTATTCTTATTGCATTTATTTCTCCATTGTGTTTTCGTGTTTGCTCCAATTTCTGTTCTCTTTTTTTCTGTCATTTTTTCCTATTTTCGTGGCTATTTTATTCACTCAAATCACCGCGAATTCCCCTCGATCCCCTCACCTCAATCGGGGAGCACCACTTTTCTGGCTTGTACTCCTCGAGAAAGTCGTATCCTTACTTTTGAGTGCCTTAACCTCTCATTATCCACCCCTTCTGCACCCATTCTTCATTTCTCTTTCTCTTTCTTCCCTGTTCGTCACTTATCCTTTTAGTTTCCCACATGTTTTTTTCGATTACTCATTTTATTCCTTTATTACCTTATTCCTAGATCTCTTTCGCCATTATTAATTCTTCAATACCATTTTTCTTCCTCCATTTTATTTGTTGCCATCTTCTTTCGTTGCAACTTCTTTCTTAATTCCTTTTGTACTTAGTGCCAACTCTCTTCATTCCCACCTTCCTTCCTTCCCTTTCTCCGTGCCTTGTTTTTTATTTTTAGATGATTTTTATGTTTATTTTCACTACCCCATTATTCATCTCTACTTTTCCTATTTTTTCCCATCTTTCCCCTTTTCTTGTTCGCCGGTTTTCTTCATTACTTCCGTTCTTCAGTCTTTTTTTTCTTCCTTCTGCCTACCCTTGTAATTATTTTTGTTCTCTTCATGTCTCCTCCCCGGATTACACCTGTGTCTTTCTCATTCTCAATCAAATCCTTGTACCCAAAACCGAGTACTCGTCCTTGATACAAGAGAGTACAAAGGAGCTCAGGAACTCGAAATAGGAACTTATCCTCCCACAAATTTCATTGTGCCCTCTAAAGTGCAATCACACAACATGGAATAATAAGAGTAATGCAAGAATGTTGAGTAGAATAAAAAGAAAATGAATAAGATAAACAAAATAGCAAGAATTAAAGCTCAGTTTACTCAACCTGATTCAATTAAAAAAGGAATAAAAAAAAGTGTGAATTACTTTAGAGCTTCATTTTAAATTTCAACAATAACCCCCTCCACCTCCCCTCTTTTTAGTCGGATATTTGTGTGTAATTCGTCCATTGGCATTAGTTTAGATGAAACCGAATATAAATAAAATGTTTGTTTTATCGTCTTCGAAAAAATGGAAAAATAATTCCGTGAAAATATTATAATTCTTTATTCCATTAATTTATGCAAGAATTTCATTGCGAAATGACGTCTATTTCATATTCTGAGGTTTATTAATTGTTGGGATACATAATTGTTTATTCTACTCTTGTGATATTCTTCTTTATATTAAGAATGAATTGACTCAGTTGATGAAGAAAAAAAGAAGGAAACAGAAGGATGGCCACTAAATGAAACATTGAATATTGAAAGGTTCACATTTAGAGGGAGAACTTTGGTTCTGTTTACAGCAAAAAAGGGAAGTTAAACAGAAGTGAGGTTTACATGAAGAAGTATGGTTCAAATTTATTAAAGGGTAAATCAGGAGTTTTATAATCTGAACGTATTCGATCACCTCACCTCGTTAGCGAGGAATTTTAAACTCTCTTTGAAACTGAAATATATTTATCTATTATATATTATTTAATTGGTCATTTTTTCATAATATTGTAGTAAAATGGAATCAAAACCACTCCTCCATAATATCGAGTTTCTTATTAAATAAACTAATCCTTAGTCAAAATAAATTCCATATGAGTTCCCGGACTGCCACCATTTTTCCACCTACACAAAATTCGAGCAGGTTTTCAGCATCGCCATTTAACGTGAAAGCCATGCTAAAGGATTGCATTTTCATGGCCAGCAGCCATGACTGATTTGTTTTTAATTAACAATATTTTACCCCCAGACATATCACAGACTCGGATAAGGGGGGGAGAAAGAGAAGATTTAAATATTAGCTAATAACAAATAAAATAATACCGAATAACTTAAAATATCAAAATTGAGGATGGAGCTAATATGACATTGAAACATCCTCAAGCAAAGGTTATGAACAAACATTAGAAGATATATAGCTAATAACGTTGTCACTGAAGATAGACCAATGGGCGCACATTGGATTTAGCGCACCAGCAGAAGAACGCGTTTGCTCCTCTGTACCAAGTCTGGCTTTATAGTTGGTGTAGTCGAGAAAACGAACATATAAAAGACCAGAAGGCATCTTCCTAGGACAGGTGGCTCTGGTTTTATACCAGTGATTAACAGCCACAATCAATTCTTAGTTCTTGTCACCCATAACTAGGTTTTGACATATGTGTTCAGTTTTGACCAGGTTTAGATTAAAACCGTAAACATTTCTGATCGTGGAGAGGAGTTTAGGGGTTTTTAATTAGAATCCAATTGCACCTCTTCGAAAGCTATAGAGCTCATGGATCAGACAATGGTTTGTAGTTCATTTTATGTCATTTCCTTTCTCCAATTTTGCCGTCTTAGGTGGCTATGGCATTAAGGTTCACCTTTCCTCTTCCTTTTTTCAATCACTTAAATTTGGGAATAACTTGACGTTTACTTTAAATGGATCGATTGATTAAAAGAACCGGGAATGCTGATCTCTTCTTCAAGTAGACGAATGGTTAAGATTGCATCTCATCGTCACCTCGTCGCTATTTGTAATCAACTAGTGTTATCAAAAATAGAATTTCTTGCATAAAGGTTTGAATTCAAATGCGATTGTCAGACGTCGTTAGAAGCTGTAATGTTCATTTCTTTTATGTAGTGCTTCTTGACTTCAGACATATAAGCCCAGCCCGCGAATGCTAATTCAATTATCATATTTGGTTTAATATTAATTAATATAAAATATTCACATCATTTTTTAATATATATAAAAAATCCCTTTAAAATGATCAATAATAAAATATGATGCAATACCAATTGACAATTTGAATGTGTATTTAGCGAAATGTCAAATACTTTGTCCTGAATTCCGTCAACGATGGAACAGAAGATTTCATGATGATAAATATTCATCAGAAGAGAGGAAAAGTTCACGAGAAAAACAGTCTAAGAAAGACCTGAAGACTTCATGATGATAGCAGTCAACTGATGAGGAAATAGACAATGACATTTGACCTAGCCTAACTAGCTTGATCAATTAAATCTCAAACCATATATAAACCTTCCCTCTACCATCTTCCTTTATTTAATATAAACTAATCCTTAACCAGCTCATGGCTAACTTTTAACCTCTTACTTTAACGTAATCCAATTATCTATCTCTTTGCCTAACTTTAAAACCCATCCTTTTTCGTCAAAGATGAGGACTCATCCTCAACTTGGTTTCGTCTCGGTTGGAATACCCTCATTCACAAAGAACACCCAATTCCTCTACCGCGAACCTTACAGCGGAATAAAAGACTCAAAATTTTCTCGTCCTTTTCTCCCCAAATTCTTCTTTTTCACATCTCGCTTTCATTTATTAATGTTTCACTTTTATTTTTAACCTTCATCTCTAAAATTACAAACTCTTCTCTTATTTTCTTTCCAGATTATGGAAGCTCGGAAATTTAAATGCAAGAGCTATTCTATGAAAGACATTACCATCGCTTAAGTTGATGGAACTTGGCCTGATAGAATGGTTTCAAGTTTCATTAGGTGATTAGTTCAATGCGAAAAGAATCATCCCATATGAATTCTGCACAACAAAAACTCATAAAAATACTCGTAAATTTTATACCAACCTTGTTCGAGTCTGGTTAATTCCGTTAACAACTTTTCCTAACTTTGGCAAACGACGTGTGAGGCGAATAAGGGCAACGAGAGATAAGACATACCTGATTAGGTTGTACTCGTTCTCCTCGTTGGTTATGATTCATTAGGCGCTGTAACATCAAGATAACAGTAACAGGTCAAATATCTCATAGGTGGCTTAGCCCTTATTCATGGTTACTTTCATACTTGCGTCACAGAAATATGTGAGATAAAACTGAATGGGAGCACCATTGACAGATTGTATTTCTAGATTCCAGACCAACCACCACACTTACGACAGGACACACAAACTAAGAAAAGGGATAAATAATAACTACAAATACACCCCCTTCATTCATTCATTTTATGGCATCATTTAATTAGGGAAATAATCTTTGTTTCAAGCTAACAAAGGCTTGTTTAGCTTTACCAAGTACATCCTACTCTCATAATTCGACATCACATGCCAGAATCGATTTCTTCTTAACCCTTTTGCCCGCACTCACGCAACCCAACCCAGAAACAGAGACATTTTTCTCTCATCTTTGTTTTAACGAATCATCAGATGGCGCTGAACCGAACCTTCTCGCGTAAAGATCGAAAGTTTCTAGGATGTGTTTATGTATTACCCAAATTTCTACATCTGTAAATTTGCACAAACTCACGCATTCAAATACACCCCTTCAACAGACTGGTCTGTTTCGTTAAGAAATTTCTGCCACTTTGGAATGAGACAGCAAAACTTGAGATGAAGCAGCAAGATATAATAAGACGAAACTTAAAAGTTATAATTTTAGCAACAGGACTTTTTTTACAAGCATCTATTTATAAAACACCCGAAATTATTGCCTTGATCTCAAATCTATATTTGGCTTCTGTGTTGTTTTACCGTTTCGGATGAAAAACTATGATGTGAGGTTTTGCCAGGGTTTGAGGGAGAGTTTGGGTGTAAGGTTTAGTTAAAACACTTGCAAATCATTTCTTCTTAGGTGTGTAATTGTAAATAAGTCCAAGAGGTATTTTTAGGGTCTTCCTCAAGTTGAGGCAGCCAAATTTGAAGTTGTTCTACTATTAAAAAGAACAAGGGTTCAAAACCAATAAACCTTGTTTAATTTCTAAGATGATCAGATATTACTATCAATATTTTTAGTATTTCGAATTCATAACTGAAAAAAGGGTTTGGTACCATCTGAGTAATAGTGAAGAGTCATACAGAATGGTTAATATATATTAAAGTTATGTTGGATATCCATATTTAATTCTCAATATATCAATGAAAATTCTATAAGAAAAACTCATTGTTAGTATGCAAATAATATTATTCAGGAAAGTTTTTTCCATCATTATTACTAATGATTTGCCACGATTTAACTCAGCAGTGGATTGCTTCATTGAAGTATTCATTCCGATTTGAAGAAACATAAATTATGAAATTCTTTTCAGCCTCCTTCTCATCAGAATCAATTTTGCCTTTTATAGAAGGAAGTGTTGTAATGACTTGAATAAAGAGTAATCACAAACGGTAAGGTCACGTGAGGATGGAGAAGGCAAAATAATTTCCTCATCGAACAAGATATTTTGTTCTTGAGTCATCGTACAACGTGTAGGGTGTAATGACATGGAAGAAATGGACAGATACTTGATCCTTAGACCAGTAAATGACGACGTTTTGGTTAAAGAGTTTCATAAACAAGCTGCCTATGTTAAACATATACGTCTTGACTATCCGCATGTTTATTATTGAAGATTTCAAAAAATATCCAACCAAATGCAAACCATAGCCTTCTGCATTTGGAGAAGAGGTCGACCATTAAGAATGGGCTTACATTTGCGGCCAGGTCTTTTATAAAGCTAACATTCAGTATAGAACCGAATTCTCTTCTCCTATAACAATTCTCTATAAAAATGGAACATGGGTAGCTCGATCCGATAGAGACCAGGCAATATTCACAAGTAAACTTTGTCCTCAACTTTTGTGGTTTTTCTATGTTTAAAAGTTTAATAAACTGTTTCTTGACTCTGAATTTGAAATTAATGCCATTTACCGAGTGGTCCGTCAAGGAGAAGACTGGATAAAGGCGTTAAGAGCACAAAGATAATTCGGTCTGAAATCACATAAATAAAATAATTTTAATAAACGGATATTTATGAAGATTCATCACATAGACATTTATACACTCACCTTTCAAGGCATCATGTCACATCCTCCCCTCAGAAGGCAACTTCAAATCTTTGCATATATTTTATATTGTTTAGATAAACGACGACCCATGTAATTTTCTCCTCAGAAGTCACCGCCATCAGTCAATCGGTTTAAACGGAAAGTTACATTAGATAAATGAAAATTTGTAAGTAATTAAATTAAGGTCTTTTCAACTAATATAATCTTCAGAATCAATCATTTGACTGTTATTAAATTTAACTTCACTTTAATTTGATTGGCAGCTGACATGTAAATATATTACAGTGGATGATTAAAGCCATGAACTTAAACATTAACCTCTTTAAATCAGAGTCTAAATCACTAACAACATAGCACTAAGAACATAGCATTTTATTGACACGTATAGCCAGTTCAGGAAGACGATTTATACACACATGAATCATCTTTTCTAGCGCCAGAGAAGATTATTTAGAAATTAAATGAGGGGTAGGCAAACAACGGTTCTAGTGCCGATCTCGTCCTGCCCTCGCATCTCTATGTAATATTACTTTTTCCAATTCTTTATTGCTAAATAAAACAAACCCAAAATATAGCTAGATAATTCAAAATGTTAGAAAGTTACTTATCCATTGATAAAGGCAGCTATAAATGTGAGGAATCATCCTCTAAATTGAATTTTATTTGGTCCAAAACGAGGTTAAATTTGTTGAATTTCCCCTTTCAAATAAGTTAAGGGTCGCAATCCATTAAATTTGGTTAAACATTAGAGAGAAAGGTGAGAGAAATCCATCTAAAATTTTATATCAAAAACTACCTTCCTTCTGAATATGATAGACTCAGAATCTAATAGATAAATTATTTTATTCTTAAGACAAAGTTAAACATTTTAGCATATTTGATAAATACCAATTTATCGAGAATTATTTACTGTCTTTTTTTACGGAAAAATAAACGTACTCGATATCAATTGTTGTTCTTATAATCTTATACTATTGCATAAATTTAAGATTTGGTGTTAGGTGGCTCTCGCCGCCGCGTTTTCAATACAAGCAAAGTTATGTAGCTCAAAAACACGATCAAAAAAGGTTGTGCCTGAAAAGGGTCTGCTCAGACTTCAATGATTTTCCGGCCAACCTCATTTCGGGTTTCCTCCTTCACGGCCGTTCCCTGAATTTTCCCGATGAGTCTCAAGGAACATCAACAGACAGACGTCGATATGTTAATAGAGACACTCTGATATTATCTTGAGATGTAGAATAGATGCAAATTATTGAAACATAACATTTTCTAGTATAAAAAATATTTCGGTGAGTATATAGCTATATTGTATGAGTATTTAGAGCAGCATGGTTAGAGCCCAACACAAGATAGATAATAGCGGTTGATTATAGAACAAATAAGTATTTGATACAGATATTGATTGAATTTAAAGGAAAAAGTAGAAAAAAATTAGAAACGAATGGCGAGAAATAAAACGAATTAGGATTAACTTAAAAAAAATCATTGATAAAAACAAAATAGAAAAGAAGAAGATTGGAATGACTCAATCTTATTCACATCAATTGTTTGTATTCGGAAAATTTCCACCTACGAACCTATTACACTTACCGTCTCCAATCCATTCCATTTTAACCAAACACCAAATTTATGTTTGATATTGTTATTTCTTTTGACCACATTCCGCACAATTCTCCAAATATATACTTTATTTGTTTTTCCATAATTTGATGCCACCAAGAAAGCACCTCCTTTTAGGGCAAGGGCTAAGGGGCACTTTCTTTTGACTGTTCTTTCTCTTCTTCAGGCATTTGATCCAATTTTACGAACAGTAAAATAATTCAATATCGGTTGAAACCAAACTCGGGAATTTTACAATTTGAGAATATGGAAAATTCGGCCCTAGTTATTAGCCATTTAAACAAAATATTTAACTTACGAAATTCCACCCTAACATTTTTCATCTTTTTTTCCATAAAAGTCCAATATTTTGAGATAGTTACTAAATTTCAATCCTTTTTTTAAATTATAGGAAATTTAGTTCAGATTTTATTTCTTTCAGTCCTTCCTCTTTCTTACCTTTGGATTTTTATTGCTCACTGGGCGTCCTGTGTTACCCCAAGGACGTTCTAATTTACGTGAGAAACTGGGTATATCGGATGTACCTCCTCGATTCTTTGATACGTTCGAGCATTAAGGGGTATGAATTGGTTCAACTATAAACCACTACTGTATGAATAGTTTAAAGTAAAGTGGTATTAATAATGATCAAAACCTTATATCTATTGTTTTGCCTCGAAAATAGAAGCCTACACAGTCTTCATACTAAGACAGTTATTAGTAAATAGGATAAACTCAAACTTTAGGATATACAAATTGTAATTAGGATGAGTAGTTTATATAATATTGATACAAATAATGGAAAAAAGAAAAGATTTATAACACGTTTGCAGCAGATTCGTTAATAATCGAGTCTGAATGGCGTTCCTATCATGCCATTAAGTGTCATGGTACAAAATGTGAATGAATGGTTCTTGGTCTTTCAAAGGTCTTCTGACCATATAAAAGTTATCAAACCTGGGGTCACTCATTTGAGAGACTTCATTGATACGAGAAACATTTAGAGACATCCATGTAGAGTTTTAACTCCGTGGGATGACCTAAAATTCACCTTATCTGTTGTGGCTTTTCAGAGGCTCAGATAAATCGGAGTTGCAGTTTGGCTGATTAAATTGAAAACTCTTTTACGTAAATGAGTCTTTCTTGGGAAAGGGATGGTATTAGATAGGAAGGTCTCCAGAAAATTAGAACAATTGAAATATTAAAATTCATCAAAATTTTAAATTAATTGCAAGCAATTGAGATGAAACTGATAATTCAAATTAAATTCAAAATATGATACAACTATCTATTACCTACGTGAATATCTATTTTCAGTTTTATATTTAAACTTTTATTGAACTGATTTAGAGATTTCAATTTTACAAAAATTAAAGCAAAACTTTCAGAAAATCTTAGTAAAAAGTCCTAGCAATATCGGAGCCAAACTTTGCTACCTGCAATTTCTATCCATTGTTAACTGTTCATTGGCTTTGGTCCAATGGAAATTTCTCTCCATTTTAGCTTTCAAGCTATCAAAAGCTGTTATTGGATTTCTCCTAGAAAGGCTTACTAGTGGCGAATGTACATAAGGTAACTCATTTCCTAATTCCTTCCCTAGTTTTTCATCAATATTTTTATGATGCGGTTTAATCATTGTCTATAGAAAAAAGTAAGACAAACGTTTACAGAAGAGAAAATAACTTTTAATTGTCGGAACTCTTCTTTGATTGTCTCTATTTCAATCTAATTTTCAAGGCTTCGTTTTAGCGAAAGCCACCTTAAATCTGATCCCCCTAGGATCTACTTACGCAAGAACTGTCAATTTTGTTTTCATAGGAAGATCAGGCAAATAAGCATATTTTTATATATATATATGTATTGTCGTAGAATGACTCCCGATGATACCATATATATATCACTATTCGTTGAGGGAACTTCCTTAATTATCTTTAGAGTGCGTTACTGTCTGGCGGCCGATATTATGTATCTTCGATATGCTTAAGAAGTGGAACTGAGCTCAAGGATAATAATATTGCTATCATTAATAAAATAGAGTTTTATTAATAATAACTATAAACAATACACAAAAACGGAAAATATTGACATAAACAGAATGGAAAGGGTCGTGAAGACTCGGGCTAATCCGAGGATTTAAAGGATTAAAAAAAGGTAAAACAAATATAGAGTTAAAGAGATGGGATGGTTCGATAAACAATTTAAAGAACAGGATAGAATTGACAAAAAGGGATCAATACTCAAAAGGTGACGTTTGGCTTACGTAACTTTTCATTAGGGTGCAGTGGAAGGTACTTGAAGGAATATTCGGTCCGCTGGCGAGTTCCAGCCAAAGAGGGGGGATAAAAGGATCCTGACGAGGCGTCTTGGAAAGGAGAACCGTTACTCGACGAATGGCTTGAAGAACAATGGCTGTTCTACTTTGTTCTCTTCTGAACAAAGGGGGGAATGAGGACCGTCTCTTGTCTACGGACTCAAGAACAATGGCTGTTCTAATGTTGTTCTCCTTTGAACAACAGCGGGGGATGAGAACCGTTTCTTGGCGAAGGGCTCAAAACGAACAATGGCTGTTCTAATGCTGTTCTCCCTTGAACAACAGGGGGGGAAGAGAACCGTTTCTTGGCGAAGGGCTCAAAACGAACAATGGCTGTTCTAATGCTGTTCTCCCTTGAACAACAGGGGGGGGGGGAGAACCGTTTCTTGGCGAGGGGCTCAAAACGAACAATGGCTGTTCTAATGCTGTTCTCCTTGAACAACAAGGGGGGATGAGAACCGTTTCTTGGCGAAGGGCTCAAAACGAACAATGGCTGTTCTAATGCTGTTCTCCCTTGAACAACAGGGGGGGATGCCTTGGGGACTTGGCGTCACGAAAGGCTCGAACCTTTGGCACTCAAGGAATATTGTCGTCCTTCTGGACAAGTGATGGTGAATCTCGAGGTTGAGGTCCCTTGGCGCACAAAGGGAGAGAGGGTCGTGGTGATGTTTCGCGACGAAAATCTGGATCTCCAATCTGATCTTAGTGGTAAAGTTTCCATATAAATAGCCAGGACATCTCCTTGGCGTGGGGGAAAATGGAGTGGAAGCTTAGGGGAAACGCACAGCCGGGCCGGGGAACAATGCCTTATCTGTTCATAAGCCTAACTCGATCTGGCGAGGTCGGCGTATGGGGGCGAACGGGGGGACGATAACCTCCTTGTTTAAACATTGGCATCCGGTAGCTGAGATAAGACTCCAAGCCTCGAATCGAAGATGCACGTGGGCAGCATCGTGGTTTTAAATAATACGGGGTAGGAGTTGAAATTAAACGCAGCTTCAACACATTCTATCACACCCCTCCATTCCAGGGGAAGTTGTCACTTCGAAAAAAAAAGAGAGAAGGGACAACGATAGAGCTCCGTTGTGGGGAACTCGTTTTCTTGTACCAACCGTACCTTCCTGCACCTAACTAGTATTACCTCAATACATATGATTATTTTGATCTTTAGATTACAGGGGAAAATAACCTTTAATACAACTTAATAAAAAAAAGGCATGGAACAATGAAATGATATAAACTTAGTACATACGGGACAAAATAATTTATACGTAAATTAATAAGAACAAATATATATACATACAAAAATTAGACATTGAGCGTTACAAAATTCAGACATATACATTAATTAATTATATTACAAAAAAATCTTAAATTAAGTCGTACAAGACGGTATATACCTACATGGAGATACTAATCCTATGAATACAATTATTCTACGCTATTCGGTAACGCATTTCTACTGAGGGCGTCAGCGACCTGGTTATCGGAACCTTTTATCTAATTGATTTTAAACTGATACTCTTGCAAGAGTAAACTCCAGCGCATGATGCGGCCGTTTGAGTGTCTCAAATTCCTAATATAGGCTAACGGACGGTGGTCGGTTCCTATTTGAAATTCTTTACATATCAAGTACAGCTTGAATTTGTCTATGACCCAGATAATTGATAGAGCTATCTTTTCTCTAGTGGCATATCTCTTTCCGCGTGGTAATAATTGACGACTAGCATATGCAACTGGATGACTCGTTCTGTCATCCACGTATTGAAGGAGTACACCTCCAATGCCCTCGTTGCTCGCGTCAGTCTTAACCCCAAAGGATTTTTCCGGGTTGGGCAACTTTAAAATGGGGTCAAAAATGAACTTACTTTTGAGCTGATTAAAATGGGAAACAGCGACATCATTCCAACGTAAACGATCGGAGAAATTCTTTTCCTGAAGGGGGCATAGGGGGGCCGAAATTGCAGCGAAATTCGGAACAAATCGCTGATAGGGAGAAGCTGATCCTAGGATCGATCTTAATGGCTTCTTTGTAATCGGGAGGGGCATGTCAGCGATTGCCTTAATCTTGTTCTCGTGGGGACCTAACTTGTTTTGTCCTATTTTGAAACCCAAATATTTGATGGTTTCGTGGGCAAACTGGCATTTGCTGGGGCCAATGGTGAGGCCATTTTCACGCAGTTGCTCGAAAAGAGCTAATAGGGTGGGTAAATGGTGATTCCATTTAATTAGTTCTTGTAGCTGACTCTTCTGACGTGGTGTCAGCTGCGCGTCACTATCCAGGTCAGAGGGTTCCAAAGACTCGCCTGGTAGGGAAGGAGGAGGGTAATCGGCATCAGGTTGGATGCACACTGTCTGGATTACCTTAAGGGACTCCGCGGGGTAATCTTCTTCAAGCGCCGATGCTTCGTCCAGTGCTACGAAGGTATCTCCATGGGCGCGTTGGGGGTTCTTTTTTTCTTGGGGTCCAGGGACAGTCTCCGTGTCCTTGTCTGTGGCCTTATCACCTAAGGGTGTTAGTGATTCACACTCCTCTTTTGCCGTCCTAAAGTCCTGGTTAGGGGTCTCCGAGAAATCGGACGGTATCGGGGTTCTGATGGGGACGGGCTCCTGGGCTTCTTTCTTATCTCGGCCTTGAGGAAGGGCGGCCTGAAACACAGGGTCGAAACTTACTTGGGGGCTCTGTCCTATAAGTACGGAACAGAATTTTATGGGTGTTACAATGACTTCAGCCCAGCCATTATAATATTGACACTGCAGGTAACATCTAGCGACGGGGAATCTGTTCGCCCGCCCAAGTTGGTCATGTACCACCGCAAATTTTTCGTGGTTAGAGGCCACTGGGAGGAGTTCGTCGGACACGAGGAAACACGTACATCCTGTGTCCCTGACGAGAGTCAATACTCGGCAGCTGTCCACGCTGCCCTCCTCATATTTCAAAGTTCCCGATGAACTTTTACCAAAAACAAAATTTACCTGGTGGCCTGACGGAGGGGGAGAAGTTTCTGCTTGGATCTGCACCACCGGGGGAGCCGGGGTTGTATTAATCTGGTGAACTTGGTGGGATGGTCCGCTTTTAAGCCTAGAATTTTGGGGGCAATTCCAGCTCATGTGGTTTTCTACACCACAGGTGAAGCATATGGTTGGTCGCTTCGGTAAGAGAGATGGAGGAGAAGTCTTAACGGGAGGTTTGGAGTCCCGTTGTTGGTTTTGGAGAAAGAAGTTTTGGGGTTTTACGGGGCTCAAAAACTTTGTCAGCTTTCCTGGGAAGGAGCGCGAGTCCGTCCTTCTTTCTTCTCGTTGGATTTCTTTTTCTCGTTCTTCTCGTTGTATTTTTCCTTCTCGTTCTTCTCGTTGGATTACTCTTTCCCGTTCCTCTTGTCGGATTACTCTTTCCCTTTCTCTTTCTACCTTTTTTCTTTAAAATTCTGCTATAATCCGAGCTAATTCGATCTGAAGCTCAGCTTGTCTTATCCGTTCCTCTATTTCTCTTTCTTCTCTTTCTTTTTCCTCCTCTTTTCTTTGCTCCTCTTGAATGTACTCAATTAGTTCTTTTCCGGAGAGTCCCAAGGATTCTCCTTGCGCTTTAAAGATTTCAAACTGAGTCATCTTTGCACTTGGGGGCGCACTAGTCAACCAACTAAAATTCCTCGCAACAAGAACTATGCCTCTATAGAATTAGCCTACCTAAATATGGCCACTGACCTATTCGTACTTGGTTTCTTACTCTAAATAACCACTGACTAAAATCACAAAAAAACACAAAAATTATTATAACCGTTCCTTGAGCTACTCCAGCTTCTTAAGTTTAAAAAAAAAGGGGGATTACAATCGTTAAAACAAAAGGGAACTACTATATTCTATTATTGTAACGAATAACACTACGCTTTACCCGACTGAGACCAGTGTTTGCAAAGATATAGCGTTAAACCTTACACACCTGATACCAAATTTAAATAGTATATATATATATGTCGTAGAATGACTCCCGACGATACCATATATATATCACTATTCGTTAAGGGAACTTCCTTAATTATCTTTAGAGTGCGTTACTGTCTGGCGGCCGATATTATGTATCTTCGATATGCTTAAGAAGTGGAACTGAGCTCAAGGATAATAATATTGCTATCATTAATAAAATAGAGTTTTATTAATAATAACTATAAACAATACACAAAAACGGAAAATATTGACATAAACAGAATGGAAAGGGTCGTGGAGACTCGGGCTAATCCGAGGATTTAAAGGATTAAAAAAAGGTAAAACAAATATAGAGTTAAAGAGATGGGATGGTTCGATAAACAATTTAAAGAACAGGATAGAATTGACAAAAAGGGATCAATACTCAAAAGGTGACGTTTGGCTTACGTAACTTTTCATTGGGGTGCAGTGGAAGGTACTTGAAGGAATATTCGGTCCGCTGGCGAGTTCCAGCCGAAGGGGGGGATAAAAGGATCCTGACGAGGAGTCTTGGAAAGGAGAACCGTTACTCGACGAACGGCTTGAAGAACAATGGCTGTTCTACTTTGTTGTCTTCTGAACAAAGGGGGGAATGAGGACCGTCTCTTGTCTACGGGCTCAAGAACAATGGCTGTTCTAATGTTGTTCTCCTTTAAACAACAGGGGGGGATGAGAACCGTTTCTTGGCGAAGGGCTCAAAACGAACAATGGCTGTTCTAATGCTGTTCTCCCTTGAACAACAGGGGGGGGAGAAAACCGTTTCTTGTCGAAGGGCTCAAAACGAACAATGGCTGTTCTAATGCTGTTCTCCCTTGAACAACAGGGGGGGGGGGAGAGAACCGTTTCTTGGCGAAGGGCTCAAAACGAACAATGGCTGTTCTAATGCTGTTCTCTTTGAACAACAGGGGGGGATGAGAACCGTTTCTTGGCGAAGGGCTCAAAACGAACAATGGCTATTCTAATGCTGTTCTCCCTTGAACAACAGGGGGGGGGATGCCTTGGGGACTTGGCGTCACGAAAGGCTCGAACCTTTGGCACTCAAGGAATATTGTCCTCCTTCTGGACAAGTGATGGTGAATCTCGAGGTCGAGGTCCCTTGGCGCACAAAGGGAGAGAGGGTCGTGGTGATGTTTCGCGACGAAAATCTGGATTTCCAATCTGATCTTAGTGGTAAAGTTTCCATATAAATAGCCAGGACATCTCCTTGGCGTGGGGGAAAATGGAGTGGAAGCTTGGAGGGAACGCACAGCCGGGCCGGGGAACAATGCCTTATCTGTTCATAAGCCTAACACGATCTGGCGAGGTCGGCGTATGGGGGCGAACGGGGGGACGATAACCTCCTTGTTTAAACATTGGCATCCGGTAGCTGAGATAAGACTCCAAGCCTCGAATCGAAGATGCACGTGGGCAGCATTATGGTTTTAAATAATACGGGGTAGGAGTTGAAATTAAACGCAGCTTCAACACGTTCTATCACATATATATATATATATATATATATATATATATATATATATATATATACATATCTTGTTGAGCAGAACGATAGCCGTTCTTTTATATATATATATATATAGTGAGTCATTAGTGTGTTGGAATGGCTGTCACTCCATGTATTATTTAAATAATATATTTAATTCAACATAAAATATAATTATTAGGCAAGATCTAAATTTAGGTTCCCTTTTTAATGTTATTTTTTTATTATATAATCTTGTTTATTTTCCTTTAACAATTACACTATCGTCTTGCTTTGTAGCTAGATGTGTTAAGAGCTAAAGGAATATTGTAAAAGTTAAAAAAAATAAATTATATGGAATAGTGAAATATAGAATATAATCATCAAGAAATCAAAGCAATGAAGAATGTTTGGCGAAGAAAAAAGAGTAAGGATGGATAAAAATAATAAGATTGCACATTTTTATAAGCGGAGTTGAGCCTTTACAAGGATCATACACAAATTTAGTAGACATTTAATTAGATATTTCTTTTATGTTTAAGAATAAGAATTTTCTTAAAGGCAACATTGTAGGTGATAAAGAAGAACATAGTTTAGTAACCTGAATTAGATCAAAATGTTTAAGAAATTAATGAAAGGGTCTAAACCCTTAAATGGTTAATCGCTTTGTTTACAACTTCATAGTAGCGAATGATGCGTAAACAAAAATTAAAAAGAGAAGACAGTTTTCTTGATTTCTACATTATGTAGAACGGAGAACTTTTAACATTTGGTAGTAGATCAGATAGGGATAATAGTTCTGATTCACTGAGAAAAGACTCTTAAGTTGGAGTAACTAAACTGAAGATGATTTTCACATCTAGCACAAAGCAATAAATTTCTATGTTGAGTCCGTCGACAAAGTTTTGAAGAAGGAATCATGTTCTCTTTCATTATAAAACATTGAAGATGACCAACACAATCAGAGGTTATGATGCAATGAGCTACAATTATTCGATTCTGTATTTGTTTTTATGCTTTTATATTTTTGTAGGGTGCTGCTTGGAACAGTACCTATTGTCAAAATGTTGACAATAAAGAAATATTTCTTGCATTTCCTCATCTAGTTTGAACCACAAAATATTATAAATACGTCTGAATTTGTTTCTCTTCAAGATC
The DNA here is from genome assembly GCA_963969495.1 of Ceratothoa steindachneri. NCBI lineage: Eukaryota > Metazoa > Arthropoda > Malacostraca > Isopoda > Cymothoidae > Ceratothoa > Ceratothoa steindachneri. The sequence continues at coordinate 242,271,535 of OZ018317.1, read as the reverse complement.
TTGCCTTTATCCTTAAGCTATTGCTTCACATCAAATCCACAAAGAAATATGGATCAACCTTTTTTATAGCACGCGATGGCCACGAATTTCCTCAGATTTGCAGGCAATTTAAGACTTGGGTACAATTGTTAAAGAATAAACTAAAAAGTAACTAAACGAGCGTTCTGAATCGTTGTATTCCTAACATATTCTTCGCCAAATATTTTATTTTTAATTTCTAAAATCTAATACTAAAAGTTTGCCAAGAGTCAATTAATCAAGTGATGGACACACTACTTAGTAAATTACTTTACATATGAGTCGGAAGAGGCAGTTTACAGGATTTCTTTGTTCTTTGCATGAATATTAACCTCTTTCCTTAGCGACAATTGTCGGAAGTGAATGATTGCATTATTCTTGAAAAAATGATGGAAGTCTCTCACGTTTGAAAACTGTCTCCTAAGTAAAGAAATAAATAATTATGTATTGTTTTGTAAAATAAATATTTAACCAAAATCTTTTTAATCATTTGAAAGCTCAATACTGAATTCAAATACTTACTTAAATTATACTTGCGCGTTCTAAATAATTTACATTTAGAAGTAGACTCTTTACTAGAACATCATAATAAAATTGTTACAATCCGAGCTAATTGATACTCACATTTATGTCTGTTTTACAACAACAAATTTGTGTTGAATTTACTTCGAAATAAGTCACAGTCTTTTGAAAAGACTTGCGGGTAAACGAATCGTGGCTCATTCAAGTAAAATTTGTTACCAAATGTTTCCAATATTACCATTAATAAGTTAAGAGTTGATTGCGTAATCTCAAAAGAATGAAGGAAAAATGATTTGAAACTGCGCGAGAAAAATTGATAATAAATGTCAAAAATGGCTTCATGAATTTCTTAGCTTGGTTAAATTTGAATGGATTCCAGGGTTGTTGTCTGTTTTTTTCTCAATAATTAATCTTTCAAATTTAATAAACGTTTTAAACGTAAAAAGTGGATTTTACAAGTTTTTCTATAAAAATCTATCTCATCTGATTCTATTTATACCATTTTCTCTAATTCTTGCTTTTCTGCCTTTCGTTATTCATCTCTCATCTTTTATCTCTAGATGGCATATACAGAATCCTTCGTTTTCTTTTTATCGAATCACCTAAATATGTGATCCTAAGACATTGAAAGACTTATCTTAAGGTGAGCAAAATTGTGTTGCTCTTGTTCAAGGTAATAAAACCAGAAGGGATAGTATACTACTCATTAGCCTCTATAGAATCATAAACATTCGTTATGACTTCTTATTATTTTAAACATCATGTAATTGAGACAAAGTTTTCAATGGTTTGGGTTGGTGATATTTCATCCGGTTGATAGCCAATTTAAATATTAAAATACTTCATACTACCTTGTCTTGCATAGGTCCAACTTTCCTTCAAATTTAACACAACAACAATTTAAAACAGATCCTATGAATTTTTCTTAACCATTTGCCAGAAATGCATCTTTACAAACCAACAAAATGTAAAATGACTAAGAGATAACACAAGTAAATTATAAAATATACGAAAAAACCGATAAAATGCAATGGTAAAGACGATACAAACAAATATACACAATTTTTTCATTAGCAAACGTCCATTGATAACATCTACTACACAACACGTCCACGATTATAAGTAACAAGAAATATATAAATTTCTGTATAAATATATTTAAATGTGTTTAATAAGAGAAGGCGAGAGAGTGGAACTGAATGCTACGTAAAGAGACAAGGAGAGATAAAAATGGCAGGGGAAAATCAATTTGAGAGACAATTATGAGACATAGTTTCCTCCTATATTCAAAGTTGGATGAAGGAATGGCCGTAACTTCTAATTGATGGACAACATAAATTCGTATAAATAAAAGTGTCTCCGCTCAACCGGAATAGTAATGGATGGAGTAATAATATTAAAATGAAAGAACCGCCTGGTGCAATTACCAGCTAGGGAATTATTCAATGTGACACCATCTCTCGCTTCCCCTGGTTATGTAGAGCCATTTTTAACCGACAAATCCATACATACTCATACACACACGCACAAAAAAAGCCAATCAATCTGGTATAAAAGTTTTAAAACAAAGAGCAAAGAACTTCTTCCACTATTTTTGGCGCAACTTCTTACACGTCAACCCTGTTTATGTGCTCATTCTTCTATAAATTCAGTAGCTATTTCTTTTACCTTAAAATCAGAGAATGACTAGATAATTGTATCTCTTCCACCAAGTAACTATACCCAGCCCCACCCATATAAAGTGGGTCGCCTACAGTCGCTATTTGCCACCTAAATGCAAGTAAGATATATTAAGCTATTTCTAATACACAAGCATTTCACATACTTACATAATATATAAATTGCAACATTTTTAACACAATCATGAATAAGCTGTATCACAGACACAGATCTCTTTGCACCCTAAGGCACATTTTTTGCTTAATGTATCTTTCCCACTCATGCATTTTACACAATCAGTATTACACACAATATCACACCACAGTCTTTGTAGCACATAAAATAAAAGTGGAATTTTAATGCATCTCTTTAAATAACAGAATCCACACACCAAAATATTTCACAATCTTCAAGTCTACAGACACATTGGCTCATATAGAGTTCGTGATACGCTTAAACTTCGTCTTTTGGATGCACAAAACTCAAGTGTGACAAAGTAATGCTTCTATGGAACCCATACACTTCGATCAATCACAAAATACAGTAGAGGGGAGTTGCTCAAAGACAAGTAGTTTTGTCCCTCCAAACACTCTAATTTTCCTGGATCAATCCGATGTCAGTGGGTGTGGCATAGGTTGTATGGTTGGTTGACCTGGTTACTCCTAGGGCTTTGTTGTTGATCAAAAGTTCGCCAACTGCGGGTTGTGCAGGAACTTTGTGTGTTGCAGTCAATTCGCATTAAGCATCTTGTTCATCTTTGTGTTGAAAGTACTCGGGCAGGATAATATCTTGGGGAGTGTTAAGTCGGTGAACTGTATCACAATTTTGGGTTGGGCGGGCTTTGGGATGGGTTGTTGAATGGGTGTGAACTTGGGGGTCGCCCAGTAGGAGGAGCTAGGTCTTTCAGCTGCAACCCTCTTCTTTTTAAGCTGTTCATTTCCCCACTGGGCACTAAATGTTTATGGTTTAATGTTTAACCGCACAATTAATAAACATTTCTACCCCATGTACCCAGTACATCTAGTGGTGGCCGGTCTGAGAACACTTGGAACAGATTTCAGGGTCCTTTTGATTGGGTAGGCTTTAGTCGTGGGGTCTTTGTTCTTGTAGCAGTTGAAGCAGGTCGACAGCCTAGAAGAATCTTTCTCGCTTCATCAAATAGGGTGAGAACTTCCTGTAAAATATTTTTAGTACTTCTTTGTCTTTGGCTTCCATTTCCATCTCCTCATACGTGACTTTGAACACTTTATTGAGGCCACGGAATTTGGCAACCTCTGCGACCTTTGTCCATTGTTAGTTCTCTCTCTTTCCAACTTTATCTCTTCTGCTTCCCTTTCGATAACCCGAAAGTTGGCCACCCTGCAGATTATAGCAGATGCATTTTTTAAAGGCATCAAGTCGCTGGTGCTATCAAATGGTTAGGTAGGGTATTCTACAGGCTGGGGGCAACAGGGCAAAAGGCTCGGTCTCCCATGGCTCGGAGCATACGGAACATGGAGGAGATTGGCCTGTCAGGAGCGGAGGTGGCGTGTTGAGATCTGGAGTGATAGCAGCTCTTCGAGCTAGTGAGGAAAAGCGAAAATCGCGATGTAGGCACTGGTGGGTGAGGAAGGAGACTTTGTACTCAAATCTGAGGGAGACACGAATCTAGCGAAGAGAGTTGAGGATGGGTGTGTTGTTGTCGTACATTCTCACTTTCAGTAGAATCCTAGGAGAACTGTTTTAGATGTATTGCAGTTTCTGATTATTCTCGTTAGGTATCCCGATGAGAAGAGCATTGCAATAACCCAGTTTGGGGGAGATGGAGGCATGGACAAGCTTTGCAGCATCTGAGAAAGTGAGCAAGAGGCGGCGTCTTGCAATGTTGATGAGGTAGATGTAGAAAGTCATGCAGATGTGTTTAATGTGGGCTTTGAAGGTCAGGTGGGGGGAACCATTTTCACGACCAGGTTGGTGACTGAGGGTGAGAAGTGGATGTCATGGTCAGATAAGGTCATGCTAGTGATGAGCCATTTAACCGCAGAAATTTGTGCTTCACCCACGCCTCCTCCTCCTCCAGGCAGGTGGTTAGCCTTGATGATGGCAGAGTCACAGAGGTGGTTGGATCAGTTGTCAGGTAAAGTTGGGTGTCATCAGCGTAGCAGTGGAATGAGATTCCATGCCGGTTTATCATACGGCCAAGGGGGAGCATGTAGATTGCCGAGAGGTTGGGGCCAAGGACTAATCCCTGAGGAACTCCACCTGTAACAGAGCGTGTATCAGATCTTGCCTCCCCCAGGGAGACAAACTCTGTTCTTCCGGTGATATAGAATGTGAACCAGTCTAGGGCCGAGTCGGAGAGTCCAATGGTGGAGTGAGATTCCATGCCGGTTTATCATACGGCCAAGGGGGAGCATGTTGATTGCCAAGAGGTTGGGGCCAAGGACTGATCCCTGAGGAACATCACCTGTGACAGAGCGTGTATCCGATCGCACCTCCCCCAGGGAGACAAACTCTGTTCTTCCGGTGATATAGAATGTGAACCAGTCTAGGGCCGTGTCGGAGAGTCCAATGGTGGAGTGAAGTCGCTGTAGGAGTATATAGTAATCTAAGTGTCAAATTCAAGCGTGAGGTCGAGAAAAACGGGAAGAGATGCGGAATCAGCATTAGGGGTCGTCAGCAAGGCGTTGGTGACCTTCACCCTGGCGTGGGCACAAATATTTTTTTTTGGGGGGGAAGCAGCAGGAATAGTTTTCAGGGCTGCAAAATATTCTCTTCTTTTTGTATTAAGGTATAATTTAAAGGGGATATTGATTTTTTCTCTACATTATTTTCATTCTAAATATAAACTTAGATATTATAAGGAAAGACGGAAAGTATAATGTCCCAAAACAAATGGCTTTAATAAACTGAATTATTTTTAAAACTCAATCATGTTTTTACATAAATCGACACTAAATAAGAACTAATAATAACTTGAAAATAATAATTTAAACCAAACTGATTCTGTATAAGATATTGTATATTCAGTAAATTACTTCAGATTCAATGGGGTGAATTTTTATGATTTTTCCATATGGAAGAATAATTATTTATTTTATCAGTAGTTGTGATTCTTACTACATATATCTACAAGGTTGCAATCTGACATCATGCTGAGATATTTCGACTTGTGGTAGTTCATAATTGAAAAAGCTTGTCTAACGTTGGGTGGGCAAGGGAGCTGGTTTCAGAGCCACAATCGCTCTCGGAGCCACATTTGGCCACATCTTCCCTAATCAGAGCAGTTTCCGTTCAGTACAGTGTGTAATGCTAACAAGAGTTTGAAGTGACGTATTTACTACATAATATCTAACAGATAAGATATTAAAGTAACATCCTAATTTTATTAAATGAGATCTCTCTAAAGCCACTGCTAAAGTGTTGCAGGAATAGATCATCAATAAAATAGAATCGAGTTAATGGTGAAGATGCGCAGGAGAGAGAAATTGGGCTAAGTATCCTAAGCTTCAATCGGTACATCGTCCTGTAGCTCATTGTGATTAAATTGCAGCACCTGTCTTTGGAGAACATTTGACATTCCTGATAAAGATGTTCCAGAGTTGAAGAAAATGAAAAATTTGTTTTTGAAGACGATGCTCCGCAGCCTATTCTGCAGAAGGAGCTAAATGAGCTATTTCGCGATTTCAGCCTTTCATTATCCTCTGATGAACTGTTGGCATCCTCATTGAAGAGAAATTCCTTCTCAATAAAGGTGCTTGCAATACGTTCTAACTAAACACACAAGGTAAGTACCTCCGTTTTTTATTAAAACAGAAACACTCGCTGTACTGTACAGATATTATGCAGCTGTTGCACACACTTGAAGTGCCACAATAATACCATAAAGATTGGAAATTGTTCATTGACAGCAGCAAGCGTTTGCTTAAATGTGTTCTGCTGCACAAAGGCAACCACTTTGCCTCTGTATCACTCTCACTCACTCCACTACAGTGAAGGAGAAGTATGAAGCGGTGAAGTACGTGATAGAGAAAATTCGTTATGATTAGCATCAGTGTTTGATTTGGGTTGACCTGAAGATGGTAAACATTTTGTTTGGGCAGCATTCTGAGTGCACCATGTACATTTGCTTTCTCTACATGTGCGATAGTAGGGACCAAGCTTAGCATCAAACAAAGAAGGTCTGACATGTATAAGAAGAATTACCGGCCAACAGAGCATGAAATGTTATAAACCACCCGGTGAAGGGCAGTGAGAAGATACGCTTCCCACCGCTGCACATCAAACTCAATTTGATCAAGCAGTTCACGAAAGCTCTAGACAAGTAAGGTGGCAGCTTCCATTATTTTTTCCTGACTTCTCCAGGATTGAACATTGAGGAATTGAAAACTGAAATCGTCTCGGTCCTCAGCGCCATCAGCTTATCAGAGATCCAGAGTTTAGAAATTAAATAAACTAAGTGGAACTAGAAAGGGGGTAGGCATTCGTTCTAATTGCAAAGATCTTTCTTGGCAACAAGAATAACCAAGAATACACATGGCTGCAACATGAACATAAAATGCATTACTTATTCTCCCAGATAGATCAGTTTCCTGAGATTCTATGATAAACGAGTGACAGTCAAGGTTCTAGAGAAATTCTATCAGGACATGACAGAGATGGAAGTCAGGTGTAAGGGACGAAGGGTGCAGTCCTGTAGGTTTGTTGCTCTTGTACTCTAAAGAGAGACATCTCTACTGCAGAGGATTCTAGGATTTTGATGAAAACCAAGTTCATACTCTTAGTTCTTAATAATGATTATAGAGGAATTGCAAGATATAGCCTCCCGCAGGGCCAGATGGATGTATACATTAAAGTCCCCCACCCCCTTCCCATCCCGGAAGAGAAAGCAGGAGAATCGAGCTACATGAGGAGACTCGTGGGAAAGGTAGCTGGCGAATAACAGTCTAACTGCCTCCCTGTTTGATCTCCCCGCCGCATAGGTAGTTGGAGCGTCCATCTGTGTCAAGGTAACCACCAAAGGCCCTTAAACGGCGCTTAAAAAACAAAATTACCTACGAGATCCGTAGGCCCGTGATTATATCCTAAAAACGCGGTGCCAGTCAAATGGCACGCCAAGAATGGTGACGGTTTGTAGTGTAATTAATTAACAAGACGACTTAGGCACCTCGGTGCCAACCTTCTTACTCCTCGCTCTCACAGATGAGGCCTCACCCCTCGCTCTCTCCTCTGCAAACTCACCCCTTCCACCTTAGTTGGAGCGGTTGCAAACATATAAATAAGCCAAAATAAGCCCCCGAAGGAAAGTAAAGTGGATTATTCGGTAAGAGACTATAGAGGATCAGTTCGAGAAGATCGATCCTTCAGCCAGTCAAGATTATTCGAGGAGGGACGATGAAGGATCAGTTCGAGAAGATCGATCCTTTCACGCCAGTGCCGAATTAATATAGAACGTTAAGTTTGATATCGGTGCCATACCAAAGAATCCTTTACAGAGTTATAAGAAGTCTGACTGGAGAAAAGAAAACCTGCTCACACTCGAGTGACCCTCACAGCGCAAGCTCATCAAAAGTGAGGGGAGAAAAACCAACCCCCAACGAGGTTCAATTTGTTAAGTACGGTAGAAATACCCTCGTATACCCTAAAACTAGTTAAGTACCCGGCGTTACAGACTAGGATACAAATAGGCTTCAACAGCATTTAGAAGAGGACTCTTTGAGCTAGGAGCACAACAACTCGCTCCGTCTTTTAAACGTAACAGGAGGCAAAGTTGGAATAAGAAGTTGACATCGCCCCTCCCCCCTTTACCTCCATCCTATGTCGAAGAAAATCGACTATCTGTCACTTCATCTCTCTGAAGCGTGAGAAAATCCTTCTAGTGACATCCGGCAACCCCTGATCGTGTCTGTCATGTAAGTTAGAATGAAATTTAAATTCCTATTGTGTTAGTATGAGTTTATTACGTGACTCGATTTAACGGAAGTAGAAACCATTGTGCGTGAACCTCGTCAGATATACTAGTAGTAGAGTGCAATTTAATTTGATGTTTAACGCTAATCAAAAAGTGTCACGATAAAATAACTAATTGGCAATGGTTTATTTACGTGGAGCTTATTTTTTTATTTTTTTCATGAATAGATATTGTAATAGGCTCAGTTGCAACATGTTTAGCCTCGGTGATCTTAGTAGGGGGATATAAATATGTTTACTGTTTTTTTGTAGTTAATTGTTAAATTTAAAAAATATGTCTATTTTAGGATAATTCCTAAGCGTTTCTCTAAATCCTTACGATTTTCAGACCGGCTCTTTCTTAAAAGAACAAAAATAGCATTTTTCGACAAAAGTATACCTCGACAATAGAATTCTCAGACAATGATGACTCCATACCCAATTTCTATGCACTTCCCTATATCAATGTCTACCTTTATGTGTACACTAATAAACTTTTGGAAAAATTTAATGAAATGAAATATGTCAGAAAACTATGTTTTTTATCTTAAAAACCTATTTCGGATGTGAAATATTTTACAAAACACAACCGCAAATGTCACCAAAATGTAATTGATTTAGTTAAAGGATTTGATTTTTTAATGATCGACGAAACCTGATCGGGGGAAACGGATTTCATCTTCGGATTCAGCGGGTAAAAATTGTCCTGAGTCAGGTGAATAACAGTAGTCGACTTAAAATTCCTTTTTTCGGCAACCAAGTGTAATCAATTATTTTTTCTCGGGAAATCAAAAAGAAAGGCCTAGTCCTTTTCATGGGTAAGTCTCGCTTGGAAAATAAGTTTTTTATTTGTTTTTATTTAAGGGAAGTCTTAACCTCCTCGTTTGTTCACTCTTTGGTAGCCACCAAAGCTGTGGTTGCTCTGGCTTAAGTTCGGTTTAATCCGATATTGCAATATGAATACATTAACACCAGGCTTCATTCTAGAGAGAATGAGCTGGGAAACCACACCACAGGAGCATTTTTCTAGACTGATAGGAGTACTGGGCTTGTGTATAAGCCTTCAAATCCAGAAAATGCCATATAGAGGTTATATCACTATTATTCCTCAATATTAACATTTTAAACAATTTTAACCCTCTTTGAGGAATGATTGAAATGCATATGCATCTTATCTTAACCTCAAATTGATAGCAGAATCTTTACGAATATTTAAGTCCATCCTAAGAGAATGAAAGTCTTGTTTAAGAAGATCAAACGCAACTTTATATTGATGAAAGAATTATCTCGGAGTTTATTTTTTTCATTAGATTCAAAATCTATTTTAAATTTATTAACTTCACTTTCTTTTGATTAGAGAATCAAATTTTCCATCGAGCTTTGAGATGGCGCATTCGTCAATTTTTCTTTGTCTTGCCACAAAACCATTCCAAGAAGTATTTAATTCTATTTACACGTCTTTTCTATGATACAAATTTGATCTAGAAAATCAAACTTTAGAATTTCTTAATGATCCTGGAACAATAGAATGAATGATTGTTTCTGTATTACCCCAAGACAGTGAAAACGTCACACAAAAATCAATAATTGCATACTCCTCAAACTCTGATTATACATCAAGTCAAGGAAAACAAAATAAATACACACCATCACTTAGAGAGCGGGGATAACGAAGATTGGGTTCCGAGAAGGAATCCCCCTGTAGATATCGGAACAACATGTTCATTTCCTGTTTATTTTTGCTTCATTTTAATCTAATCAGGTGCGTTCAGGTGCATTTTATCATATTCCTTTACCTTCCTTTTTATTCTGCTATATTCCTCTAACTTCCGCTATATTCTGGTACATTGTAGTGGGTGTCCTTATACTCTGTACACATAGGAAATGATCACCGCGTTCACAGGACTCTACCCCATCTTGCCCTCTTTTCCTAGGGTATGCTAAAGGAGACGGTGGAATGGAATAAAGATACGAGGCACCTGAGGGAAACGCGCATCATAAATGAATGTGCTCAAATTGACGGAAATTGGGATTTATTGCATCGGGGTCATCGGGTGAATCTCGCAAGGTGCATCGAGCTTGGAGTAAAAAATGAGGTAAATCTGGTTGAAGATTATATTTATTAATATTTAAATTAAAAAAAATCTATTTCAAATTAAATCATATATAGTTCAAAGTTAAATTGAAAATTTGCATTTCGCCTGAATCCAGACTTTAAGGACACCATATAATATACTCTGCAATCCCCTATTAAATTTTGGTGGTCTATTTTACCTCTTGGTAGATTCTGGCACGTCTCCGCAGTGCATTTAATTATATCGGTCATGGAGTCAAGGTCGTTGAGTCACTGACTCTCCCTAGACGAAACATGGGAAGGGGAGTCAAAATATTGGAGACAATCTGAGTCCCTGAGCGCGTGAGAAAACAATATCAAACTAAGTGCTGTAGTTGGCCTAAGTTAGATGACTTCTAGGGAATATGGGTTGAGAGAAACTGGTTATCGAAAAATTCTTTAACATATACAAAAATAAGGAATATAAGAAATTTTACAATGGATACACAACACGAAATTAAATGGGTAGGGGGTAGATACGGGAGTACAAAATCAAGGTCACGCAGACTCGGGGTATAACAGGAGTCGATAAGGTTCGTTCACTGGACGTACGAACGAAATCTTGAGGTAAAACGGGTAGGCTGATTTCCGAGGGATACTCACGTAAATCGGATGGGCTGGGGCGTGGGGAGGACGGGGGTTTGCAAATTCTAATTGCAAACACTTTGATGACCTTGTTGAAGATAAATGAGGGATTACGCCAGGCGAGAACGGAGCTGACCTGAGGTTGATAGAGGTTTGTCTGTTAAGTAGCGTCTATCTGGTGAGAACTCTTGCCTTCGGCAACGAGCAAGATAGAGTCGAGAGCGGCTCGTCACATTACGGGGCTGGTGGTTACGGGATGGCGGATGCTACGCACGGGATCTTCATGGTACTGCTATCTGCAACTGTATTGAATTCTGGTGGCCCTTGTCTGAGAATTTATGGGGCCTCAGTGGGAGTGCTTCGCCCGGAGGGCCGGAAGGGAGCGGGTCTTATCAGGAGAGGCGCGTCCTGCGGGGATTCTCACGGTCGCGCGTAGTTTGTAATCTAATTTAAACTCGCCCTGCTTCGAACGCTCCCGTTATCTGCGTCGCAAGTGCACCAGTTTCCAGGCGCTGTATGTACACATGGAGTTCACGGCTGTTCTGGCGCCTTCCATTGGAGTAATCCTTCTCTTTCTGACAATATCTTAGACGGTAACTGTACATTCTAATGAACCTTGTTAAATATTGTTACATTGTCGTACGACCCAATCCATTTCTATAAATCCTGGTAGGTTAAATTCGAGTTTGGTAAAGTCCGATACAGTATATTATATCTGTCATGGTAGAACAATTATATATATATATATGTATAATTACGCTGATGGGCTTGGACGACCAGTTGGCGGCAGGAGTTAATGAGAGGGGGAAAAAACCGTCCCCCAGTAGGTGGATTTTAACTATCAAAGTGCATTTCAGGGTATTTAAAGAGGACGAGCGAAATAATATTTAATACAATAAAAAGGAAATATTATATATCTACAAAAGTTGGTTTAAATATATATATATATATATATATATATATATATATATATATATATATATATATATATATATATATATATATATATATATAACTAGGGTAGAGCGGTGTAAGGCTCGGTATATTTAAGCGCAGATGCCTGACTAAGCAGAAGCATTTGCCTGGCCTGTGAATGACCGTAGCACTTTGTCCTATTCTCAGCCTGGTCTTAAGGCTATTTCATTTTAAGAGTTTCCACTGGTATTTAAACAGATTCACAAATTCTTTCACGCTTTTCTCAGTTTAGAGGGTCGAGAGTATGGCGTACCGTTTTCTATTTCAGTGGCATTCTCAAAAGAAAACTTGTAGGCTGTTACCCGTATGAAAGCTTAACATTTAGTGAGTGCCTCCAAGGTCAAGAAACCTATATTGGTGCGGTCATTAGACATTAGACACCTTTTCAACATTTTATCGATTTACCTGAAGCGCATTACATATCACGACCAACAAGCTACTGTTAAAAAAATGTAAAAACCAAAATAGATTAACTTACGGAAATAAATAAATGTTAGTATATAATCTTTGGTATTTGCCTCTCACTCAAGATAAAATCAATCCGATTTTATTAATATTTTGCAGTTTATTTCCAACTTTTTAGCAGGTTTCTGAATAGTATCTCTCCATCATTCTCTGGTCTACTTTTTGCACGTTTTTTCTCTAATGGAGCCCAATCGGTAATTTTCGTGGTCCATCAATTTTCTCACAGTGTTGCGGCCTGGCCAGCTCTAATTCAGGCTTCTTATAGCCTGCTTATGAATAATTTGAAGTTTGGTTTGTTCACGTAGCCAAAAGGCTGGTTTTCTCTCATGCTAAGTTATCCCCATAATAATACGTACATGAACGCTTAATGTTGTTATTAGTTTTAATGCAAATGGTTTGGTCAGGTTCCAAATTTTTGCTCCATAGGTCAGTGTAGAAATATAAGAGTTTAACAAAAACTGTTGTGAACTAGCGAGTGTATATATGTATCGAGGCCTCCCTCTTGGCGAGGAAAACAGATGTAATCATAACAGAAAACATCTGGGTTTAGCTTTGCCCCTCCGATTTTCTCCGGTAACGAAAGTCAAAAGTGCAAACTGTAGGACATCGTATTACGTGCTCCCCTAAGTTCAAAATGCCTAGTAGACAAACAACAGACACCAAAACAGGAGACTTAATTTGTGGCCCATGTGGGAGTCCTCTACACCTCCATTTACCCCGCGGGGTTAATTGAGATTTAAAACACGTCGACAGGAGAAAACGAGGCTTTTTCGTTTTCAAGCAGAGTTCGAAAAGTCAACGGTAGAGAGAAGGCTTTTTCGCGTTCGAGAAGAAACAGAAAAGTCACCAGTAGAAAGTTCTTCTGCAAGTTAAGAAAGACTTGAAGATTCTTGGAAAATACCAGATTGTTTCAATGAGTCTCGGCACAGTTCGAGCCCCAAGATCATCACGGATCAAAAACAAAAATACTCTCGACACAGCTTGAGTACCTAAATCTTACGCTATCTGAGTTTGATAAACTCCAAACTAGATAGAATAAAGCTCAACATCTTCACCTCGTTTGGAAGGAAACTATGTCAAGGTCACCACGACCGCCTGAACAAGAAGAATTATCCGTTTTGTTTTGAACCTTCATTTGCTCATTCGAATTTCCGCGTGACGTCACTTGTCCACCTTTATGTCGGAGTAACGCCATCTTGTGAATAACCAACAAACTACTCGCGCTACACGTCTCGGGACGAGATTAAACGAAGGTATTTCGAGTAGATTCTTTGGGGTAATCTTCATTACTTTATGTAAATAACTAATCCTGTTGTTTATGTCCCCGTCCTTTAAAGTAGTTTATTTTTGTAAATGGTTAATGACAAATTGTTTTAGAGTAAATTGTACGCCCGTAAAATCAACCTTGAATCAAGCCTCGAGAGCTGGACAATAAAACCAACTTTTTTATCTTTATATTATATGTGTATATTGTAATTTTGTTTGCTTTGATAGTGTTCAGTAAAAGTTGATTTTGAATGAAGTTTTTAAAATTATCTTTGAATGAGTTGCGTTGGCAGTATTTGGTAAATTCCAGAAAGAACTTGCCTTTTATTAATTCCCTAGAATAAAATAAAGTATAGCACTCTTAGAAAACGATCCTACGCCTCAAGTCAAATTTTATTTGGTTTATTAACCATAATAAAACAAATAAATATATAATCTCGGTAAACCCACGACAGTCGCATGGGCATTTTTGCTTTTAAGATTATGTTTGCCTTTTCAAATGCCTCTCATATTTGTGAGTTATTGTGCAGTTTATGATCTTTTTCAGGTTACTTCATAATTTGTTGACTCAAATAAATCTCTTTTTCTACCATTCATTTCACTTGTTATCACTTGTAAGGTCGATCAGGTTGACCTACCTCTGGTTATTCGGTCATGATCTTTGTTGTACTAAGATAAATTTGTAAGCTGATACTTTTGCTTTTAAGGTTTAGTTCTTGATGTTTTGTTTGAATATCTTCTACTTACCTCCAGAATTGGGAAATCTGGAACTCAAAAATTTGGACACCAAAATCTAAATAACGTAATTTATTGCCAAAATTTTTGGGTATAATATCTATTTAGTTTGAGAAAAATAACTCATAAATTTTATTTGGATATTTCCCCCAAAATGATTAAATAATAAAGTTAAAAAGAACTAGATTTGTCATTACCTCTTAATCGTTTAAAGTTATTGAAGTTGATTAAAACTTGGTTTAGAGAAGGACGCCAAAGTCCTCTAAATAAATATAATGCAGTGGAGTCCCTGATACATTTTAAAGATTGCACTGAATGAAAACTCTGAGCCGTAATTGTTTATGGTAGCCCTGGTATCAGAAATGATGAAAACACACCTAAGCAGGAACCAAGAATTGAGTCAATTTCCCATGAGTTGAGGAATAAATTCGAGAGTGTTTGATCAATGTGACAGAGCAACACTTCCTCCGTCTAAGGAAATTCCGCAGAATTTTAGTTTAAGACTGTACGGGCAAATATATTTTTCAGACTTTGGTGAACAGACATAATATTTGTCTATTTCGCTTCAGCAGAGGAGTTTCATCGATTTAATCTAGAAAAAGACTTTGTATTTCCTACATTAAGTGATCTCTGACTCTGTTTGACTATGCTGGTAATCCATATTCTGAAAGGAACAAAGTCAAGGATCACAACGACTTCAACGGATGATCAATTTCGGTGCTTATTTCGAATTTTCTCCAGAAACGACCAAGTCTTCTTTGTATTCATGAATACACAACATCCTATTTGTTTGCGTTGAATCCAGGTTTTACAATGTCCCTCTAGGACTTGATTAACATTTCTAAAATGGTCTCGTTCAAACAAAAGTTAAAATTTGCTCCTTCTAAGACACTAGTCTTTTTACATTAAATAAATAGATAGTTTGTTATATATTCTATCCAAATTACAGAGGACAGATAATTTGCAATAAAAAATCAGAAGAAGATAAAATGAAATAAAAAAAAATAAAATTCATATTATATATGGCTAGGCCTCTGCTACACATCTCATTGGACTTTATCAATTGGTGTGTACTATTGGTAAAGATAGGACAACATTCTTGCTGCACTAATTCAACCCTTATGTTAAGAAAATAAATTGTAAAGAAGCACTTCGGTTCGTTAATTAAGAAAAAAATTGAAGGTGATCAAACTTTAGTTTTCGAATTCTAGTTTGACATTCCAACTCCAAGTACTATGTCAGAAAAGATACACAATGGAAATCCTAGAATTATCAAGTACGTATATATATATATATATATATATATATATATATATATATATATATATATATATATATAAATATATGTATTATATCATGCAGTGTTACTCTTATAGAAGCAGATCTTCTGATTCGGGAAGAAGGTAAATACGAATAAGACAGTAGTCATATATTATGTATCGTGACATTACTGGTTATACACAATTATCACCAATTATTATTAATAATTTTTCATGTATTTTTAGTCCCAGATGATGTTTTCAATATATTTTGCATCGAGGATTCAATAATTTTTTTCCATTAAAGATGAATTTAATTGATTTTTCTTTTTATTCTTCTTCTTTCTAATGTAAGATTAAACGCTGGAAGATCTTTACTTTGTAGGAAGGCTTAAAGTAAAGGAGTTAATGGATATTTACGAGTAGCAATTGCTATGAGTAAAAATGTAATGGATTCGTCATTCCTACCCCTTTGCTTTCTCCTTAATTGAATTGTAATTAATAAGTCATCGTTTACATTTTAAGTGAATTATACTGTTAAACTGAGATGAAATTCTTCCTTTTTTCTCTGATAAACTATTTGCATTCAAGTTTATTATTTCTAAAAAAGCCAACACATATCAAGTTAAATCAATTTCCGAGAATCTAAGCTCAGGAAAAAGTTTAACAAAACTGACTCTAAAATTTAGTTTATTAATCTCGAGTCAATTTAGCCGTACCAAGTCAGCAAAAATGAAGTGTGTTCTAGTGATGTAAAAACATCCATCTTTAAGAGTATTAACCCGGCACAACAGCAAATTTTAAAGGAAAAATATCGCGAATATTTATATATTGGCATGATGCACCCCTATAAATCACAGGCAACGTAAAACGTAAAATTTAGCAAGCAACAGTTGGAGTCTTCTTGCTGCGTGCTAGTCCCTTTTCCTTAGCTACTAATAAGTCAGTTCAGAACACTTTTAGGTTTTTCAAATTTGTGTGTAGACACCTAACTCCTTGCCCTAATTCATGCTCAGAATAACTGGGATATATCTCATACCTGTCATTCATTTCCTTTCCAAAGATACATTGAACATTCATAAACTTCCCTCGTACCATAACCGTATGAAGCACTTGTCCGGAGTGACTCGTGTGAGATTATATAATGTTTATTCAAATCGTACGTACATTTATCGTTGTTAAACTAGAGATTAAGTTTAATACTTACCCTTATTATTTTTAATGGTTTTGTTTATCCATTTTTGGCTGAAATTCAATCGAGCCAATTTACTAAAGGTTTGCTTCTTGCGACATTCTTTTATGACAAGCGAAGTGTCGCTACCCACGTCCAGAATCTTCAAACTTTGCTCCTCCCAAACAGTTTCCATTAATCTATCTTCTTCACTTTTATTACAAACTTCTTTCACAAATCTTTTTAGTTTTGAATCTTTCGTTTGGTTTGGTTTATTTCCCTCGTTAATAGTAAGGGTATTTACATTTATCCCTAAAAAAACATTTTCTTGGCAATGTTTCGGGAGAGATGGACTTCTATTGAAGCACAGCTCTTGGAACCCTTATTAACATCTTTATGTTGCAGCGTAAAACAAATTGTTTATCACAAAGTATTGAAAAACTGTGCAATCCAAAGCGAAAATTTATTTTTCCTGCCTATTCCAGTGCGTACCTATCATTTATGGGCTTTAGGACCAGCTTTTTCGCATCTATATCAACTTTATACATTTTTATTTACATTTTTTGTATAAAAAAATCATGAAAATGTAAACATTATTTATTAACTGAGAGAAAAGGCTCAAAGTTGGCCATAAATGCTAAAAAACACCCGAATTAGGTTCTATTAAGAAGAGATCCAACGGTTTAATTACTACCACAGAATTTAGGGCCTCGTTCTTCTAAAACATTTAGAGCTTCAATTATTCTATGTTGATGTGTGCGCTATACTTGAGTTTATTGTCAATTTGTCCACAAGTTGAAAATCAACAAGTTCACCTTTTTTTCGAATGATCAGCGGAATTAAAGCTTATGTCTACTTGTTAATTTCTTCCATATCCACCTAATAAGTTGCAAGTATTTTTCCATTTATCACATCTTCTTTCCTAACTTTAATAAACATTCTTATGTCATAACCCTGCATGGGAGACAGAATTGGTTTCTTTTGCTCTCTGAATTACTTATGTAGTCAATTTTTTGCTAGTCGCTTGTTTGTAGGTCTATAAATATATGTTGAAACACAAGTCTTATATCAGTCTTCATGGTACTTTTTATTTTCATGCCGTCTCATTGAAGAAGAGATGTCCCTATTAGGACGTTTTAGATTACTAGTTTCCTTGGAATTCCTTCATTGACGATCACAAATATCTACAATGATTCCAGTTAACCAATATCATTAGAGTGGAGTGCTAGTAATTATCCTCTTTTTTGACAAATAGCTGTTTATATGCCGCACTATTTAAAACGTTTTCAGAAATATATTTATACGAATTGAGCAAGATATTCTAACTTTCAATTTAGTTTGAAATTTAACCCAATCTAATCACAATCCAGCTGGGTGTCCTGGCACTGCCAGCGAACGCTAACACAACATGATAGTGACATCTGTTATCTAACGTCGCTCGAGGCCTATTTAGCCATTAATAGCGAGGAAGGAAGCACATCGAAGATAGTATACCCAAGGCTTCAGCTCCAGTCACAACTCTGTATAAGTTGAGAAATCTCCGTAAAAGCAACAAGAGAAATATCTACAATGCACCAATAGGATCTACGTTGCTGTACTTCACTTCCGCACTCTCTCTTTAGTCTCAAAGAGACACAAGAGTAAACTACAAGCGGTGAAGAACAAATGCGTTTACCTTATCATCACGGGTATACGTAGGCGAGAAAGAAAAGACCAAGAAGAACTGCACAGGAGCGCGGCGATAAGTCCAATTAACATTGTCATCTAAGAACGGACAAGGAATATACAGGAGCTGGTTAGTCAAGAATTGAATGACGAAAGCATTCAAATGATTAACCATAACAGAAGAGCGCCAAGTCGTGCCAGATTTCCGAGCTCCGCTAGCCTATTAGCTGGTGGAAACGAAGTGCCGTTCTACGCATGGAAAAGATTGTTTTTGCCGCAAATTATGACCAAACAAAACCGACAAAGAGTACGATACCCAGAATAAGGAAAAACACCGATTATTTACCATAAAATCATCGAGACTTAGTAACCACAATCAAGATTTCAGAATATTGAATAAACAAAGAGCACGAAAATAGACGCACTACAAAAAAACAATAATAAAAAACCAAGCACAACACTTAAGTTTATTTATTAAAACAACAGCAGATGCCCATTACATACCAAAGATCATTAATTATATTTAAGAAAAATGGCCCTAATGCCATTAAAATACAAACTCTGACGATAACAACAGAGGAAACACAAACAAAATATACAATTGAAAGCGATAAACCTGATCACCAGGCTCTCGCATCCCTTTGCAAATCTTCCACACTAGTTTCTCTTTTCACCTCACTTGTCCATTTTTTCCCTATCCAACCACACACCTTTTTGTTCCTTACACACTTAAACAATTGGCAATTGACAGAATTAATTTCCAAGTGTCACTCGCAAAATGCTTTCTGCTACCCTCACACCACGCCAAGTGCTAGCTTTTACTCAGCCTCGAAGAAGCTGTCTATCCAAGCAAACTGTGAGCCACCCGACCTTGTTAATAAATAATATAAAGTGTGAGCGTGTGTTTATAATGAATCAGTCCAACATTAAGGTATAATTTAAGAAGTGGCAAAATAAGACCTTATAAACAGTTTATTTTTAAAGTTTAAATTTGAGAATCAACAAAGGCTAATGAACATTGACAAATTCATGTGACTGTTTCTGCTATGAGGGCATGTAAAATATATGCATTTACATTCAACTAGGACAAGTGCTCTAAAAATTAACATTTTCGTTGCTTATTTAAAAATAAGTCGTTTCAAATAAAAAATTTCAGCTTTTTATAAACCTCTTAATTCCCGTAATTAGGGGAAGATAAATGTATTATATATTATGTTTATATTCTGATAAAAAACTTACTATTATAAAAGTAATCATAAAGAAATACTAAATGTAATTTTACAGGGTGGCTCACTTAAAAGTACCGTGGCTTACATTGTAATTTCTTGCAAGATATTGTCTAAAAAGCTTTTTAACTTTATTCCAAAAGAAATAGTTATTGTCTTTGTAGAAAAATAAAATCTGGTCCGGACTACTTTTAAGTGCGACAATAGGTTCCTGTTAAGAATTAACCTTATGGAGTTATTCTGTTGCCTACGACTCACGCAGCTAAATAGTATTTGGGTTAAAACTATTAGGATATGGAGTCCCTGTCCCAGAATGAGCCACTTAGCATTCGTAAATATAATTTCTGGACCAAAAGAGAGTTGCGGCTGTTAACCGTATTCAAAGCAGAGAGTTTATATCTGGTTTGGTACGAAGCTATGCTGACAAACGATGCAGAGAAGCATGAGATGAACGAAGGTGATAAAACTTATATAACATGTAAATATCTAATTTCTATGACCATAGAAAATCCAAAGAATATGAGACAATTTGTTGTTATCTAAAATGACATTTCAGTACTTGCATAGTTTGTCAATGCTATTCATAATCTCTCGATATTGTTTCGCACTCAAGAAAGGCAATTGAGAACCACTTTTCATGAACATGCGGAATTTTCTTTTAATATGTCAAAATGTTTTATTGCATTTTATCACGTTAGCCTGAAATTTATAAATGCAATAGCCCTTTTTTCACGGGAAAGAATAAATAAGGATATTTATACACATAATAATTCAAAACATAAAGCCATTTTAATAATTTAATTTAAACAGCAGTTATAACATACATTCCAATCTATAATCTAAATTTCCTCCAAGATTGCTTTATTGCCATGAAAATAAAAAAAGGTTTTGCCAAATATTTTGCCTTCTATGTTTCAGAAAGTGCAAAAGAAGATATCGGTGAAATATATCTTTCCAAATCCTCAAAATAACCAAAGAGAAATTCATTTATAGAACTATAACTCATTCACACTGGTTTGAGATTTTCATTTCTATTCCAAAAGTCCAAAAATTTGTCTCCCTGACTAAACTAGGAAAGGAAGAAGAATCGATTTCCAAAATGAAATTTTCGTTGGAAAAATGATACAAAAAATAATTTTCTTTCCTTCGCAGAATCATTTCAATTAGGTTCAATCAATAGGCTAAATAATACTTTCTATTTCTGGCTATTAATATTCAGTCGTCTTAACTGTATAAAGCGAATAAAGTTAACAATACATGGATTTTAAAATGTTGAGAGACATGCATGCGAATTATAAAAAGAGGATAAACAGTTTCTTGGATTGTTGTTTGAATTACCACATAAATCCCTGATCACTTAAATGTTTAGGTGGAGAAAATGCTTTAATGGCATTACGAGCTCTAGATTTTTCTAGGTCTCTTGACTTTTGGGACACCCTGTTTAGAATATAGATTAGAACAATACTTGAATGACCGCAATATTACTTAGAATGGTTAAATCAATATAATTTTTTGTTAACATTGGACAATCGACTTTTATCAATCCTTTTCAACATGAGAACTAGAGGAAAGTCCATAACTAACGATGGCATTTGTGATAATAAATAGATATCTCATTAGCATTGAGGGTTGTAACTTGCACAGATCGATGGATGGAGTGTTATGGAAGTTACGTGCAAGCTAGCCTTTCTTTGATAACATACACCTTTTTTTCTATTTTAATCATTAATGGAAGATTTAATAATTATGTGATAGGTTCTAGAAATGGTAAAATTTAGGGCAACTTAGGAATCAATATTCTACAAAAATGGGGAGATGGATTGAATGAAAATCAGGAAGGTCTTGAGCGCGATAAAATAGAGGCCCTTTAGTAGATGAAAAGACAAGACAAGTCTGCACTCATTCGAGGGTCGGGCTTTGAACTTCACTCCCTGTTTGTAATTATTACTTTTCCTTTAATGACCAGCGCCATCCATCCCTTTCATATGTGGAGAAGGTTGACCGCCCGATACTGTAAGTCGCATAATGATCCGGCTGATTATAATCGCTGTCAACTTCAGGCACCGGGCGGGGTGGGAGGTCATATTTGGGAGGAAAGGGTCAGACGGAGCAGTCTTGTTTTGTCCCAAACGACCAACTACCAAGGGCTTACTGGCTCAAGGGTGAATCATCCATTACACGGCTTGGAGTATGGACTGAAAACTCTTTCGGCGGAAAAGTAATCTGTAGTGTGTGCGAAGAGAGCACGACTGAAATAGACGCGAATGCGTTTTGATCGGCTATGTGTGTAATAACGTATGCGGATCGAGCTGCCAATTAGCATTAAATCCTCGACAGGCGTCGAAATCACTTGTTTTTGCCCTCATCGGGACTAGAACCGAAAATGGCCTCCATTAAGAGGCTCGGCATTAACATTTGTTTGTTTTCAATTCACGTAGGCCTATTTAACAGATTTGGTAACTCTGTCCTAAAGGAAAGGGAAAAGCAGACGTAGACAAGCTTTTATGTATCTCTGTCGTAGTACAACCACTCTATACCATACACTACTCCTATATTATGGGGGAGGGGAGTCAATCACCTACTCCAACGCGAACCGTTGAAGGACTGTTCGCAGGGATTAACGACCGACTAGTATGTCACACTTGAGGAGTTGGGTTTGAAATCCTTAATAATCAAACAGAGGGCATAAAGTGTTGGCGAGATTTACTTGAATAGGCCGAAAGTATCGTTCAAGGTTAGTTAAAGATGAAACAGCAAAAATATAATTTTATTTACAAAGATTAAAATAAGAATAATAATAGACAAAATGGAATTATTTAAAATGAGATATTCTCTTGATAATTATTATGAGTAGGGATTCTCATATGGAATTAATTGATTAATGTAACTAAGCTCAGATCAAAGGGGGAAACTTGACAATACTAGGAATGGAGAGGGTTTCAGTCTTACGGGTCGGTAACTTGGATAAAGGTCCTTCTTGCGATGAGACGAGTGGGGAACGATCCTATGAGGCAAGTGGGGAACGATCCGATGAGGCAAGTGAGGGCACGATCTGATGAGGAAAGTAGGGCACGATCCGAATAAGTCAAGTGGGGCACGGTCCTAATGAGGCAGGTCGGACACGATCCGAACCAACCTTCCGATGAAGATAGCCAAACTTCAAAAATGACGTTCGACGGGGAATGTGGGAATTCTCGTAATTCTACTAAAAGAGGAATCTTCTTTTGTCCCAAAGGTAATCGATGGAGATTTTCTTCGACTCGATTAAACGAAGGGAGACTGTTGTGCAGATTCAAAGGCCAGCCGTTGACAGAAGCTACCAATTGACTCGGGTAAAATCACGGCTGAAGAAGGCTGCTGTCTGACGAACACTCACGCGACGAGACGAGAAGGATGGCCTTGAGGTGCGGGCTGGACTATTTGAACTATAGAATAGCCTGAGTATTTGCATGCCGGATTTTGGAGAGAAAGGGGGAATTTGGAGAAAGTAGTCACAAGCTCCAGACATTTTAATACGGAGGTGGAGTTGATTCATTCTTTAGCAGCAAGGACGAGACAGCACGGCTCTTTCTCGCTTAGTTACCAGGGGGGAGGGGGGGATGCTTGGGACGAGTCGTAGGATTGGGAAATATTTTCCTAATGTGCTCAAGAGTCAAAATTCGAGAATATTCGAACAGGAAATGACGTCGTCCATGGCATGATTCCATAACACGCAGTCTCCGATAAATTGGGGGAGAAGGGGGCAGAGGTTGTTCTTTTACATTGTATTTCGAAAATAAATTAATAAACCATTTACCTACTACAGATTGATTAACCCTGAGTAACTTAAGGTCAAAGCTTTTTTATCATATGAAGGAACTAGTGGTTAATCTTTCCAAGGCCTAAATAAAAACTTATTTTAGGTAAAAGAACAGTCTCTTTCTCTCTCAATTCTTGTTTTTTCTTTATTGCTGTTACCTTTGGAGTGATCCTAAGGGTTGCTTGTTTTTACATATTTGCCTATACAATATCATAGTTTTCGATATCTGATAATTCTCAATTAATCAACAAGGAACTGTAATTATTATGTTTGCCGGAGAGAATTTTTAATCTTTCATTATTAAATCCATTTTTGTCTGGGTTTTCAATATTAATGTCGCTTTTACTTTATATTTTTAAATAAAACTTTATCCGTCTCTTTCTATTAATTTATTATATTAATGAAGCTTATTCTCGGGCCTTATCTATTTCTCTAGACTCCTTAACAGAGAATAAATATAGTCAGAAGATAATGTTTATCAATAACACCCTAAGAGGGAATGTAAACACTAAGTTAGAGGGTAAATTGCCTCCGATTTCTTGAGTATTTTCTGAAGCGAGGATTATTGCTTCATAATCTCGAGCACAATTGATCTCGACGACCTCTTCGTCTGCTTCTCTTTCCGAAGAGCAAATGACGGCGCGACTCTTGTTTACTTTTGCCCCAGAGAATGAGCGCAGAAGAACGGATTCATTATTTTCGGATAAATGGGATCGGGAAGAAGAATATTTTAGTTCCAGAACCTGAGAAAAAGAGATCGTTTGTCTTTTACTTATCCCCTTATGATCTGCTAAGAGTGAGGGGAATTCTTCTTTCTCTACTTTGAGGGTTACAACATACACATGTTTACTGCTCACAACCACGGGAAGAAATATGCAGTACCGTTTTATCCTTCTGGTTGTAGCAAGTTAAAGTTAATCCTCTCAAGAGCTGAAGATCCTTGCGTTGTAGACCTTGATGAACTGTGAAGGAATGGGTCCTCTCTTGTCGATGATCGTCCCCAGCATTCTCTGTAGGGTCATCTTCATCTATATAAATGCAAGTTTTCACTTTCCCTTTCTCAACCACTTTCGCTTCTGCCAAAATGTTCTAATGAGAGATGCCACCATTGGTACTTCCTTATTTTTGAATGGGTGTTAGAAATGGATTAATGTATGTTATGTGCGTATAGGGGCAATACAGACTGTAGGTGACTCACTTTATATGGGTGCGGGTGAGTATATCGACTTGGTGTGAGGGACACAATTGTCTAACTCTTCTCTGATTTTAATCAACTAGTGAATGTATAGAAGAGTGAGCACATAAATACCGAGTGTATCCGTAACTGTGTAAATGTGCTTTTATGTATTTAAGCGTTGACGTGAAGGAAGTTTGGACAAAAAATGTGTTTTTTGTTCTTTGTTTTAGAAACTTTTAGACCAAATATCGCAGATAGTTGAAAACTTTCGATCTCTTATTATAGCGTGACGTCGAATTTTTCGGTGTTTGGGCGTGTGTGTATGAGTAAGTGTATTCCCATCCGGTCGCAAACATTTATATTTGTACGAATTTATGCTCTCAATTAATTAGAAGTTGATATCGTGAAATCTTTTAACAAACCAAAATGGGAAGGAATTTCCATTGGACCAAAGCAAATGGAAGTTGTGTATAGCAAGATTTGGCGCAAATTTTGCAAAGATCTTTTTAATATGTGGTTTTCGGAAGTGATTACTTTGAAATTTTTTGCAAATTTAAAATATAAATTAGTTCTATAATAGTCTAAATGGAAAGCTGAAAATAGATATTTGCGTAGTTAATTACAAGGCGAGGCAGAGAGGACGTACGTTTTTGAAGTGGCCATTACCCAGCCCCAGGGGGAGGGACATATATCAAACAGGTACAATTCAGTCAGTGATATCTAAAGATGTTTTTTCTTTTCAGTTAAAGTTATGTGGCGGTGGATGAAAGAGCACCGCAAGTTCGACCACAAATAACCATCTCATTTTGTAAATGAGTCTTGAAACTCATTTTCATCTCAATGACATTTTGAATCAACAGAATTGTCGTGATTGGGCTCAGGAAAATCCAAGAGAACTGCACGAAAGACCACTGCATGAAAGACCACTGCACAGCCCAAAAGTGACGGTTTGGTGTGCTGTTTGAAAGGGTGTCGTCATTGCTGCTTAGTGTTTTTGATACCATAATGGAAATGCTGCTCCGGGGAACTGGGAGCGATACATCGAGATGATACACAAATTCTTTGTGCCTGAATTACGACGAAAACGTATTCATATCCAACCTGTGGGGTTTCAGCGGGATAGGGAGACGGCCCAAACAGCTAGAGTATCTATTTGACTGGAGTCTTTCTTATCTAACCTTTAAAGTACGACCCATTTTACAAGATTAATTTACGTAAATGAGTTTTCAATAGATATTACAGTTAACCTGCAACCTAGATTTATCTTAGCGTCCCACAAGCCAAAGGAGATCAGACGGATTTTATGTAATCCCATAGATTTAAAACTCCACATGGCTCTCTCTAAATATTTATCGTATCAATGAAGTTTCCGGAATAACTGAGCCAAGGTTCGGTATCCTGTATATAGTGAGAAAATCTTTAAAAGACCAAAATCAATTCCTTCACCTTTAGGACCATGACCACTAATGGCATCACAGAAACTGCATTAAATTTTTATTAATAACAAATTAGAAACAATCTTGTTTTAAATTTTTAGTAGACTTTTCTCCATTATCATAAGCTTCCGATCTCAATTTCAATTTGTATGAAGAGTGTGTAAGCTTCTTTTTTCAAGCAAAAACCTATAGATGTAAGGTCTATATCATTATTAATACTAGTTTCCTTTAAAATCTTAATACATGAATGGTTTGCACTAGAACCCATTTATACTTTTTAACGCTCGAACGCAACAAAGAATCGAGGACATACATCTCGAGATACCGAGGTCTTCACGTAAATTAGAACGTCCCTTGGCTATCAGATGACGCCCTGCGAGCAATAAGTTTCCAGGCGTAATAGGTAGGACTGAGGGAAATAAAGGTGAACTATATTTCGGACAGATAAATATCCCTTGGAATTTAACATTCGATCGAAATTTTTATCCTATGTCAAAATTCTGAAAATAGTTGGTTTATATAGGTATAAAATTTGGAAAAAAATTAATTTTTTAATTGAATAACTAAAACCTAGGGGCAAATTTTCCATATTCCCAAATTGTACAATTTCCTAGTTTAGTTTCATGAGTTTTAATCAAACGCCTGTGGTAGATAGACAACAGTAAAAATGAAAGTGCCCTTACGCCATAGTCCATAAAATTAGGTGCGAAAGGGGATGTGACAAAGGTATGGGTGGGGATAAAGCAGGTTGTTAAAAATCCACCATGCCAAACCGGAGCTCAGGGATAGGGAAGGTTGTCCCTTTCCCTCCTCAGCCCCGATCCGGGATAGTTGGCTGAGAAGAAGGCCGACCAGCCAAAGTTGTGGGATAGGTTGTCGGGGAAGTGAGTATGTAGGTGAGAGACACAGGCTGACTGAATGAAGGAGAAGAGGCTAAGCTGGGGCTGGACTTGGCACTGAGTCCCGTTAGCACGGTGGTTAGAATGACAAATCGCCGCACTCGTTACAGGGCTGACAATTATGTGGAAATTGCGGGAAACTGAGTGGAAAGCTATAGCAAAATAGACTACGAGATGTCCCTCAAAGGGCCCATCATTGATGTCCATCTTGAAAAGTTACAGAAAAATAGTAAAGCATAATCAGAGGAGGCAGAGGAGCGCTTCCATCAAGATATTCTGAACTTTGCACATAGATAGCAAGAGTATACAATCAAGACATAATAGGAGAATACATTTGGGGGCTTATACGAGAAAGTGATTAATTATACAAACGGAACTCTAGGAAAACTGTTTAGTTTAATTTTTTTTATTTGTTTTATATATTGCTTTAAAATAAATAATGGCTATTTTATATATTGTTTTGCATTAAAAAAGGTTGTAAATTAACATTTATTGGCTAGGAACAAAATTGTGTTTGTAGAGGAAGGAACATAACGAAGACAAGCAGAGGGTTGTTTATTTAGACAGCGTCAACCGTTACGTTCCACATGGGCCAAGACTTCCCCCCCCCCACCCTTTTTCCGCTCTCCCACGATCCTTCGAAGTAGCTCGCCAAGAAGTATTTCGGTGTAGTCTGTTTCTATAAAAATAGGAGGGTGTGAGAGCCGTTAGAATGAAAATCTTACTGCCTAAGGCTTCGTCGGCAGAAAATCTATGAAGAGGCTCAAAGTCCCCTCCAATGTCTATTTTTTGCCAAATAGACGAAATCTTATCTTCCCCGTGCTTAAACCTGAAGGGGCGAAGTGTCATAGCGGTGAAAATTTATGCCCTGGGAGAGAGGCTAAACTCTGCGCTAGTGAGGGTTCGCCTTTCCTAAACTCGCTCGTTTCCCCTCCTCCCCCAGTAGATAATCGACTTATATATAGTTGGATCTTGAGAAATTTAAGAAGCCGTGTAGAGATCGAGAGAAGAAGACGAGTCCCTGAGTCAAACAGGAAATAAACAAGATAGTTAGAACCGAGCGGGACTTACCCTCCCGAGGCTTTTCTTTTGGTCGCTTAGAAGAGCATACAAGTGGTAGAGAGACCAGCTCCCATACAATTCTCATCCAGCAAAAATCCGGGATCTCAGTTTTCTGAAAAAACAGAGATACCACTCACCATTGTGCAATACCAACGTGAATTTCCCGATCTAGAAAAGATTCGCATCCTGGTTAATTCTCATCATCGAGAAGCCAGAATTAGGAACACAGGGATCGGGATAACTTACATTCATGCAAGCTTCCCTCACTTACATCTTCAAGTCGAGGGAGAAACATCGTCACTCACCCCAACTAACCTCGGGAGAAGTATCAGCTGTTTTCCCGAAACACCTGCCCACGCCCCAAATCACCTCAGCGAGGAAGTCTCCAGTCCAACTCGTCTCAAACCAAATGAGCGAGGAGGCTCACTTGTAAGGTCACCCAACTGTCGACACAATCTGAGTTAAATGTAAAACGAATCCAAAATTTTTCCAATTTGTTATTTCTCATTCCGTGCAAAAGTGTATTTAAAGATTGAATATTTCATTTTTATAAGTATTTAAAGTATATTTTGTCGAGGTTGTTTAATTAGGTCCTCGGACGCAGAACTGGCAATAGATACGAGTATATCACGATACGAAGCCTCCTTGGTTAAAGATTTAAATTAGAGCACTCTTAGAGAAAAGTGGAACGTATTAACTCATGTACGATTCAAACGTACATACGTATAATAAGAGGATAAATTCTGTCTATAATTTTTTGTTAATTGATTGTGGTTAGCCCGTTGAAGGTGTTAATAGTTTTTTTGGGTAGTGGTAAGGTGGTAAGGTGGTAAGGTTAGGTTAGGCAGAGCGATACTTGTTTCGTAGTTGCACATTCGGCTGTGGGCTAATATCAGGTGGGTGAGTAGGCAATCCTAAACAGATGCGTTTTCAGAAGTCACTTGAAAGTGGTAAGTGAGGCAGCAGATCTAATTTCGGCTGGAAGAGCATTCCAAAGCTTGGGAGCACAGAATGCGATGGATCGGTTGCCCATTGAGCAAAGGGACGAGCGAGGAGTTCTTTAGAAGAGGAGCATAAGATGACCAAAGGGCTCGAGGGGCGAGACGTTGGGAAAGGGCAGATGAAAGGTAGGGAGAGGATCTTGAAAGTGGAGAGAAGAATCTTGAAATGAGAACGATATTTGACAGGTAACCAGTGCAGTTCCTGAAGCAGGGGCTTAGAAGGGGAGAAGCAAGAGCGATGGAGGAGTAGTCGGGCAGCGTAGTTCTGGACTAGCTGAAGGGGACATAGAGAGGAAGATGGTAGATTTACAAGAAGAGAGTTACAGTAATCAAGGCGTGGATAGCAGCTTTAAGACTTTGGCGATCGAAGTGAGAACGAATGTGGGAGAAGTTACGGAGGAAATAAAGGGAAAATTTACTAATATTGTGGATGTGGGGCTTGAAGGAGAGATGATCATCGAACACAACGCCCTGATTTCTAACAGAGTCAGAGAAAGCGACAAAGTTTCCACCCAGATGGAGGGAAGGAAAGACGGGTTTTAACTTTGTATACTAGAGGGGGGTACCAACAAGAAGAACTTCAGTTTTGGAGTGGTTAAGTTTGAGGAAGTTAGCCGATAGCCAGTCTGAGATAGAAGAATAGGCAGATAGGAGGTCATAGATTGGGTGGGCAATGGTCGAGGGGGAAGAGGAAATAAAGATTTGAGTGTCATCATCATAGAGATGGAAGGATAGACCTAGATTACGGAGGAGAGAGCTAAGAGGGAATAAATAGATACGATAGAGGAGAGAGCCGTGGAAAGAGCCTTGAGGGACACCAAAGTGAATGTAAATGGGGTCAGAGGAGACATCATTGATCACCACAGATTTGGTGCCAGACAAAAGTTAAGAGCGGAACCAGTCAAGAGCAACGCCATAAATGCCAAGGAAAGAGTTGAGGCGATCAAGCGAGACGGAATGGTCAATAGTATCAAAAGCAGAGGAGAGGTCAAGTAGAATGAGGATGGAGGCACAACCCCGGTCAACAGCTCTACGTAAGCAATCAGTAAGTAACATTGAGTAGAGCGGTTTCGGTAGAGTACCCAGCTTTCAAACCTGATTGGTAAGTCTTATCACTATTACAGGCAACGATGTGGGAATTCCTTCGCGAAACAACTACTTTCTTAATGACCTTAGAGAGGCAGGGAAGTTGCGAGATCGGGCGATAGCAAGCTGGATCGGAAGGGTTAAGCTTCGGCTTTTTAAGGAGCGGACGTATTTGGGCACATTTGAAGGGAAAAGGGACAACCTCATTATATAATGGCTTGGAAAGTGTGTTTGCAACTCACTGTCAAAATTTATGATGCAATATCCCTACAATTCCGTTATCTTATACCTGTTTTAGTTGATGCAATGCAATTAATGTCTAGTATTGCATCATTTTTAGACAAAGTATCAAAGGGCAGGAGTGGGCGAATATTGTTTTAGTTTAGTCATGAATTTAGTGCTATCAGTTGTGTCTTTCCAAAAAATGTGAAAGCGGAGAAAGCCAAACCCAGAAAAGGTTACACCATTATTAGACGACTCAGATGATGAGTGGGAAGTAATAGCGGATGGGTTGAAATCAGTAATAATGCCAGCACATTTATTTCTGATGATGATGGTGAAACTGATTGTCTTAGTATTATAGATTCAGACTCCGACTCTATCGATAATTATATACAAAATAATGATAATTCAATCCATGGTATGAGCGAATCGAACAGTCTATTATTTTGTGCTCTTTCTGTTGTATCGGTTTCATCCACGTTCTATTCCTCCATTCACCCAAACTTATACTATTTCACACACCGAACTACACCAATTTATCATTACTAACAGGTTCACACAACTCCTGAACTTTTAGAGAATTTTCACTTTAAATTTGCTCCCGCAACTTCACTTGGACGAGGGGTCTCCAAACTACGGCCCGCGGGCCAGATCCGGCCCACGAGGTCAGTTCATCCAGCCCGCCGCTGCACTCTTCCACAAATTATCACATACATCAAAAAGGAAGTATGGGAAGTTAGCACGTGCTTAGTTTGTGAGACTCGGATATGTGCGAACTGGGTATGATAATAGTATCTTATCGCTAACGACGCTTTCTTTGATAAATTTTGGTAAATAATAATGTTTGTTGTCTTTATTTTTTGTGTATTTTGTGTATTGGTAAATCAATATGTCGGTTGTCTTTATTTTTTGTGTATTCACTATATTGTATTGAACAAAATGGTTATGCGGCCCGCGCTCGACATTACTTCCGTTATCTGGACCACTGTGAAAAAAGTTTGGCGACCCCTGTCTTAGACGATACATATTTCTTCTCTGAAGAAAAACTCCCATTAATCAGAAAAATGAGACCCTACATTCACCTCGAGTAATTTCACACACTATCGTCACCTAACTAATAATATGGTAGTAGCTTCATTGTATAAATATTCCACCACTCTCACTTCAGCAACATCATAAAGAGGTTTAGTGTTTGAGAGGTTGTGGTCAATTTGATTGCTCAAGATTTCTCCTCAAGTCTTTGTTCCCTTTAACATTTTTCACAATACAACTCTTAGTATACACCTCTTTTCTTTCTCTGTCTCTCCATTCCATTTTTCCTATTCCACTAAGTGAAGTTGTTTTCGTTCTTTAAACTATCGCAGTTTGTACATAAAACTTCACTTCAACAATTTCATTCCACCTTCACTCTCGGCACTTTTATACCAACACACATAGAAAATTTTCTCCAGTCTTTATTTCTTTAATTTTGCACCATCTTTCTCTTCCACGCTTTCTTACAAGAATTGAGCCCCACCTGCATTAAACTGGCACTTTAATGCTCACGCTACATCTTCCTTTCAATAAATTAACACCACCTTCACTTCAACGAGTTCACTCAACCTTCTTTAATTAATATTACACCGTCGACATTTCACAATTTCATTCCACCTTCATTCATTTAATTTAACGCCACTTTCATTTCATAAATTTAACTCAACCCTCCCTTCAGCAATTTCAAAACATCTTTATTTTCATTAATTCCATCCCACCTTCATTTCATCAATTTTACTTCACATTCATTACTTTAATTTAACAACACTACTTCCCCTTCATCACATTCTCTCCTCTTTACCTCATTAATTTAACATTGCTTTCACCTCAATCCTTGCACTTTAGTTTCATTCAGTATTATGACACCGTCCGTCTTCACTTCTAACACTTTCAATGAACCTTCATCTTATCAATTCAAAATTACTTCCATTTCTATAATTTTAAACAAAATTCACTGTATTTCCCGCACTTCCACCCCTGCCTTTCGCTCCTCCCTTTTCTATGTTGACTACGGTCCAGTGAACACAAAACACCGCAGCTAAGTTCAGCTCTTCTAACGATACATTGGCAATATTTTTTGTAGTAATTTTGTTAACAAAAGTAAAAAAAACTAAATTTATGGCAAATTGCAGCCCAAAATTTCAAATCTATCCTTGTTCAATCTTCAAAAAAGCAATCGACAATTTGATTCGACTCCAGATACAGATGCGGGTCGGATCCGTGGCCAAAAGCACGAACATATACGTATTATAATTATGATTCATCAGTTACATTTTTCGCAATCTTACAGATAATTTACTTAACTAAATACAAATTCTTTATGAAAAAAACAAAATCACAAAAGATTGAATTAGAAGTCACATTTTCGTTTCTAGGCCGAACTTTAAAAATATAAAATTGGCTGACAAATATTTTATATAAGATTGTTGACAACCGACGAATGGAAAGAATAAAGATTGTGGTTTTAGAACATCCTTCTGATATTCACTGTTGTGAAAGAAAAGTCGAGTATAATTTCTAACTTAACGAATAAACACTCATCTTTTCCCCTTCATAAGGACAGCAAGGGAATATAAGATGTAGCATGGGCCTTTCAAGGAGAGTTTTAAGTTGTGGCACGATTCTGTTGGCATCTTCCGCTTTAATTTGTTACTAGTTAAACAACTGACTACAGCCGATATCTAGTGTCAGCTCTTAGACCGTTTGAGCACTGCTTTGAAGAAAATAAGACTTCTCTGATCAGTCGCAAACGCGTCTTGCTCGATTTTGATAATGGATTAAGGAAATATCACATGTGTGCTGATGAGGAACCTCGAGTGGGAAAAATTCTCACACCCTTCTTCCTCTCCAGACCTGGCTTCAACTGAGTCCAACGTACTCCTGAGTTTACAGAGCCTCTTTGCGGACTTACTTTTACAACACTTGATCAGATGGCAACTACGCTTTCTATATTCGTTTCCTCTCAACGTAAAGATTACTTTTCTGTGAAAATGATATTCAGCTACTTTTTTATCTTCTCCCAAATCAAGACATTACCTAAGTGATGACCTGATCTTTTGGCCCTTTTTCCTTCTTTTACACAGAAGATACACCAGTTATGTGAAATCTTGTATAGATGGTAATAAATTTATGTAAAAAATTACAATCGCATACGAAAATTCGACTAAAAAAGAATAAATTATAATGGAAAATATAAATAAAATCTTCATTAATTCCGAAAAAAATCATTTTTTTCCAATCTCAATTATAAATGAATATCTTATTCTGATCCAAAAATAGAAAATAATGTTCCATTTTTATGAATTAGTAAAAACCAACATCAATGTAACTCAAGAGGAAATTTAGTCTTCCTGAATATAGAATAAGGTAAGCAAAACAAGAAATTCAGGGGCATCTCAAAAGAAAACTGTTTATCTTCACGGAGGTTCTGAGACTCAATTCAGGGCTATGTTAAGTGCCTGCAGGAGTTGCTTTTGACCTGGATGCAGAGGTGGAGGATGGTAGGCCAAACCTGTGCCACACAAACTGGAGGACCGAGGCGTGACTAACAGAAAATTTCCTTGACTACCTCACTCCGAACATCTGTCTTACAAACTCTCCAGTCAGAAACCTATTTGACTGTTATATCCGGCGCGTAGTTGAGAGCGAGAGAGAGAGAGAGAGAGAGAGAGTGAGAGAGAGAGAAATCAACCAGTACTCATGCGCTACCAAAGTAGAGCCTAAGTCAAGGGAGATACCATTTTGAACGAATTAAATAGGGGTTCATTCAAGAAGGCCTGCAGTATGTTCCAACGTCGTCTGGAGGCCATGGTTGAGGCCAACGGCGCTTTCCTTCATTAAAATGAATGGTCATTTCTTTAAGACTTGGTGGCAAATGACCCACAACAATCTTTATAGGAAATTAAAACGAATTTTTATGTAGAATTAACAATAAATGCCGATGATGCGAATAAGTTGCCAAAAGACATAGACTACCTTAATGGGCAAAATGA
Organism: Ceratothoa steindachneri; assembly: GCA_963969495.1. Taxonomy (NCBI): domain Eukaryota; kingdom Metazoa; phylum Arthropoda; class Malacostraca; order Isopoda; family Cymothoidae; genus Ceratothoa; species Ceratothoa steindachneri. The sequence continues at coordinate 242,237,241 of OZ018317.1, read as the reverse complement.
TGCCAGACACAATACATTGTTGACATAGCACATGATAATCCTAAGAGAGATTAAATATGGTTATTCAAGAATTAAAACAGTCAAAAATTAGTTTTCTTATTCTCGAATGACGTCAGTGTGGGAGTGAGCAGATCCTATTCTCACAATTGATCCACCAACTTCTTCGCCCAAAGTATTCCATCTTCTCGCATCTTCCACCTTCCATTCACCAGAGACAAAATAAGTTTTCCTTTCTATCGGAATATCTTGTATTCTTATCTTTTTCCATTTATGCTGAAGTGTAATTGGGAAGGGGGGGAGGCATACTGGGTGGAACTTCCTTCGAGTTTCTAAAGTTTGCAAATTTCACTTCGTCAGGGAAAATCGAAGGAAATCTTTATCCACAACACAAAAGAAGTAATTGATCTAAAGATGGAGGTGAGTAGATTGTCAAAGAGGTTACTGGAACATTACGTATTTTGGGTGGGGGTGGGTAGGGATGGGGGATGGGGGTGAATGAAAGAGATGTTTTTAACATGTTTGATGGATGAGAATGGGTTCGATTTGATACATCAAGGGAAAGGCGAAACGAGAGGGAGGATTCGTACTCAAGGAGCTACAGAACTACATGAGGACGATCAGCTAAGAATCAATGATCAACTCTAGGAGAGGATGAAGACGAATGAACAGAAGATAAATATTTGTATTTTTTATTTCAAATTTAAACTGAGCTAAAAGAGGAGACTACTTGGCGCGCATCACTCTCGAACCTTGTTTCTCAATAAAGTCTGATCCATTGGGTGAAAAGAGCTTATTAAACTTCACGAAACCCCTAATTATAGTGCAATATTTGTGTCGTTTTGCATCTTTCCTGAAACTCCTTTTTGTTCCATGTTCCTTATTGTCTCCCGTGTGGCGAAAGAGAGACACTGAATGAAAAGCTCACTTTTCCCTTATGTTTGGTTGTTGTGTGCGGTACTGTGCTCGCTGAACAATTTGCGGTAGTGTAGTCGTAATTAGAACATGTGGTGGAGTTTGTGCAATCGCAGAACATTTAGAAGAAATGTTTATTAGACCACGGCAATCTGATATAGATTTCGCTATGCACCTGGACTAAAGCACCGATAAGGTCATTTGTGTTGCACTTTTAGTTTAAGTAACGGGAAAAAATTAAAAAGTTATCACAACTTTGACTTAATGTAAACGAAAGAATTCCAGCAACAAGTTGTTTTTTTTTCCAAGATGCTAAATTCCATGTGAAAATTTGATTTGCTAAAACCTGGCAAAAATGTATTTGTTGCTGTAAAAGAAGAGGCTTTTTTTTGGTGGGAGGCCGCTATTTTTCCTATATTTTGTCAATGATGCAGTTTTGTGCGCTTATTTCAAAAATTAATTTTTTTGGGGGGGGGGAAAATGGACGGTTAAAAAGTTATGGTTAGTTTGGGTTAGGTTAGGTTAGGTTGACATATGCTCACATCTATAACATATGTCTATTTACAGATTTATTGGAATTATGTAAATACTACAGTAATTGAATGCAACCACAAATGGTATATAGTTATATTAAAATTTAACAATGTTAATAATAATGTGAACAACCTATTCTTAAAATTAGGAATATGTTTTTATACAAAAACAAACCCAATAAATGTATAATATCAAAGATAAAAATAACTAACGTTTAGATTAAAAAATATGATCCCCTGACAATTCCGGGGGAAACCCCTTTATTTTATAACTCATACTTATATCTTACTCTTAAAACGTATTGTATTTTTGTCCCTAAATATATGTTTATATCTCTATTTTCACGAATCAAGAGCTCGGATCCAGCACACGATACTGAATGTGTATTCTCGGCAAAGGAGGTAAAGTTAAACGTGAAATGATGAACGTTTCCCGAAGATTATGTGTAACAAGGAAAGGAAGTACCTTAGGAGACCTTACGGTCCATTAAAAGAGGGTACCTTTGGACTAGCAATCGAGTAGGCACATGGCTGCTCAATTGTTTTGCGTGAACCGTTTAAATCTTTCATTTGAATGTTTTACTTGGTTCGACCCCCAAACTTCCACAACAGTGGGCATTCGGCGGGGTGTACCGGGAAACTTGTTAGGTTTATCTCTATTGTTTAATCACGAGATCGTCAGATATTAGAGGAAGGTATTAAGGCTTTCTTCCATTCAACCATGAACCACAATCATCAGCGAAATGAGAAAGACGTACGTCGTTTTGGGACTCACCGTTCGATGTCGAATTCGTAATTGAGCGAATTTTTGCGGCTTAGGAGATACGAAAATACGGACCTAATCAAGAATATATTGCAGTGTATTTCGGAGTTTAAACATTAATTTCATATATGTTAAATATGTTAAATATTTAATAAAGATGTTCAAATTACATATGTTTAATTCAAATAACCTAAACTAACTTAACTTAAAATAACGACCAACACAAATCAACCCAGCCATAACCTTTTAACAGTCCATTTCTCCAAAAGATATATTACATGTTTTAGATCAACGTATAAAACTTCATCATCTGAAAACAAAAGGTCCAAAAATACTTTGAAAAATAAGCAGGAAACGAAGAGATTCAAGATGAAAATAAGCCTCAAATTAAGTAAATGTCAGAAGGCAAAAACAGCAATCCAGTTCACGATAAAATAAGTCAGATGTAGCCTGAAAAAGGCAAAGATGGCAAAACTGCTGGCCGGGTAGGGTGTATTGTTTGTTCTTCTCTTATATTTTGATGATTTCTGCTCTAAATTGGGGACAGAATTACGACGTGGCAACTCCTTTGCGTTTCCAAAGTTTAACAATTTTTCTGCGTCGGAGACAATCGTGGAAAACTTCACCTACAACACAAAAGACGTAATGGACATGAAGGTGGGGTTCGGGAGATGAGGGAGTGGGTGAGAATGAGGAGATTGTTATGGGGGTTACGAGAAGTTTAAGTGTTTTGGGGTGGAAGTAAATGATGGAAATGGGTTTATTATGGCTTTCGAAGGAAAACGCTGAGCTTTGATACATCGGGAGGAAGGCGATGGGGAGGATATGAGATGCAGGATCTACAAAACTACAGAAGGACGTCCAACGAAGAGGAAAGAATAAACTCGATGAGAAGATAAATATGAAAGAAATGCAACAAAAGCCCGGTGCCAAATTTGTTTTTTTTTTAATTAAATTTAAAACGAGTGGATGTAGCCGTGAATGTGTTGAAATTGGGGTAAGTTGAAACGTGTACTTACCGACCAAGCAAAAGAGCTGAATGACGCACGACTCTCTCAAGCCTCGCTTTGCAATGACAACCGATCCCTAATGGGTGAAACGGGGTATTCAAATGCATGAAGACCTTAAATTTCAGGTGCTCCCAGTGAGTTTGTTTGACATTATTACGACTGACGTATCGACGATTACGTACCCTTCCAGCCCCAATTCTTGAAGTAGGTTCCTTCATTTTTTAGTTCGTTTGTTCTTCCACCTTCGTCGTTAGAGCGACCCACACTTGTTACTTATAACCCTACCTCCTTTCATTGCTACCACCCTGGCCTCCTTATTTCGTAGTTCGTTCGTTCGTTCGTTGGTGCCGCGCGCATCTCCTTCGAATCAGACATGAAGCAAAGATGTCGAGAGCATCTCAAGATTTCCATCGCCGTTTTTTGGCTGTGGGATTTTATCTGACAAATTGTCGCTATGTCATGCATCATTAGCCCACCTGAGCGCTGCTTCCTTTAATCTGATAGCATTTCAGGAGCCACGGATGCTAAAGCTGATCCCTAAGGAATAAGTCCAGAAGGGACTCGTAGACCTAAGGAATCTTGCACGCATCCAGCCAACAGTGAAGGTTTCTTTGGAGGATGTACCCATGTTGTCGAAAGGTTTGGCCAGGGTGGATCCTTTCCTAGCGGAATCGGGAGCAGTAGAATTCGCTGTTCATATGAACAGCGGCTAACAATTCGTATTTTAACGTGGAATAGTCCAAAGTTTCTTCCGCGGGAAGGGATATGAAGATATCCCTTAACTTGGCATTTAGGAGGGGAAGTAGGCGAGCGACGCCATCATTTTTGAGATCCCATCTATGTATTGATCTGAAAGATTCTCTCAAAATGGGCCAAAAATGCCCCAAAGTTGTCTTCATCATTGAAAGCGGAAAGGTGGACTAAAGGAGTTTGGGAAATTTCAGCTCGGGAACGGATGGACTGAGAATCCATTTGATTTCGGCTCATTTCCAGCCTATGCTGCCTAATTTGTTCACCTTCTTCAATCTCCATCTTCAGTTTGTTCTCCTCCATTTTTTTCTTCTCCATCTCCATCTTCAGTTTGTTCTCCATCTCCATTTTCAGTTTGTTCTCCTCCATCTCCATTTTCAGTTTTTTTTCCTCCATCTTCAGTTTGTTCTCCTCCATCTCCATCTTTTGTTTGTTCTCCTCCATCTCCATCTCTATCTTCAGTTTGTTCTTCTATATCTCCAATTCCCTTCGCTCTACCCGTTCGTTCCTCTCTTCTTCCTGTACTTAATTTAGCAGGTCTTTGCCCGAAAGACCTAACATTTCACCCTGACTCTTGACTTTTTCGAAGGATGACATTCTTACGCAGTTAGCTGAGGGGACACTGATACGCCACCGAGCTAGGACACTACCCACCCGAAATGAATACTTGAATATTCGTGAAGGCCTTGATCACAAAATGAAATTGATACAGCTACCTACCTCTACTGTTTCTAATCGGAAAAAAAATTAAAATGGTCCTACCGGAATATGGACAACAAAGACCTCGACTCTTTTAGATTAATAACCAGGAGAGTCTCCAAAATTCGAACACAATAAAAAAAATAATTACCTGGGGTCCAACACAAAATCTAAATAGATTACGTTCCACTGCTCCTCAAATAACTTGAACTTGCCTTCTGCCAGTACAATACAAAAATTAAAATAGAAGAGATGTACGTGAATAACAAGGGAACTTCTAATGTCGGAATTAAAATGACACGGGTTCGTAAAAACCCCAACACACTTGACACCAGATTTATATAATACGTATATTAATATATACATATATATATATATATATATATATATATATATATATATATATATATATATATATATATATATATATATATATGTCGTGATATGACATTACATCATATCAATACCATATTATATCTATGAGAGAGGGACCAATAACTTCAAAGTGAACCGACAAAAGGGACGGAAAACCACGACTGTAGACGGGCTGAGTAGCGTGAGAGAGTGCATCGAAGTCAGGTAAATTATGGACAATGGCAAAGCTCAAGGTTATTGAAAAAGACATCAACAAAAATATAATTTGATTTACACAAAAATAATGAGAGAATTGATGGGTAAAATTACCTCAGAGAATTAATGGGCAAAATCGCATAAGTAATTGAAAAAGGGAATTGAAGTTATAATTCAGGCTATGAAGTTAGAACTTAGGGTATTTCCGGAGGAGACTATTCCAATGGGGAGGGGGGGGCATTAACTCAATTGGGTTACTAAACGGGGGAGAGGGGTTGGCTTACGGATGTCTTCTGCACGTGAGGTGAGACCGCTCGAACTTTAGAGCGGGAGGTTGGAGTGATGACGGTTCTCCAAATAAAAGGGGGGGGGCGTAACTTCCGGTGCAGGGGAGAGTATTTTGGCTACCCGAAATAAGGAGGGCTTCGACAGGAGTTAATAAAAGAATTCGGAAAAAGCACTCGGGGCGATCGTTCAGTGGAATTACCTCCTGGCTGGGGCTAATTCCAAATACACAAAATAGTCCAGCTTTCACTTTGCATTGTTGCTAGCACTTGATTTGGAACCATGAGGAAATCTTTTGGGTTCTGGCGAGACTTCTCAACTCTGTGTCTTTTCCGGGGAGTCGAGCGGTTTTTTTTGTCTGAGGCTCTTCCCGGAGTTGGGGGTTAGCGGGAAAAAGCTCTACCCTCGAAGGGCCTCGAATCTTCTTGCAGAACTATTTTAGCCCGCATAAAGGTGAATCGTGGGGGGACTCGATTCGAGGCTACCGCTTGTGGAAAGGGGGGAGGGGGGTTACCACTTTAGGCCTAGCCGGGCCTTCTGCTGCACATGGAAGTTTCTTTCTGCTAAAGATCTTCCACGTGGGTATCCCTCAACCTTAATAGAGCATGGAGAAGTAAGTATTGCTCAAAAATAAAAAAAATAAAAAAAGATAAGAAATTCTGGCTCCTTGGAAGCAATATATAAAAAAGAAAGGAGGGACTGGATCTACCTCGTCTGAAATTTGCAATATTATATTTTTAATAATTTCTCTTCCATTATGTGCTTGGACAAAATATTGTAAATAGTAGAATTAGTGAAAAATGAACTAAATTTGTAGTAAAAGCTTTTACTTATACTTTGATTTATAAATGGGAAATAACCTCTGTGATCTTCTTCGGACCACGGGATAAAGGGAACTCCCACCAATTTGACAACTTTAGACGTTGCAGAGGTTACGCACTCATCCTTAGAATGTCTCTTTCCATTTGTAAAAGAGTTGTTCTTCTGAGGAAAGTCTCGTTTTCGCAGATGGTCTTAACTGGGAGAATGAAGAAGGGGTATTTTTTCCTAAAGGATCCAACTTGTACAGCGCTGTCAAGCGTCAGGATAAATAACGAACCCTATCCAGTATGGGTCGAAAGGGTAAAGTAAAAGTATACTATTCATCAGCGTGAATAGTATCCGCCCCCCCCTCAAGATTTCATGTAGATTAAATGCCTTCTGATCCCCATTTTAGGAAGGCAGATAGAATGTTACTAATCCTAATGCGCCAAATCACGCCGCTTCCGCCACGACACGAGCAATAAAGGGAAGGAAGATGAAACTCGTAGCAAATTCTTTCAATCAGGAATTAATTCCATCGCAGCTACTATAGATTCTGTACTTTTTAAATAAATCAGATATATTACTAAATAACTAAGGAAAGAACCAATAAAATACAATAAACCACACCTAATGACCAAGCTTACCCTAGCTAGTTAGTCACCTGAGCAGATCTCCTCCTTCTTATAATTCCTGTTAAAATCATGACCATGAACTACTTTGTTTGCTATGTTTCTGTCATGTTGCTTGACCTTTTATCTCTTGTGCAGCAAAATCCTGTTCTTTAATGATAGTGTTGAGTATGAGTGTGGTTAGAACCGGTTAGGTACAAATTTCCCTGCAGGTAAATGGTTTTCTCTTTCACGGAACCAAATTTGTTGGGTTTCTCGTTTCGCCGATCAAGAACCGACGGTTTCTCGTCTCACCGATCAAGAACCATCTGGAATTTAACTGTAAACATCTTGTATGAATAATTAAACAGATCTCTTCCATCGGTTGAGGCGGATACTAAATTAGTGAATGATGTGTAAGATAAATTGGACAACATATGGAACACACAGAATTCCTAATAATATAAGCATGATCTGTATTCACTTATTGCACATTATTGATGAAACATTAATTCTTACATCATCTGGGAGGGGAATTGTTAAATTGTATCTATTTTGACTAATTATAATTTACCTGCTGATTTAATTATTCAAGCGATAACACGTAATTGTAGAATAGACGTGTCCCCAGCTCCTCTTGGGAACAAACATACCAAAACAATTAACGTAAGTCACTTGCCATTTTGATAGTCAGTAAACTCATCAAAATCAAATATTATACAAATATAAAAAATAAAATAATATCAATACACAAAACTATACATATATACCATCATATACAGTGCGATCAAAAGGTTACTATGCACTAGTATTTTTATTAACAGAAATACGTTTTAATATTAAAAAACGGAAGACTATTATAAATATGAATAAAGTTTCTAAATAATGTTGAAAGTGACCCTCGTTAGCATAAATAAATGATTGGATTCTTTTTATTTTAGTTCTAAAAAAAAGTGCAGTGACTTTTTGATCATCCTGTATTTCAGTGCTAATCTTTTACTTATGTTTCATCTCTTGTACTAAATTGATATTTAATAGAGTTCAACGGACGATCAGAACATTTTTAATGCAAACTAGCTCGTTTAGCTCTGGGTACAAGGGTGAAATCTTTAATTTGATATGGGGATTTTAGCTCGGTACATTCGTTTCAGCGAGGCTTAAACCAAGATAAAATTTGTTAAAAATATTGATTTTGAAAGTGAAGCTGCTTGCTTTTCTTCACCATTCCTTTTTCTTCTATTATTTTATATTTTTAAAATAGTTTTAAAATTTTAATTAGAAAAATACAGATGATTGGCTTCGGTTATTGCTTTTATATCATTGTGGCCGCGAGATCCACATTTGTTTATGACCTCTGGAGTGGAGAAATGGATCTGAGGTAGCGCCACCTAACATCTATAAAGGCTCACCTTTATGCTAAATGCTACCTCACTAGCTCCAGAAATGAGGCTGGCTGTAGTATACAAACAATTATATATAGATAAACAATAATGTTCTCATATATATATATATATATATATATATATATATATATATATATATATATATATATATATATATATATATTATTGAATGGGACTGCTTCTAGTGAAATGCCATTTAATCGGCCTCTACGACACCGAGGACATGCAAATAAATATACTACACTACTGTGCAGGCTACACGGGAGCGAGTCCTTTACATTAAATAGTGAACCTTTTGCTAAATTAGTTGAAAAAATGATTCTAAAGTTGATTCGTCCAAAATGAGATTTGAGGATTTTTTATATTTGTTTGCGGAATTGGTGATTAAGAGGGCCTAAATCCGGGAGTGAAAGATATCGTATGTCCTAATTAATAAATCTGAAAACGAGCTCACTACTTACGATATCGTAAACCTACTTTCTCTGGGTTAGGTTCCAATTTTCTTAGTGCCTGTGACAAACTCTTTAAAATATATTCCATTAAAACTCTTCTTCACCGTGCTTACCACTTATCATCTTCTTTTTTTAATCTTAATAAAGAATTAGACTTCCTTGCACCTATTTCACAAACAATTCTTATCCTTTACACATTTTTGAGGCTACTCTTAAAACCTTCCTTGACAATATTTTCTCTCCAAAATTACCTTCATATATAAAGTTATCAAGAAACTAAAAAATGCCTCTTCTGCTGTCAAATATAACAATTACTATATTCAACATGGCCTCTTTATAAAATATATATATTTTTATATATATATATATATATTAATATATATGTTTATATATATATATATATATATATATATATATATATATATATATATATATATATATATATATATATATATATATATTATATATATATATATATATATATTAATATATATGTTTATATATATATATATATATATATATATATATATATATATATATATATATATATATATATATATATATATATATATATATACAGTAGCAGACATAATCTGTCGGACAATTGGGCTTCATCGCAAACCTTCCAGATATTGGTAATAAATGCAGGATAAATTACAGATAGGAAATAAGAAGCGCTATAAGTTTACATCCACATTGTACATGTTAGGATGGAGGAAACCTTAAGTTACGTGTAAAAGAGCATTTTTATTCTAAAGATATGCTCGACAGATGATTTGTACATCGTAACTTCATTACTTCTATCCTTGAGACAACCAATTATTTTGTGATATTAACTTACTTAGTACTTTCAGTCAATACTTTGTCAAGTTTTGATCAGAAAATATGATTAGGCAGCCCAATACACCTACCTATATTCACTAGCTAATTATTAAGCTAGATTATGATGATGATCAGATCCTTAGCTGAAATGGTTAAACATCCCAAAAGTTTCGTGCATGATATTCTATCACTTTGCGATAACACAAGTACATGAGTCAGTGAAATTTCTACTAGTAGGACCTTAAAGAGAGATGTCCAAGACATTGACCGTATCTCAAAAAGGACCGTTACCAGACAGCAACCAGGATTTCCCGAGAAGTAAATGAAACTCTTGGGATTAGTGTCTCCACGAAGAGAGTATCCCGCTGCCTGACGAAAGATCTTTCAAATCTCGAAAAGCTGTAATCAAGCCATTGATCGGCCCTAAGAAGAAGAAAGCTAGATTTTCCTTTGTCATTAAGAAGAAGAACAATAGTCCCTTGCTCGCTTAAGGAGTGAGAAGAAGTACATTTTTTTGGTTCAGATGGCAGGAGGTTCGTCCGCCGAAGGAGTATCGAAAGATTAGACGTGAACTACGAAAAATACACCTTGCTAAGACAAATATTTTGATCCACGATCTCCATCTAGCCGCAAGACTTACGCTGGTGTCAACTAAACCTAAAACCCATAATGCCGAAAGAGTCGCCCTTAACGAAGGTGCAAGAATTCTGGAACCTCATAAAGAAATAATTAGATTCGATATAGTTAGTACACACTTCAAAAAAAGCATTGTTGCAATGCACAATGGTCTTCTTCTAAATATTTTATAAATGTTGGGATGCAGCTTCTTCTCAAGTATTCTCAGTACATAAATAAATGTCCTTTACATCAGTACATATAGGGGAAATTCTACAATTAATCCCAAATAATTTTCTGAAGAATTTTATAGGTCTCCCAAAAAATTGCATTCATCTTTCAAAGGCAAAATGAAGGCCAAAGTTAGCTTAGTATAGCTGACCTGCCCCTGTGATGCACAGAAGGTCTCTGAAGCAAAGACAGAAAATTAATAAAAAAAATAAAAGAGGATCTAATGAAAAATCTAAGGAATATACAAGATCTGAGAATGTCAGGATATCTTCACCCACAGGGTTTGGTTTCTCACATAAAAAAAATTCCATGATTGAAGATAAAATACATTTTTGTCAGATTAAAATTCCTTAGAGACGCATTGGACAATTGAACGGATGGTCTTGCGGACAAGGAAACACAAAATCAACGTTTGCAATTAATGTAATTAGCGCCACTTTATACGACGCAACCATGGAAGTTTAGCGATTTTTCTCGTCCTCGGATTACGCCAGGTTAATGAATCCATCAGAGCACTCAGTCACAAGTTGTTTGCACAAGACTCGAAGTTATTAAAACCAGCCACAAGCACCTAATTAAACTTCAGCCAATGCCATGTTGAATAGATAAGTCACATTCTCATCACATCTAGGCCATGTGCTAATGCAGTTGTGTCTTATACTCAGAGGAGCCCATGGTCCAGTTGTTCTCTATCCTAGTTAAATTTAGAGTCAACTAAAGGATAGAGAGAGTTCATAGTAATAATTGTAAAGTATTATGGACGCTTTTTAATGGTAAGAGCTGTATGTCAAGTTCAGGAAGGTTGCGTCTAGTCGTTTGTGATTGTATGTATCATGAGTTTAGAGAAGTAATTTACCCTCCTGAAAGATTACATGCTTGCCTTCAGCCACAATTCGCCCCTTAAAGCTCAGAATTCTATTTTTTGGCTAGACAATGTGCCAATTCACAAGGGTACTCACAGAGTAGTGTAGTGCAAAAAATACGATAAGATCCCCCTTTTCAATGGGTTGAGGTCCCGCTAGTTGTACCTTCTTTGCCAACACTCTAAAACGTAAGAAACCGACGATGCCTCATCATTAGCTAAGCTGCACTTATCAGCACACCCGTCAACTTCACTCCCCATTTCAGCCCACAAAATCTATTTCTTGAAATGGCCGCAGTCTAAAGTTTACACCTTGCACACGCAATGGATTTTTCTTTTGGCTCCTTTTTGCAGCTGTTGGGATCTCTGAACCTAACACTTAGAGTACTTCCTTCCATAAGTCTTTTTCTCACCCACCACGGAGCTCTGATCCCACCATTAGGACAGACATCCTTATCTTTTATCTTACATTCTTCAGAACCCTCTACCCTATTTGCTTCATCCACGGAATCCATGCCTAAGACCTTGTATACCCAGTTCCAACTCACCCATATCACGCCTTTCCACTCACACTTTAACCACCGTTCCCTCTGACATGAGAAGAAGCGCTTCTATATATATCCAGCCGCCTCCCAAAGTAATTTATTTGATTTCTCATTTCTGTCAACTCCCGCTTTGAGTTCTCTTCAAGCTGGGAAACACGTGATTATGACGGCCAGCAATTGGTGGAGACATTCTTCCGCTTCTTTCAGATTCATCTTTACCGAAGAAAATAGGTTTTGCGCATTTTCGCTCTCATGACTTAAGGAAACGCCTCTTTCGATCATCAGCTAGCAACCGTCCACCATTCCGCTTGCTCCCAAGCACCTGTTACCTACCTTCTCCGTTATCTCCACGCACGGTTGAGCTTTCCTGACTCTGTTGTAAAGTTGGTCGGACTTGTTAAATTGTAACAAAGAATCAGTTTAAGCACTATGGGTTGGTGTGTTTCCTAAATCAGGTAGATTTTGTAAGAAGTACAAACAATCGTAGTTGTTCAGTTTGAGTTTGATCCTTGCGGAAAATCAGTACACAATTTGAGTTTGGTACTTGTTAAAGAATTGTATTTCAATGAAACTGAGCAAGACATTTTTCAAGAACAAGGTGAACAAATTAAAATAGAGACAGAATATTAAATTTAAGAAGAGAAGTAGAAAAAATGGAAAGATAATGGAGGGTAAATGGTGTCGAAGGCGAATGAATGATAGGCAGGTTTAAAGGAACGACCAGTGGGAAAAACATAAAAAATTGAAAATTACCCATTGTTCGACAATGTGAGCGAGCAAAACAGAAAACAATCAAAGTGAAGGAAAAAAACATTGATAACTTATTAAACCTTCTTAAGTTAACAAATTAGCATGCAACTCACAACCAAATAACACTAATTAAATAAAATTGCAAAGGACCTCATTATTAGGCGTCGGATTGAACCCAGTGTTCAAAGTTAGAGAAATAGAAATAGACAGAGACTAAGAGAGAAAAAGATGGAGAAAAGAAAGGATAGAGATATAAAACAGGAGTATTGGTTAGAACTTAGAAATTTTAATAGAGAAAGTGCCTGTGTGTTTGCACGCCAGTCAGACTCTTCTTTGAAAGACACAACGTCAAGTTACGATTGTCCACAGTGCCTTAATGGGTATTTCATTTGATGTCGGAATTTCCAACTATTGGCACTTCTTGTTTGGCACTATACACAGGTGGGAACCTCATAAATTTATGTAAAGAGGTTTTCTAGACTTTTTTAGTCGTAAAAGAGCTAATTGACTACATACTGTTAGCTTAAATGGTGTTATTAGATTCAATATAATAATAACCTATGTTAAGCTAATTAATATCTGTGTCGTAAAAAGGACTTCGACGATATACCATATATAACTATTCGTTGAGGTAACTTCTTTAATTATCTTTAGAGTGCGTGAATGTCTGGCTGGCCGATATTATGTATTTTCGATATGCTTAAGAAGTGGAACTGAGCTCAAGAATAATAATATTGCTATCATTAATAAAATAGAGTTTTATTAATAATAACTATCAACAACACACAAAACGGAAAATATTGACATAAACAGAGAATGGAATGGGTCGTGGAGAATCGAGCTAATCCGAAGATTAAAAGATTTAAAAAGGTAAAACAAATATAAAGTTAAAGGGAGGGGATAGTTCGCTAAACCATTTAAAGCACAGGATAGAGTTGACAAAAAGGTGAAATACCTAAAGGTAACGTTCGGTTACGTAATTATACTTGTTGTGCAGAGGAAGGCGATGTGAAGGAATTTTCGGTCCGCTGGCGAGTTCCAGCCGAAGGGGGGGGGGGAATTAAATGATCCTGACGTGGCGTCTTGGAAAGGAGAACCGTTACTTGACGAACGGCTTAAAGAACAATGGCTGTTCTATGTTGTTCTCTTCTGAACAGCAGGGGGGGGGGAAACCGTCTTTTGTCTACGTGCTAGAGAACAATGGCTGTTCTAATATTGTTCTCTTATGAACAACAAGGGGGAAGGGTGAGTACCGTTTCTTGGCGAACGGGCTCGAACGAACAATGGCTGTTCTAATGTTGTTCTCTTTCTGAACAACAGGGGAAGCCTTGTGGACTTGGCGTCACGAAAGGCTTGAACCTTGGCACTCAAGGGATATTGTCCTTCTTCTGGACAAGTAAAGGTGAATCTTGAGGGCGAGGTCCATTGGCGCACAAGGTGAGAGTGGGTCGTGGTGATGTTTCGCGACGAAAATCTGGATCTCCAATCTGATCTTAGTGGTAAAGTTTCCAAATAAATAGTCAGAACATCTCCTTGGCGTGGGGTACAATGGAGTGGGAGCTTCGAGGGAATGCACAGCCGAGCCTGAGAACAATGACCTTATTTGCCCATAAGCCTAACTCAGTCTGGCGAGGTCGGCGCATGGGGCGAGACGGAGGAAGATAAATCTCCTTGTTTAAACATTGACTCAGGTGGCTGCGATAAGGCGCCGAGCTTCAAAGCGAAGATGCACGTGGGTAACAGTGTGGTTTTAAATAACACGTGATAGTGGTTGAAATTACGCGGCCTCAACCCGTTCTATCACAACCCTCCATTCCGGGGGTAGTTGTCACTTCGAATAAAAAAAGAGAAGGGACAACGATAGAGCTCCGTTGTGGGCACCTCGTTTTCTTGTACCAACCGTACCTTCCTGCACCTAACTAGTATTACCTCAATACATATGATTATTTTGATCTTTTGATTACAGGGGAAAATAACCTTTAATACAAACTTAATAAAAAAAAAGGGCATGGAACAATGAAATGATATAAAATTAGTACATATGGGACAAAATAATTTGTACGTAATTTAATGGGTAAAAATATATATACATACAAAAAAAAATTAGGCATTGAGCGTTACAAAATTCAGACATATCCATTAACTAATTATTTTACAAGAGAATTTAATTTAAGTCGTACAAGACGGTATATTCATACATAGAGATCCTAATCTTACGAATACAATTACTTTACGCTACGCTATTCGGTAACGCATTTCTACTGAGTGCGTCAGCGACCTGGTTATCGGAACCTTTTATACAATTTATTTTTAATTGATACTCTTGCAAGAGTAAACTCCAGCGCATGATTCAGCCGTTGGAGTGTCGCACATTCCTAATATAGGCTAACGGACGGTGGTCGGTTCCTATCTGAAATTCTTTCCTATCAAGTACATTTTGAATTTGTCTATAACCCAGATAATTGATAGAGCTTCCTTCTCTATAGTGGCATATCTCTTTTTGCGTGGTAATAATTGGCGACTAGCATATGCAACTGGATGACTCGTTCCGTCATACTCGTATTAAAGGAGTACACCTCCAATGCCCTCGTTGCTCGCGTCGGTCTTAATCCCAAAGGATTTTTCCGGGTTGGGCAACTTTAAAATGGGGTCAAAAATGAGCTTACTCTTGAGCTGATTAAAATGGGAAACAGCTACATCATTCCAACGTAGACGATCGGGTAAATTCTTTTTTAAAAGGGGGCCAGGGGGCGCCGAAATTGCAGCGAAATTCGGAACAAATCGCTGATAGTGAGAAGCTGATCCTAGGAACGATCTTAATTGATTCTTTGTAATTGGGAGGGGCATGTCTGCTTAATCTTGTTCTCCTGGGGACCTAACTTACTTTGTCCTATTTTGAAACCCAAGTATTTTATGGTTCCGATGGCAAAATGGCATTTGCTGGGGCCAATGGTGAGGCCATTTTCGCGCAGTCGCTCGAAAAGAGCTAATAGGGTGGTTAAATGATTACTCCATTTAAATAGTTTTTGTAGCTGACTCTTCTGATGTGGTGTCAGCTGCGCGTCACTATCCAGGTCAGAGGGTTCCAAATACTCGCTTGGTAGGGAAGGGGGAGGGTAATCGGCATCAGGTTGGATGCACACTGTCTGGATTACATTAAGGGACTCCGCGGGGTAATCTTCTTCAAGCGCCGATGTTTCGTCTAGTGCTACGAAGGTATCTCCATGGGCGCGTTGGGGTACTTATTTTCTTGGGGTCCACGGACAGTCTCCGTGTCCTTGTCTTGGGCCTTATCGCCTAAGGGTGTTAGTAATTCACACTCATTTTATGCCGTCCTAAACTTCTGGTTAAGGGTCTCCGAGAAATCGGACGGTATCGGGGTTCTGATGGGGACCGGCTCCTGGGCTTCTTTCTTAGCTCGGCCTCGAGGGAGGGCGGCCTGAGACACAGGGTCGGAACTTACTTGGGGGCTCTGTCCTATAAGTATGGAACAGAATTGTATGGGTGCTGAAATGACTTCAGCCCAGCCATCATAATATTGACACTGCAGGTAACATCTAACGACGGGGAATTGGTTCGCCTGCCCAAGGTTTTCATGTACCACCGCAAATTTTTCGTGGTTAGGGTCCACTGGGGGGAGGAGTTCGTCGGACACGATAAAACACGTACATCCTGAGTCCCTGACGAGAGTCGATACTCAGCAGCCGTTCACGCTGTCCTCCTCAAATTTCAAAGTTCCCGAGGAACTTTTATCGAAAAAAATTTACCTGGTGGCCTGACGGAGGGAAATAAGTTGCTGCTTGGGTCTGCACCACCGGAAGAGCCGGCGGGCATCAATCTGGTGAACTTGGTGGGCTGGTCCGCTTTTAAGCCTAGAATTTAGGGGGCAATTCCAGCTCATGTGGTTTTCTCCCTACAGGTGAAGCATATGATTGGTCGCTTCGGGAAGAGAGATGGAGGAAAAATCTTAACAGGAGGTTTGGAGTCCCGTTGTTGGTTTTGGGAAAAGAAGTTTTAGGGTTTTACGGGGCTCGGAAACTTCGTCGGCTTACCTGTAAAGGGGCGCAAATCCTTCCTTCTTTCCTTGTAGAGGGATTGGTGAGAAGTTCGATTCTCCTTTGGGTATAAATTATGGCTTGCGGCATAGACATTCGTTTCTTCGGTACATTCTTTAAAGGTCTGGCACCGACTATCCTTGACGAACGCGCGGATCTCCGTCGAAAGAGCCGCCAAAAATTGATCCCGCAACACGAAGTTGGTTGAGGACTCGTAGTTCAGTTCAACCTTTGAGGATTCTAACCAAAATTTAAAATTCCTCTGAAGAATGTATTCGAATTGACGGAACGTCTGTCCGGGTTTAATACGACCTCCTCGAAATTCTTGGCGGTAGAAATCGGGAGTCATATTATGAACGGCCAATAACTCAGCTTTTAAGGTGCTGTAGTTAATTGTACACTCAGATGGTAAAGATATAAAAATTTCGCGCAATTTACAATTTAACAAGGGAAGTAATCTGACTACCCTTTCAGCCTCCAGATCCATGTTATTGATTTCGAGGTTTTTTTCGAAGTGGGCTGAAAATGCTCCGATATCCTCTCCGTCCTTGAAATTAAGGAGCTTTAGTGGGAGATTGGGGGGGGGGAGCTTAAAGAACGTGAACTAGATGACTGTATTTCTGTTTCAACACGAGCTAATTCAATCTGATGGTGAAGCTCAGCTTGTCTTTTCCGTTCCTCTCTTTCTCTTTCTTCTCGTTGAAATTCTTTCTCTCTTTCTTCTCATTGGATTTCTCTTTCTTCTCGTTGGATTTCTCTTTCTTTTTCTTCTCGTTGGATTTCTCTTTCTCGTACTTTTTCTTTTTCTTTCTCTTTTCGATCTTTTCTTTGCTCCTCTTGAACGTACTCACTTGTTCTTTTCAGGAAAGTCCCAAGGATTCTCCTTGCGCTTTAAAGATTTCGAACTGAGTCATCTTTGCACTTGGGGGCGCAATAGTCAACCAACTAAAATTCCTTGCAACAAGAATTATGCATCTATGGAATTAGCCTACCTAAATATGGGCACTGACCTATTCGTACTTGGTTTCTCGATCTAAATAACTACTGACTAAAATCCCTAAAAAAAAAACACAACAAATTATTATAACCGTTCCTTGAGCTACTCCAGCTTCTTAAGTTTAAAAAAAGGGGATAGCAATCGTTAAAACAAAAGGAAACTACTATACTCTATTATTATAACGAATAACACTATGCTTTACTCGACTTAGACCAGTGTTTGCAAAGAAAAAGCGTTAAACCTTACACACTTGATACCAAATTTAAATATTATATATATATATATATATATATATATATATATATATATATATATATATATATATATATATATATATATATATATATATCGTAGAATGGACTCTCGACAATATACCATATATAACTATTCGTTGAGGGAACTTATTTAATTATCTTTAGAGTGCGTGGATGTCTAGGCTGGCCGATATTATGTGTCTTCGATATGCTTAAGAAGTGGAACTGAGCTCAAGGATAATAATATTGCTATCATTAATAAAATAGAGTTTTATTGATAATAACTATTAACAACACACAAAACGGAAAATATTGACATAAACAAAGAATGGAAAGGGTCGTCGGGAATCGAGCTAATCCGAGGATTAAAAGATTTGAAAAGGTAAAAAAAAATATAAAGTTAAAGGGAGGGGATGGTTCGCTAAACCATTTAAAGCACAGGATAGAGTTGACAAAAGGGTTAAATACTCAATGGTAACATTCGGCTTACGTAATTATACTTGTTGTGCAGAGGAAGGCGACGTGAAGGGTTTTTCAGTCCGCTGGCGAGTTCCAGCAGAAAGGGGGGAATTAAATGATCCTGACGTAGTGTCTTGAGGAATGAGAACCGTTTTTTGACGAACAACTTGAAGAACAATGGCTGTTCTACGTTGTTCTCTTCTGAACAACAGGGAAGGGGGTGATAACCGTATCTTGTCTACGGGCTCGAGAACAATAGCTGTTCTAATGTTGTTCTCTTATGAACAACAAGTGGGAAGAGTGAGAACCGTTTCTTGGCGAACGGGCTCAAAAGAACAATGGCTGTTCTACGCTGTTCTCTTCTGAACAACAAGGGGGGGGGGGAGAACCGTTTCTTGTCAACGGGCTCGAACGAACAATGGCTGTTCTAATGTTGTTCTCTTTCTGAACAACATGAGAAGGCTTGTGGACTTGGCGTCACGAAAGGCTTGTAGCTTGGCACTCAAGGGATATTGTCCTTCTTCTGGACAAGTGATGGTGAATCTTGAGGGTGCGGTCTCTTGGCGCACAAGGTGAGAGTGGGTCGTAGTGATGTTTCGCGACGAAAATCTGGATCTCCAATCTGATCTTAGTGGTAAAGTTTCCAAATAAATAGTCAGGACATCTCGTTGGCGTCGGGGACAATGGAGTGGGAGCTTCGAGGGAATGCACAGCCGAACCTGAGAACAATGGCCTTATCTGCCCATAAGCCTAACTCAATCTGGCGAGGTCAGCGCATGGGGCGAGACGGAGGAAGATAAACCTCCTCGTTTAAACATTGACTCAGGTGGCTGCGATAAGGCGCCCAGCCTTAAAGCGGAGATGCACGTGGGTAGCATCGTGGTTTTAAATTACACGTGATAGTGGTTGAAATTACGCGGCTTTAACCTGTTCTATCACAATCGTAATTAGCAGTAACGTTGCTTATTTGTAAATAATAACTCGGTTTTACACTCTTTTAGAACAATGAAATTTTACAATTTTGAATCATTGCATTCCTTAATTTCTATTGTTCTCTTGTTATGATTTCACCATTTGCCTTCATGGCAAAATAGACACAAAACCTCTTGCTTAAAGTATTTAATGTGAGATATTTTTTTAGATTTTTGTAAAATAAAACATATATAAGCAAGAAGTTACTAATGCCCCCAATTTAACAAGGTATACATGCTTTACATATAACTACATGTATTGTGTTTTATTAAAACGACCTTTTCAATTATTTTCCTTTTCCTAATATTATTGGTATAAGAAATTTACAAACCATATTTATTTCTCGCTATTTCATTTCTTCTCATTATTCTTATTTATCCCTACCAGGTGTTTATTCTATGCACATCATTTCAGGTGACTCCCAACTAATCGTTCGTTAAATCTACCTCTATTAATAATATAAGCAGATTCTCCGAGTATTAACATTTATTATCCACTTTATTTTTCTATTCTTTTGCCTAAAATTATAATTGCCAAAGCTTATTTCCCTCACTCACGCCAGATGGATGAGAAAAGCTGTAAGAATTCTTGTTCTTTATACAGGAATGGAAAATCCTTTTCCAGAATTTGTGGTAATTGTGACTTTCAGCCAAGAGGCAAATGTTTAATTAGGGAGATGAAATACTTCTATAATCCTCCTGAGGTTTACTTTATGATGATCTAGGCCTGCAAGAAAAAGAGAACAGTTACTTTTTCCTGGTACCCGAGACATTCTTGTCTCTTTGTTAGCTGGGCCTGATCGAGATTACAGAGATAATGTTATGAAATTTATCTTTAATATTAGAAAAGATTATCCCGTTTTCCTCCCCTACAGAGACGTGCTCAAGGAATCGGAATAAACAGGACATCAGAGACCAATTTGGAAGCAGAACAATTTGAGGAATTAGAAGTTACGTCAGTAACATTCAAATTTATGAGGCTCCAGTGTTGAAGTTTTAAGGTGAAAAAGAGCTAAAAAAAAATGATAAAAATTCTTTCAAACTAACAAAGTTGATGATCTATAGCCAAAGTGTGGAATAGCTGTCAAAATGACTTCAGAGACATCCATAAATTCCTAACAGTTTGGAAGAAAATTCATTAAAGCATGACTGTATGAAAAAAGCTTTGTCTTTAGAATGATTATCAGATTTAATTATAAATATTTACATCTTTAATTATAAACAGAAATTATATATAATATGTATAAAAATTATTCTCATCAGTTCGTCGGATATTAATATTTATATGGAATAATATGTAATAGGATGGAAATTAAAGATTGAGTTGAACAAATGTAAGATCGAAAATGCATAATACTAAATTAAATTTGTATTATTCTAAATCAAAGTTATTTTTGCCATGTACAGGTTGTTTAGGTTTGTGGGAGCAATTTGTCTTCCTAATGTTTTGGTTGATTTTCTTTTACGAAATTCGTTATTCTTGATGGAATTATAGTTCTTGGCAAGAGGTTTGCCTCTTCGAGAGTGGTGTGATAACCGAGGGTGATTTGTCACCGAACTTTGGTAGCACTCTTGGCACAGCCCAATCGGTGTCTTAATTTGTCTGGATGGCTGCCTGACTGCTTCCTCTGTGAATGCTTCGTATTCACCATGCTATGACTCCAAAAGTAGAAAGATCTATTCTTGCTTGGTAGGTTTGGTAAATGGTGATCGGAGATTTCCGCAAAAGTAAAAGGAATCTTGGAGCTGGATTCAATATTCTTTATTTGGCGGGAACTTGGAGGGAGGAGCGTCTTCAGATGTCTTTTCGTAATAAAGGAAGTTATCTTTAGACGCAGTTCATCTCCTTTTTTACATCAATGGCCCGCATACATGAATGCGGCCTTTTAAGAATCAAGTATAATAAATTTATATATTTAATCCGTTATCATAAAATTAAATATGTTCTCTCAACGTACACTTACATATTTGATCAATTCTTACACAATTATCAACTCTTACAATCGCTGTATAATAACAAACAAGGAATTAATACATTACTTCTTTATATCAAGACGAAAGAATGACTTGTTTGAGGCCTTGTATTGTTGCCAAATGACACCGTTTCTACTATTTTAGTGCCTCAAAATATATCCCTTTTTTTCTTCAATTAACTCAATTCATAATAGATATATTAAAAAGATAAGATTGAAATTATTTCATGTAGACTTTTACACTATTTTTCTATTTATTAACTTAAAATTATTATATTCCAGTCTTACGTTTCTTTTTAGGAATTCGTTTAAAGTTTCTTCATATACCGGTAATGGAGATAAAAATTATTTAGTTAGGGGTAAAAATAAGCAAGTAATTGAGAGAATGACAATAATTTAGAGAATTATAACTAAGCTGTTTAATTTTGATTATAATAAAAAAAGAAGTATTTACGATTCGA
Source organism: Ceratothoa steindachneri (assembly GCA_963969495.1). Taxonomy (NCBI): domain Eukaryota; kingdom Metazoa; phylum Arthropoda; class Malacostraca; order Isopoda; family Cymothoidae; genus Ceratothoa; species Ceratothoa steindachneri. Next base: position 242,215,457 of record OZ018317.1, on the reverse strand, counting down.
GAAATGTGCTTTTTATATAGCACTTATTATTTTCGAATTCCCTATTAATGCAATGCTATTTTAGTTAAAGCTGCCCCATTATAAAGGACTCTATGTAACTCCAAAGTGCACAATTTTGACGTTTCTTCGGTTGTTTCATTCAATCATGCAATGTGAGCAATACGTATTAAGCATTTTGAAAATAACCCAGTTCAACTAGGTGGGTCCGGTACTACCGTACAAGTAGGTGATCATGCTTTAAGCACTAATCCAAACATCACAGAGAAAGATCTCCCCATTTCCAACTTTGGGTTTATAGAATTATAGATACATCTACGCCCTAGCCATAGGATACATGGAAAGGGCCCTATAACTAAATGCAGGTATTTTTTTACCAATAATTAAATAGGTTCTAAGCAAGGCTCAAATGTGCACTCAGACGAATGAAAGGCCCAAACAAAAATCAATAACCAACGATGCTTACATAAAATTGTGAACCATTCGTTAGATATTTTTGATATTAAAACATGGTGACCACACTCAGCATGAAGAATCCTATTAGAACAATTTAAAGTAAAAAAGATCTATCTGGATGCGAAAAAGGTTTCTTACACTGAAATTTCGAAACAGTATTCGGGCAAATTTTAAATTGATTTATGTAATAAAGTATTACTAAGGTATCTTCTTATAATTTTTAATAATCTTCATTGGCCACAAACTGGGGCCCCTGTTCCTCAAAGCTCCAAAATTGGAACCTCTGTTGTTAAAAGGGTCATATGAGAGCGCTATTCTACGACAGATATCTTGTTTATATTCAACTAGCCAAAATCCGCACCAACGGCGTTTTTAGCTAGTCCTGCGGCGCTGGTTCGCTTCGTACACAAAATTAAGAAACTGTGTGGGAGAAATTTATCTTATTTTTTTTATATATCATATTCAAATTTAGTGTAAACGAAAAAAAATCATTCCACAACAGCATCAGACATTAACAATTTTTTTAAATGCACAGATGGACACACACACTCATGTGCGTGCGCTAAGATCATTATAATAATATGTATGCTATAAAGATTAAATTCTGAGGAAGAGAATATCGCTGGATTGAATTTTATGGTGGTATTATGTTTATATCAATTCCAAGGTATTTCTTTTTCCACCTATTTGAACGACAATGGGTTAGACGAGTTTGTAAGTACATGTTTTTATTGATAATGCTGTTGTAATCAAATATTTTCACTTTGTCTATGCTAATTTTCTTTTACTTTTGCCACTTTAGGTTTTTCAACCATTCGTCCGTAATGCGAAACTCAATGATTAGAAGAACATAAAATGTCCGACAAGATTTCAATTTCTCAGCCCCAAAAATAGTCGGTGAAGCAACGGTGATAAAAAGGCGGAACAAATTTCTTTAGTTTAGCTTAAAAAACAATAAAAATGGAAATGAGAAAAACGAAAGAAAAGTCTTAGTGAATAAACTCAACAGAAAATAATAATATGTTAGAGGGAGAGGAAATAGTTTAGGAGGAAGAAGTGATAAGAACAATAAAATAAAAAGTAGGGACAAATTAGTGTCACTATTTACCTAAGATATTCAGACAATTAAAGAACAGTAATTTTGTTTCTTCTTGAAGCCAGAATTTTCGTTGTTGACTGTCATTCAAGGTTTTAGATTTATTATATTTTAGAATGTTTTACACCCTCCTTCACCCTTTGCTGGGTCTATATAGGCGTGGAAAAGATAAGTTGTGTGAGTTCTTTTTAGTTTACAATTCAAAATAGGTTCATAATCGCGACTGAATGGGTTTGTCGAAATATTTGTTTCCATGGGACTGTATACGGTAGAAATCACGAAGATTTTCAGGCCCCCCTTATAATGAGAATAAATGTGAAGATGGAAAAATAATAACATAAATGTAAAAATGTGTGAAGTGTCAAGCAGAATTTTACCCTGATAATCAATTATATGTAGGAGAATGGACCGTCTTTTATTTTTAACATTATCTAGGCTTATTTAAACTCATGCTAGAGTTTCTAACCTAAAAGGGTTCCAGGAATCCATGTCAAATGAATCTTCATTCCTCCTTTGTATTTTTGAAGGTGATTTTATTGAATCAATGGCTATTAATTTATGGGGTTTATTGCTTTGAAGGTACTGATGACATTATTTATGGAGCTCATGATACAGAGGATGACCCAGGCGTATATGATCAAAAAGAACACCCTCTAACTCTTAAAGTCCAAATTCTTTTATCAAATCTTAAAAGTCAAAACAAAAGAATTCCAAGTCTATAGCCTAGTATAGACGAGGCTTTCAAAATGGAAACAAAATAAAACCGTTAGATCAAATTTATAGACTAGGATTGCCTAGGCCTTCAAGATGGCAAGATGGCTGCAGGTTGGTTTTGCAACTGTGAAATATTATAAACTTGCAAGTAATTTTCACAAATGAATTTTTTGCTAATAACTATTTTGAATGATATATAGATTTTATGAAGAAAATAAAATACTAAGAATAAATGGCATTTTCTTAGGGGTTCCATTTTCCTGCATCAACATAAATATATAAGTGGTAGTCAGATGAAAAGAATGTTTTAAATTGGTTGCCATGGATATTCGTGTCTAGAGACGAACAGACATGAGTAAAGTTACCTCGAGGCTGTTTACAATTATTTGACTATGTTACCCGAACTACTGGAGTACAGAATATGTTATAAATGTGCCTAAATTATAATGAAATCACTCAACTTTACTGTTACATTTTGTTGTAGAGGGGTATTATAAAATAAATTAGACAAAACAACTTTTGTCTTCTAATCAGGGAATGTATCTAAATCTTCCATCACATCGCTCATAGACCAGATGTTATGTAGAGCTTCGCTTGTATTGATTTTATTATGAAGAGTTTTGATGGAATCCACAAATATCCATTAATTTTGGTCAACCTTCAAAGGCGAGCGGCATTTTAACTTCTCGTTTTAATTGATTAAGTTGAGTGGATAATGGAGCAGAAAATTAGGAGTACGAGTCTATAGCGTGGTTAAGGGTAGGCTAGGTTAGGTTAGGTTAGGTAAGGACAACGACTTTGCAAAAATGGAAATATTATAAAACTTTCATTAGCATCTTCGCGTTTCCTTGCGCTGTAATAAGCATGAAGGCAATTTTAGTGTTGGATTGCGAAAATAGACTCGGTTAAAAGAATCAGAATTATCTTTTGAGACAATCGTTTATTTCATTTCCTGTCGGTGCAAAAGGGTTGAAATCCTCTGTTCTTTGTATTAAAGAGCTTAACAGGTCAACAGAAGTCCTAACTATTTGGAAAAACATTCTGGCAGAGGTTTACGCCAGTTCCTTGCTCCAAAATATAACTTAACCTAACCTTACCTTACCCTAACCCAACCTAAACTAACTTAACCTAACATACAGCCTTTACTCAAACTACGAGCCACGAACGCCATAGCCTAACCTCGAGATACCCTCAAACACCTCATTCGCCGCCGGGCAGTTCCGAAACAAGACTCCGGTACTTTCCTATTTATGGACCAGTAAATTTCCTCCAAATTATTGCTTATGAGTGAATTGATTTAATTAGAAAATTAAGGTTTTAATTAAATAGTAAAAACATATTAGAGGGAGATAATTTTGTTATATTGGACGCGTAAAAAGAACCACTTTTGCTTATCAAACTTTCCTCTTAATCCACCGAACCAGAATACATTAAAACACGCAAGTATTGAATTCACTCCCAAAGCACTTCAGTTTTTACGCTTATTGACAGCTTAGCCATAAGGAATGAGGGTATCGACCAAATCGTGCCCCAACCATTTCAAATCTAAATTTTTACCCGTCCAATGCTATGTCACTCAAATAGTATAACATAAAGGATGTATACTATTAAATAGCTTCAGCCATGCATACCCCATTAAAATATCATTATATAATGAATATAAACCACGTTCTCACTCCCCGAAGAGCAAATGAAATATGATGTGAAGTAGTTCCAAAGGTTGGATCGACAGTTAAAGGAATTAATTTCTCCATTTTCGGATCGGCTTCGCAGAAAATAAAGGAACAAATGATTTCGATATAAAAGGAAGCGAAAGCCTAAAATATGTATATCAGGTGTCTGAGGAAGTTCAGTCGTACCTCTCCGCTTCTTGAGTTGGTTTCCTATAAGGCATTCAATTAGCAATAGTTGTTAATCATTTTCTGCAACATCAAACATCAATAGAATTGGGTTACACAAAAAAAGCATCATGCCAAAGCAAAGTCAAGTATCAAAACGTCCCCAATAAAGCCATGACCTTATATTAGGCTAAGGCAAATTTTCTGTCACTCACTTAAGCTGTTTTGTTTCCTATTTTTAACTCCACCCTTTACAACTTCCCAGAGCATCCACAACACATTAAGAATTATATCTTTCTTTCGTTTTAAGATCCTTCTCCACAATTAAGAGATGAAAGTGAATGACTTCTGCTATTCGTTCTTTCTGGATATTAACTTAACGATCAAATTCTCATCAATAGCTTTTCATTCTTGACTCAAAAGTGTTCTGGAATTTACATAATTTGATTGATTCTATTTTTAATCCCTTCCTTTTGAGGATCGGCGACAGGTTGTGCCACAGCTTAAGAGCTAGGAAGTATCCGAGACACTTCTCTACTTGTGTTTTATGATACTTGGCTCTTGATCACCCTGGGGAACCCAGAGATCACCACCCTAATACCCGGGAGTTGCTGATTCGGGTTATTTTGCTGTCGATATTTTTTCTATGCGGGTGTTGCATGACTGATTGAGTTTAAGCTTGGATGAACCACGGCATATCCCTTATCTGAAACAGAGCTAATCCGTTCGGCGCCCGGATTTCCCTTGAGACTGCAGCGGTACCCGGAGGTCTTCAAGCGAGTTATCCGGCTGAGAATATATATTCAGAGTCCTCCGTTACTTGAGACAGAGAGAGTACAGCTCACTTCCCTTGAAAATACATGCCCATTTCGCCGAGACCCTGAAGTTTGAAGGGCTCGTCGTCTAGATCACCACCGTGAACATTTAACCATCCTCTATAGGCATGTTCCTGAAGCGGTTTCTTCAAAGAGTTCGTGCGACATACTCCTCTCACCCCATACACGAAAGTACGTTGTTTTGTCCGAGTGCACTGCCCCAAGCCTAAGTGTATCTCTCGATTCCGCCCACGAGTAATTCAACTTGCTCCAACCTCAGCTTGCTTTTCCTTGATGTAGTCGACTCCCATTGCAAGATCTCATCGCCGCGCTGCAAGATCTTCTCACCACGTGCAATCCAAGTCTTGTTTACGTCACCCCCGCCCTTCTCCAAGAAGCTAGTCCACAAGGTAAAGGTCCTTTCGCCCATTTTTTAAATCCCCCCTGTTGTCTGTTCCCCGCTGTTCATAATTTGTTAATTTCCCTATTGCATTAGTCCATGTCCGATCTGTGCATTTCAATTGCATGATATCTCAATCTTGCCCCATGTATATACGCGGGGCAGTCACTAAGTTTTGCGAATCGGTAGGGCAAAACAGAGGAAAGAGGATGGCTGTTTGTGGGGGTGTTAGGACAAGTAATGAAAAGTCAGGACTGTCAGCCGCACGCAACTGCCTCGTCTATTTAAGAAGCAGTAGCTGATCGCATATCTTCAGTCACAAATTTTCCAACAATAGAGAAGTTGAGCAACGCGCAGTGATCAAATATTTGAACAAGAAAGGCAAGAATGCAAAAGAGATCCATGAAGGCATGGTTGCAGTGTACACCGACACCGCCCCTTGCTATGCAACCATTGCTCGCTGGAATAGGGAGTTTCGCAATGGTCGTGAGTCCCTTGAAGATAAACCCCGTCCAAGACATTAGTCAGATGTCACCAACGCAGACAATGTGGCCTGTGTGGAGAGGATGATCTTCGAAAATCGACGGGTGAAGGTCGAAGAAATCGAGCGAGAACTTGGAATATCACATGAAAGTGTTATCGACATCATCCACGACTATTTGGCCATGAAACTATTTGGGTCCCTACTAACCTCACGCCCCATGATCGACTTCAACATCGTCAAAGTTCGGGGGAGTTGCTGCTCCTGTACAACCAAGACTCGGCGGGATTTGAGTCACGCATAGTGACAGGTGATGAAACCTATGTCCAGGACTGGGATCTCGAGACCAAGCTCGAAAGCATGGCCTGAAAGCACAGGGGATCTCCGACCCCCATCAAGTTCCGGACCCATCCCTTTGCTGGGAAGATCAGGGCCACCATCTTCCTTGGATTCTAAGGGAGTTTTTATGGTAAACAATGCGCTTTGTGGAAGTACCATTACAGGCCAATATTACGCCGAGGAACTGGCTGGGTTGAAGAAGTGCATCTGTCAGAAGCCTCTTAGCTTTCAGCCGCCTAATTATGCGTGTACGGACCCACGGACTAGGTTGTACACCTATTATTCGCCCGATAACTTTGTAATTTAACAAATGTAATGGCATGTTTTATGATAACAGAATTGTTCCTTATGTTCCAGGTTATTCTCGTATTTATAGCTATTGCGTATTCATATTGTTCGAAATAAGTAATAAGACTAAAATTAAAGAATTTCCAGAAGCAGAAAGAGCATAAATCCACCTTCTCCATAGCCATAGGGTTATCACATGTAGAATTTGCTCTTAAAATAAAATGCTCAAGATCGGCGAAGCAAACCAAAGTATCAAGAGACCAAGAGCTTTGTATCGAGAAAGAGAAGTAAAGAAAACGTCTGACAAGAACTAGAAAAAAACATCTATGATTCGAGCTTCACTAGAGAATCGCAAAGAAACATCTTCTGAACTTGCCAAGAAGTTCTCTGAAATTCTAAGTTTAAAAGTAGCACGCAGAACAGATCGAAAGAGACTTAAGGATCAATGGCTCAAATGATGTAAGGCATAAAGAAGCCATGGATAAATTAGGTCAAAAGAAGCAAACGTCTTCTGTGGGCCGAAGATCACAAATTATTGGCCACATGAACAATGGTCTAAAATTATCTGGTCATATGAAATTATTTATCAGGTCTGTAAACAAAACTATTTCTTATTACGTGAAATTTATATAATTACATTTACATATATCTACTAAGAAAGTACTTTATAAATTTTACTTTTTTGTAGGGTTTTTTCCATATTTTAAGCCCTTTGAGGGCTACCACTGTGACATGAAGAGTTGTATAGGCATTTCACCCTGTTTACGTGGACTGTGATGCTTGAAGGTGGTCCTTTCGTGGTTTTGGATTGCAGGTCTTCATCAGAGTGAACACTTATGAGGAGTACTTGGAATAGAAATAAGTAGTACCACAAGTACAAATAAAACAGAACTGTATATAAAATTTTAATCTGGTCAAATCGATGCGACGAAGACTTATAGATGTAAGTAAAATAAAAGGTGGTATAAATAAGTAATAAAGATGAATAAATATACAATATATCTCTATACTGACTTCATTTATCAAATGTCTAATTACATTAGATCAATGATTCCACAGGGTGCTTTATACTTTTGCCCAAGGTTGTATACATTTATTTGTTTGAACAACATTTTGTTTTCTTTCTTTGCAATTTCTTGCTTTGTATAATCCAACGGGATATTTGTGTTGGTAGAAGCGTCTTTCAAAATGCTTCCTTTCATCATCATATTTCTGTGGCCAATCTTTGTCTTTCAGGGGATATACACACTCCGGTTCTCCCTGTGACATTCCACTCTATTTGATTAATTCTTCATAGCTATAGAATTGGTAACTGAACCGTGTTTTCGTTTCCCCGACACCTATAAATGGCAAACTGGACACATAATTACGCCGCCGCAGAGGAGCTGGGTTAACTTTTAGTGCGTGTGCGCGCACATCTGCGTGTACATATGTGTCAGAGGCGGGTAAGTCATTATAAAGGTCATCTTGTTCATTATTTTTCTGAAACACTTTAAATATTTCAAAGAAACAGCTTTTAGGGAGAAGCGGAAAAGGAAGCGACATCCGCTGAGTTGACATCAATATTGCCGTGAAATGAACATCCACACACCCGACGTCTCCACTGCTTGAGGGAGTTGCATATTATTCTGTGAAAGCGAGACTTAGATATTTGTATTTTTCTCGTCAGCTTTACTCCAATCGATAGTAATTCTTGCTTTTATTAGACATTTATGACTTAATTCGTGTTTCAATTTTACTTTGTTAATATATCCTCTTTAATTTCCTTGCTAATGAACGTAAAGTGAAAGAAATACAATTTTGCTACCGCGGAAAAGTAATTTCCGTTAACTTATTTTATGATTTGGCGTCAATTTTCGGAATAATAATTGTATGTTTTTTAGCAGTTTCATAATAATATAAACGCAAGCCTACATCCACACATGCTCAGACTTAGGCATCCAAACACGCTAATATTTAAACAGTCACAAAGGCTACTATCTTATTTATAGAAATGAGAATTATAGTTGTATTCGTACGAGCATTTTAGGCAACATGACCCCAATATGCGTATTTTATTCTCCAAATAACAACAAACAGAGCGGTGCTGCTTTCCATTCATCTCGTGCACCTATGTCATGTAATTCACTCATCGCTCCGTACTCATGCAATGTAAATGGCCTCAACATCTTTCAATATTGTCACCTTATAATTGCCACTACTTGTCACTTACCCAATCACAAAATTTTACTATTGTTGAGTGTATGTCTGTTAATTCCCTACTTGTGCTCAACCTCATTTGCAACTCCATTGTTTCTTCTCCACTTTACCTCGCACCACCAGATGACAGAAAAGGCACCGTTTAACTCTTCCTACTTTATATGCAACTCTGAAGAACTAAGTAAAACTACCACCTCTTATATTGTGACCTACACTTTTCTCTTAGGTGTAGGTTAGGATGATTACACGCCTTTCTTCACATGCCTATTACATAGTCTGAATTAGAATAATCTCCTTTCCGAAATTCGATTATCATCCGGAAGATATCTCCGTTTAATTAATTGCCTCTTCACTTTGTCTTATGTCTTTCCAGCCGACCTTTCACAACCTTTCCAAATTCCTTCCTTAGTTTTAAAACCCATCTGCCTTTAACTTTCCTACTTGCTGTCTTTCCTTTCATTTATCACCAACACCATCTCCAACAGACAATCCTTCCTTCCTCAAACGTTAAAGAATACTAAATAATTAAAGTGAAGACGTCTTATAGCGTCGCTTTGAAATCAGCCACAACATCCATTCCAGGGATTGAGATCAAAGCAAAGATTTCCGCCAAATCTCCCTTCACCGCTGCGACCAGTCAGAAACTCCTCGACCAGACAACGAGGTATGTAGTTGATATGGTTGAATTATTCCTTTCCATGATAAGATGTTATAATTAATTATCGCTTCTCATTGGCGGTAGACATAAACAAATTCAAAGGAGGAAGAAATCTTTTGCTTGATGAGAATAAGAAAAACTAAGGACTAAAGTATCGCAAAACCCGACAACATAGAAATCTACACCAATTTCCGATCCAGATTAGAATAAGTACAATTTAAGACATCTTAATTAATTGTCGTTAGATCTAATGTTAGGTCAAAACATACTTATACACACTTATCTACATATATGCCAAGAGTACCTTATTATTTCCTTTTTATCCATTTCTTTTCTTTTATACAATTCTACTAAATTTACTATTGTAATACCTCCAAAGCACATTTAAAGAAGAACAAACAAAACGTCTTACAGCGTATGGCAGATACATATCATTGTCACTAAAACGATATTCTAAATTACTCTTTGGGACATTCAGGACCCAGGAAGAAGGATACATTTCGACTCTCCAAATAACTCTCCCATTAAACTTCTTCACCCCAATTCCTGACGGTCAAAAGATCAAAGTCTATCAGATTAGAAAACATTCCGGCCACACGGGAACAGGCGCGAAATTGATAAATAAAGGATAATCATGAAATATTACCACCATTTTGTAGATATTTTCGGCGGATGAAAATTCTTCTAACAACCACCACTACACAATTTCAGTTCGTTCATAATCTTGAATTTCTGGAAATTATATGTGCTTAATTTCTATTTCGTAGATGATCTGTTTTTTAATAAAAAATCGATGATAAATATGAAAAAGTAATGTAACTGGGGGAAGCCTTTTCTTATTAAAAAGGAATAATGAAAAAAAGGACGTTTTGCTAAGAAGAGAATTCAGGAAAAGGGGTAATTAGCAAACTTCAGGAAATGAAGCTAATATTAGTTAATATACATATACATTCAGGCTAGAACTGCACACCAGTACGGAAGGATTCACAATGTTTAGAGATATACGCGCCACTCTTGAAGTATTGTATGTTTATAACAAAGAAAAAGAGATAATAAGAGATGCTAACTAAAAAAGTGGAAAGTATATTAAAAAAGAAATATATGAAATAATATATGAAAAATGTACAAATATTTCAAAGGAAGAAATGTTGGAGTAGATAAATACAAGAAGAGAAAAAAGAGATTGAACTAAGAAACTACACAATTTTCTCATGTTGTGGAAGGAAGTAATGAAAAAAAAGATAAGAAAGAGAGAAAAAGAAGCAATTGAGTGAAGTAAAATAGGCGGTGAATAAATAGTATGTGTTTGCGCTCATAAAATTAGTGTAGGAAAAGAGAATAGTGAGAACGAGCAGTTAATTCTAAGGTTTCGGAAGTTTAGCTAATCCGAAAAAAATGTAGGCGGCGGTGGTGACTAGTTACTTGGCGACCAGACACATCCTGAGCTAAGAGTCGATCGGAAGTTTCTGTTAATTTGTTGACAGGTTGAACTTTTCTCAGTGCCTGCATGATGTTTGCCGCCAGGCAATTGTACCTCCGGCGTTTCGGAGCTGCTGAATGAGATTGTGGGCTTCTGCCCCACCAGGGTGATTTCGCCTGTGAGCTTCGGTATCGTTGCCGATTAGAGCTTGTTTTTCCTTAGGACCATGACTTGAGAGCCTTTTAGCTCCTTTGCTCTGCTAGGTCAACTTTAATAGCGAATAAAATGCTTTGATGATATCTGTTGGTAAATGTGAAATGGCCAGCCGAAATCTGTCCATTTATTCAAAGACATTTTTTATCTCAAATTCTGGCTTGCAGAGCCTGAGCTTTTGCTTCGACCTACCTGGCAAATATTGATACACTTGAATAGCCGAACAATTTCCGCTGTCCCTCTTAGAAGATTTCTAGTTGTTTTTTGTTTTTTTGTTGAACCATGACGAAGGCGTAATGAGATCTGTTAAAAATGAGGTTAATTGAAGTAGGTTTGAAGAGAGTAAATTATTCACGGAGAGTTGCCAATGAAGTGGTTGGGTATACAATCACATTCAAATTATGTGATATTTTACTTTCAATGTCAGGTTGGAGTACTTCATGATTGCTCAGGCCAAATGGCTGCAGCTCGCATAAATGGAAGTTTGCCGTGTGAGGCTGACACTTGGCGTGAACAGAGCGAGTCTTAAGCGACTGGCGGGGCAATGAACAACACAATATGATTTGCATATTTTCTCAGTTCCACTTAATAGGCTCGCGGGAGCAAGGTTGCCAGTTGCCGCCATCATAGGGTTGAAAAACCGTCGATAGCTGCACTAAATAGAGATACGCACTTAGGATGTCGAAATTCAGGAGCTGATTACCAAATGAACTGCCAAATCCTAGAACCCGAATGCCGGATACATTGGCCGTAACGTCACTTTAAGGTCAAAACCTACAATTTTAACTATTTAAAAATCGTGTCTGTTTTACCTCATCTGTAGTTTGCTATAAAATTTGGATTTCATTACCCTTATAATACTTAACAGTATAGAGGAGTCTTTGTGTGACGTTGGGCCTCACCACGATGAAAGCTACACATAACTGGGTAACTTTGATCACGTTTGCGTTCATACCTACCAAACGCTGTGCAATAGGCTTGGGAGTAGCTTGCATGCCAGGATGGGAAAGACCTTGAATTTGGGCAAATATATGCCGACAATCACAAGAGGTATGAAGGACAATGAGAGCCAAGTGAGCAAAAGTGAGGCAGGATGCACCCGGAAGGGCTGTCTGGTACGTCGATCTAAGGAACGATGAGCTGAGAAGAGTGGCCTAGTGTTTGCGTTTCATCATTCTGTGCCTGAGCTAAAGCTGGTTGAGCATGATCAATGGGCACATGAGAGATTTCCACTCCGGATATTAAGTAAATGCGAGAACGCGCACCGGTCCAACTTTAGAGAGCCAATAACTGTTCACATGTCGCTTGTAAGCTGCAAAATGAAGAAGAGATGACGAGTATCGAACGCAGATTGCGCGAAAGAAATGCTTTGAGCGGATAAGGCACCAACCAATGGCATGTTCTCAGTGAGGATGGTAAATTCACGTCCTTCCAAATATTGTCGGAAGTTGCAGAGGGCGAGATATATTCCAAGCAGCTGCCGAGAAAAGGTGTTCAATCTCTTTTGAGAAGGAGTTAAGAATTTTGAAAAGAAAGATGGAGGTTGCCATGAGTAACCATGCTTTTGTCCTAACTTTACACCTATATTTGTGGATGAAGCATTCAAGGCAACGCTCATAGAGGCCCTTGGGCGAGGATGGGCCAGTAAAACGTTGAAGACCATAGCCTCTTTGGTCCTAGAAAATGATTCGTACCCCTCAGAAAACCATTAAAGAGGAGAGTTCTCCTTGGTGATTAAACGGAGAGTAGAGAGTGGTTACATGATCCTAGAAACGTCTGGGATAGACCTATAAGAAAATTTAACCATACCATAGAACCGATGAAGTTGCATGAGCGAAGATGGCGGTGGGAAATACTGATTAAAAGCACTTTTGTACTCGAGAGGACGAATTCCCTCAGTAGAAACATGGTGTCCGAGTAAGTAAAGTTGTGCCACACCAGAGAGACACTTAAAAGTGTTGAGTACGATACTATACTCTTCAAGCCGACTAAAAATCGTCTTGAGATAGATCCTCTTCTAAGGGCGAAGATGTTATCAGGAGGTCGTCTATGTGAAAAAATACGAATGGAAGACCTCTCTGAACCTGATCCATGAAAATATAGAAGAACTGACCATTCTTGCGAAGAACATAAGGCATTCGGTGTATGACAAATGAACCAAATGGCATGGTGTAAGCTGTGTTTCGGATGTCATCTGGGTAAAATAGCTATCTAGTTAAAAGCACGCACCAGATCTAGTCTAGAAAATATTAAACAACCGAAGAAAGCAAAGCTGAAGTCAGACTGATAGGGCAGAGTATATCTCTGGAATAGAAACGGCATTTAGCCGCCTCTAAGCACTCAAAGATATGTATTCATCCGGAGAGTGAAATTTGGTACGATGTCAAGCAGAGAAGTCCAAGGTGAACTTTTGTTTAATCAACGCGAGTTTATCTGGGGCTAGACTACGGCTGTGGTAGAATCCAGGCTCTCCCGTTTTCTCTATTCGGTGAAACACACTGTGCTCAATAGACCTGACGTTTGGAGTTTATTTAGAAATACTGAAAATGGGGATGGTAGAAGGAAACCGGGCAGAGAGGTAAGAAGTGGGAGAAGAAAAAATAAAGCGAACCTGTGAGCGTAGCAGTGTGATCAATAGGATTGCAGTTGCAAGAATCAATTGAAAGATCGTGGTGAGAAAGAAAGTCGAGGCCCAAAATGGGAACGTAAACCTCGGCAATTCCAAATGTCCATCGAAAAAACCGACGGAGGAACGATTTAAGGATACCCTTTCCATTAGATTTAAACTGCTTTCTCCATTTTCTCGTCTTATCAAGAATCTAATCTAATTCATTTGTAATTATGGAGAGTTAACTTACTTATTACGGAATTCTCTTCCTGTTAAATTTGCTACTGCAAATTCCCTCTATTTTTAGACACAACTATATTGAAATTTTATTGTTTTCATTCGATTAAAAATGCAATTTTCTTCAAATTTTAATTACTTTTTAGGAAACTTCTGCCTAGGGAAGTCATTCGAGATAATTAAAATGTTTATTAGATAATAATTAGTTTCTCTATGAGCCAGACAAATAGTTCATAACTATTAGTTCTGGAAGAGTTGATTAAACTCCAAATTTAATAATTAGTGTCAGAACTTGACTGATTGGAAGGAGTATTTGCTAATGAAAAATAGGTTTCTAAAATTCCTCAAAATTCTTCATCTTTCGAAGTAACATCCATAGTTGATTGAGGTTGAATTTATATGAAAGTGAGTACCAATTGAGACATTATCCTTTGTCGATGCCCCTACCTAACCTATAGATACCATACCCATGGGTTAGTAATATTAATCCTATTCATTGAATGAATTAGAGACTGACCCTGTGTATGAATGTCTTCGTTACTCCCAAATTTGTGATTAGATTGCGTTTGTTGCTCAAATTCAAAAGTTAGGGAGGCGATTTTGCTTTGATTTTCCCCGATTGGAAATTAATGAGAAAATAGAGACATTTCGAGAGCGAGTGGTAATGTCTCTCGTGTGAAAGAAAAAGTAAAGATACTAAAACTAACGAGATGCCAGTAAATTGAACACAAATTAACCCAACCTGACCTAACTGACCCTGAACTAATCTAATCTAATTTTATCTTAACCCTCTCAGTCGTCCTAACATTAGCAACCTAGCCCTAACCCACCATCACATGACATAGCTCAAACTAGCCAGACGTAGCCTCTTGACCTAACCAACCTGACACATCCAAACATAATATACCATAATCTAGCCTAACTTGTCTTGGTAGGGATGACCCAGACACCGCCTACCTTCGCATGAGACGCTGCATAGATTTTATGATTTTCCCTTGAATTTAATCCCAGGAATTTGACCCCCACCCCATTCCCTACTGGCCCTACATGTCCTCAGCATTAATGAAGGCCAAAATATGGCTCAACTGTGCCTTTTCGTGTATCCTTTTTTTCTCATTTGTTCTTTCTTTGGCCTCACCAATTCCTCTCTTTTGTTGCGGATCCTCGTCTTTTGGTTTCTCTCTTTTTCACACTCTCTTTTGCTGTTCAACACCAATCTTCTCTTTCCGAATGGAGCACAATAACCGAGAAACGTGCATGGATCACTCACATTCTTGCATATACATACTTCACATATACATATTCACAATCAGCTCCCTCAACTTTCCGCAAGCCCTGGTTGAGTCTGGGAAGATTCGTTAAATACTTTCTCAGACTTTGCCACAACAGCGGGTGAGTCTAAGGGTAGCTACAAGGTATAAATTAATTATCACCTAACGGTTAGGTCCTTTTAGCAACAGACCTTTTCTTACAAACATCCAACATCCATTTTATAAAAGATCCATTATGGATTTTTAAGTTTTATTATTTTTATAAAGGTTTTGACGTCTTTTAATTAACGGTAAAACGTAAAATGAGAAGTAATATAACGCAAATTGATTATACAGATTCTGAACTCCTTCATTTTTATAAGGTTTTCACTAGGCGGAAAGAGGAGGGAAAATAAATTAAGAAGCGAAGAAGATTCTTCCCCCAACGCCCTTCGTTTAAATTGTTGAAATAAACAAAAGCACTAGGAATCATTTTATTCCTTTTTTCATTGCTTCAAAATCGAGTAACCGGTCAGATTGGTCCTTTCCTGGTATTGCCAAGGCATTTGAACCATCCTATAGAATCTATTTTCCTCCATGTATCCTTGAGTCCAATGTATCTTTTTAACGTACATGTATACACTCAGACGCAAAATTCCCTTCTCCATTGTCCAATACAAATATGATCGAAATTTGATTCTATTTATTAAAACGAGACGTTTCTCCTTCACTGACTCATTCGGGCCTATTTTTCTAGGGGAGGCGAGTAAAGGTGGGAGGCAGTGGAGAAAAAACTCAGGTCAAAAAATATCGAAAGAAGACAATAGGCCACACCCTTATTTCAGTTCGCGGATAATCGTATAAATTTAAACATATTATTCTAATTTAAAAGTTTGGGAGATGGGGCAGTTTGTGGTCGCAAGTTTTGCCAGAGTCTTAGGGGGAGCTTGGGGGCATTCATTAATTGGCTTCCTCGAGTCCTCAATTCAAAATTATATATATTTTATCTGATTTTTGCAACGAAATGGATAGAAGGTGGATTGATCCTAAATGACAGGTTTCTAGGAGAGTGAACATCCTCTATGAGCAAGTCTCTTTTATAAAGACAAACGCGATCATGTACTTGTATACAAATGAGGTAAGTCGGTGAGGTTCAAAACCGTGAGAGAGAGAGCTCTGGTTTCAGGCTTTTTGAGTTCAAAAGAGTGTGTTCTGTGAGTCAAATCAACAGCTATCTATTTCGCAATTTTTGTTCTTTTTCTTTATTCACCCTCTTCGTCTCCTCTATATTTACTCTACTACATCTTCCGTCTAATTAGCTGTCTCTCTTAAATGACACAAGTTTAATTTCCTATTACTGATTTAACAAATGTGCAAAGCTTTCCTTTATTTTGCGCGAAAAAATGGTGGATTTGAGAAATTTTAAAATTTAAATTTTCATTTAAGATTTAACGATGGTACAGAATCGGAAATAAAGTTTTGTCCCATTAGATATATTTTAAAACTAAATAATCTAATCAACTTTCAGTGGTAGAAAGATGTTCAAAGTAACCTTTGTCATTTTGTCCATCCAGACGAAGCCAAAAAACATAAAACTCGAATTTACTTTGCTTCCATTCTAAGTCATGATTGATCGAGTTCATTGTCGCGAATAGAGGTGAATACCGCCATGAGGCCGAGCACGAAGTAGAGAAACGCAGAGCAAACTTGTGGGAACCGTGAGAGAATAGAGCTGCTTCCGTCGATAAGACAGGGGCAAAAATTCCAAGCACGTGGGAGCAAGAAGACGCTGACTGACTCTCAGAGCCATATCAAGAAACCCCGCTGGAGTTCATCCCTATCCACTAGTGGAATGTTTGGATAAAGAGAGCTTCCTTCTTGACCTGAGACATTTTCGCTTCCAGTTGGCTTATATATAATGCTATACACAGCCGAGAAAATCCAGCTTAGGCCCCCCCTTCTAAACGAGACACGTCGCTTTGTCGATTTAGCTCTGTTTCCCTTTCTCTAGCTTCAAGGCAAGAATTCTCATCGAAGAAACCTACCCCCAGTCAATTGGCTATCCTTGGATTCAGTGTTAACCTCGATTGGCGCAATTACTCACTCGAATTCACTCCTCTATGATAAACTAAATTGATTTCGATTTACTCGTTCAATCATCTATCCCTCCCGTCGTCTTATAAAGCCTCAATCCCTAAACTAGGCTCCAGCAACACAATTGTGATTTTTTCACCAGTCAAACCATAAAGTGTTGTTCGTATATTGGCTCAACAGTAGCCGCTTGTGGGCTAAACTTTGAGCCTACCTATTTGCTCCCGGTAATTCCGTTTGCAATCTTTTCCATTTGTATATATCGTATACCTATTGTAATTATAAAAGATTAATTTGGTAACCTCCTTTATATAGCTCTAGAATCCCGCCGCCTTCTTTGTTATACTGACGGCCAATTGCACTCCACTCTGTAGATAAATTCTTCCACGCCCTCGATTGGCAATCCCGCTCCCCCCTAGTTAGCTGCTCCTCGTCTGCCGCTGCTGGGAGACGAGCGAAGGGCACTCAATTGACCTTGACCCCCCAATGCGTCTAAATATAATATATATATATATATATATATATATATATATATATATATATATTTATATATATTTATATATATATATATATATATATATATATATATATATATATATATATATATATATATATATATATATATATATATATGTATATATATATATATATAAAGAGAGAGAGAGAAGTGGGTGAGATATACAAGAAGAGTGAGAGTGAAATAATTGTAATGAGCCATTTAACCCGGAGTCAGTGAAAAATTGGGTCAGACTCGCCACTGTTAACTTGCCTTATAAATACTGCTCATATTTGTGTTATATTGATGCCTAATTAACTACGAATTTGATCCCCACTAATTGCCTAATTCATCGTAATATAAGAATGAAATTTAGAGGCTCATTAAGTACACTTAATGAGGGGGATTGGGTGACGATGCAAAGAGAAATAGAGAAAACCATATACGCAAAAGCACTTGCATGTCATTAGGTCGTATTTAATCTTAAATTGAGTTTTTATGACGGAGGAAATTAATATAATTTAATCTGCCTCAAAGTTACCTCATCTTAAAAACAAAAGTTAAGGCGGTTTAATGAATGCAAGTGATACACCTGCAATGGAGTGGCAATTAAGCAATTTTTGACCAGTGAATAAAATGTGTGTTGATTTAACTTTTTACTTTTAGAATGGTTATCAGACAGAACAAATTGTAACTTTGCAAAGGAAAAAGAAATTATGTGTTAGTGAGAAAGACTGTGAAAGCGAGAAAGAAGGTGAGAAAAAGTAATAGAGTTATGCAAGAGTGATAGCAAGAAGGATATAGAGTAAGATTTTTAGAGATATGTATAGAGAAAGATAGAAAGAGATATAGTGAGATTTAGATAGAGAGTAAAGAGAGATAAATAAATATATCTATAAAGAGATAAGATATGGTAAATGATTTCGAGACATATAGAGAAAGCGAGAGAGATAGATAGACAAATATCTAAAGTTGAAGAAAGAAGTGAGAGTATTGGGAAGAGAGATATGAAGAGGATTAGAATGGGAATGAGAGAGAAAAAGAGTCAGAGATAGACAGATATAAAGTGAGATAGATATAGAATGTCGTGGTATGACATAACATTATATCAATACAATATTATGTCTATGAGGGAGGAACCAATAACTTGAAAGTGACCTGACAAAAGGAACGGAAAACCACGAGTTTAGGCGGGCTGAGGAGCGTGAGGAAGTGCAACGAGGCCAGGTAAATTATGGACAATGGCAAAGCTCAAGGTTATTCAAAAAGACATCAACAAAGATATAATTTGATTTACACAAAAATAATGAGAGAAGTGATGGGTAAAATTCCCTCAGAGAATTAACGGGCAAAATCACATCAGTAAATGAAAAGAGGAATGGTATTTATAAATCAGGGTATGAAGTTAGAACTTAAGGTATTCCCGGAGGAGACGATTCAAAGGGGAGGGGGATTAACTCAATTTGGTTACTAAAAGGAGGGAGAGGGGTTGGCTGACGGATGTCTTTTGCACTTGAAGTGAGGACACTCGGACTTCAGAGCGGGAGGTTGGAGTGATGACGATTCTCCAAAAGCAAGGGGGGATGGGGCGGTAAGCTCCGGTCCAGGGAAGAGTATTTCAGGTACCCGAAATGAGGAGGGCTTCGACAGGAGTTAATGAATGAAGTCGGGAAAATCACTCGGGGCGATCGTTCAGTAGAATTACCTCCTGGCTGGGGCTAATTCCAAATACACAAAATAGTTGATCTGTCACTTTGCCTTGTTGCTAGCACTTGAATTGCAACCATGGGAATATCTTCTGCATTCTGGGCGAGACTTCTCAACTTTGTGTCTCTTCCAGGGAGTCGAGCGTTATTTATGTTTCCGAGGCTCTCCCCAGAGTTGGGGGTTAGCAGGAAACAGCTCTACTCTCAAGGGGCCTTGAATCTTCGTGCAGAGCTATTTTAGCCCGCCTAAAGGTGTATCGTGAGGCACTCGATTTGAGGCTACCGCTTGTGGAAGAGGATGGGGGGGTAGGCTTACCACTTTAGGCCTAGCCCGGCCTTCTGCTGCACATGGGAGTTGCTTTCTGCTGAAGATCTTCCACCGGGGGATTTCCTCACATAGAATGATAGTAAAATAACCTAGAGAGAGATATAGAAGGAAAGAGAGCGATAGAGAGATAAAGCAAGAGATAGGTTTGGATAAAGAAAGAGCTGCAGAAAGCTAGATATATAGAAAGCGATAGATTTAGAAGCAGAGGTAGAGATTTATAGACAGTCATAGAGAGAGAAAGAGGGAGGGCGATAAAAAGAGAAAGACTGATAGCAAAGGAGATTTAATGTGAGAATGATGTGATGCAGATTATTGTAGCAAAAATAAAATTGAGAGAAATAAAAAAGTGAAAAGGAAAAATTCTGTATGAGATAGAGATATAAAGAGAAGTAGAAAGTGATATAGATATTGTGAAAGATAAAGAGAGCGGTAGAGCGAGATATACTGAGAGATATAGAAAACATGAGGCAAGAAAGGGAGATAGGTAAACATAGAGAGGAAAAAATATTGAAAGAGGGAGATTAGAGGTTGAGATAGCGAGAATTATAGATATATACTGATCTGGAGAGTATACAGAAATAATCTAGAGAAATATATAGAAATACAGATAGAGGGAGATAGTGAGAGATAGATTTACAAGAAGGCCAGGATAAATATAGTGAGGAAGGAGGCAGTACTTGCAATATAGATTTATAGTAGTTCAGTTGCCTGAGAATAGAGATTCTTGTGATGGTTCAAACTCACTCAATTACTTTGACGAATTTATTTTTTATAATGAAGGATCAAGAAAATACTCATGGGTTTTAATCGGACGATTCGTTGCTGAATTGTTCAGTAGTTACCAAACCAATACCATTAGAATCAATAATGATAATAATACATTTGTACAACTAACGAAAAAATGAGAGAAAGATGATAGCGAGACATATGTATAATGGCAGCATATATCTTTATAAAAGAACTTTCTCTCCTCCTAGAATATATCTTGGTTCTCAGCCCCGCTTAACATCCTTTTACAGTAAGTGGCACTTTGGCACAATCCACGGATCCTCCTAAAAAGACGCCTTCATCAGAGAGGCGATACTAATTTAATAACCTTAATGAAGGTCGACCGATATCGGACAAATGAGAAGTTAGTTTAGAAAATATGAAAAACAAAGTACAAATATAATTGGAATTTATGAGCATAAAACGAATTTAACGCAGATTTCATTACCTCTAAATGTAGGAAGAGTGTAGTATAATGGAAGTTTCCATACATACAAACACCAAACCTCGCGAATAGAAATATGGGAGTTCTTCTTAATAAGGATTTTGCCGCATAATCTCCCTCCGGTGGTTTGTAAGTTCAGGTTTCTGACGATGTTTGTTATATTTTACGAAAGTTTTACTAGATTTGCGTTGATTATATTTATTGTTGAGAGATTTTGCTGCTTTTTTCGTATTTTTCGTATTAGCAAGTTGCCGCTACAGCCCATACTACATGTGCCACATGACATGGTTGGGGTTTCGATTTCCTTAACGACTAATGTGGCATAGTACAAATTTCCCCTGGCCGGTCAGGTCACCTGACTTGTCACCTTTAGATTACTTTCTGTGGAGTTTTGCAAAAAAAGACTATTTGGAGCTGCACCATTTAATATCGCTGAACTGAAGAATGAGTTTCGAGAAATCATTGAATCCATCAATGTCAATATTTTGCAGAATGCCAAAAGAAATTTTGCTAATCGTATTGATAAGGGCATCGAGTCCGGTGGTGATCATTTCGAATGTTAAAATTTCAAATATTGTTCTTGTAAAGATACTTATTTCTACCTATGAGCTTTAATATATATATATATATATATATATATATATATATATATATTATATATATATATATATATATATATATATATATATATATAGAGAGAGAGAGAGAGAGAGAGAGAGAGAGAGAGAGGGTATATGTGTGTATGTGTGTGCGCGCCAGTCAGATTCGTCTCTTCGAGACACAATGTAATGTTAAGTGTGTCCACAGGGCCTCAATGGATATTCCATTTTATGTCTGAATTTCCTACTGTTGGCACTCCTCGTTTGGCACTGTAGACACATGTCGGAATCTCATAAAATTAAGCAAAGAATTTTTTTGATATTTTGCGATGTAAAATCCAAATGATAATACATGTACTGTAGGTATAGACGGTATTATTGCATTCAATTAAATAATAGCCAATGGTAAGCTAATTAATATATGAATTAGACCCACTAGACCAGTTAAGATTTCTAATTTGTAAATAATAACTTTTTTTACGCTATTTTATAAGAATGAAATTTTACAATATCGAATTATTGCATTCCTTAATTCTATTCTTCTCTTGTTATGAATTCGCCATCGGAATTTACGGCGAATAAACACACAACCAATTAATTACTAAGAGTGTTTAATGAGAGGTAGGGAAAGGTAGGCAGGTTTCCCATATGCTTATAATCTGCCCTTTGGAAACCATTCTGTCAATTATTTTCCTTCCCTAATAACATTGGTATAAGATATTCAGCAAGGACATTTATTTCTCGTTGCTTCTCATTATTATTATTTATCCCTGTTTCTTTCATGCACATCATTTGGGAATGACTCCTAACTATTCTTTCGTTAAATTTACCTAGTTATATTACTAATATGAGTATATTCTCTCATCTATTATTTACATTCTTTGCTTCAATTGTCTATTCTTTCTTTTGAACGATTCTTTGATTTTTCTTATTCCGTTTCGTTCCATATTTGCCTCTTCCCACTTTCTGCCTCGATTCCTTGGCTCCGATATAAGGGCGATAGCGGTTTATGACTTAGGTAACGGTTGCAAATATTCCTTCCTCTACTTTTATCATGAAAATCTTTTGAATTTATTCCTTAACATGAACCCTCCTAGATTAAGCTACCATATCTACTTTGGTTCCTCTTTCTACTCACTACTTTTACTCTCTGGCTTTGGATCTCTCCCATATTTCTTCAATAAATTCGACGTCACCACTTTCATTTTGACCCTTTTAAAAACCTTTAGGCAAATATTTCCCCACCCCCTCTCGTATCATCTGGTTTCCACTGAACCGAAAGCCTTAGCACTCATATCTAATCGTTTATTCATTAAAATAAGGCAAAATCAATTGAATCATTAACTCCCTTCCAATCTACTCATTCAAAAGGGCCCTCGTATCCATTCGTGTGGGTCTTAGATTACCGATTTTATCCTCTAAAGTCATTTAAATCCTCCTCGAGTTCTTAAGAGCCATTTATTTTCCTTCAAGAGTCCTCTAAAGTCCTTAATTTCCTTCAAAGCTCTCCCGGATTCTTTCAAAGTTATCCTTTGTTGACCGAATGAGTGAAGTTTGGTGGTAACTTTATTCTTGCTCTTCTGAAGGGGGTTCGGCCCCTCTCGCTTCTTCTTTGTTTATCTCGTCTTAACTGATTTAGCTTCTAGTGGCGACCTCTCTTTCCCTCAGTGAGAGGAGTTAAGCCACACTAAGTAGCGTTAACCATCGGATGGGGGAGGCTGTTTTTTGGTCTCTCTGGCGCATGCATTTAACGGCCGTGATTCGAATCTTTCTTCAAAATATGTTCCCCACTGAGATAGTCATCAGACGGTGGGAATTAGTGGTAAAGAACGTCTCACTGAAGGAATCTACCGAAACCAGCGAGGATATTTTCACTCAAGACGGAAATGAAAGGAAATCTATAAGAATGAATGAATTGGGTAGACATAAAAAAATAGATGCCCCTTCCATCCTTACCCCTATACGCCTGATACAAATCCAATTTTACTCCATTCATTCCATACCACAAAATGACTTCATTTTCTTTCATGTTGTTCTCTCATGGGGCAAGCATCTAAGATATCCGTGTTTAAAAGGCACGGTGGCATCTGTCCTTAGAACATTTGAAACACAGCTTCTTTAAATGGTTTAGTTAGGGTAAGTGAAAACTTGCAGTTATACAGCTGAAGAAGACCAAACAGAAACTCATGGGGACGCAAATCACTACGAAGGGGCCTACTTCTGTCCCGATTTGTCTATGGTCCACAACGGATAGAGCTTCTGATGCAGAGTTTGAGATGATAAACTTTATATTGCGAAGCAAAGTAATAAGTATATGAACGCCAATATCCAGAAGGATACAAGAAAGTAGTTCATTGGACAGTAATATGGGTATGATGTAACCGCCTAACTTGAGAACGAAGAATCCCCCCCTCCATTTCAACAGATCATAATGAGTTAAAATAAGCACAAACGATCTCTTTCCCGCAGATTTGGGGACTAAGACTGTCTTTTTCCTGATCTCATTTACCCGAGAATAATGAATTCGTTCTTCTCCGAGGCAAAAGAAAATAAGAGTCGCGCCACCATTTGATCTTTGGAAATAAAAGCAGATGAAATTGTGGTCGAGATAAAGTGTTGTTGAAATTATGAAATAATAATCCTCGCTTGAAGAAGTAATTGAGTAATCTCATCAAAACTCCATCTTATCTGAGCGTTAGCATCCATTCATGCTGAGTTCTTGATTATCTTCTAATCAAATAAATTCTTGGCCTTTATAATGCGAGGAATCGACAGAGCCGCATAGATGAAGCAGAAGGAGCTCACATTATTGTTCCGATCAATGAATGGATATAGAGACGGAAATAATTTTATTTATTAATATAAATTCCTTCGGTGTTAATACTAAACGAACAATTGAAATTAGAGATCAGACAAAAAAATTAAGAAATTACTTGCGACAATGAAAAAATATGCGTATTTAGTGTCGAGTATTCTCCCTTGATTATGAATGATACATCCTCGTGAAAAATAGCCTCCTTGTTCTAAGCAAACAGGTCATCCGCTTTAGAATGTTACCTTACCAAAAAATGAGCTGCACAGAATGTTGCACTAATCATCCAGGTAACTTATAATTTTACCTAAGAAAATGATCATTCAGTTAGTAATTTTGAAGACCAAGCCAAAGATCTATATATTTTAATGATTATGAATTATTAATTCAATTAACTTTTCGATTAATTGAAGAATTATCATATTTTAGATAATTATAATATTTTATCCCCTAAGGTCAAAAATGATAGAGCAACAATAAAAATTACTCCAAAGATAGGACAAATGGAGAAAAGACCTGTTTATTGGCCTTATCGAAATTGCCCATTCATTATTTACTAGAATTAAGCGAGAAATAGGTACATTCTCCATTCGCCTAAAATCAGTGTTTATTTAGGCATTGGAATAATCAACGCCTCGTTACTTCACTTGATCCAAATCTTTTACCTTAGGTTATTCCAATTTGATCAAGCTGAGGTAATTCAAAAAGTTATAGATACTAAAATTTATAAACAAAAATTAATAAAAATATTCACTGGATTAAGAAAAGAGAAAGTAACGAGAATAAAGCAATAACACGACAAATGTAATTTTATAAAGAGTAATTACCGAGCACACAATTGAAAGAGAATAAGGAAAATTGATTTCATAAATTATTTAACAAAGAAAAGAAAAGAGAAATAGAGGCAGTCGAAAACAAAAACTGAATTTGAAAAAAGACAACCAGAAATAAGTACGAGTGCCGACGTTATGCCCCTCCCCAGACGAGAGAATGAGGAGTTGGACTTTGGCCTGGTTCTAAAATATATATTAAATAGTTGACACAAGCTACAGGCAGATGGAGTTTGCATTTACCTCTACATTGCAAATATAACTTTGACTTAGATTAAATGTCTCAGGTACCAGGGAAAACTAACTCCTGAATTTCCACTCTCTTTTTCTTGCAGGCCTCGATCATCATAAAGTAAACCTTAGGAGGATTAGAGAAGTATTTCATCTCCCTAATAAACATTGGCCTCTTGGCTAAAAGTTACAATTACCACAAATTGTGGACAAGGATTTTCCATTCCTGTATAAAGAACAAGAATTCTAACAGCTTTTGTTATTTATTTGGCTTGAGTCAGAGAAATAAGATTTGACAATTATATTTTTATGAAAAAGAGTAGACAAATAAACTGGAAAATATATGTTAATACTTCGAGAATCTACTCATATTATTAATACAGGTAGATTTAACGAAGGAATAGTTAGGACTCACCCGAACTGATGTACATGGAAGAAATACCTGGCAGCGATAAATAAGAATAATGAGAAGTAATGAAAGAACTAGAAATAAATATCCTTGGTGCATATCTTATACCAATGATACTAGGAAAAGGAAATTAATTGAAAAGGTCGTTCCCATAAAACAGATAACATGTTTGTAGATGGAAACCATGTATACCTTTTTATTGGACGTATTATTAACTTCTTCCTTATATTTTTTTGTTTTACCGAAATCTAAAACAAAAATATCTAACATTAAATACTGTAAGCAGTAGATTGTGTGTCTATTTTGCCATGAAGGCAGATGGTGAATTCGTAACAAGGGAACAATAAAAAGTAAGTAATGCAATAATTCGAAATTGTAAAATTTCATTGTTCTAAAAAAGTGTAAAACCAAGTTATTATTTTCAAATTAGTAACGATAACTTCTAATTCAGATATTAATTAGCTTATCATAGGCTATTAGCCCAATCGATAGAATAACACCGATTAAGCTAACAGTAAGTAGCCAATAGCTCCTTACAACTAAAAAATTCGAGAAAAATACTTTTCATAAATTTATGAGATTCCCACCTGTTTCATTGTCCTCTTGTTGACTCTAACTTGAACTAGGATCGAGGACGACTGGAACGTGGACTCCTCTGAGTATAAGACCCGACCGCATTAACGCATGGTCTAGTTGTGATGAGAATGTGACTTAGCCATTCAACATGGCATCAGCTAAAATTTGATCCGGGGCTTGTGGCTGGTTTTAAATGCCTTTATGTCTTGTGCAAGCAGTCTGTGACTGAGTGCTCTGATGGATTTATTAAACTGGCATGACCCGAAGACTCAGAAAAATGGCTAAGCCACCATGGTTGCGTCGTGTGAAGTGGCGCTAATTACATTAATTTCGAACGTCGATTTCGTGTTTCCTCGTCCGCAAGAACATTGGTTCAATTTTAGAATGCGTCTCTAATGAAGTTTAATCTGACAAAAATGCGTTTTATCTTGAATCATGCAATTTTCTTTATTGGGGAAATCAAACCCTGTCGGTGTAGATTGTGTATACTCCTTAGATTTATCATTAGATCCTCTTTCATTTTTTAGTACTATTTTTGTGAAGTATGTACCAACTAATTCAGAGCAAAGCCAATTATTTCATTAAAAGCTCCTGGAATTCTTGGAAATGTGAACAAGTCTTGCTTTTTTTATAAAGCAAAGCACCATCGTGATGGGCAACTCTTTCGGCATCGTGGGTGTTATGTTTAGTTGACACCAGTGGAACTCCTGCGGCTAGATGGAGATCGTGGATCGAAGAGTTCGTCTTAGGAAGATGTATGTCCCGTAGTTGTTTTTGTTTATTTTGATGGATATTTTTTATCTTCTCATACATTAAATTAAATTGGTGATCAATATTTTAATTTAATATTATTTTTGGGTGTAGGCAATTAGAATGTTTAGAAGGTGAGCCCTAAGCGTACTCCCACCCGGTGAGTTTGCTGCGCACCAAAACCCTAAGAAATTTAAACGGCTTAAATTTCTTTATATTCCGTTTCTAGCAACGGTTTTATAAATTGATGTTCGCAAATTTCGTTTAAATCCAGACTTCTCCCAAGTCAATATTGTAACATCGCTATTACGTTACCGTTAACTCTGCTATGCGTTACTATTTTTGGCTCAATTGTTTTGAAGTAGGTCCTCTACTTTTAGGTATTTTCAGTGTTTTTTGTACAGAACACACAAAGAAACACTCATTGTTAGATCTCCGATTCATAATCGCTATTATGCAACACGTCTAAAGATTAATCTTGCAGCACATTTGTGCATACTCCTTATCATTCACTGACGCTTAGTTGCTTGCCGACCTTTCCAGAACCTCCAGTAGACTTCTGGCCTACCATTATGAACAAATTATTTTTACAGGTTAAGATGAGTTAATTTTTCACCTTTGGCAATTATTCATTATATATTTTTTCATTTATTTATCTTGATTCTTTCCCTCATCGCCACGTTTGCCTATTGTTGGGAGTGTGGAATTTCTGACAGAGAAAAAAGGCCCATCGATCGGATACCTGCACGGAAAGATCCACCACATTTCATAACAAATTAGAATACAAATCAATTTAACAGTGAATTTGAATTCAGTGAAATAATATTAGAAGGATTATCTGAAATTCTATAGGGCGTTGAACAAGATATTATCATATTATTACATCTTCATTCTAATTCTTATTATGGTCTAATCATGATGAACACAAATTATTTGCCTATAAATGGAATCCGTAGGTTCAATTTGAGATCAATAATGACCTTAGAATGAAAGGTCAAATTAGATGAACTTTAGTAAATGTAATTAAAGTGCAAAAGACGAGAAATCAAATGAAATCTGATTATCGATAGGATTGACGATGGCTGCACTAAATAGAGTGCCATTGTCAGTGGCACCTTTCGTTAGTTAGAGTCACCTACTTTAAAACACATTACATTTGGTGTATTGATGTGTCACATAAGTGTTTTAGGAAGAAAGAAGAGATATGTGTGACTTAGATTGTATGTAAATAACTATGTAGTTTCGGAATTTATGTAGTGTGTGAGTCTGAGAGTTGCAGTAATCTGACAAATGAGTGTTTCGGGAGACATGAAATCTATCTGTGTTGTGTTGGAATATGTGTAGTATGTGGTTGCATGACTACTAAAGATCCATTAATCTGTCAAATCTGTGTTTTGGGCGACTACTGGACTGACTTGGCATCTGTTTGACATAAACTCTTTTAGTTGCATGTTTAAGTATATGTGTATGCACTATGTGAATACATAAATGTCTTGGTGTTATAAATGTTTTGGCATGTCAAACTTGAAATTTAAGTGCTCAATAGATTTGTGTAGTTGTCAATTTATATATGACACATGCTATAGTTGTCTGGGATGTTGATATGTGTGGAGAATTCGAGTGTGTGAAGTATGTGTGTTTGAGAGATACAATGAACTGTGTCAGTTGTCTAATTTTGTTGGCCAATAAACTGGAAATGTATACAACATAACTCTTATGTGTCTATATTACAAGTGTGTGAATGGTCTGAGTGAGAGAAATACATTAGTGGGTGAAATTTGCGTTAAGGGAGCAAAAACACTATGCCATGCAAAACCTTTTTAATGTAGTATGACAAGTTTAGCGGTTTGATATAATATGTGTGGAGTGCATTGGTGTGAGAGATGCATTAATGTATCAAATGTGCGTTTTGGTTGCAAAATACACGCTGTGTGTAAGAAACAATCTTTGTGCGTGGGTGAGTGTATAAAAGGTCTTGGTGTGGGAGATTCAATCACCTCATCATTCTGTTCGTTTATTCAGCTTAGGCGTCACCTATTTGGGTGTATGAGCAGTCACATGTATTTGTAATTGCACACATGTAATTCCATGTATGTAGGCGTTTTATCGAAGGAAAGTTGGAATTGGAAGTTGGTTTCCCTGCTATATTCCCCATTCTTTAAACGGAAAAAACTTGGCATAAAATATTATATTATCAAATTATTTATTGATATAAATGATGCTCTAACTAAATAACCAGATAACACGAAAATCTGTGAACATTTAATTAATAAGAGCTGCAACGACCACAAAACTCCTTATGCGATAAATAATAGTCTAAATTTGAATTTAGAGAAATTCAGTCGCACAAAAGAGGTTCTTACAGAGGAGGGTGGGAAAGGCTCTCTTTTCTTGGCCCTTATGAAGAACCCGTTAAGCCGTTATTGAATGTCGCTCTTTCCTTGAATGAAGAAAGAAATTTGTGGCTCAAATTGTTCCATTTCTACTTTATAAAATAATGCCACAATTGCCTCCTCGTTGCGGTTGTTTCCATCTTGAGCTCTACTCCTCGTAGTTTTTTTGTTCAGTTATTCCTTTTCTTTTCTCTCCTTGCTCGTCTATACTTTGCCTTGGTTTGTTACCTTGCGCGTGTATGTTTTTGGGTAGATGCTCCCCGAAAAGATTGGATCGCTACTTTGTTGAGATCTGTGTTTGCGTTTGTTAGCATATTTGTTTCGGTTTGAATTGCTTTTTCTCCCTGTTCATCAATATTTTAGTTTTTTTTTATATTATGTTACTAACGTAGCCTGGTTTGTTGGTTTGTTCCGAATTTTTGACTGCGTTTGGTTGCCTGTATAGTTATGGCCATGATTTTTATTGATTTAATTTCTGTAGTTTGTTTTTTGTCTCATTATTCGTCTGTTATTGATTTGGTCTAATTTCTTGCTTGTGTATGTTTCTAGTTTCTAAGTTTATTTATCAGCTTAGCTTGATTTTTGTTCCTAGTTTGTTTTTTCCTTTTTGTTTTATTTTTCCTTTTTGCTCATCTTTGATTTGTTTTGGGTTTGTTTGCCAAAGTAGCATTCATTGTACTTTGTTGATATATTTATTTCCTTTTTCCTGGTTTGGAATATATATTGGTTTTGTTCGATTGATTTTTTGCCTATATTTACTTTGGTTGAGTATTTTATTATTATTATTGAAAGTTGTTTCCTTAGTGTATGTTTTTTTATTCTATTGTTGTTCTTCAATGATGATGCATTAAATTTTGCTCCTGTTTTTATTTCTTTCTTCGTGATGCGCTTCATAGTGATCTTTTTCTTTGTTTCTCCAGAGTTTGTATATGAAGAGTGGGTGAGGCGGTTAATCCCCTCCGTTTAAAGTTTCCAATGATCGATTGAGGAAGAAGAAGAATTTCAAAGAACTCAATAAACAGAAATTGATTCCTAATCGCCAAATTTCTATCGAAAAAATTTTGCTTTAAATTTGTAATCAAATTTATGAATGAGATGAATGAAATGGTCGTGGGAAAGGGAGCGGGGAAGAGACATTGGGTTTTCTTAAGGAAGGAAAGAAAATCATTTTCAGGGTCATTAGTAGAACTATTCAGAATTAATTTAGTAAGGTCAAGGGGTCTGTTAATGACGTGGATTTATTAGTGATATATTAATTGGAAATTGTCCCGATCAAAAGATTCCGGTATCTCGGCTCCATTTTGGATGAATGAGAGGAAAACTCAACTAATCGAAATATTGATCGTCGGGGCGGGGGTGACTTTAGGGCCATTTATTTCGACCAGGGCGGAAAGGTGCGGAATGGAAATAAGAGATGATTTAAATTGATTAATGAGGTCATATTATGCTTTTAGATGGAGGGTGCCAACAAGGAAATGGAATTCCCTGTGTACTTGGTCTCTGTATGAAGAGTATTATTCCTTTTAACTCATAAACAGCAGGTCTGTATCGGGGCGGGTAAATGCTATGGACAGTCACGAAAAGATCTCAGCGCGCGAATCAAAGAGCACCAATTTAATGTCCGCCGTTGCAGTGAGCACACCTCATCATTTCTTAATATCTTCCTTTCTAATCATGTCAGTAAATAGAGGAGTGCCAAAATCCCCTTGTTTCCAATATTTATGCTTTTAGAAAGATCCTTGAATGACCTTGTACCGAATATATTCCGAATTTCAATAAAAATTGTATTTTATTTGCTCCTGACCCTTGTATTTTTAACTTTATTAGATCCCAAAATAGTAAAAAGTTCGCCGAATTGAAACCGCTTCCTTTAATCTATTAAATAAGATGAATCTTCACGCCTGTTTTCCCCTCTTTGCAAGCGGCCGGTTTAATAAAGGCGAAAGCCCTCGGAAGCTTATTTTCTTTTTCCTTGGCCTACTATGCATAATCCTCCATGATTAGAAGGTTAGGAAACATATAAAGTTTAAGTTAAACAAAAATATCTAAAAAACATGCTAGTTTAAATGACAGCATTAACAATCGAATTACTTTCAATCCTTGTCGTTAAAATCAATCTTTCTCTGAGACAGGTACTCTAAGACCGCCTGAACAAGTATGTGAGA
The DNA here is from genome assembly GCA_963969495.1 of Ceratothoa steindachneri. Classification (NCBI taxonomy): domain Eukaryota; kingdom Metazoa; phylum Arthropoda; class Malacostraca; order Isopoda; family Cymothoidae; genus Ceratothoa; species Ceratothoa steindachneri. The sequence goes on along the minus strand of OZ018317.1, from coordinate 242,183,849 downwards.
CAAAATTGTGTACAGCTATTTAAAATAACCATTTATCTGTATCATACAAAACATAAAACTTTTATAGCAGAAAGATACTACCAAAACAGTATTCTTCAACTAAAAACTGTGTATTAATGTTTTATGTGGCAACTTCGGTTGGTCACAACTACAGGCCAACGTTGATAATATTTAGACTTCGTTATGGTATGTCAAAGCGACTCTAGAAATGTAATAATGGGAGCTGGTAGTGGTGAAATTATTACAGAAAAGAACATGTATTGTTTAAGAGAAGTTGGCGGCAATTTTTCAAGTGAATATCCTATAAACCTGCAGCCCATCTGTGAAATTGTTATAAATGCGAAATTGATGCAAATCGAATGGATGATATAGTAGAAGTTTAGGTGAAATGGATGAATAGAACGTGGATGAAACCGAGAAAATGAAAGTAAACTAAAATTGTTTAATTGGGAGTAGAAGAAACATCCATATTTTTCTTCCATAGTCCACAATCCTGTCCCTTATGAACGCCTCCTTTCCGTGCCAACATAACCATCATAACAACCAGTCTGCATAATACTCGCTGAACGAGATTAGATGGATTTGCTTGACGCATCCTGGAAATGGGTCAAGGGACTGCCCGATCTTAAAGGGAGGCGAATTTAAAGCTCTGAAAAATGGCTCATTTGAATTTCTCCATTTCGTATTTGAATCTTCAGTTTCTCTTTTCCAGAATGGCGGAGAGATGGTTTCACAGATGTGAATGCGGAAACACGGAGAGGTAGAAATCATCTAGGGTGAATGCGTTTAGATGTATGAATGAGTGAGTACAAGAGTTCGTACATCAGCCTATTCTCAACAAATTTACTACTGCGCATCAAGTTATCCCATTTACACACACACACACACACAAATACATAGAACCTCAACCCATCCTGTAGAGTTCATATATGGACGCGTATTCATAATCTTTTCCACCATCTTTCTTTCTCTCTCTCTCCCTTAATTCAATTAAACTATAAATGACGACCACTATTTTGCACACTATAGAAAATTTGGCTGTATAACTTAAGTGTATATTTACCCACCACCGCCCATTTTATCCGTATCTTCCAGATCCCCTTTGTCTACATGACCATTCATCATCTTCCGCACCCAAGTCCAGCCATATATTGTCCATAAATTTCGGATATGTAGTGCATCCTCTCTCTCTTACACACATTTGTCCTACAACTAGATAAATCTGTTCAGAACACATCCATGTGCAACATACATTTCATTTCATTACACTTTTTCACCTTCGTTTACATTTCTTTTCATAGGTTTTCAGATGATTCCCGGAAATTTCAAATAGCTGATATTTAGTATCGCCCAAAACTAAAGAACAACATGCAAAAATATACATTTCCTTCAAGATACTCGTTTAATCCCCATGAAAATTTCACCGCATATTTTTATAAATAGCCCTCAAATAGTGTAATAAGCACATTTTAAAAAATTACGGCTAAAAAAGGTTATGAGGAAATTAATGTGTATGTGGAGAATGGATGCGGCCAAAACAAAAGAAAGATATCCTTGCATCATCAAACAATATTTCCCTTCCTGCCCCATCCTAACCGCCATTGAAAGAGCTTATTAATATGTGTAATGTTCTCCTTAAGACAAGGTTAGTTCGAATATTAACTTAGATACATGTTCCTCCATTGTATTCACATTAACATAATAAATAAATAAACTAATACAGCTCGATTAACTGTGAATGAGTTAAGGTCAAACCTCTTGGAACAAATGAAGTAACGAGGCGTTAATCTTTCCATGGCCTAAATTAGAACTGATATTATCATGCATAAGAGAGGGAGAATATTCGTCGCTGGAAACGGGTATTTTTGTGTTGTCGCTCGAAATGTCATTATATCTTGTTTGAAATGGAAAGTTAATTATTCGTTAATATTAACACTTATGCAATTTAAATTACTAAAGATAACTATGTCCGTCTCAATATATTCATTTATCGGAACATTTAAGCGACGTCTCTCTGCCTTATCTATACGGCTATATCTATTTCTTATATCCTTTCGCACGATAATTAATTTAATTAGAAGATAATAAAGAACTTCGCCTTAGGGGATGCAAACGCTCAGATTAGATGGGGAAATGGCATCGGATTACTTGAGTATTTCCAGAAGCGAGGATTATTATTTCATAATCTCCTCCACATTTTATCTCGACGACATTTTCCTCCGCTTCTCTTTCTGAAGAGCAAAGGACGGCGCGACCTTTATTTAATTTCACCTCCGAGAATGAACGGAGAAGAACGGATTTATTATTCTCGGCTAAATGAGATCGGGAAGGAGAATGTCTTAGTCCCATAAATACCGGGAAAGAGGCCATTAGTCTTTTTATTACCTGATTATCTGCCTAACGGTGGATTTTTCGTTCTTTGTTGCAGGCAATACATAATACCCATATTCCTGTCCACAATTACTTGAAGACCAATGAATTACTTTCTTGTATCCTTCTGGCTGACGTGGCTCATATACTTATTACTTTCTGGCGCAAGTTCAATTTTATTATTTTAAACTCTGCATCGAAAGATTCAGAATTTGTGTAGCGAATACTAATTGGGGGAGAACAAGTTGGGGTCCTCTTGGTGATGAGCCTCCCGAGCTTTATCGGTTTGGTCTTCTTCAGCTGTATACCTGCAAGTTTTTAATTACCCTAACTCAACCACCACAACAAGCTCTTTCCAAAATGTTCTAAGGAGAGATGCCACCGATTGTTCAACCCTATTCTTACCTTAGAATATCCTTGTTACGTAGACAGACAAATGTCTACCTGAATATCGCATTAAAATCCTCGTCGAGTCAAGGTCCGTTGCCATAGGGACGCATCAGACGGAGGTAGATATCTACCTCTCAATTACAGGTAGTTTTGAAGTTCATAGCAACGGTTTAGGATTCTGGTACTCGTTGTGAGGAGACCTCGTGTGTAGCAAGGGCAGCCATGCTGCAAACTACATATCTGTTCTTGCGTGCGCTTCCAGCCCTAATTCCTGCAGAGGAATAGGAATTTTGGATGTTAAGCAAGTTCAATAGAATCCAACACTTCGCTCCAGCACGCTATAAGTAGTCTTCTCTTTAGACTACATTCCATAACTTCATTATTTTTTTCTAGATTTCTCACAAATATTCGGGTGTAGATGGCCGCACACGCTGGTCAGTGGGGCTTAATAATAATAGTAATAATAATAATAATAATAATAATAATAATATTTCCTTGCAGTCTACACTCGATGCTTTATTATAACTATTGAGAGAGAGAACAGAGGGAATTTCTGTGGCCATTACCATGGTAACCAAAGTCTTACGGTAAAAAGCTTGAGTGACGTCATGAATGCCAAGTTTTCACCATCTTCAGTGGGTGTATTTTTCGATGGAAAATCTTAAACCCGGCTCGGGCAGAAAGAGTGGCGATAGTGCATAATCTTTCAAACCCATCAATTAGTAATCTCTATGAGGGCTATATAAAGGCCTAAATCGTTAAAGGAAACAAATAATGGAATTTAGCAAGTCTTCTTTAAGTAAGAATAATGCGAATGAGCAGAATACGTTCTTAGGAGGTGATCTAAATTGCTCGATTACTAACTATACGATTTTGTTAATGGTTACAGTCCTCGTTGGTAATCAATTATTGTAGCAAGTTAGGTCGGATAACAGTTGCAAATGCTGGTAGGTTTATTTCTTTTCGTATAGTGAATAAACAATGGGAATTCGGTACCGGAATTTTGTGACGATATGGAACGTGGAGAGAGAGAGAGAAAGAGAGAGAGAGAGAGAGAGAGAGAGAGAGAGAGAGAGAGAGAGAGAGACGAGGCGAGCGTTGGTGAAATCACGAGTTGGTGAGATCAACTCCATGGGAGGAATGTGTGTGCCGACCACACTCTGGTGAGTAGTAGGATCGCAAGTTCGTCTCCTCATATAGTACAGCTTTGTCGCCCTCGAGAGGAGCTTTGGTGCGTTGTCCAGTGCCAACGGGGTACACAACAAGACGTCAAGAGCAGGATTCGGAAGTAATGTTTGGTGGGTAATTCGTATTTAAGAATGTGTTTGCTCTCAGGTACGAACTTCTTAATGACGATTCCCATTCCATTCTTTATCGTATCAACCTTTTTTTTAACTAGTCTTTGATATCCTTTTTATATATCTCTTCCATTCGTCGATTTTTCCACTTTATTTGTGTATTGAGTATAATTTCTCTCGTTGGTTTCACCAGATTCCTACGGTGATTTTGTTTTCACCATTATTCTCCACCGTTTGATGCCTATATCAGTGACATATATTTTAACGATGGATCCGAACCACAGCCGTTAAGTAGCATGCACCAGAGTTTCAACAAAATTACGTGCTCCCATCCAATAACGAACCATACTTAGTGTTGTTTAACTTTATTAACAATGAAAAAAGAAGGTATCACTTAGAAAGTGGCTCAGTTAAGACGAGATAAACAAATAAGAAGTGAGAGGGGTCGATCCCCCTTCGGAACAGAAAGAAAAATGTTACGAGTAGCACCAAATTTCCCCCATTCTGTGGAGAGCACAATTCCTTGAGGCGAGACAGGATGACCTTCTAAGTCTCCTGGATGGCCATGAAGAAGATTAAAGACTTTAAAGGACTCGAAGAAAATTAAATGACTCTAAAGGACTTTAGAGGATCTACGAGGATATAATCGGCGTTTTAAAGACAACACAAAAGATCATGGCGGTCCTTTTTAATGAATAGATATCTAAGGCCTTTTCTTCCTTCCATTAATTTGGGGTTATATTAATTAAAAAACAATAAAGGTCTTCTTCTTAAGCGGGTAGGGAAGATTTAATAACAAAGAGGCCAGAATAAGTCCAGAAGAAAGAGTGGGTAGAGGGTTTGTCTCACTGGCAGAGTTATGTGAAAAGGTTCCTAATGAAGGAGACGACTCCTTGCTAACTGAAAATATGCGGACGCTCCACAAGCCATGTAGCGAAAGAATTCGCTAAGCAGAGTAGCGATGGTACCATATTTAACTGAAATTATAGGGGTGTTAAGATAGTTACTTGGTGGGAATTAAATTTAAGTATATTTGTAAAGAAAGTGCAGAAATGGGGGAGGTGAATGTTCGAAAAGGTCCGTAGCCAAAGCAACCAATGTAGCCAAAGTAGACAGAGTAGTATAATAGCCAATAAAGCCATGGTAGTATAAATAAAGGAAATAATATTAGTTTGAGGGTTTTGGGGGGGTTCTTAGGAGGATTAAGTAAATCTGTTAATCGATATATCGCCTAATAAAAAATAATCAATTGATTCCTATCAGTGAAAGTTCCGCTCATTAAAGTAAGCTCAGGAATATGAAAATCATAAATCAAAAGCTGACTTGGAATTAATTAAAGTTGAAGAACCTTTGAGAAACATTTTGGCAGAATGCACCTTTTGATCACTTCACACCTGACACCACTTTTGTCGTGGTATACCTTGTGGTCGTGATATACTTCTTTGATGACGTAGGCTTTTTTCGAAGAGTGCTAATTTTGTTGTTTTAAGGAAGAGCCACTTCAAACACGTAAGGATATAAAGAAACGCACAGGAATTCCCAAAATAAACTTATATATAAAATTGAAAAATTTACTACGCAAAAACAAGACATGAACCACAGAAATATTACAAATTTTAAAATACACAAAAAAGACTTCAATAATTTTTCCGTATGGCTTCCTAACTTGACCTACTTGACATTATACTGATGGTTGACCGACTACTCACTTCCATTTAAAAAAGAAACTCAATGCTTACAGCCTTTACTAGCCGCAACTACCTTTGTGGATACCCCTTGGAACGGATTTGCGTCTGACCTTGAACTCAATGAGCACTTTACCTCGGGAATGTTATTGTCCCCAAGACGCGAGGCGCCTGGCCAGATGGAGGTTGTGAACGAATAATCTGAAAGCCACTACTGATTTTGACGAGCGTGGCAGCTGGGGTCTACACGATATTGAATGGGGGGAGGGTGTCTTCAAGGGCGAGAACAATCACGGTGCTTTAGGAGGCACCAGGGTAGGCGGGTTCTGTCTGGCGAGAGTAAGTTGAACTAAGTTCTTAAACCAAGTTAACTTAGAGTTCGGTGTGACTACTGGGTAACGGGCTCGAGGGGGAGCTTTTTCTCCTTCGGTACGTAATTCCTCATGGGCGAGGACTGTACGCGAGTGAGTCTTCTTCCCGGGCGAGGATAGAGGAGGGGGCTTTCTCTGACGAGAATAGGTTGAACTTGAACAAGTTAACTTAAAGGTCGGTTTGGTAACCATGAACTAGCTCGAGGATGAGCTTCTCTTTAGTTCCAGTCTTCCTCAAAAGCGAGGCCTATCTTGGTGTTTTGAGATACACCAGGATAGAAGTAGGAGGGGATTCTCTGACGAGAATAAGTTGAACTTGGTTTTTAAACCAAGTTAACTTAGAGTTCGGTGTGCCCACTGAGTAACGGGCTCGAGCGGAACATTTTTCTTCCTCTTTTCGTGATTCCTTAAGGGCGAGGACTATCTCTGGGCTTTAGGATGCACCAGGATAGGAGGAGTCTCTCTGAAAAGAGTAAGTTCAACTTAAACAAATTAACTTAAAGTTTGGCTTTATAACCAGGAACTAGCTCGAGGATGAGCTGCTTCTTGGCCCCCTTGGTATCCCTGCCTCTCTTGCAGGGGACTTCGTAGCCTGGCGACTAACGTATTTTACCTGTCCAGTCTTGGTAGCCCGGCCTCGATCCGGTGCCTTCGTAGCCTAGATACTCATTATTCTACTTGTCCAGTCTTTGTAGCCCAGCCTCAATCCGGGAACTTCGTAGCTTGGAGACTAAGTATTCTACCTCGTTTTTCTCACGTGTTTCTTATTTAAACCTCGTCACCCCACTGGGGGTAGGGGTAGGAGGGGTGCTTGTAAATGGGCTGCAGGGGGGTTCTTTATCCAACGGTTTTTCTCAGCCAGTCTTACCTCGGATCTCGCTGGCCTTCGAGTTTTAGAGAAACGCATCTCCAATTTTTTACTTGAGGTGAAATTGCATATACTCTCGTAGGGGAGATCTTGCAGTTTAAAACCGTTCGGCTTTTCATAGAAACTAGTGGAGAGGGGCTGTGATTACGATTTTGTCCCAAGGTGCCGGGCCATGATTTCTTTGCGGTTACCGTCCCGCGTCTCGACTGAGAGAGAATGGAGAAGTGACGATTCCCCTACAAACCAAAATATCTTGATTACCAAATGAAAAGAATTGTAAAATTCGATACGGATTCCATGGGTGTGAGCTCATTAAACCATTGACACATAAATGATTATCTTATAAAAATGCACCAATTGAGAGTGTCGTAGAATTCTTTCTGATAAGAACCCTACTTACCTGACACCACTTTTATTTAGTGTCGTAGAATTCCCCTCCTTTTTGTTCTATCTCTAAGAGTGCTAAGAGTGTCTAATATATATTGATATTATAAGAATATCTTAAAGAACAGAGCCGTTACCAAACACCTAAGGATATAAAAGAAACGCCCACTAATTCACAAAATAAACTTATATTTTATCTTTAACCATTGAATACACAACCTTTATACATTAACTACAGCAATACTCTAAATTTTATTATAAACAAGAATTAATTAAATTAGTTTCCCCACAAAAATTGGTTAACGTTTTCTCTAGACAAAACAATAATATAAGAATTAGGTTTACGGACTCATGTGGAGTTTAAAGGCCTCAGAAATGTTATTGACTCACGACGCGTGCCGGATGTCCAGTTGTAGATGATGGAAATTCTACGGTCGTTTTGGCGAGGGTAGCAGCTGGGGGGTCCACACGTTCTTCCAGGGGGGGAAGGGTTCTTTAAGGACGAGAACTAAGACGGTGCTTTATGCAACACCTAGGCAGTCGTGGTCTCTCTGGCGAGAGTGAGTCGAACTTGTTTCTTAAATCAAGTTAACTTGGAGTGCGGTGTGATCACCGAGTAACGAGCTCGAGGAGGAGCTTTTCTCCTTCGTTACTTATTTTCTTATGGACGAGGACTGAACTCGGGGAGGGTCTTCTTCAAGGGCAAGGATAACGGAGGGGGGTTTCTCTGACGAGAATAAATTACTTAACGTTTGGTGTGGCCACCGAATAACGGGCTCAAGGGGGAGCCTTTTCCTTCTTCTTTTCTTAATTCCTCAAGGACGAGGAATACTTCTGGTGTTTAAGGTGCACCAGGATATAAGGAGTCTCTCTGGCGAAAGTAAGTCGAACTTACCAAAGTTCACCTATCGTTTGATTTGATAACCAGGGAATTAGCTCAAGGATGAGCTTTTTCTTAGCCCCTTAAGGTAGGTAGCCCTGCCTCTCTTGCAGGGTACTTCTTGGTCTGGCGAGCCAAGTACACTACCTCTCCAGTCTCGGTAGCTCGGTTGTGGATCCGAGGACTTCGTCACCTAGAGACTGACATATACTACCTATCCAGTCTAGGTAGCTCGGTTTTAATTGAGGACTTCGTCACCTGGCCTGACGTATACTACCAATCCAGTCTAGGTAGCTTGGTTTTGGATCCGAGGACTTCGTCACTTGGCCTGACGTATACTACCTCCTTCTTCTTTTCTTAATTTCTCAAGTACGAGGAATAACCCTGGTGTTTAAGGTGCACCAGGATATGAGGTGTCTCTCTGGCGAGAGTAAGTCGAACTTACCAAAGTTCACTTATCGTTTGGTTTGATAACCAGGGACTTAGCTCAAGGATGAGATTTTTCTTAGCCCCTTAAGGTAGGTAGCCCTGCCTCTCTTGCAGGGTACTTCTTGGTCTGGCGAGCCAAGTACAATACCTCTCTAGTCTCGGTAGTTCGGTTTGATCCGAAGACTTCGTCACCTAGAGACTGACGTATACTACCACGATTTTCCTCAGAGTTCCTCATTTATAACTCGTCACCCCACTGGGGGAGTGGTAAGGGGGGAGGGGCTTGAGGACGGCCCCAGGAGAGCTCTTTTTCCAAACGGTCTTTCCCACGAAGTCAAACATCGGCTCCTCGTTAGCCATCGAGATTGGGAGAAACCCGTCTCCAATTTCTTGTTCGACGTGAAAATGGATCTCACTCTCCTGGGGGAGATCTTACCTTTTTGACCTTTAGGGTCTTACATGGCACCAAGTTGTGCCACTCTGTGGTTAAGCACTGACCCGCCGATGCCTTCGACGGATGTCCTTGCGGTAACCGCCTTGGGACTGCATCACGAGTGAACGGGGGGTGGTGGGGGAGTGACCATTCCCCTACAGAGAGGATAGTTACGAAGCTCGGTGATATATTTCATGAGGCAGAGTAGCAAACCTAAAAAATGGCATGCCACAAGGACCTTTATACTATAAATTATAAAATGAAGTCGTATGGTCTTTTTGAGGAGGGGCGGGCCTTGTTACTTTTAAAGGTGGTCCATTTAATGCGAATTGCGAGCAGAGTGCTTATGTGGTCGCAGAGGCGATGAAGCATAGCTAAGCAGAAAAGTCAATTGTAATAAATTCTCGTATTAATAGGGCAGAAATTCAATAGAGTCGGAACGGTCGAGAGAGTGATATGGATAGAGACGCTTACTATTTTTAAAAATTGAAATATATTCTTTCGAAAGCCTAATCTTCAATTCCACAGGAAATTGCCATATTTTCCTACCATTTTGCCTTTAAATTAAATATTTCTGTAAAGAAATAATAAGAGTTTAGTATATATATATATATATTTATATATATATATATATATATATATATATATATATATAAATATATATATATATATATATATATATATATATATATATATATATATATATATATATATATATATATATAAATATATATAGGTATCGAGGCAAGGAAATAATAACAAAATATATCTGGGTTTAGCTTTACCCATCCGATGTTCTCCGGTAACATAGGAGAACGGGCAAAAGGGTAAATGTTACCCGAGAGATAATATATACTACATACTGCATCAATCATCCCTGTAGTAGGCTCTTTACCACAATTCGAGCAGAGAACTATATCAAATTGGCATATTTAACAAATAGGCCAATATTTCAATATTAAGCCTAATTTTTGACATAGTATTATAGATACTTCCTCACTCATTTCTGGCGTTATGTATTATCCAGGTTAGCAGAACTAAGTTGCGTGCTCTCAATTAACCTGACTTATGACTTTATCAGCATATGACATTCAAAACTTTCAACAAGTGTGGTAATCTGACTCGTAGTTAGTTTTCTTTTAATAATTCCCGGACTAAACTTGAGAGGACCATATAGATTACATCATTGGAAAGAGAATGTGATAGAAAATATAAGTTTAAATTTCGTTACAATCATCCTTATAGTTACCCTTTTATTGCCAATCAAAATCATTAAAAAGTAAAAGTGTTTCTATCCGACTGAACGAAGTACAACCATAACAACTTATTTAATCGCACGCCTAAAAAGGTTAACATTCTCCATTGGTTTCAGGGACAACTAAATTTGTCGTTTAAATAGAAACTGTGGATGTGTTCTCCCCTAAATTGCATGGTTGTTATGACAACAGCATCAACAGATTATTTCAGATAAACTCTAAGGAATTAGTATCCGTATTTCACGCCTTAAAACAACCTCAGCTTAAGTAAAGACAAAAGGTTTTACGTTCGCCCAAGTTTTTGATTTTAATTCAGGCACCGCCACCGAAATAATTACAAATTTAATGTTTAATTTAATTTTATTGTAAAATATTTATGAAAGTTAATTACAAAGTGAGAAATTGATATCTCTATTTTAAATTCAAGGCTCCTTAAAAATTGGCTGAACTAATAACTCCCTAAATATTCGCTAGTGTTATATTAATTTAGAGTGGTTGTAAATGTGGTCTTATAAACACACACAGATATATATATATATATATATATATATATATATATATATATATATATATATATATATATATATATATATATATATATATATATATATATATATATATATATATATATATCGATAAGGCCTAAATTTACCGTTTAGTAAAAATCCAAATCAACGAAATAAGCTCACGTCATCCTTTTTATTTACCCGAGATTTTTTAACACAATGCAGTCATCTTCTTAGGCTATGCTCAATTATGAGGCCCAAGAAAAGGACTGTATTGTTGCTAGCAAAAAAAAAAAGGTAATGCTAGCTATTTTCCTCGCCTTAACATTTCCGCTAAAAGAATATATATATATATATATATATATATATATATATATATATATATATATATATATATATATATATATATATATATATATATATATATATGTATATAGATATATATATATATATATATATATATGGTGCTGTTAGTATAAAGAATAAATTGAAAAGTGAAACTGCTCCAAGCGTCCCATGGACGGGAATTGGTGCCTCGTCAATGAGGCTGTTTTCAATGGATCATCCTATGATTCCCTGGTTTGGAAAACACCTTTCCTGGTAAGACACGATGCCCGTTATCATGAGGCTTGAAACAGTGTCGGTTATCAATTTTAGCTCTATACTTACTGCACCACGCGTTCTGAGTTTCCCGAATTTTACACACACACACACACACATATATATATATATATATATATATATATATATATATATATATATATGTTGTTTTTTATTGTCTAGAGATCCATACATTTCAAAATAAAAATTCCTCAAAAATTAATGTAATACTTGCTTGCTAATATCTGTTCTCTTCTAACTAAAAATTACATATCTACACTCCTTTATAATAAAAATTATATGCACGAGTTTATTAATATTCGATATTATTCCACAGTATCAATATATCAGAGTAGAATGTATTCATTAATTGTATGATCCAATTTATCTCTTAAATAGCCACAATAATATTTAACAAAATCCTACATTAGTATTAACATGAATCTTCCATGTTAATAAATTTGCCCCCACCATTCGTCTGAAATATCCAGAAAACCTTATCTTTTATTCTATTCAAAATAACAAATAGGCTTCCACAATTCAGCTTCCTTTCAAAAGTTGACTAATATCCACAATTTGTGTAGTGCAGAGCAATAAATTGTACTTCAGTACAATACACAGTTACCGATCGCCACTTTTATCTACAGCTACCTCTATTTATGTTCAGCGCTGTGCGGCATACAGGCAATTTATCAGTGTCTAAAGCTCAGCAGATAACAAAATACTGTGTTATTGGATTTACGAAGGCCCGTGTTTCTCTCCTGTAGATATGTGAATGGTGTATGGATACGAATAATTTATGTGATTGCAAGAGCATTTTCTAGGATCGGTCTGGTTACGCGTATATGTCAGGGAGTGTATGCGCTGAAGAGTTGAAGGGTATAATTTAGATAAATAAGGGAGCATTCGGTAAACTTGCTATGGTTGTGCGTAGATGCATAAAAGTGTCGGCATTCGTTAATGAGAAGTTGAATGTATAGGTGAGGATAGGGTGCGTAATTACGAGAGTATTCGGAATATCTAGTATCTTTTTGTGAGAATGTATACAAAAGTTGGTACATGTGTGGAAGAGGTATTGCATAAATTCGTATACGTTAGGTGATTGCGACATCATTTGAAAAAAAGGGCATGATTGTGTATAGTGTTATGAAAGTGATTGTATATACATAAAAGTTGCTTTATAGATATGTATAATTTATCAGATTACAAGAGAATATGTATGAAAATGTCTGTATTTCTGGAAGAGATTGTGTATAGATTTGGAAGAAACAATGTAACTATTTTTTAAGGAGTTGGTATAATTGATATAGGTTATGAGGGTGATTGAACTGTTTGGAAATGCATTCAGTCAATTCAAACTTATCTTATGTTGATAAAATAAAATGTACGTTTAATTGATGTATGCATTTTGTGTTCACGAAATGTTTACACGTTTTATCTAAGACAGAAACCCATTATCATAATATCATAATTTAAGAATAATTCTCATAAAGGGTTAAAGAATAGCTAAAAAATATTGAGTTTCCTGTTAGTTTTATAACCGAAGGAAAGCACAAAATATTTCGGAAATATTGAAAATTTAATTGTGTAAATAATTTCCATTTATATATATACTAGCAGAGATACTCGTCATTGCCCGGGTAAAATATGCGTTCGTAAATAAACTAAGATGGATTTGATCGTTTTCTTATTTTATTCTTCACAAACAATATTCTCATTCTATGAACTAAACTTAATCTTGTTCAGCAATGCTAAATAACTTCTTGGTATGAATTATTCTGAATTTTTTCTTGTGGAGTATAAAGAAACAGATTACTTTTGCTTCTAGCTCTACATCAATCAACAAAGAGTTGACCATAAGAAAAACAGGGTTCCCTTAATTGTAACTATGCCACTAATAGTCTAACTTAAGATTTTTTGAATTTACATAGCAAAACTTACAACGATTGAAAATTTATTGGCTATTCTGACCCTGATGGATTTAGTAATATTCTCTGAATGAAGACATCCTCTCTTTTTCCACTTCCAGTAAGTATGGTTGCCTCTATGACATAGGGGCATCATATTATTTACCACCAAACCAGTGAAATTAGAGAGTTCTTTTATCTTAAACTTGCGCAAAAACATTATTTAGATTTACTACCTTTCGGTTAAGTTAGTAAGGAGTGATGTCAGTATGTTCTAGAGAGTTTAAGAACCCTGCAGAATAATCTACTATTTGAGTATGATCCGAAATTGTATCAACTGGCTTGTAGATATTTGGACATCGTGAAACGGAAAAAGTAGATTTTTATTGATTTTGCAGACAGTGTTTTTATTCGAAGCCAATGTAGCTCTTTCACAAAGCCAGTTGTGGTTTTTGTCGTTTTGCTAGCTCTTTTGTAGTTTTTTGTAATCTCAAGATTGGCCTTGAGATTATCAATAGTATCAATAACTATGCAGATATAAGGTATTTCTATTTTACAATCAGCATCGAGAGGTACTTTGCCATTTTCCAGGGTAAGAATGTTTTTGGCAAATTGTGCTAACAGTTGATAACCAAAGAACTCTGGTCGCATATTTGTGTTTAGAGTCACTGTTCTAATATTCCTACAGACAGAAGATGATTTTAGCAAAGCCTGAACCTCATCTATATTAATTAATTTAAGGCTTACTGGAAGTGCCTGCTTGAAATCAGCTTACTTCAACAGACTGACACCTCCCATATGAGGCTCACAATCTCTGATGTCTCGCATTGTCCTACCGAGTGCTTCTAAGGCTCACTTATACGTCACTGAATGAGGTACCTAGCGTTGCCTGAATAAAAAACTCATTAGCAAGATATAGATTAAAATTCTTATATTTATTAAAAATTATACTTTAACTAATGCTACATTATAACAATTCTTAGTAGACAATATTCTTCGTCTTTCCTTGTGTTACACACAGACACACAAGCAGACTGGCTTCATTTCTATGATATAGATATATTATATAGGTATATCTGCCGTGTCATTACATTTCACATAAAATATTTTAATCTAGAAAATAATCTCACCTTTTTCTTCTGAAGTCGAGTTGGAAGATATATTTTACATTTTATCTTTCGTAGATTTTTAGATATAAACTGTAATTATTGTTTTTAATTTTAAAACTTTGCAGGGAACTTGCAATCTTAAAATTTAACGTTGCAGAAAGATTTTTTAATTAAGTTGAATCGTTATAAGATAAGATATGCATTTTGGGAGGTTGGCTGCGCTATTCGCGTGAAAGAGAAGAAACATTTTTGTTACTTCAATTTGGGATGAAGCGTTGAAAATGATTTATGAGTACACGCTGGAAGAGCGATTCAAACATTTTTATTTTGTAGTTTGTAGAAGGTACGATTCACTGAGGTGATCTTGTTCATTCAGGGGCTGCTGTAGATTTCATAACATTTAGTTAATCGGAGAATAGTGAAAGGAAAATAGGTTAATTTAAATATCTGGCAAATATTCACCTTAAAATAAGTTATTTTATGCGAATAATGAAGGAAAAAGAATTCATAAATTGGGTAGAGTTCCATATAATGGCTTCTATAATAGTGGCCTGATTAAAGCTCCAAAAGAACCGAATTTACTGGACTCGGTCCTGAGAACCATAATGCGCTCTTTGGTTCATTCCTGATTTAGAAGAAAATGGAAGTAGAAGTAGTAGAGATTGTTGCAGTTTTGAGTGGTTTCTCTACCTACTAGTACGAGTGTTGGATATTTCCTACTTTATTTTAGTTTATTTTGGTTATGATAATGGATGACAAGTTAATAATGCATGGCATTGGCGTTAGAGACAATTTTATCGGGAAAGACGTGAAAATATGAGGCGTCCAGAAACAGAGGGGCATCCACGTCACTTTTAAAGGTTTTCAGTTAAGCATGGATCCTGAAAGACATAAGCCTCATCTACATATTGACAGAGGTTGGAAGACAAATGCGCCCTGATAGCAGCTACACAGAGAGCAGAACGGACCTTGAACTATTTCGCGTCACAGGCAAACCATCTCCGTGTTCTGGGAGTCAGCGAGGCATCCGTGCCAAAGGCAGGCATCCATTCAGCGCGTACCTCGCTTATACAAACTCCCTCGCCCTGTCAATGAGAGCTCACAGGTGCAAAATAAAAATAACACTGATTGCCCTAAGAATGTATCAGTGTCAACATTTTCCAAATTAATTTATTTAAAACATCAATATAATTTTCATCTTATTGCAACCATTATATTATGTATTTGTGTGGTTATTTGTACATTTTGTTATATTTTCAACATGAGGGTAACTTTTCGAAATTTATTTTGACATTTTGGAAATTGATTTAGAAATAAGTATGGTTACAGATTCATTATAATCGATAAAATAGTTATTATTATGCTATTACTGATGGTAATAGGATAAAAGGGAAAATGCCAAACTTTGAACGCGTTTTTCTTAAAGTTATACATTGGCGTGGATGCCCCTCTGTTTCTGGACGCCTGATATATGGGTTAGATTTTTCTGTTAAAAAGTTGGGGTAAATCTTAGATTACCCGATTTACATCATTTTGAATCCCGGATTAGACTTGTTGGTCATATAGTAGTTTGACTGAAAATTTGGAATCGTTGTTTTGTGCTATCAATTCGTATAAGAATTAAGTTTTAACGCCCTATTGGGCTCTTGACTCACTCTGCGGGTTTAATGAATTTCAAACGAGATCTTTTCCCCTGTTTGTTAGATACCTCCCAATCAATGTTTACACCCCTCTCAAGCTATAGCCAAATCTGAAATATTTGTGACAATTGAGACTTCATCCATGGAATTCACGCTAGCCCAGTGACACTGATGATAAAGATCTTATTAACATCGACAAACGCATTAATTAATGCATATATCCGTCAAAATTGAAAGCTTTTCTTTTGAGTTCTCTTAATCTTTTCCAAAGGGTATTTCTAGACTTCAGATGAGTATCCAAATTTTTGAAAAATTAGAAATAAAACATAAATTTTAAGTGCTTCAAATTTATTCATTAGTTTCATAGATCATAGCCATTCTCCGTTAGGGCTTGCTAAAGAAACTTTATCTGCGCGGGTCCCAAAGATACTTAAGGGGGTTTAACACAATTTAGCCTCTCTGAAAGCGAAGAAATTAGGCTTGAAATTTCAGATATCCTCTTCTGAGAAGGTATTAAATATTATTATAAAATACACGCAACAAAAATGAAATCGGAACTTTTAACGGATTCAATGAAATTTTAAAAAAATCTTCAGTATTTGTTTTTAATTCAGTTGCAATTTTGTTCTGTTCAAATCAACTAATTGGGCAAATGGATTTGTTTTATCTATTTTAACACCTATTTAGCGACATTCACTCGAGGAAAATCTTTTAGCGCTACAAGTTTTCATAATATCTAAAGACACTGGGAATCATGTGGTTGCCGGCGAATCTTTGGGCCTCACAACTACTAAGCTCTCGACAGGATGACAACTTCAGGAAGTAAGGATTTCCAGCTGTTTTTTAAAGAGCGAATTATATTTCTTGCTTTATTTCATAAAATTCCTTCTTCTCCTGTGTGATCTTTATTGTGTTACGTAACCAAGCTTCTGTATATGGTAACTCTCTGTTTAACATCAATTTTCGCCAAAGAGGTAATGCAACGTGCCAAAAATCACACGAAAGCATAAGTAAGCAGAGAGCGCGGGGAAGATGATATACAAGGAATATAGGTTTTATTTTGTTAGCACGTTTACTTATACATACACTCCTCTGTAATAATGCGGCGTGAGAAAGAAACATGAGTTCATCTCTTTGAAAAAAGATGAATAATGAGTCTTAATACAGAAGATAGAGCAGCACTTTCGCTAGAACTAATACTAATATAATTTTCTAAATTTATTTTTCAAAATTTTCAAAGCAGAACTAGTAAAACAAATTTTCTTAGCACAGCCATTATTAATTTCCAAGAAACTTATAAATAGCGAAGTTGAATAATTCTATCCCATCCAGCGTCATAGAAAAACACCTCTTCTCTTTAAACCAAGGCGTAACCAAAACAAATGTCTCGGGGCTTAAATGCCTCCTTCCCCCTTTGTGAAATTGAGTTTAACTAAAAAGACACTAAAGATGATTTGAATTTATATTTTAGCATTTTTGTTTAAAAAATGACATGTATTAAATATTAAATATACAATGAAAATAAAAGCATCTTTTTGAAGAAAAAGCCTTTTAGTTTAATACAAGTAGAGCAATTGCTCATGGGCATCAAAGGCTCCACCTATCAGCCTTATAACGACTAAAAGAATATTTCACTAATGCATTGCCTTTATACATCGAAGCATTAACCTTTACAAAGCTTTTTGCCTCAGAAGAAGGAGTAATCGGATTTCACATCAAAGAGAGTCGTAAAATAAAATAATTTTGAGCAGTGGATTCAGTTCCGTGGTGTATGTAATTTCTTAAAGAAAAATGTGTTCTATATCGTGCACGATCAGTAAAATATTAATTGGTCATATTAATATAATGTTTAAAAAATGCTTATGGCTAAAAGTTAAAAAAAACCCAAAATATATTGAACTATTAAAATACAACCATAATTATAATTACTAGTTCCTAGTACGCCATGCTCATTTACGATTTGATTTTATTCAAATCTTAGGAATAAGATTACAAGTTAAAACAAAATTATGAAACTGACAAAAACCATGCATTAGTAACGGTGTTCTCACCACTTATACTTCAACAGCCTCTCCATTAACATACAAACAAATTAGTGATACCTATTAAAATTTTAGGAAACAATAGACTATTTTATAAAACTGTCTAAATTAATAAAAAAAATTAAACTATATGAAAGTGACTACGAAGGATACCCCAAAATCTCTTGAACGATGAAAATTACAATGTTCGTTCTTAATTCGAAACTTAAGAAAAATAACATTAAAAACATTTAGAATTTATCTAGAATAAAAATCAACATTCAATTATCCTCTCACTTCCCTATTGTATGATATCTCTAAGATACATTATGAGCTATGCCACTGATTTCTTAATGAATTAGATATAAATTATCAATGTTTCAAGCTATATTTATCTAAATCCTAGGGCAGTATTTTTTAACACACTTTAAAACGGATACAAATATTAATAGAAGAAGTCAAATCTGCAGATTTTCTTGTAACGAAACACTATCATCTCTTGTTATAGATTTCATTTTTATCAAGGTATATGACGACGAATCTAGCATAATCATACAGGAAATTCTCTTTGGTGGCAGTTTTCTTCATTTCTCTTATGATGTATTCGTTCTATTACCTAAATTGTTATTTTTAATACCGTTTGTTCATGTAAAGAGAATTATTACAGCCGAAGATGTTTCATCTTCATAGGGTGCCTAATATCCTTCACTGTTTTGCTTTCTGTTTGTAGAAAGTTTTAATTCAATCACAATCCAATAGAAAGAAAACTTTGGCGCTATGTCGACAACTTTTTGTAATATGTCCAGAACGTGAACTTTTTACAAACTTTTCTGACAAACATAACTTTTGAATAGGAATTATAAATAGAAATTAATAATTGAATTGAAATCAGACTAAACACTCCCATTTTATGATTCACTTAGTCCATAAGGAAACAGATTACAACTATCTTTAACTTATATATAGCGGCTTTTCTTTCGTAGGCCACCGTCAGATGAAACCGCTTCAGGTAAAGGAATTTAAATGTCTATATACGAATATATATTTTCAATATTGCAAAAACCACTCAACTAAGAAACCTGTTGCTTGATCTGTTCTTCAGCGAGTACAGAATATTGGATGCTATATCCTTTTGGTGGGTATTGCGCACATATCTGAAGAATTTTGACCAGTTTTTAAAATTTATAATATTACCCTTGTATTCACTGGTTTATAAGCCATTCTCTATTATCCATCCGCTAAATATATATACAGGGTGTGAAAAAGTGTACTTAGATAATCATTTACACAATAAATACATTTTCGTACTTAGAGCCAAATAGGGACGCATTTAAAAGGTTGCAATGGATTTAACAGAAACATCGACATAGTATCACAAACAACAGCATGATAAAACTAATTCTAAAATTTTCCTAAACAGTGAATAATGATCAGCAAAAGAGGGGTCTAAAAGGGACAGACACTGAAAAAGATACAATAGACAAGCTACTAGTACTCTTAACTCGAATCCTAATAAAACTTTAAAATTTACTCACTTATGTATGGAAGCAAACGTTTGGTTCCCGATCAAAGGTTAGTTTCTTCAATTTATGAAAATCTTTTGACCTACCCTGTAAAAAACATAATGTCGTATTGAATGAGTAACAGGGAATGATTATTTAATGCGGCGAATATAACAATACCATAATAAAATGAACAAAATATCTAAAATACTATAATGATATGTAGAATGAACCTAAACTGATGCTATGGTATCGAAAGGTAAACAAACCAATTGTGATGAATGAAAATTTGCAGTATCAAACTCTAATAAATTCATAATTTTGAGAAATATTTTTCCTTTCTTTCATATATCAAATTTTTATTAATGAAACACATTTGGAGGGCAGAAAGACATTTTGGAAAAACTGAAAAAAGGTCTGCTGAACAAAGTCGTGTGCTCTCACTTATTCTCATTTATGACCTTACGACCTTCAAAACCTTCAATAATTCCCAGACTAACCTTAGGAGGACCTTGGTAAGTATATGATTTGAAAGAAAATGTAAAAAAATATAGGAGTTTTATGATTTGTTTAGAATCGGCCGAATAGTTATGATCTTATGGCAAACTCAAAATAATGCCTGGGCTTAGCTTGGGAGGACCTTTGTAATTATTTTATTCAAAAGAGAATGTAAAACAACATGGAGTTTTTAAACTTCGTTAGAATCCGCCGAATAATTACAATTATATTACCAAAACAAAAAAAGCAAAACGGGGATCAACATAGTGAGATATAGAGTCGCACGCGACTAAAAAGAAGAATAATGCAGATAATCTTCCACCGAGAGTAAGATAAAACATAAAGAATTTAATAATCATTTGATATCCTTTTATTTCAAGATAATCTTTTAATTATTTAGTTATTATAAAAGTTCTTGTAAAAATTCAGATGAATTTTGCCTAGGACATACTGAACGATGTCCAACTCAAAATATTTAAAAATAAACTAATTTTTGTGCACAAATAACAGGTATAATACTTAATTTCATGAAGTATTACTTCACTAAGTATTGGTTGAAAAGGTCATTTATTCATACTTAGAATGACTGATGGATGGTTAAATAAATTCGTTGCAAACTTTCAGCTATCGAACGGGAATGTCCGAATCAAAGTAGACATGTAGGTTTTTTCCTCCCATATACGAATTTGTTGAGCATTAGGAGGAACTTGGTGATTTTTGTAAATATTGCTTCCGTGTTTTGTTTTATTTTTATATCTGTGGTTCACAGGTTTTCTTGTCTTTTCTCATTTTGCATACAAGAAATGCTTCAGTTTAATTTTAGGTCAAAAGTCATATAGATGAAAGAGGGACTCCGATACTTCGATAGGAATCATGGTGTGGACATCAATAAAAAGTCATTCAAATCCAAAAGACTTTTAGTGGCATCGAACATCAAATTACACTCACTGCTAATAATTGACTAAAATAAATAATATGAGATTCAGTTGTAGTGATTTATTATATATGATATAAATTAAAAAAAGTTAACTTATATTTAATAAAGCAAACACGGACCGCATCTATTATAATTCCTTGCCGGTGAATTGGACGTTCTGTTTTATTCAAGATCAAGGAATGTGAGTTCTTGCGGGTGAAAGAAGTTTTCTCTATAAAATATTGTTAGTAAAATTACAATTGCAGAAAATGATTAAAATAATATTTAAAAACGAACAAAAAAGTCTTCATAATTTCCTGCAGTCTATTTTAAACCTATTTTCTTTATAAACAGCTTTATACTTGCACATTCGGTTGAGTTATTTCTACTTCCATCCGCTATATTTTTCCATCCCATCTGCACTTTAAGAAATATATCCAACTTATTTTGGCAGAGATGAGGTGACGCAGTTCTGGAAACCATTACTGAATTCCATAAATTCGAAATAATTGAAATAATTTTTATAATCCTTTTTCTCATGTCAACATCTCCATTTATGAGCGAGTAAGGAATGGTGCAGAGAAGTTATGAGCGAAAATGTGGCGTTAAAAAAATGTGGCTCTAAAATTGAACTAAATTATCTATGTCCATATTTCAGTTTTTATCAGTATGGGTTAGTGTCTGGGAGTGATAAAAAAAGGTAGACGGATTTACGTCTTGTTAAATGGGGACGATACTGCGTCAGTTTATAATTAATAGATTTATATATATATATATATATATATATATATAGGACATCTAGTGTATCTCTTCACTTGGGGTATGATTGATTTATCTCCATCATTCTTTTGCTCTTATAAAAGATATACATTATAGATTCGCTGCGCGTTTAACTCTATTTCTCTTTTGCACTTGGATTCGCAATTAATCTCCTTCTCTTTTAGTCGTTTAGATCGACCTAACGAAGCATGCCTTAAAATCGTGTCTATTTGAGATAAGTTTTATTCTCCTGCGTAGCATAGTCATCTAAGGGGTTGCTTTAATTTAGAGCAAAGAGGTTGCTTGCTGCCTAAATATGCTTGCTTCTAGCCCCTAATCTGAACGGTTTATTTTCCAATTAGAAAAATGAATTCTGCCAAAATATTATGCATTTAATATTCTCTTTCCTTGCGGTTTGATTATTTTATATATATAAATATATATATATATATATATATATAAATATATATATATATATATATATATATATATATATATATATATATATATATATATATATATATATATATATATATATATATATATATATATATATATATATATATATATATATATATATTACAATCAAAACATACAATATGAAACCTGTTAGGTCAAAGTAAAAATGATCCATGAAGCAAATTCAAAATTAAATTTCTTATCTGATCTTTCAGGAATCATTGTAGGGATAGAGAGTCGCAACATGAAGTACTAGCATGTAATTACCTTAAAACAAACCATTGATAAAAGTATTAATTATTAATAGTGACATTGCGATACTTGCTTGCGATAATGCTCTCCAAATTATTTCCTTAAATTCTGGGTCTCTTTTTTAGTTCGCCGTCCTGTAAATTTAATTAAATAATACTATAGAAACTTTTGCAAGATGATACCTTGGCATAATTTATTTATATTTGTATTTATCCAATGAATTCGTGCAGTCTACATACGGTTTACATGAGTATATATATATATATATATATATATATATATATATATATATATATATATATAAGCTTATGACACTAATATTTGCTACCTTTTTTTTTTTTACAGAGCTATTATTAATGAACTATAAAGTAATAAACTAAAGGCTCTATTCGAGTATACAAATGCTATAAGGAGGGTCAATTCTGATGCATTGGATACCTATTGGGTGTCTCTAATATCTGGATAGAAGAAATATCACAATAGTGCTCTCGTTTACCTGACGATATCCCTCTTGGCTTCTTTTTTTCTTGGTATCTTAGAAGAGAACGTGTAATCAATGGTTTCCCCTTCACTTTACCTTACTATATTTGGCTAATTTTTTTCTGGAGGTGTAGTAGTGAATGGAATAAAGACTTGAGACACCTAAGGGATGTGCTTTAATTGACGGAAATTTGAACCTAATGCAATGGGTTCTTCGGATAAATCTTAAATTCTTTTCTAGCTTTTCATAACAAGTGTTGGAAATCACATTATATATGTTAAACACACTGTAGATAATCATATTTGTATAATTACTAGAAGCAATCTTCGCCCTTCTTTGTCTTCAAAACTCTAAACTAAACCTGCTGTTCTAATTCAACTTCTCTAAAATGCATATTTTTCACTTTGACATTTTCAACTTTATTCTTTGCAAATTTCTCTCTTAAAGCTTATAATTTTTTCCTTCTAAGTCTTAATAAGTGCGCTCGAAAGAAAATAGTAATTTAACTTTTAGACTACATATTTTGGACACCAAAATCCTTTTTCCTTCTCATTTCTAAATTACAAAAGGATTCCTTCTTCTTTAGGTGGAACTCTTTCCTAGTTTCTACATTACCATTACCGGAGAATTATGTTGATACGTAATAACACCGCTTGGACATACAGTTACGAATAATCGTAGTAATTTTCAACACTTGCTTAATCAAAAATGTATGTTTAAAGAACGAGAAAAATATTTTACTACAATTTTTTTGTAATCTTCTAATTTCTGCCTCTTTTCTGGTCCGAAGATTTGGTGGGATACTCTTGAGAGCCTAAAATTTATAATTATATCCTCCTGTCTTTTTCTAAATAGGTTTTTTTGTTTATGATCACACACTTATATGTAATCTTTCAGGATTTTCTCCATCTTTAACCAAAAGGATCTGTTAAAACTAGAAAAATCCCAATTATTGGATTATATTTATAATTTAGAGGATTGAGTTCCGAAATTCGTAATTTACAAGATAAGAATATAGTTAGAGACAATTTAATACGGCGGGCATCGGGCGTAGATTTCTCTGGCTAAATACCGGGTATTTCTTTTGAGTTTTACGATCTATGTATAATGAAATTCTACGGTTTACTTTCGTTATGCGTGGATATTTGTATGACATAGTCAAGCTCATAAGGCTTTATTTTATCTTTATCAAGAGATAATAGTATAACGAGATAATAATGGTATTAAGTTCTAGGCTAATTTCAGCATTATACGATCTTGCTTTCCTAAAATATGCATTAAATCGTTTAAAGAAAAATTGTAACAGAATGAGGGACATCTTCTTCATGAATTTGGCAAGAGAAGAGAACTAATTTAAGCAGTGAATAAAGGAGGAAACGCAAAGGGAAGCATTCTTCGAGATGTCAACCCCACCTGGCACCTCCTTCATCCCAGACACCATCCTGCATTAAAGATTACGTATCAGCATGATACATGTCAAAGCAACCACTTAATTGACTTAACAACCAGTCGAAATAGGATCCAACACAAGACCTAACAATTTATAAACGTATCGTGTACTATATAAAGTTAAACGCGCAGTTTAGATGTTATTATCCCTACCATTTATTACATTCATTAAAATAAAAATAGTCTATATTAACTGAAAATTAATAAATTTTTATGGTTTTAAGTAATTTTGACTTGAAGAGAATAATGAATTATTGCATTCATCAGTATTTTTTCCCTAGGGATTTTTCATAATTAGTAACACATTTTCATCGAATTGTTTTTGTTATTAATATTATCGTTAATTTTGTTATTATCAACAAATTAAATTCCTTTTAAATGCTACATAAAATTTATTCTTTTTTTTCAGGGCGTTGTTAATACTTCAACACCCTTTTAAGCTTTTTATGGATTGATTTAAGGATTATGGCTAATAGCACCTTTTTAATTCTTTCTTGCATTAATCTGTCTACTAAACACATTTCATTTCACCCCTCACCAGACTTTTCCCCTTAATATGAATATCTATTTCACCTCACGTATAAATGGATTATAAGTTTTTCCCTTCAAACTTTCACCATCTTTGGGGGCTAACAGCAATTTATGGAGCAGACGCATCTGTTCAGCAGGCTCGTCCCCTCTTCCTCCAAAAGTTTCCCCTCACAATGATTGAGCTGGGACCTGATAGGGTGAAGGAAATTCCCCTCAGGGATATACTCTTTGCTTCAGAGAACGTGGTTGGTTTTCCTCCTTTACAGGTCAGAGAAACCCTTGGGACTTTGAGGGGAGAAGAAGCTTTCATAGGAGAAATTAACTGAACAGTGGATGCCTAAAGGGGGTATAGAGTTTTGGGGGATTCCTAGAAGAGGATTGGGAGGGGGGTATTTGGCACGAATATAAGGTTGATATAAAGGGAAGTTAAACTTATAAGTGGAAGTATATATGGATTTCTGTGGCCCGAAATGGAAGAGTCTGATGCATCGATTGCTTTGATAGAAGAAGTGGTGGTAAGAATAATAGTAGAATCGACAAGATAGTTGAAGGAAAAAAAACTTTATATGTGAAAGACTACATTCTACTAACCACGGAAACAAGCACAATTAATCCTAAAGTCACGAGATCGTTCTTATTTCACTATCTTCTAACAGGAGTGATTTTAATTCTGATCAAGGTACGGACTGACGTGGCTCTATTTTTAAATAAGTATTAATATTTCGTATTGAAACAGGCACACATAGGTATAAATCTGTTGTTTGTAATGGAATTGAGAGGATTAACATATTTTCCTCTCTCTATAATAAATAAAAAATATTCCACAAACGAAAACTCGAAGATTATAACTCATTTACAAAGAAAATATTCCACAAACCAATTGATTGGTAATAGAACCTGTAAAATTGACAATAGTGAGGAACAGATAGATATACTCAGATAATTAATATACCTTGTATCGCAAATTATTAAAGACAACCTCTCTTTAAAAAAGACACCATATATAGCCAATTTCTCCGCAAAAGGACTTAGTAAAGAATGCCACAATTCTTTTCACCCCGTAAAGTCATCTCCTCCTCCACTAAATTACCAAAAGTAATGTGGTACTCACGTAAGGTTCGGTTACAAAATCTTAAACGGCAAAACAATGGATCCTTATGAATCATATAATATCATTTTACTTTTTTATACTATTTTGAAATTTTCATAAATACTTTCCTTCCTATTTGACTCTTTCGGTCAATATATTAAGTTATTGCAGTCACTAAAAGATTGTTTATTTCTAAAAAGACATTTTTTTTATGATAAAATTAATAGCTGGACAAAACAACCTTCAACATAGGTTTAAATATTTCCTTGAATACTGAAAACTGCATTAAGTTTATCTACCCAAAAAGGTTAATTAAAGAGGTAAATTAAATTCTTGATGAAATTTAATATTATAATTATCATGACGTTCCATTTCTTAACAGCAAATAATTTGTTTCTGTAAAGTAATGCACGAATATATAACATATGCTTAGCACCACATACATTTGAATTATATAAGCTTGGAACCGCTGCCTTATCTGTCATATTCACTTATAAATCCGGAGTAACAAATTTTCCTTGCTTTTAAAATATCACATTAGCAATGAAAGATTGATTGATAAGGACAAACGCAAAGAGAGAGAAACAGTATTTTGCTTCTAATCCAAAGTAATTTTATTCTAAAGCTCTTATTTTGTAATGAAAAGAGTTCTAAAAAGGGATTGAAACTCTATATTTTCACTTAGAAAAGTAGAGCAGAGGATAAATTCGCAATTAATTTCTTTCTCTTATTTGCTTAATCACGGTTTTACAGTGGCGGCAACAAAAAAAGTGACATGTGACAATTCAGAGAAAATGAAACAGAAAAATGTAACTTACATATTTTATTATGAATATTTCATGAAAGTTAATACTTGGTCATGTTGCCCTTGCACTTCATGATCATCCTGAGTCGATTGGGCATTGATTCAGTAAGGTTTGCGAAGTAGGTGGGGTCGATCGTAACCCAGATCTTCTTCAGTGATTCTATCAGATCCTTGATGCTGCCGAGTGCTGGCTCTTGAACTTTGGTTTTCATCAGATTCCAAGCATTCTCAATAGGTTTAGGTCCGGGGAATTACCAGGCCACTCCAAAACACTAATATTATTATCATTGAAGAACCTTTTCACTAACTGGGACCTGTGAGCAGGGGCACCATCATGCATGAAAAATTCACACTGATGAATTTCCCAAAATGGCAGCATGTGCTGCCTCAAAACTTCCAGATAGTTAGTCCCCCTCATGGTTATATTCTTAGGAAGGAAGTACAGACCCCTCTGCCCTTGTTTCCACTAAAGGCACCACACACCATCACACTATCAGGGTGCTTCACAGTTTTCACGGTATATTTTGGTTTATACCGAGACACATTGCTGGGACGACGCACGATCTTTGACTCTCCTCTGACCAGCCTAAAGGTGTTTTAATCACTGAACATAACCTTCTTCCAATGGGCAGCTGTCCAATGTTTATAGGTCTTGCACAAATTGAGCCTTTTCATCTTCATAGTCTTGGTAAGAAGTGGCTTCTTGGCAGCGCCGCGAGCCGGTAGGCATAAGTCCTTCTGTAAGCAATGACGGATGGTCCTGAGGGCGACGTTCTGGAGGAGGTCTGGGTGTTTTTTCTTGATTGAAGCGGAGGTTACAGAAGGGTCTGACATCACTTCACGCCTTAGGATATTATCAGTCCTTGGAGATGTCTTCCTAGCTGCACCAATGCCCTCCTTCATCTTTGGTATGGTACCTGGTGGCAATAACTCAGCTGCCCGTTTTAGGCGATGAATCGTATTTTTTGAGGTTCCTAAATCTGCTGCTACATCAATAAAAGACTTTCCCTGCTCTAATAGGGTCAAGGCACGGCTTTTCTCTGTCATAGAAAGCTTTTTCCGCCCCATTGTATCCATTTGCACAGAAGTTATAGCACGTCAAATGTAGGCACGAATGCAGGAAATCAGCACGCTGGAGTGCCATACACTAAAGCTTAACTGTACGAGCTCAAACGAGACACTGAGTTCCAGTAAAGCGCAGTTCTCTTGTCTTAGCTCAGGAGAGTCGTCTACTTGCGGCATAAGCCCCGCACCTTTTCATTGGCTAGTTGGCAAGTAAAATCGTGAAAACGATTTTGTGTATCGATTTCTGTTGCCAATATTAAATGTCACTTTTTTTGTTGCCGCCACTGTACTTTAATCTTTTTTACAAATTCTCTCCTTGCAACTCAGAAAGATTTGAAATTTTGAACAAAATTATACCCTACTCTATTTTTATTTTAATTTCCACCCTTATTTCTCCCTAACCATAACTCTCTCTCTCTTCCTCTTTACGCCTTTGATCCTCCTCCGTTTTAATCATTTTGAAGTAATTATCTTTTTTCCATTTAAATATTTAAATAGGGTATAATACGTTAGAACTTAATTATAATTTAATTACTTTGACATGGGTCATTTTATGATGTAGGTAATTTGATTTATCGGTCAATTTTCTTTCATAAATCTAAATTTTGATGGTTGTTAAATGCATCACTTGGTAAAGAATAGTCAACTTTAGTTAATGATTCTGTATTGGAATTCATGATTGATTTGGGGATTAATTACGGAATTAAACTCCCGAATAATAAGCCAATCTAAAATGTGTTTCAAGAAAGCTATTAATAAGGTTAGGTTTCCTGTAAGAATGTGTTTTATTTAGGAAGGATTTGAAAGACAAGAAAAGTATTGTTGAGATCGTTTAAGTATAGAAGACTTTTTATCAATGGAGAGTTTTAATATGGAGGAGGATCAAATGTGAAGAACAATAAATTTGGAGAAACTTTCGTAGGTAATGGCTTTTGTTGAAAAACGTAGGCTTTTATTAGGAGGTATAAAAGTTGAGAGGATTTATAATTAGTAAAGGCCTTTTTTTGGTAAGTCTCTAAGTAAGGAAATAGTTTTATAGTGAATTATTTTATTTGTGAAATGCAAAATGTGTTCTTATGAAAGTATATGGGCTTCTATTAACCAAGATTTAAGGCTTACAGTTTTTTAACGCGTTTGCTCAGGAAATCATCGGGTGACGAAGGACTTTTAGGGAGCGAGCAATATGGTATTCGTATTACTAATAATGCAAAGACTTTAATGGAAAGGCTTTGGATCAAGATGGTCTTTTATAGAGCCTGGGATGTGTGTGCTGAAAGCGTTTAGTGAGAAAGTGCTTTGAATTCTCAAAGCTTTAGTTGAGAAAGCCTTAAAGTGTCAAAGTGTATCGCGGTTTCTGGTTAAAGTAGACATTTGCCTGTTAAGCCTTTTAATGTGATGCGGAAAACAGTGTGATAAATTTAGCCCTAAAAAGTATCTACAAGGAGTGCAACGGAATGGATAACAAGGCAAGAATAAAAATATGATATTAATGGTTGTTGTTTTTCCATTTTCACGGATACACTTTCATATTTTTATTCTCTCATTTCCTTCTTATGCCCTTTTTATTATGCTCTTTTTTAATTCTAATTTCTCTCCTCTGCCTACCATTTTAGCCTATGTCTGGCCTATTATTGTTAATTACTCAGAAATATTAAGTTAAATTATTAAAGTATAAATTATTTGAGTCCTCTTTATACGGTTCCCCTTTGATCAATTATGTTTATTAATAATTGCTACAATTATTTATTTTGAATGAAGATTAAAGAGGATATTATATATATATATATACGTAGATCCTCCTTTGGCCATTGATGTTGAGAGGCCACACAACTGAAGACGTTTAGGCATGGAGGGCATGCCATCTTTCAGATGTTACCTCTACCACGTTGGCCCATCCTACATCGGTGTTTTTTATTAATAGATTTATCAATAATGGCATTTATACATCGTGTTTTTATCAATAAACTTCAACAATGTCGTTTAACACTTTTCTATTTTATTTTTCACTTTAAGCAAAAGATTTAATAAATAATCGTCGATATCGAGCGCTTTTATCTATTATTTTATAAATCCCATTTAGAATCGCCTTTATTTAAGATTTTATTATCGCCTTTATTAATAAAAACCTATAGTTGAATGTATAACTAAATCCCCTTAAACAATTTACATTCACTACACTACATCTCAACCACTGACTTTAAACATTTCTACCTTCTTACTCTCTTCTTAACTCCAAAAGTTTCAAATAATGGCTCTTTCTGAATCTTGGCTGTTAAGATCTAGTTTAAATCCATCTAAATAAAATATAAACACAGTCAAAATAAATATACCTAGTAAATCTATGGAACATGCACTAATACATATTTAGTCACGTTTATATGTATACATCTATGCCTACACACTGTATAAAAGGAAATACAAAGAGATGCTGAATTTACCCATGTTGCGTATGAGAGGAAATTTATCAAAACCTGATTCCAAACTCTTCCTCAGGGCGCAATTTCCTGTCCAGGGGCTCTCTTGTATCTGGCAGCGACGGAAGTTGGACCAAAAACGTGTAAAGGTGAATTGGAGAGAGAGTGGAGAGGAAAATCTTCACTGCGTACATCCACTACATCTCTGACTCTCACAACATACCGCAGGATCTACATGTAGGAAGGGAGGCAAAGAAAAACTATTCTGGATGCGTTGATCTTAAGATGCCCATAATGAAGACCCCGTCAAATGAGGTCTAAATAATTTTATTCGAGTTAATGAGTTGTTTGCACGAAAGATGTTTGGATAAGCGTGGCGCTCGTACTTCTCGTAATAATTTACATTCTACAGTTTCACACGCACACTTTCATCATTTTCACACTGTGAACCACTGTTTCAACGTTTATAACTATGACTAAACCTTACATTATGATGGATAAAGTTCTTTCCATAAGAATTAAATATATACCACTTTAAATGCACTCACACAATTCAAGCTTTTTTACTTTGTCGAACACCTAAATTCCAACTAAAGAATTAAGCATTTTTATATCTAATACTAAGATCAACTTAATACTAAATCTTACCAGCATCCTTGCTAATACTTGGTACTCTGTTTAGACCTTTTTCAGTACATTAAATATATTAGCGTCCAACATTTTTATTGCGAATTCATCGAAGGAAGTGAGCCCAAGAATCATAGTTAAATTTTTTTTCACAAATCTAATAATATTGATAAAAAAAACGGGAATTCCATTATTTCTTATCAATTGTGGTGCTCTTAAAAGAGTTCTGAAATTCAATCAATCAACTTCTTACGAGTCTCACCTAACGACACTTAGCCATTTGAGCCGGCCACTCGATAAATACCATCTCTACCAGCTCTCTTGTTTCTGGTTTCTACTTTATATCCTTCTCCTCTGGCTTCAATTCTTTGTTTTTTCTAATTATTTAATTTGCAGTTTTTTCTTATTTTTTGTACCTTTATGCAATAGAGGTAGTGGTAAATTCTCGTAGGTCAAAGGTAAGTTCCATGTAGGCAAGACCCGGTACGTGGAGGGGTAATGAAAGTTTAACATCGAGGGATAAATTTATAGACTTCAATGAGTGAAATTCAAAGAATCATTTAGTTTATCAAAGATCCTTTAGTTACGACTAAAACCACCGCATCTTAGAAAGAAGAGATGATGGGGGTCATGGCCCCATGTTTCAGTTTCCTCTTCGCTTGCAGGAAAATTATTCGTAACGATGAAAAGCTTTTTACCCTTCTTTAGACGTAATTTCCCTCCGATTAGCGTATTCCCGTTGGGTTTACGTAGAATCAATGGGTGAACGTAAGCTCTCTTCTAATGAGCGTAGATTTAACGGAGAAATCTCCACAATTTTATATTCGCCATTGGAAGAGAGACACCAAGAAGTCAATGAGTCAAACGGAATAACTTTTTGGTCTTTGCAATTTTCTTATTTATTTTGCTTGATCTTCCTTACCTCCTTTATCTCATTTTCTTCCCTTCCTTGCCATCTCTGTTTTATTTGGTTATTATGTTAAAGTTGTCTCTTATTGTTCTTTTTTCTCTAATTTCACCACTATTTCTTATACTTGGTTTCTTTAGTTTCCTTTTTATCACGCTTCTGTTTCCTTTGCTTTTTTTACTTCTCCATCTACATGGACAGTTTGTTCTAATTTACTCTTTCACAACTTTCTGTGTTTTTTCTTTGCTTTTATATTTGTAATTTCTTGGAATTTTAATTTCTTATTTCGACTAATTCTGTAATTCTATAATTTTGTTTCTCCCAATTATCTTCCTCTATAATTTCTTTAGCTATATCCTATCTAATTTTCTTTATATTCCTTTTATCTCTCTACTAAGCTTCCTTGCTTTATTTATTTTATTTAGATCAATACTTGCACTTTCCGTTAAGTTTTCCGTTTTCATTTTATTTGTTTTTCTCGTTTATCTGCTCAACTGATTTCTTTCTATTTCTTTTCATAATACTTCTTTTTATTCAATAATTTATTTGCTTCTCGGATTTCTCTTGTCTATATTTTTTAAATAGCATTTAGAATAGCCTTTATGTAAGATTTTATCACCGCCTTTATTAATGAAGAACTATACTCAAAGGTATCAACGCCTTAAGCAATTCACGTTCATTACATTACAATTAATTTCTTCACTATTACCATATTCACCTTCCAACTCTTTTTATAACTCCAAAATTTCATTCTCTGTTTCTATTTTTCCTTTACTTCAAGGTTTTGTCTTTTATTTATTTATAGGACCACTATCTATGAAAGGTCTCCGTGTGGTAACAGCCACCACAGTTTTTTGCGATATTCTAATTACTGCCTTTCAAAACCCTTTTGAAGACTGAAAGAAAGATGCAGAAACCTTGTTTCGAGGTTTAGTGAGTTGGTAATCCCAGTCCCACTTCCTGGACATATATTTTATTTCCGCACTGAGGTGAAACGGAGGTGAAGTGTATCCAATATACCTACTTCAGCCATTTCCCGTGAATAAGAATAACCCAGGTGCGTACCTTTTGATCAAAATTAAGATGATGATCCCTTGAATGTGTTATCCACTCAGTATAAGCCAACCATGGGGGGATTGGTAGAATAATGAGTTTTAAGCCGAGTGGATTGCTTAATAATTGCCAAAGGATCTTTCAAATTAGGTAAACACACATATACAAAAAATAATCTTTAATGTACATGAATTTGAAATAATCAAAAACGTATATAAATATAAATAGGATTAATCTTGCACTGAATAAATAAGTCTACAAAATTTGGGGGGATTACTTGAAAATTACTCACTGGGATGTTTCCGTCTTAATGACACCAGAACGAAGGGAATATTATTATAGAGTTAAACACTGAATTAAGTAAGCACTTCTAATATTCGAGAGTATGGGTTCGAGATGAGAATTCTAGTTCATAAATAAACTGGTAAAGTTAGGGGAGGGGATAATTCAATTAACGATACCTTTGAGTTCTTAAGTATTATTGAAGGGGGCGGTGAACATCTTCTTCTGGTGAAGATGATCGCACCTAGTCCGGCCGTCCGAGGTTACCGAATGAGAGGGTAATCCTAGACCGGTGATATACTGATCCTTTGCCGGATCACGAAGGTGAGCCACACTGTGACTCAAATTGAACTTCTTCCTTGAAGTACCTGTCCGATTTTTCGGCTTTCAAAGTGGGTAGCCATAACCGATTACCTAGCTACGTCAACGGTAATCCGCAGAGGGAAGTCCTGTGTAACCTCAGACTCTAAAGGGCGGGGGAGGCTGCGAGAAGTTTAGCACCTACAAGTACAGTGACGGCAACAACCAATTCCCCGAGAAGTTTCTTCCTTGCAGCGGGCGAACGGTTTCTTATGTGGATCGAGTTTCACACAAACTTGAAGTAGGTCCAAGGGCTTCTGCCTAATTCCATGGAGAAGTCTTCCTTTTATTTCTCCCACAAGCAAAATCGAGAGAGAGATTCGAATTCTCGTAAAATCCGTATCGTCGTGCGAAAGATCTTTTTTCATCTTTGGGCTGACGATATGTCATTCACGGCTTCGAGCCATCTCGGATTTTACGGCGGTGCGAAAAAGGGCGAGAAGTGCGTTTGGGGATACGAGAAGGCGCACAGTTTTGTGTCAGAGTGTTTCTGCGTACATTTATGTACGCGGTATTCAGACTTCTAAACCTTGTATTGCACATTATATAACCATATATTTAAAGCAAAAGAGAAATTAGCCTGAATGAACACATGAAACAAGAAAAGGAGTTTTTAAAGGCTAGATACGTTTAGAAATTAAATTTCAACCCTTAATTCTATTTAAGGGGATTTGAATAGTTGGAGGATTAGTTTGAATTCCATACAAATCTACAGTTATGATTTCATTTCACGCTTATTTACTAACTTGGTGGGTATGGTCATACATTCAATGCCATAATTATTTACCTCTATTTACGTTAGATAAGAGCTCATTAGCTTTACTTTTTCGCAATATCTGTTCATTTATTAACGCATTTTTCAGCATAAGTTTACAAATTTCAGAAAATATTTACGTATTTAGCAAATTTCTTACGCATTTTAGCATATCTTACGTTTTTTGGAATATTTTTTACGCAAATTTTGGCATAATTTTACGAAGTTTGCCATATTTATTACGCATTTTGAAATAGTTTTTACAACTTTTCCTATTTCCACCCCTAATTTAAAAATTTTCACAAATGTTTTTAATATTAGACATTTTGAAACATTTTTCTCCTTCACATTTGTTACATTTATATTCTCTTACACACGTACCACTCCGTGAGGAGACAGTTCTGTGCAGGACAGTTCTTCGCCGACATTTCCGCGCATGACAATTCAACGCAACGACCATTTAGCGCAACGAGAATTAAGCAACAACTTAGTGTAAAGATATAATAAAACTAAAAGTTTTGGGGACAATTTATTGAAATACAAAAGTTTCTAAAGTAAAAAAGGTATAAAATAATTGAAAAAAACTAAAAAACAAAACCAACCAGCTAACAAACAATGCTAAACCAACTAACAAACAAAACTCAGCCAACTAACAAACAGAACGTGATAACCTTGACGGCCAAAATGTAACTTGTAATTTAAGCAGAGCCGTGAAGATAGAGTCTAATAGTCCCGTAAAGTGAATATAAAAACTGACTAAAAATAGCCAAATGGAAATTATTTTATCAGAAAAAGGAAAAAAGCACATTTTGTCAAAATTGATTTTTTTATCTTTTGGTTAGAACCCTTACTAATGGAAAAGAGTCGTGGCGATGCACAGATAATAAGTGTAAAGGAAGAATTCATGTTTATGGAGATACTTGGGAGAAAAGAGAAGATCATAGTCACGTGCGACATCCATCTGAAGTAGCAAAAAGAGTGATGCAATCTAAACTTAGACAGAAAGCTGCTGCATCAAATGATATTCCACGGCCTAATTCAAGAAGGTAGACTCAATTTTTGCAGACGAAGCAACCGTTATTCTTTCTAAATACACGTCAGACACAAAAAACAACTAGAAAACCAAATACCAGCACCTAGTAGCGTAAGTGAAATTCAAATTCCAGATTGGTTAGCAAAAACAAACAATGGAGAAAATTTTCGAATGTTTGATTCAGGCTCAGCAAATCCAAATAGAATTTTAATTTTTTTTCTCACCAAACAATTTAGAACGCCTTGTAAAGAACAAGCATTGGCTGGCAGATGGTACTTTTAAAATTGCTTTCCAACTATTTTATCAGCTTCATGTTATTCCCATAGCTCTTAATGGCAGTGTCTTCCCAATGCTTTATCGGTTATTGCAAAGTAAATCTCAAGAATCTTATGATAGAGTACTTCGAGAACTAAAGATATTTTATCCTAATATAACGCCAGGAAGCATTTCATGCGATTTTGAAAAAGCATTTCATAATGCCGTAGCAGCTGTTTTCCCAACGCCTCGAATAGCTGGTTGCCTTTTTCATCTTAGCCGAAGTGTATGGCGAAAAGTGCAAAGTTGAAGCTGTTTCAACTTTACCTAGAAGATGAAGTCATTCGTACGTTCTGCATGACACTAGTAACTTTAGCTTTTGTCCCAGTTGATCAAATTGTTACTACATTTGAAACTAAGCAAGATGAAATGCCACCTTCATTGGAAGAATTGGTAAATTACTCTGGGACACATGGATAAGGCGCAAATTCAGGCGTAGAAGAAGAGATCCTGTATTTAAGCCATTTATTTATATGGAGAATTTATGAGAGAGTTCTAACAGACTTATCAAAATACAATAACGCCCTAGAAAGATAGCATAGAACTATTCACATGTCTTTAGGCCATTGTCATCGTACCGTTTATAAATTTATTGATTTTTTATGGTTAGAGAAGGACCACACGGAGAAAAATTTGCTGCGTTTAGCGGTTGGTCAAATGGATAGAAAAAAAACTCTCTAAATATTGTAGGGATTACGAGACTATAAACACTGTGGTTTCACGGTTCAATGAAATTTGAGAATAAAATGGACTATCTTAAGGCAATCAGTTATAAGATTGAACTGCAGAAATAAAATACATTATTATTTTATATTGTTTATTTGAAAATATTTTATACCTTTTTTAAATTAGTAATTTTTGTAGTTCAATGAATTATAGCAAAAATAGTAATTCTATATCTTTACACTGAGTTGTTGCTGAATTGTCGTTGCGCTGAATAGTCCTGTGCGGAACAGTCGGTGCAGAATTATCCTGCGCGAACTATCGGCGCGGAATTGTCCTGCGCGGAACTGTTGGCGCGGAATTTGCCTACGCGGAACTGTCGACGCGGAATTGTCCTCCGCGGAACTGTAGGCACGGAATTGTCTAGCTGGAACTGTCGGCGCGGAATTTTCCTACGCGGAACTGTCGTTGCCGAATGAAATGTCCTATGTGGAACTGTCGGCGTGGAATTGTTCTGCGCGGAACTGTCGGCCCGGAATTGTCTTGCGCGGAACTGTTGGCGCGAAATTGTCCTACGCGTAACTGTCGACACGGAATTGTCTTGCGTAGGACTGTCGGCGCGGAATTGTCCTACGCGGAACTGTCGGCGCGGAATTATGCTGCGCAGAACTGTCGGCGCGGAATTGTCTTGTGCGGAACTGTCGGCGTGGAATTGTC
Organism: Ceratothoa steindachneri; assembly: GCA_963969495.1. Taxonomy (NCBI): domain Eukaryota; kingdom Metazoa; phylum Arthropoda; class Malacostraca; order Isopoda; family Cymothoidae; genus Ceratothoa; species Ceratothoa steindachneri. Next base: position 242,146,770 of record OZ018317.1, on the reverse strand, counting down.
TTCCGCGGAACTGTCGCCGCGGAATTGTCCTACGCAGAACTGTCGGCACGGAATTGTCTTGCGTTGAACTGTCAATGCGCAATTGTCCTGCACGGAACTGTCGGTGCCGAATTGTCCTGCGCGGAACTGTCGGCGCAGAATTATCCTGCGCGGAACTGTTGGCGCGGAATTGTCTTGCGCGGAACTGTCGGCGCGGAATTGACCTACGCGGAACTTTCGGTGCGGAATTATCCTGCGCGTAACTGTCGGCGCGGAATTGTCTTGCGTAGGACTGTCGGCGCAGAATTGTCCTACGCGGTTCTGTCGGGGCGGAATTATCCTGCGCGGAACTGTCGGCGCGGAATTGTCTTGTGCGGAACTGTCGGCGTGGAATTGTCTTCCGCGGAACTGTCGGCGCGGAATTGTCCTACGCAGAACTGTCGGCGCGGAATTGTCTTGCGTTGAACTGTCAATGCGCAATTGTCCTGCGCGGAACTGTCGGTGCCGAATTGTCCTGCGCGGAACTGTCGGCGCAGAATTATCCTGCGCGGAACTGTTGGCGCGGAATTGTCTTGCGCAGAATTGTCCTACGCAGAACTGTTGGCGCGGAATTGTCTTGCGTTGAACTGTCAATGCGCAATTGTCCTGCGCGGAACTGTCGGTGCCGAATTGTCCTGCGCGGAACTGTCGGCGCAGAATTATCCTGCGCGGAACTGTTGGCGCGGAATTGTCTTGCGCAGAATTGTCTTGCGCGGAACTGTCGGCGCGGAATTGTCCTACGCGGAACTTTCGGTGCGGAATTATCCTGCGCGGAACTGTCGGCGCGGAATTGTCTTGCGTAGGACTGTCGGCGCGGAATTGTCCTACGCGGAACTGTCGGCGCGGAATCATCCTGCGCGGAACTGTCGGGGCGGAATTGTCTTGTGCGGAACTGTCGTCGCGGAATTGTCCTACGCAGAACTGTCGGCGCGGAATTGTCTTGCGTTGAACTGTCAATGCGCAATTGTCCTGTGCGGAACTGTCGGTGCCGAATTGTCCTGCGCGGAACTGTCGGCGCAGAATTATCCTGCGCGGAACTGTTGGCGCGGAATTGTCTTGCGCGGAATTGTCTTACGCGGAACTGTCGGCGAAGAATTGTCCTACGCGGAACTTTTGGTGCGGAATTATCCTGCGCGGAACTGTCGGCGCGGAATTGTTTTGCGCGGAACTATCGGCGAGGAATTGTCCTACGCGGAACTGTCGGCGCGGAATTATCCTGCGCAGAACTGTCAGCGCAGAATTATCCTGCGTGAACTATCGGTGCTCTGTACCACTCTTTAGGTTTTTACACTTTTAGCTGTATTTTTATTTTTATTTCTTCAAAAGAGAGCTCAGAAATGTTATCTTGGCATCCTGCGAGTTTCAGGTTTGTTTATAACATGTTTTTACCGTGCGTATAACAATTACAGATTTTTTGTATATATTTAGAGGCGTTTTAAGTTATCTTAAAACTAGTTTGTCATTCCACAATATTCCCTATCCTCCCACCTTTACTTACATTCTACTTAAAATCAACTAGAAAAACAAAAATGCACACTAGAAAAAAAAGCAAAGTGAGAATAACTTTTATATGGATAGGAATAGTTTCGAGAATTCTTTTGTCATCTTTTAACTAAGAAATGAGTCGAGATGTATTAAAACTAGTCATGTACATAGAAGAAAACTTTGTTCTCATATTTCTCTTTGCTCTCGATTAATAAGCGTTAACATTTCACTCCAAAGTCTAAAGAAACAGGTACATAATTTAGAAAAAGAAATACTTTTATAAACACAAGCGTCATTATTGTCAATAAAAAACCAAGGCTTTGGGGAAATTTTACGCAACTTTGTGACAATTATAATACTACAATGCTTAGAAACATTGCATTCATCTTTATACGAAGACGAAAATAAAGACCCATGGAATCCAGTTTAAAAGTGAAAATGAAACAAAGAAATAGAGGAGAAATGTCTGCCCTTGGGAAATTCCCCTAGAGAGGAGATAGTACAGGACGAACGTAAAGGGAAAATTCGTGGAAGACTAATAAGAAATCTTTTAAGAATAATTTATAAATGAGACAAAGAACGTTAATACACTAATTGAAAGAAGGTGAACAATATTGACCATTTTTACATTTCAAATGCCCTATTTTACGTTATCATCTTTGAAAATAACATTTTTTACCGTGTAGTCATACATTCATTCAGCTGCAACTCTAACATTAACAATGAATGTTTAAGAGAGGTTTTTACAAACATTCTTGATAAGAATTAATACAAATCGCTGAGAGTATGGATGTTTTTTTGCGGGAAGGACGGAAACTCTTTTTTAAGGAATATTTTAATTTATTAAGAGCTGTATCCAGTGTTTGTTGCAGAAGGGCGGCAAGAATGATAGAGAGAGGTTGCAGACTTGGGCAAGTCAAGTTAAATAATATATGTGCCTTGATAAATGCCTGGTCAATAAATAAATCAATATATATATATATATATATATATATATATATATATATATATATATATATATATATATATGAATGCAATATCCCGCAGGAAAAAATGAAAAGGGGTTTCCAAGTACTTTCGAACTTTATTAAGTTCCTTATCAAGAATAAATATAAATATAATGTCCGAAGAGGGGAAGATAACAGTGCTTTCTTTGTCCATATGTCAGATAAGAACCATTTAATTAACTGGAACTCGGCCAAATTTATTTATCGTTCCAATTACCATATAAAAAGGAACATCATTGAATGTGCTTTTATACGCCAATATGATAATTTTAACCTTTTCCCTGGTTTATATAAAATAGATGCTATAATTAAGAGATTAATACTCAAAGAAATTAGTTTTGTCTTGCGTTCCTAGTGTTTTTTTTATATACATTCTTTAGTTATGTGGCCCCTATTTTATTTTATTTTTTTTATTATTCATTTTTATTTTTTAATTGTCACTGATCTGTTTTGTACTTTGTATTTTTCCCCCTTTGTCTTATCGTGTCCTATAATCTCCCTCGTTAGGCTATCTCCATTTCTTTGAATCTGTTACCCTTTCCTTCGACTTAGTTTGACCTTACTGCCTGCTTCTTGTAATCCTTAATGTGTTTTTTTACCTTTTCCCTTCCGTCTTCCTCATTAGTGATTTCCTGTTTTTGAGGCCGTCTTTCATATTTTTCTTTCGTATATATACCTCTAATATAATACTATTTCTTGTAGTTATCCTTGATAAGGAAATTAATAAAGTTCGAAAGTACTTGGAAACACCTTTTTATTTTTTCCTGCGGGATATTGCATTCATTTGCCACCCTCACGTGATAATTTGTGAGTTTTTCATTTTATATATATATATATATATATATATATATATATATATATATATATATATATATATATATATATACATGAATCCATTAAACCACATTGAAAGAGAAAACGGAATAATTTTTCCTTGCAGTACTATTTTTATTACCTTTTTTCGAAAAACCGTGTATTCATTTTCATCATTCTCTCGTGCTACTTTGATAGATATATACATATATATATACATGAATAACGTTACAGCCACGAGGAAAAGGAAACAACGGAGAACTTCAAGGCCTTTCGAATAATGGTCCTCGCATTTCTCCGTTGTTTCATTTTCCTCGTGGCTGTAACGTTATTTATAAATTCCTCACGTTCCTTATTTTCGTGATTCAGTTATACATATATATACATATATACATAGACAGAGGTGCAACCATCGGTTTTTGAATTGATAGATGCTGCCCTATATAAAATTTTGTTCTTTTCTTTTTCATCTTATCTATAAATGCTACCAATAAAATTTTAACTATTAGAAAAATAAACAAAAACGCTAAAATAGGTATAATTTCACTTAAAATTAACAGAACGAACTAGGAGGTAGAATTCGTATAATTGAATTATGCTCTCAACCTATATAAACAAAACATTAAACTCTTCATCATATGTACTCCGAATTCCCTCCCAAATGTTACCAGTTAATTGGACAGCTTTTCAGCCCCACCCTTTATTCCCCTATGGTAGTTATAAAAGGCTCCATTCTTCAATACATTTTACCCTTCAGGAAAAACCACCAAAAAGGAAACTATTCAACCCACAAAACGCTGCCAAAATGAAACTTTCGTCACAACAATAAACCCAGAAAAACCTAGCGAAAGCTGGCAAGATCCAGCGTACTCCAAAAGAACTAGCAAAATCCAATAAAAACAACGACGCCCAGCAAAATAAGGAAGTGCAAAGTGCCCCTATGGAACTGAACGAAATGAAACCAACCAATCCTCTCCGATACCAGTCAATAGAAACTACCAAAAAAAGCAAAATTCAAGTACAAACAAAATCGATAAAGAACTAGTAAAACTCATTAAATTATAGCAAAATCTGGCTTAACTTGGACTTAAAAAGCTCCATAGTGTGATAAAGTTGAAAAATTCTCAGGAATAACTAATAATTCTTATATTCCAGGTTTGATGTTCGTCTCTATGAACAGATTCCTGGTACCTTTCTTTATACCATACGGCTCCTACACTTTTGGGTAATTAAATTTGCCATACAATCGTTTTAAACGCCAAATTTCACCATTATTTTTCATACTTTCTAAACTAACTTGTGGTTCAGCAGATATCGGTCGACCTTCTTAAAGGATATCACATTAGTGCCACCTCTTTGATAGAGGCGTCTTTTAAAAGGATCCGTGGATAAAGCCAAAATGCCACTCACCGTAAAAGGTTGTAAAGCAGAGCAAAGGAGGAAGAAATATTCTAACAGGAGAGGAGACTCGTTATAGAGATTTATATATAACATGCTTATACATATATCTTAATGTCGTTTTACTCTAATTTTTTCATTAGTTTTACATGTGTAATATCATCATTATTTTGTACATATCTTTATATTATTGTTTCGATTGGTATTTGTGGGGTAACCAATAAAGAGGTGAGAAACAAAACTTTCCACCCCAAACCGTGATTACTCTCTTGATCCTTCCTTTTCTTTATATTAAAATAAAACCACTGCCCCCCTCTCTATCCTCAAAGATGCTTTGATATAGACTTTAAGCCGTGGTTAAATTGTTAGCCGTTTATGAACTGCAAAACTAAGAGCAGCAACGACCTTTGAATGCACTAAAAGCCAATTCGAGAAGAGAGAAGTGAAAATCTTCAGCAAACAAACCATTTCGGATAAATGGATTGACATCATTTCAAAGAACATTTCCCGGAAGATGATTTTTACTTTCAATTTCTTTATCAATCTCTCTCAATCAATCTCCATCTCTCTCAATCACTCAACATCTCTCTCACTCTTTCACTCTATATAACTCAATCTAAAATTATCTCGATATCCATATATCTCTTTTATCTTTCATTAACTTTCTCTCTAACTATCAGATTTTATCTATCAATAACTCTTGTCTATTTATCCTTATCTATCCCCCTATATCTCTATTGCTTTGGCTCTATTTCTCTATGTTTAACAATTTCGCATTCTCTATCTATCGATCTCTCTTCAAATCTCTCTCAATCTACCTTAATAAGTCTCGCTATTTCTCTCTCTCTCTTTTTCGTCCACTATTTCTATCTTTCTCTTGCTTCTCTTTATCCCTCTATCTTTCTTTATACATCTACTTGTATTTTCATCTATCTCTCTGGATTATTTCTATATCCTCTTCAGTTCACTATATATCCATAAATCTTGCAATTTTCATCTTGATCTCTATTTATCTTTCTCTATCTCTCTCTACCTGTATTTCTATCTACCTGTATCTCTAGATTATTTCCTTATACTCTCCATCTCTCTATATATCTATAAATCTTCCTATCTCTCCTTATGTCTATTTAAATTTCTTCGTATCTATCTCTACTTCTCTTTCTCCATTTCTCTAATACCGCTCTCTCTATCTCTCACTATCTCTATAGCGCCTTCTATCATAATCTTTCTATATTACTCTTTACCTTTTTATATCTCTATATCTCACTCATTATCTCTATGTCACTTTCTTACGCATTTTTATTCAATCTCACTTTAAATCTATTATAGTATCACTCATTTACTCTATCACCCTCCCTCATTCTCTCTTTATGACTCTATTTAACTCTCTACCTCTGTTTATCAATCTATCTTTACCTATATCTCTATCTTTCCATACCTATCTCTCGCTTTACCTTTACAGTTTACCGGAGTTTTCAGTCAAGTGAAGTTAGCGACCATGGATCTCCACCTCTCCCTGTGGTCCACCAGTTTGATCAGTTCCGCAGTTCTTCGTTCATCACCAAAGTGTCGAAGATTCGTGTCCATAAACTTTGATCTTTTGTTCCTCTCGCTCATCTCCGCTCTATTCTTTCCCAAAGGCAATGCATCTCAAAGTCGTACCCTCTCAAGATGTGTCCGAGAAATCCAAGTTGCCTCCCCCAACACGTTCCTTAACAGGGATCTCTTTGTACGGCCCTTCTTAATACTTCCTTGTTTGTAACTCTGACTGTCGACGGGATTCTTATCATCCCTTTGCAGGAACCACATCACTACTGCTATATGTCAACGTTGACCATACATGTTAATATTCTTAATCTTAATTTCATGCTTGGAGAGATGTTCGTCAAAATTTCCCGCATTTTTCCAAAGTTTGTTTTCGCAATGGCAATTCTCGTTTTTATTTTTCTCCTCACAGTAATGAATTCCTTACATTGTTGGATAATTCTGCCTCGAATTTGAACATTTAAAGCCAGTCTCCATTGCCTTTAGTTATTTCCATGACCTCTGTTTTCAAGATATTTATCATCAGTCCTCTTCTTTTACATAATTCTACCAATTGTCAACTAATCTTGGTATTTTCTTTTCAGAATCTGCCATTAACACGGTGTCATCTGCACATTGAAAGTTATTCACATTTCTTTCTCCTATTCCGGTACCCTCATCATTATACAGTTCTTTAATGCATTTTGTCCATATAATAAGAAACAATCAGGTGATAGTACTTGCCCTTGTCTGGCACATCTATGTATTTTTATCCAATCAGTCTCATCACTTTCAATCTTCACTGCTGCTTTTTGATCCTAACACAGGTTACATAAGAGTCTTAGGTCCTTGCCATTCATTTCAATATCACTGACCATCCTGATCAATGGTTCGTACCTCACTCTATCAAATTCCTTTTCGAAATAGATAAAGCAAATTAAAACATCCCTCTGCATCTCAACCGATCTCCCCATGATCATTCTCAGGGTGAATAGCCCCTTTATCATTCCTTTAACTTTTTTGAACCTGCACTATTCTTCTTGCAAACAGTTATTAATATTATGTTTTATTCTGTTATTAATCACTTTCAGTATCATCCTACCGAGTTGACTCATGATACTAATCAACCGATGTTTTCTCACTTCCAGGGTGTCTTCCTTCTTTAGGATAGGTATGAAATTTGACTACTACATCCTTTCTGGAATATAACTTGTATTGTAAATCATATTAGCTAACTGGTCACTTTCTCTACTTCAAACTCTCTAGTTGATTCAATCATTTCCACAGTAATTTCATCCTTTCTAACAACTTTTCATACATTTGATTGCATTTCTTCACCTCTTGTTTAAGATGGTAGGTCAATTCCTCTTATGCTCTAGGTTTGCTAGTTAATTCACATGTCATTGTACAGTACTGTCATCTATTCTTCCTATCTCGTTAAAACTTCTTCTTTGTCCATTATGATGTTTCCTTCGTTATCCTTTAGGACTGCTTTCTGTTTGTTTTCTATTCCCATTAAACTCCTTTATTTTTGCATACATTAATTTCTGATTCACCTTTTCTAGCTGTTCAACCTCTTTTCGCTTCTCTATCTCTATCTCTCTAAAAATCGCTCTCTAGGTTTTTTCACTATTTTTGTATATCTATCTCACTTTATATCTGTTCAGCACTCACTCCTACCCCAACATAGAAAGATTAGAGTGAGTCCAGCGTCAAATAACTGATATTATTTCTCACTCGTGAACAAAGAAGTAAGAGGAGCGTTAAGGATCTAAATTTATTCTCTCTTAGACAGATACGTATAGGCGGGAACATGAAAAAATGATTTAAAATCGTTCGTGGTTTAGAAAATAAAAAAAATGAAATTTAAAAAGTTTATACCAAATGAATTAACGCGTGGTCACAAACTTAGCCTTGAGGGAAGTCACTTTCGGGCAGACGAAACGAAATTCTTCTTTTCCAACAGAACTAAAAGAATCTCGATTAATCTCCCAGATGCTGCGGTTAAGGCAGCAAGTATAGGTTTATGTTGAGACAGACTTGATAAACGAATGATGACAAATCCTAACCGAAAATCGTTTTACGGTAGATAACAAAGCGCGCTCTAGAAAAAAATAACTAATAAACTTGTTATCTGCTTTGTTAATAAATTTCCTGCTTTCTGTTTTACGTCGCCTGTTCTCGTCAACCTACTATAACATATGCCTATTTAATTCATCATCTTTCTGGTAGCCAATAAGGATCACTAGGTCTGTTGGTATCAGGCTTTTAAAGTAATCTCGCTCCTATTTAAGGAAGCATTCCTCTGATAATAACTTCCTTCGTATCTCTCTTACAATCTCTCTTTATTTTACTTTATCTTACTCTCTAATTCCCCCTAAACCTCTCTATCATTCTCATTATTTATATATCTCTATCTCTTGCTCTACAATTTTATCCATTTATCTCCATATTCCGCTATCTATTACTATCTTTTTAGCTTTTTTTATCTCTACATTTTTATCTATATGTCTCTTAATCTCTCATTATTTTTTCCTATCTTTCTCTCTATCTCTAGCTGTCTCTCTCTGAATATTTTTCTATCTCACCCTATCTCTATGTCTCTCTTCATCTGTCTCTCGCTATCTGTGTCTAGCTCACCTTATCTATCCCTCTCTCTTTTTATCTCCTACTATCCCTTACTCTAGCTCTCACTATCTTTCCCTTTTCCTATATATGTATATCTCTATCTCTTTCCTAACTATTTCTCTCTCTATCTCTATCTAACTTTCTATCTCTCTTTCAATATCTCTTCCCGTGTCTTATATCTCAATATTTTCTAACGATTTATTTCTCTATCTGTCTCTCACTCACTATATCTTTCTATATCACTCGCTTTTTTCTCTATCTCTCTATATCTTCCCCCATTTTCTCTCCAGATCACCGTATTCCA